>BSBM01001347.1:4205000-5407500 GCA_027924585.1 Larix kaempferi | reverse complement strand
TAAAATAAAAACATAGAAGGAAAAGACTCCCGTGCACTAGCTCATTAGTAGCATCCAGAGCAAAAAAACAAAGAACAAGTTCACTCCCACGCACCCGTTCATTAGCAGCATCCAGAGCACTGGTAATTTGATGAGCAGAGCAGTGGTAAATTGAGGATCAAGGGATACCAGTCCAGAGGATACCAGTATTCCCATGGGAGGAAATCCGGTGGCAGTCCAAAAAATAACAAAGGGCCCAATGAATTCAGTAATCCCATTAACCCTAGCAGGGTAGGAATTTGGGGAAAATCCCATGGTTTTGACTGTTTCCACACTAAATATATACGTTTCACTCTTTACTTCATTTTTTCTGAGGCTTTATATGAAATATAGGCCATATTTGAGGGGAAACATTACCCATGATTGGCATTTTTCCCATCAAATGCCAGTCCTGAACCCATCCGCCGCTCGTTTGATAGAGAACGGGCCTGAACTCTACCATCACGACCAAAGAAATTCGGGATTTTCATGTTGCAGAACACCGTAGCAATGGTAAGAAAATGGTCTTGGGTAGTGTAAGATGATTCAGGGTTGTGATAACTCGATTTAGGATCCAACAATATATCACCCTATCCACGTCCATGTGAAAAACCACTCAAAACTACCTAAAATTTTTCTAAATTTGGTGACATTTCACCATGTTATCCTATTTAAAAAAAATCAGGCATGGAGGGAGGGAAAAATTCACCAATTATAGGGGTTTCTAAGCTATTCTAAGGTGCCATATTATAGGGGTTTCTAACTATTTAACATTGTATACCAAGAAAGCATACTGACCCACCAACCAATCAACCAATATGTTATTGGAAGACACCACTTTCATGTGGTTGTCTCCATTGGTATAAGGTGCAAACACAAAAATGGGTAATACATTTGCTTGTTGACGATAAAATTGAAATTGTTTTTGTTCATTCAACTTCAAGCAATCCAAGAATCATATCTGTAGCTAGGGTTTTACCCCTAGCTTGTGCCAATGAGCACCTACTAAGGAGAAAGGACTCCTTAGTAGCAGTTCAGTATATTAAGCTAATTAAGGTAAAACAATAATTAAATTATTTCTAAGACAAGCATGAAACATAAACATCAAATTTAAAGAATGACTTTTTGTATTGATGTTACCTTCAATGTAAAGGTTTGATGAAGCCCTTTGCAGTGTCCAAGAGGATGCTCCAAGCTTCAAGATGCTCTTTCTCCTTCTCCAATGATGGGAATGGGCCAAAGGTGGCTCTCAAGGTGAAAATAGTTCAAAGGTGAACTAGGGTTTCGAGAGAGATTTTGGCAGAGTAAGGATGCTTGTGATTGTGGATATGGAATAAGGGATCTCCATCACCTATTTATAGTTTTTTGGTGGTGGAGTGCTGGCCCATGGTTTTAGGAAACACATGGTTTTAGGCAGCTGTATAGGGTTTTTTCCTCCTTTTCCTCATTATTTTATATTTTTATTCCCTTTTTAGGGGATTTTTGCTATTTTTGGAGGAAAAGGGGGTTTTTTTAGCCTTTTTTAGGCTATTTTGAGGGTTTTATGGCCTTTTGGAGGCATTTTAGGCCTTTTGGATGCTTTTTAATGGGATTTTTTGGGATTTTAATGGAAATATGGTAGGAAAATGGACAAATGAGCCATATAATGTGGTAAATGAGCTAGTGAGCACTTTTTGGGTGTTAACAATATCGACATTGAGAATTTCACTTTGAAAAAAAAATTAGTTCTGTAGAGAATTATGTTAGTCCATACTCATTTTTCCTTTATGTACATGATGTTATAAATTTCATGTGTATTAACTGTATGCACCTAAAAAATTTGTCAAGGATAATGAGTGAGTAATACACATGGTCACCTAGTTTTTAGATATAATTATTCATTTTAGGGAAAATTATTTGTTAGCTTTTGGGATTACTCCAAAAGGGTTATCACCTCGGTAGACGAGCAATAGGTCTCCTAGCCCTTTGTGATGCTTCATGGTCATATAAATATCTCAGTTTGGGTGGATGCTTGGCCTTGGTTAGTGTCTTGACATGGTACCCTTAGGAGATTTTTACCTAATCGACATGTTGATAAAATCATTGGGTGCACACAATGGGGGAGTCGATTGCTTGATCAAGGGAGGTACTTACCTAGGATGAGGACCATTGGGCACTTATCCCTTAGAGCTTGGGACCTACACATCTTGGAGGTTAGACACTTGATTTGATGACGCTTGGGTTGAGGACGATACTTCATGGAGGTTGGTTATGGAACCAAGGACCTATGTTGAGGAGGAGAGTTGGACCTTTGTGATCACATTGTCATACAATAGATTACTATTGCACACATGTAGAACATAGTTAGAGAAGGAGAACCTTGCATGAGGAAACTTGCATATCAAACCACTGTGGAAGAGGGAGTGTTAGACTAACGTCGTCGATTTTTGGTGGGAAATACACAAATGAAGCAATATGACCACCGCCCATTCCAAATTGAATCCCTAACATGATCTATATGAGTGGGAACCCCATACCTCTTTGCATGCATTAATTAGTCTTTATGATCCTAAAACCCTAAACTTGATTGTTATCTCAAACATTCCAAGGCCACAGTCTTAATTGACAGAGGTAGCATGCATAATTTTATTCATTATCAAGTGGCTCAAGAAACACACTTCTATATCCATGTTGTGAACAAATTCCAAATCAAATCAAATCGTGTCTTATACTTAAAAATAATTCAAATATAAATAACTCTAAGAGAAATTACACCTTGAGAGAAAAATAGATTTTGATAAAGTTTTAGGGAAGAAATAACTTTTGATATTAAAACAGTCCAAGTAAATATATTTGCATCCTAAATTATACCCGCTTGGTAACTTCTATTCTTGTTTTATCAAGTGTAGGTACCACCAAATAGGTATTTATCAGATTTATCTTCCTCGATTAATGATGAAGATATACTTGGAGAGATTGAAAGTGAGACGTGTTGTACTAGATCTACCGGATCTATATCAACTAGATCTGAAAAGGTAAGGAAAATATTTCGTAGACGGGTGAAAACATGAAGTTGGGAAACAATTTTGGCTTGTTTTTTACAAACAAAACTGCTAAATTTTATGTTTTTCAACTTCGACCTCTTCAAACCCATATCTCCCTTAGGAATTTCAACTTGAAGTAAACACAAAGGTTTTAGAGAATTGAATTAGATTTCTACTCGTATTTTTTTTAATTTTTTTATGGACATATCGTGGGACAAATTTGTTGTCAACATACGGCATATACTTGAAAATTTTAGGTATGGATAATGAGTGACCTATGTTGACGATGGTTTTTTGATAGATGGTTATTCATTTTAGGGAAAAAAATTGTAGGCTCATAATCTACACACGCCTACACTGGATCTTGGACTATATTTTGAGTTTTTTAAGACTTGGCAACTATTTTTTATTATTTATCGAAACAACGTATGTTCAGAAAATGGTGCATTATCAACACATGTTTTTGTCTTCCCATTTGCTTTCAAATGTGACTCTTATTGGAAAAACTAAAAGCACTCTTTTGAAGAGGACGAGCCAATTATGATCTCTATGAAATTTCAAATTTTTTGGTGTTGTCTTTGTTATGATATTGAATTTTCATTTCGGGTGATTTTCAGAGTAATAAAATTCTTAAGGGATAAGGTTTAGAAAAAAATGATTAATAAATAGTAATTCAAATCGAAATGAAACAATTATTATATCATTGGAAACTAGATTCAGAGATGAAGCCATTGCTACCAAGTTCGAAAAATAATACTTAAAATTTGCAGGGGTTCGAGCTTGCTGAAGTTGCCTGATATTTTTGTAGGTTTTGTTGACCATAAACTCTCGGTCGAAAAAATATCTTCCAAACTCTCAACCGAGAGTTTAGTTCAAACTCCCATCAGAGAGTTTTTTTAAAAATATAGCATGGCGATTGGTTCAAACTATTGGCCTAGGGTTTTTTTAAACTCTCAGGCGAGAATTTTAAATCTCAAAACTCTCAGCCTAGAGTTTGAGGTTGACTTATTTTCGCGTGGTCATCCACCCACGCTCAGTGTTTTTCACTCTATTTGTCACAAAAGTGTTTCCCAGGTTCGCAATTTCACCCAGACGCATGTAATATTTTATTTCCAACGGAGGGTGATGTAATTATGATGCCGAGAGCATAGGTGACATTGAGTTTCCCTTGAGGTATAGACATCTAGTGCAATGATGGGTACCTAATAAGCTACCTCAAGTGGACACAGATGTTTTCATCAATGGGAGGATGTATGCCATTGCTCCTTCGTCCTTACATGGATTGGGGTTATTTTCCATGGATGGCATAAAGGTAGGATATGGAACTAAAATTGAATTGATGGAGTATGTCGGACCATTATACATATACAATAACTAGTTGATCTTGGTTCAATATACTCTACGTATGCAGAGATACAGATTTGCCACAAATTATATACAACTAGCAGAAAACAATAAAAAAAAGGGGCGACTATGTATTTTGATGGGAGACCAAAAGCGTCTGGAAACATTGCTGGATTTGTAAATAGTACACGAATAGTGACAACAACTAAGAAACCAAATTGCGAATTTGAGGGACGCGAAGAACATCGTATATTTGTATGTGCAACAAAAAAAATACTTCCAAGTGAATAGTTGTTGATCGATTACAACTTAAATTGAATAGATGTGGCTTCCACGGTCCAGGGTAACCATGGAAGGTCACACTCTATGCCTCATCAGGTAAATGCTAAATATAGTAACTAAACATGACTACAATAACTAAATGTTTCGATTTTTTCTGTTAACATTCGATTTCCACTATTGACATTCGCTTTTTTCGTGCTTATTATGAATATTCCCATGTGATAGCATGTTTATTACACTGTTATGCCTATCTATTTTTTGTTTATGTTACAATTATTTACTCAACTTTTATTGATTGATTTATTGTGTTAGGGTGGTGGCAGAGGAAAGCCGCATGCTTCTTACACGGTCCAAGGTGACTGTGGAAGGTCACAATCTATGCCTCGTCAGGTAAATGTTAAATATAGTAAATAAATATGACTACAATAACAAAATGTTTCGATTTTTTTTAAAACATTCGATTTTCACTGTTACCATTCGCTTTTTTTGTGCTTATTGTGAATATTTCCATATTATAATATGCTTATTACACTATGGCACGGGTATGCTCATCTCCATGCAGCAAAACATGTATATTCTCCTTCGAAGGTAAAAGTAAATATTATTGCAATATCTCATTTTTGTTTATGTTAAAATTATTGACTCAACTAAATATAGTAACTAAATATGACTACAATAACTAGAAAATCCAACCCCAGAAGATTTCCATGTGACAACATGATTATTACACTATGGCAAGGGTCTGCAAATGATCGTCATGGAATAGAACGTGTGTCCTCTACTTCTGAGGTAAAAATAAATATTATTGCAATATCTCTTTTTTATTATGTTACAATAATTTTCATAATGTTTTAATGTTTATTTATTTATTTATTGTGTCAAGGTGGTGCCAATGGAAAGGCACCTCCTGCTTCCATGTTCCAGGGTGACCATGGAAGGTCACACTCTTTGTTCAGTCAGGTAAGTGTTAAATATAATAACTAAATGTTTTGATTTTTTCTGTTAACATTCGATTTCCACTGTTGACATTTTCTTTTTTCGTGCTTATTATGAATATTTCCATGTGATAACATGCTTATTACACCGTTATGCTTATCTCATTTGTGTTTATGTTACAATTATTGACTCAACTTTTATTGATTGATTTATTGTGTCAGGGTGGCGGCAGTGGATAGCCACATGCTGCTTCCACGATACAGGGTGACCGTGGAAGGTCACAAGCTATGCCTCATCAGGTAAATGTTAAATATAATCAATAAATATGACTACAATAGCTAAATATTTCTATTTTTCTGTCAACATTCGATTTTCACTATTACCATTCGCTTTTTTCGTGCTTATTGTGAATATTTCCATATGATAGCATGCTTATTACACTGTGGTAGGGGTCTGCTCATTGCCATGGAGAAGAACATGTATCTTCTTCTTCGGAGGTAAAAGTAAATATTATTGCAATATCTCATTTTTTTTATGTTACAATTATTGACTCAACTAAATATAGTAACTAAATATGACTCCAATAACTAGAAAATACAACCCCAGAAGATTTCCATGTGACAACCTTCTTATTACACTGTGGCAAGGGTCTTCCCATGTTCATCATGGAATAGAATGTGTGTCCTCTACTTATGAGGTAAAAATAAATATTATTGCAATCTCTAATTTTTTATTATGTTACAATTATTTTCATAATGTTTATTTATTGATTTATTGTGTCAGGGTGGTACCAATGGAAAGGCATGTTGAAATATTGTAACTTATAAGAATATTATATTTGTACTTTATTATTCCATAGATGTTTCATTCCTCCATGAAGACCTTATTGTATATCTGGAGATGTTTATTCCTCCATCAGAATGTGGTAACTTGCATTATTAGACTTCCCTAGTGGGGGTCGGCCCTGTATGTGTTATGTGGGTCAAAGGGTTATTAGACCACCCTAGAGGGGTCATCCCAGTCAGTTCTAATGGGGTGTTTAACCCAGTGGTTAAGTTGGGGCCGACCAAGTTAATATAAAAGACAAGTCGGAGATGTGTATAAATATAGGAGGTGTGTTCTTCATTTAACACACACACACTCACTTGCGAATAGCGCATAGGTGAGAAAGAGATCTGCTATGGAGGAGAAGGAGATCATGTCTATGGTTTACATCATTGTATTTTCTAGTCATCTATATTGAGGAAGCTTTGCTCGGTTTTCTACCCCATGAGGGTTTCCCAGGATAAATCTATGTCTCTTGTGTTTATGTTGTGCCTGTTGTTCTTTCAGTGATCTTGTATATGCTATTGTTGTGAAATGGAATGTACTGCTGATATTTTCTATCTTAGCATATTGAATCTTAACATGGTATCAGAGCTAACCTAAAAGAAGGCAATCTATGGCACTTACGACACTTGCTTCACTTGCGACAATTTGAAGGTTAAAGTTTTGTATAGAAAAAACTAGTCATCGTGGAACTTTCGCTATAAATCCATTTTGGAGAAGGTTCCGGATCTAAAACCTTTACAGGTCGTAGATAACATTCCCATGTACTCTGTGTCCAAAGGAAAACCTTGGATTCACTGTACTTTGTGAGTTATGATAAGTACAAGTTAGGGTTTCTGCCTTTTCCAGATCTCAGTCATAATCAGGTGACCTATGCAAAAAGGTCATAAATTGGGATAGTAAGCTCCAAATTAAATTTCGTAAAAAGGAACAAATAGTGCACGGACTGTAATATCTCAGGTAATGTTTTCAGAGGCCAAATTTGAACCAATGACATGTGGAATGCCGTACAAATTTGCTCTCTTGTTTTATCCAATAAAAAGGTCATGTTGCGACACGTGGGATAACTCTCTCTCAGAGAATCCAATTCAGGTCAGACCTATGGGGTTGGAAAGAGGACAGGTTGGGCTACCATAGGAAGAAGTTTTAGACTCTATCGATATGTAATTTCATAGTTACACAAGAAAACATCAGGTGCATATTTCTGTGAAAATAGATTTGGATTTTGAGCACCTTCATTCTTGAATCGTCACTACTATGGAAAATTAGGGTTTCGGAGAAAGTTGGAATTTTTGGAAGAAGAGTCAACAGCTGAATTCTACTCATCAAAATCAAATTTAGAGACCAAGATCGAATTTTTTGGTTGGGTAGAAGTCCGGGCTTGATCAAAGCCTAGTTCGGGATTTTGATCGGAAAGGTGGAAAATTAGGGCTTCTGCAAAAGTTGGAATTTTTTAAGCCTGTAACCACGGCTGGAAGCTTCTCAGAAAAATAAGAGTTTAGAGCTTTGGATCGAACCTTTTGACTGGGTAGAAGGGTGGGCTTCATCAAACCCTAGTTCGGGATCCTGTCTAGAAGATCCAGAAGTTTCAATGGCAATTTTGAGGGGTCAAATTTTGGAGATTTCAAAATTGAAGTATGCTAGTTTGATCAGCTCAGCAAGGAACATCTTTCCATCCATTCAGAAGTGTGAAAGTCAAAGTTTGAATTTTTAGGGTTTCTCTAACAAACCCTAATCGAGCCCCAGATCCAATTTCAGGAGGAGATGAGGCTAAGGCCTTACATAAGAAGACTACAAGAAATCTCGACAGGTATGACTTAAGAAGATACAGGTATGTTTTGAAATCTGATTCTTCATTAAGTTCATAATATGGTTGTCTTCATGTTATTTAGGTTAGTACAATCTTGATTAATGTAAAAGTATGAATGCATGAGAATGATAGAAGACATTCTTTGATCAAGGTTATATGATTGTACTAATGCACCTGTGGTGTTGTATGAGGATGATGTTGTCTGCTAACAAAAGACAGGTACATCAAGAAAGACAAATCAAGTTCTATGACCATGATGAAATAAAGACAAAGACTTATCCATAGTCTTTAGAAGCTCTACTTACGAGGTATGTATGATTTATTTCTACTATGCTTAACTTATGAGGTATGCAGGTTACTATCACAAGGTCTCTAAATAATTGAAGAGACTAAAGATATTGTTTGGGTATGTTATAAATAAATAAGCATGTATCTAATCTAGGTATGTCTTCCTATGTTAGAATCCTACTTTGTGCTAGGATCTTAGATACCCATGTATTGAATGATCATGACCATACATATTCAAGATTATTTAGAATTATAATGTTTTGATCATATTGAGATTATACTAATGAATGTATGTTTGTGTATGAGATCACGAGGATGACACTAGTGCACACTTGAGCATGCATAGTAGTATAGAATGAATAGAAGTTCAAAAGACATATAGAAGATCAAGCGGGAGGAAACCACACAAACATAAAAGATAAGTATTTGAGTTGTTATTTGAATCTCTGAAATAGTAAATGATATTGCTTGTAATGGTTGTATGCATATTTGTATTTCTAGAATATATCATGTTGAGCGTAAACACTCATATAGCATTGAACAGTATACTACTAATATGCATATGATTGATAAGTTGGACAAACATTCCATTGTTGATTGTCTAGAATGAATCCTCTTTGCTGACATGCTGAGAGCTATGCACACTCTTGATAGTATGTTCTGGTAGAGCTGGAAGGCATCTAGATAGCCACTATATGGATACAAGATATGGAAAAGTGTTGTGCCAAAGTATTGGTCAAGATTGTTGCATAACTATGAAAATCATATTTGTATGCATAATAGGTTATCATGTCAACATGATTTGATGATTATGAAGTATTACTAATGATGTACTTAATTTTGATTTGTAGGAAAGATCATGAAGAATGACGAACAATGAACAAGTGATGGATGTTCAACAAGAAGACTTACAAATCAAACATACTATAGCAAGCTCGTGGCTAGAAGATTATCTTAGAAAGAGGAAGAGGATCATGATGAGATGTTTGCTCCAAGTGGCTAGATAAGACCATTCTCTTAATGGTGTAATTGAAGAAGAATTGTGAATCAGGCTCTGTATGGGTACTCAGGACCGATAGTCATTTGACGAGATTAATGATCACCATGGGTAATGTGGATCTCAACCTTTGCTACTATTGAGATATTGTAACTTCAAAGAATATTATAATTGTACTTTATTATTCCGGAGATGTTTCATTCCTCCGTAAAGATCTTATTGTATATCCGGAGATGTTTATTCCTCCAAGTTGGTTGTGGTAACTAGGGTTATTAGACCCACCATGTGGGGGTCGACCCAGTCAGTTATAATGGGGTATTTAACCTAATGGTTAAATACGAGCCTACATGTACTTGTGTAAAATACATGTCAGTGTAGTGTATAAATAGAGGAGGTGTGTTCCTCATTTGACACACACACTCACTTGAGGATAGCACACTTGTGGAGGAGAGGTCTGCTATTGTGGAGGAGGAGATCATGTCTCAGGGTTTCATCTTTGTATATTGCTGGTCATCTATATTGAGGAAGCTTTGCTGGGTTTTCTACCCCATGAGGGTTTCCCAGGATAAATCTCTGTCTCTTGTGTTTATGCTATGCTTGTTGTTTCTTCAGTGATCCTGTATATGCTATTATTGAGAAATGGAATGTAATGCTTCTATTTTCTGTCTTAGCATATTGAATCTTAACATGGTATCAGAGCTAACCTGAAGGAAGACAAGGTATGGCACTTACGACACTTGCTTTACTTACGACAATTTGAAGGTTAGGGTTTTACATAGCAAAAACCAGTCATCATGGAACTTTCGCTATAAATACATTTTGGCGAAGGTTCAGGGTCTGAAAAGTTTACAGGTCGAACATAACATCCCCAGGTACCTTGTGTCCAAAGGGAATCCTCATATTCGTTGTACTTTGTGAGTTATGATCAGTACAAGTTAGGGTTTCTGCCTCTTTCAGATCTCAGTCAAAATCAGGTGACCTTGGAAAAAAGGTCATAACTTGGGCTAGGAAGCTCCAAATGAACTTTCGTAAAAAGTGACAGGTAGTACATAGACTGTACTATCTCAGAAACCTTTTTCAGAGGCCGACGGTGAACCAGTGACACGTGGCACGCCGTACAAATTTGCTCTCCTGTTTTATCCCATAAACGGTCACATTGCGACACTTGGCATAACTCTCTCTCAGAGAATCCAATTGAGGTCAGACCTGTCAGGATGGAAAGATAACAGGTCGAGATATCTCAGAAAAAGTTTTCAGAGGCCTAAGTTCAAACAGTGACACGTGGCATGCCGTACAAGTTCGCTCTCCTGTTTTATCCCATAAACAGGTCATGTTGCGACACTTGGCATAACTCTCTCTCAGAAAACCCAATTGAGGTCAGACCTGTCAGGATGGAAAGATGACAGGTCAGGATACTGCAGAAAAAGGGTTTTAGACCCTGTGGAGCAAAAATTTCAGATTTATAGCAGAAACAATCAGGTGCATATTTCTGTCAAAACAGAATTATTTTTGGAGCACCTTTATTCATGGCTTCCGGAATTTAGGGTTTCAGAGAAAGTTAGAATTTTTGGAATCGGAGTCCACGGCTGAATGCTACTCAGGAAAATCAAAATTTAGAGACCAAGATCAAATTTTTTGGTTGGGTGGAAGACCGGGCTTGATCAAACCCCAGTTCGGGATTTTGATCGGAAAGATGGAAAATTAGGGCTTCAGCAAAAGTTGGAATTTTTGAAGTCTGTAAACACGGCTGGAAGCTCCTAAGAAAAATAAGAGTTTAGAGCCTTGGATCGAACCTTTTGTTTGGGCAGAAGGGTGGGCTTCATCAAACCCTAGTTCGGGATCCTGTCCAGAAGATCCAGAAGTTTCAAAGGCAATTTTGAGGGGTCAAATTTTGGAAATTCCAAAATTGAAGTATGCTAGTTTGATCAGCTCAGCAAGACATATTCTTTCATCCATTCAGAAGTATGAAAGTCAAAGATTGAATTTTTAGGGTTTCTCTAGCAAACTCTAATCAAGCTCCAGATCAAGTTTCAGGGGGAGTTGAGGCTAAGGCCTTACATAAGAAGACTACAAGAAGTCTCGACAGGTATGACTTAAGGAGGCTCAGGTACATCACAAAAGACAAATCAGGTTCCATGACCATGAAAACATGAAGACAAAGACTCATCCATAATATTTGTTCTACTTATGAGGTATGTATGACTTTGTTATATTATGCTTAACCTATGAGACATGCAGGTTCTAGCTCAGGATCTCTAAATCATTGAAGAGATTGTTTAGGTATGTTGTACATAACTAAGTAGGTATACTAATCCAGGTATGTTTCCCATGAATCTTACCTTGTGTTAGGATCCCTTATGTAAGTATACTTGGTATGCTTGGTTATGCTTATTCATAAAGTTAGTAATCAAGGGATTATGCATATTATGTCTTTTATCTTTATTGATGATATGCATGAGTAAAAGAAGACTTCCCTAAAATCTTGAATACTAATGTTTATTAACTATAATCATGACTATACATTTTCAAGATTATTTAGAACTATAATGTTTTGATAACATTTAGAACATACTAATGGGTGTATGTTTGTGTATGAGATCATGAGGATGACACTTGAAACATGCACAGTGGTACAGAATGAATAGAAGTTCAAAAGACATACAGAAGATCAAGCGGGAGGCAACCACACAAACATAAAAGATAAGTATTTGAGTTGTTATTTGAAATAGTAAATGATATTGCCTGTAATAGGTTGTATGCATATTTGTATTCCTAGAATATATGATGCTAAGTGTAAACGTTCATAGAGCATTGAACAGTATACTACTAATATGCATATGATTGGTAAGTTGGACAAACATTCCATTGTTGCTTGTCTAGAATGAAACCTCTTTTCTGACATGCTGAGAGCTGTGCACACTCTCGATAGTATGTTCTGGTAGAGATGGAAGGCATCTAGATAGCCACTGTATGCATACAGGATATGGGAAAGTGTTGTGCCAAAGTATTGGTCAAAATAGTTGCATAACTATGTAAATGATATCTGTATGCATAATAGGTTATCATGTCAATATGATTTGATGATTATGAAGTATTACTAATCATGTACTTAATTTTGATTTGTAGGAAAGATCATGATGAATGATGAACACTGAACAAGCGATGGATGTTAAAAATAAATAAAAAAAGGATTTTCAAATCAAACACACTACAGAAGGCTTGTGGCTAGAAGTTTCTCTTAGAAAGAAGAAGAGAATCATGATGAGATGTTTGCTCCAAGTGGCTAGATAAGACCATTCGCTTAATGGTGTAATTAAAGAAGAAGTGTGAATCAGGTTCTGTATGGGTTCCCAGGATCGATAGTAATTGATGAGAATACATGTGAGGATTGCATCATCCTTGGACTTTCAGTCCTAAAGAGAGCCGTAGACGTAAGGTCTCCGAGAATGAAGTCCTCGGTGGACTTGAGGGGATTGGATCATCCCTGGACTTTCAGTCCTAAAGAGAGCCGTAGACGTGAGGTCTCCGAGAATGAAGTCCTTGGTGGACTTGAGGGGATTGGATCATCCCTGGACTTTCAGTCCTAAAGAGAGCCGTAGACGTAAGGTATCCGAGAATGAAGTCCTTGGTGGACTTGAGGGGATTGGATCATCCCTGGACTTTCAGTCCTAAAGAGAGCCGTAGACGTATGTCTTCGTGAATGAAGTTATTGGTGAATATGTGAGGGGATTGGATCATCCCTAGACTTCAGTTCAAAAGAAGAGCTGTAGACGTATGTCTTCGTGAATGAAGTTCTTGGTGAACATGTGAGGGGATTGGATCATCCCTGGACTTCAGTCCGAAAGAAGAGCCGTAGACGTATGTCTTCGTGAATGAATTTCTTGGTGAACATGTGAGGGGATTGGATCATCCCTGGACTTCAGTCCGAAAGAAGAGCCGTAGACATATGTATTCGAGAATGAAGTCCTTGATGGACGGTTAAGGATTAAGTCATCCTTGGACGTGTTCCTAAATGTACGGTTGAAGATTAAGTCATCCTTGGACGTGGTCCTAAATGTACGGTGGAGGATTAAGTCATCCTTGTACGTAGTCCTAAATGTACGGTGGAGGATTAAGTCATCCTTGGACGTGGTCCTAAATGTACAGTGGAGGATTAAGTCATCCTTGGACGTGGTCCTAAATGTACGGTGGAGGATTAAGTCATCCTTGGACGTGGTCCTAAATGTACGGTGGAGGATTAAGTCATCCTTGGACGTGGTCCTAAATGTACGGTGGAGGATTAAGTCATCCTTGGACGTGGTCCTAAATGTACGGTTGTGGATTAAATCATCCTTGGACAGTAAATCCAGTAATTCCGAAAGGAAGGATAGTCCTAAATGAATTGAGTGGATTAAAACATCCTTGGACAGTAAATCCAGTAATTCCGAAAGGAAGGATAGTCCTAAATGAATTGAGTGGATTAAATCATCCTTGGACAGTAAATCCAGTAATTCCGAAAGGAAGGATAGTCCTAAATGAATTGAGTGGATTAAATCATCCTTGGACAGTAAATCCAGTAATTCCGAAAGGAAGGATAGTCCTAAATGAATTGAGTGGATTAAATCATCCTTGGACAGTAAATCCAGTAATTCCGAAAGGAAGGATAGTCCTAAATGAATTGAGTGGATTAAATCATCCTTGGACAGTAAATCCAGTAATTCCGAAAGGAAGGATAGTCCTAAATGAATTGAGTGGATTAAATCATCCTTGGACAGTAAATCCAGTAATTCCAAAAGGAAGGATAGTCCTAAATGAGATTGAGAGGACTAATCATCCTGTAAATAGATTGGGATTGCCTCGTCCCTAGACATGGTGAGATGTATTAAAGTGATAAGGACTAATCATCCTATAAATAGATTGGGATTGCCTCATCCCTAGACATGGTAAGATGTCTTAAAGTGATAAGGACTGATCATCCTGTAAATAGATTGGGATTGCCTCGTCCCTAGACATGGTAAGATGTCTTAAAGTGATAAGGACTAATCATCCTATAAATAGATTGGGATTGCCTCATCCCTAGACATGGTGAGGTGTCTTAAAGTGATAAGGATTGATCATCCTGTAAGTTGATCTGGATTGCATCATCCATAGACATGAGAGTTGTCTTAAACCGAGAGGGACTGATCATCCCGTAAGCGGATCAGGATTGTATCATCCTTGGACCTATGTCCTAAAGTGAGAGGGATTGATCATCTCTTAATTGGATCTTGTGTGTTGCAGGGTATGCTGCTATTGTGTATACTTGTATTGATGATATGTATACTTTTATTGATGAGGATACTTGTATTGATGATATGTATACTTGTATTGATGAGGATACTTGTATTGATGATATGTATACTTGTATTGATGAGGATACATGTATTGCTGATGTGTATACTTGTATTGATGAGGATACTTGTCTTGATGATGTTGCTGATCGTGATGATCTAGATGATGATGCTGTTGATCATGTGATGACGATGTTGATGATCATGTGATGACGATGTTGATGATCATGTGATGACGATGCTGATGATCGTGTGATGACGATGCTGATGATCGTGTGATGACGATGCTGATGATCATGTGATGACAATGCTGTTGATCGTGTGATGACGATGTTGCTGATCGTGTGATGACGATGCTGCTGATCGTGTGATGACCATGCTGCTGATCGTGTGATGACGATGCTGCTGATCATGTGATGACGATGCTGCTGATCATGTGATGATGATGCTGATGATCGTGTGATGATGCTGATCATCGTGTGATGATGATGCTGATCATCGTGTGATGACGATGATGCTGATCGTGTGATGACGATGATGCTGATCGTGTGACGATGATGCTGATCGTGTGACGATGATGCTGATCATCGTGTGATGACGATGATGCTGATCGTGTGATGACGATGATGCTGATCGTGTGATGACGATGCTGATGATCGTGTGATGACGATGCTGATGATCGTGAGATGATGATACTGATGATCGTGAGGATCCAAATGATGATGTTGTTGTAGCTATTTGAGTACTGCAGAAGATAAAGACTCAGTACTGAAGATGTTGATGTTCCAGTATTCAAGATGTTCCAGTAACTGGTTGAGTTACTGATGATGTTGAGAAAGATTCCAATGATTTATAGATGTATCATGTATGATGTTGATGACTCCTTGCTCATGCAGAGGCTGTTATAATATCCTTCTCGTTAAGGGGGAGTGTTGATATATTGTAACTTCAAAGAATATTATAATTGTACTTTATTATTCCGGAGATGTTTCATTCCTCCGTAAAGATCTTATTGTATATCCGGAGATGTTTATTCCTCCAAGTTGGTTGTGGTAACTAGGGTTATTAGACCCACCATGTGGGGGTCGACCTAGTCAGTTATAATGGGGTATTTAACCTAATGGTTAAATACGAGCCTACATGTACTTGTGTAAAATACATGTCAGTGTAGTGTATAAATAGAGGAGGTGTGTTCCTCATTTGACACACACACTCACTTGAGGATAGCGCACTTGTGGAGGAGAGGTCTGCTATTGTGGAGGAGGAGATCATGTCTCAGGGTTTCATCTTTGTATATTGCTGGTCATCTATATTGAGGAAGCTTTGCTGGGTTTTCTACCCCATGAGGGTTTCCCAGGATAAATCTCTGTCTCTTGTGTTTATGCTATGCTTGTTGTTTCTTCAGTGATCCTGTATATGCTATTATTGAGAAATGGAATGTAATGCTTCTATTTTCTGTCTTAGCATATTGAATCTTAACAGCTACAAGGTTGAAGATGGTTTCTATATACAGATGACATGGATGCAAGAAGGAACTCACCACATATTTTGAATGATATTGGGGCTCATATCAGTAGACCCATTTGACGAGAGATGGCACGGATAGATATGCAGAAGATCACTCAATGCAGAGTGTGAATGATGTTCAGTCATAGAGGGAGAATTGACAGCTTCTTGACAAAGCTTGGGCTTTACCAGAAGTAAAGCTGATCCTAACCTTTACCTTAAGGTTATGGATGATGAACCTATCATATTATTATTGTATGAGTATGATCTCTTTCTGAAAGGGAATGAGAAACAGATCATGGAAAGCAAGAAGAATATGGCTATAGAATTTGAGATGAAGGATCTCAGATTGATGCATTACTTCCTAGGTCTGGAAGTATGACAAGGCCTAGAAGGAATATTTCTCAACCTGGGAAAGTATGCTGTGGAAATATTGAGAAGATTTTATATCTTGAAATGTACAACCATGGCCACTCTCATGGGTTCCGACTTGAATTTGTTAGCTGATGCCTCATCAGAGTTAGTGGATGTGACTCTATACAGACAGATTATTGGGTCATTGATGTATTTGAAAAATACTAAACCAGACATATGCTTTGCCGTAAATACCTTGAGTCAGTATCTAGTGGAACCTAGAAGAGTTCACTTAATATCTACAAAGCATGTGATGAGGTATCTAAAGGGTACAATAGAATTTGATCTATGTTATCTTGGAGATCATGACTTCAGATTGTATGGCTACACAGATGCTGATTGGGCAGGAAGTGTATCAAATAGGAATAGCACATCGGGAGAATGTTATTTTCTAAGATCTGTCATGATCTTGTGGTTTAGCAGGAAGCAGTCTAGTGTGGCTCTCAGCACAGCTGAAGTGAAATATATATAGTTGCTTGCTCTGCTAGTTGTGAAGCAGTATGGCTTCGGAAACTGTTATCAAGACTATTTGACTTAGAGATGGACCCCACTGTGATCATGTGTGAGAACCAGAGTTTTATCAAGATGACAGAGAATCCAGTGTTCCATGATAAGTCAAAGCACATAGAGATCCGATATTTCTATATACGAGATATGGTGCAGAAAGGAGTTATCAATCTCGAGTATGTAAGCACTGATGAACAAGTTGCAAATATATTGACCAAACCTCTGTCTCAAGTAAAGTTTGAGTATTTCCAAGACAAGCTTGGTGTAGTTCAGAAGGACCCTCCTTGAAAGGGGGAGTGATGTGGTCACTTTATGATGTGATTTCCTGCATCGACAGCGAGGTCGATGATGTGGATACCTATATTGGTGATGTCAATAGAGAGGTTGGTGGATGGTCCTTAGACAGGGTCTTAGTTGACGAGGGGATTGCATCATCCTTGAACACGTGTTCTAAAAGAATCCGAAGACATATGTCTCCGAGAAAGAAGAGGGATTGCATCATCCTTGAACACATGTTCTAAAAGGATCCGTAGACATATGTCTCTGAGAAAGAAGAGGGATTGCATCATCCTTGAACACATGCTCTAAAAGGATCCGTAGACATATGTCTCCGAGAAAGAAGAGGGATTGCATCATCCTTGAACACATGTTCTAAAAGGATCCCTAGATAGATTTCTTCGAGAATGAAGTCCTTAGTGGATAGGTGGGGATTGTATCTTCCCCGGACTTCGGTCCCAGAATTGATCTATAGACAGATGTCTTCGAGAATGAAGTCCTTAGTGGACAGGTGGGGATTGTATTTTCTTTGGACTTTGGTCACAGAATTGATCCGTACACATCTGTCTCCAAGAATTGATGATAGGAATGCATCATACTTGGACTCTTAGTTCAAAATATACATGATAGGACTGCATTGTCCCTGGACCCTTTGTTCAAAATGTACGTGATGGGATTGCATCGTCCCTAGACATGAGACTTGTCTTAAAGTGATAAGGAATGATCGTCCTAGAAGTTGATATGGATTGCATCATCCATAGACATGAGACTTGTCTTAAAGTGATAAGGAATGATCCTCCTGAAAGTTGATCTGGATTGCATCATCCATAGACATGAGACTTGTCTTAAAGTGATAAGGAATGATCCTCCTGGAAGTTGATCTGGACTGCATCATCCATAGACATGAGACTTGTCTTAAAGTGATAAGGATTGATCATCCTGAAACTTAATCTGGATTGTATCATCCATGGACGTATGTCCTAAAGAGAGCGGGATTGATCATCCTATAATTGGATCGTGTGTATTGCAGAGTATGCTACAATGATGATGCTGTAGATCGAGATGATACATATGTTGTAGATCGAGATGATCCAGATGCTGTAGATCGAGATGATCCAGATGCTGATCGTATGATGATGATGCTGATGAGCATTTGATGACAATGATGTTGATCGTATGATGATGATGCTGATGATCATGTGATGACGATGCTGCTTATTGTGATTGAGAGATCTAGATGATGCTGAGGATCCAATAATGATGTTGCTGTAACTATTCGAGTGCTGCAGAATATGAAGACTTGGTACTGAAGATGTTGATGTTCCAGTATTGAATATCTTGAAGATGTTCCAGTAACTGCATGAGTTACTAATGATGATGTATAAAGAGAGCTTCCAATTATTTATAGATGCATAATGTATGATGTATTCGATGACTCCTTGATCATGCAGATTTTGTTATAATATTCTTCTCGTTAAGGGGGAGTGTTGAAATATTGTAACTTCTAAGAATATTATATTTGTACTTTATTATTCCCGATATGTTTCATTCCTCCGTGAAGACCTTATTGTATATCCAAAGATGTTTATTCCTTCGTCGGAATGTGGTAACATGGGTTATTAGACTTCCCTAGTGGGGGTCGGCCCTATATGTGTTATGTGGGTCAAAGGGTTATTAGACCACCCTAGAGGGGTTGACCCAGTCAGTTGTAATGGGGTGTTTAACCCAGTGGTTAAGTTGGGGATGACCTAGTTAATATAAAAGACAAGCCAGAGATGTGTATAAATAGAGGAGGTGTGTTCCTCATTTAACACACACACACTCACTTGCGAATAACGCATAGGTGAGGGAGAGATCTGCTATGGCGGAGAAGGAGCTCATGTCTATGGTTTAAATCTTTTTATTTGCTGGTCATTTATATTGAGGAAGCTTTGCTGGGTTTTCTACCCCATGAGGGTTTCCTAGGATAAATGTGTGTCTCTTGTGTTTATACTGTGCTTGTTGTTCTTTCAATGATCCTGTATATGCTATTGTTGTGAAATGGAATGTAATGCTGATATTTTCTATCTTAGCATATTGAATCTTAACAAGGCACCTACTGCTTCCATGGTCATGGGTGACCATGGATGGTCACACTCTGTTCCCCATCACGTAAGTGTTAAATATGATAACTAAATGTTTCAATTTTTTTCTGTTAACATTCGATTTCCAATGTGGAAATTTGCACTTTTCTGTGCTTATGATGAATTATTGATTTATTTATCATGTCAAGGTAAGGACCTTGGAAAGGTACCTGCTGCTTCCACAGTCCAGGGTGACCGTGGGAAGTCACCGGCCAAAACACCGCATCAGGTAAGTGTTAGTTCGTAATAGTAACTAAATTTCATTACAATAACAATGTTTGAATGATTTTAAAATTATTTTGATTAATTTTATTGTTTGATGAATTTATTCTAGTGCACTTGATCTGGGTGATGAGGCGCTTTAGGATGAAATTTAGTATTCCACAGACCCAATGGAAACTATAAGGAAGGCCCTAAAAAAAGGAAAACATAGAAATTCTTGACTTGGCTCGCATAAGGCCCATGACACATGAGAACAGGGAAGCATTGAAGAGCTGACAGAACAAATAAAATCTTATGGGGTAAGTGGCATCTTCACATATTTTTTGAAGCTATGACATGATTTCATATTTGATATTATGTTTTCTATTTTTCCAAGTGATCTGATAAAGTAAATTTTTTTGTTTGTAGGATTTTTTACAACCCGTGACTAGAGAAACTGCCGAGACAGGTATAGGTAGCAGTGATGCTCCAAGGAAGCAAAACCGTCGACAAAGCAATGTACCAATGAGGATTTTTGATACTCCTGCAGTTGGCCTTGAATCCATTGATGAAGGCACTGATTTTGATAGGCATGACATGCCGAAGCATGATGAGACGAAGCCTAAGAATCCACGTGACTCCGGAGATGAATGTACTGTAGATGACCAGGAAACGTTTCTTGGAGTAGCACGAGTTAAAAGCACTAGATCACTAGATCTCACCTTTCTAGTGGAGGATGCTTATGTTCCGATCAAGATCCAAAAGATTGCAATTATTTATTAATTAATCTATTCATTTTATTCATGAAATTGAAATGGACATATGTTGAAATTATTATAAATTAATGGATTACACGTTTCTGTAGGAAACAATGTTTTCTATAGGAATTTGAATGACAAAGCATTGGATCTGTTTGGACCCACCATTCGCACATGGTGGAATAGACAAGATAGCGTAAAGAGAGATGAATTGATAGACCACATGGTAAAATTGTTCGGCAATACATTCAACAAGAAAGTGGTTGCAAAGTTATTTGGCGAGAATTTAAAATATACTAGGGTCCAATGTAGGGATAAATTGCAACTTGACCTCAAGCATGAGCGCTTTCCCATGGTTCTGGAGAAAGAGTGGAAGGAAATTATAGAGGATGCAAAGGATAACTTGCTAAAAAGACAAGGAAAAAAACCACGGTCTGGAAAAGCAAGGTACAACACATATCATTTTTTTAGTGAAATATGCTCATTTATTTTTTTCTTTTTTGTTTTAAGTAAGAATTATGATATCTAACGTTTTTTCAAAATTTTCATATATATGATACCTGACACCTCCAAAGCAACCAAGGCTAGAGTGGAAAATCACAGGAAGCATAGACTGGGTCAGGGTGGCTATAGAAAACTAAGAGCCCGAATCGTAAGAATTAAATGATTAACTATGGGGAATATTTATTTGACAGTAGTGAACAAATATATGTTTTTGATATGAGAAATTTTTAATTTATTATGCATTGCAGAGAAATACGTTCCAAGTTGTTGCCATTGACGAAGGCCTAAAGCTTGGTTTCAAGTATGGTTTTAAAAGTGTGATTGAATATCAGAAAAGCTTGGGGCAGACTCCAATATCCCCAATGACACAGATGCAGGTAAATAAAATGAATAAGGACATCATTGCAGTATACTATTAAAGTCTATTCAGTTTTGATTATATCACCCATAACTAAATATTTATGTTTGCTTTTAAGCAACAGTGCAACCGCAGCAGTGAATCTAGAGGTACTCAACATGTACTAGTTGATGTTGCGGTGTGCATGTCCCATGATAGTGGGGAGCAGAGTAGCCATTATGGTATGTGTGCTTTGGAAATAGAAATATCTACTGTGATTATAGATATTTATTTCCTGATGTATACTTATAAATTTTCTTCTTTCAATGGAAGACCATGTAGCTCAGGAGGGTGAACTACAAGAGGAACCAAGTAGAAAAACAATTAACACACCAACTGTCACAGCTAAACAGACAAGTAAAGAGCAATATTGTAATGTTAATCAAAATAATGAACTATTAATTTCAATAATATTTCAACATATCGATATGCCCATTTTCGTTGTTGCAGTTCACGCCCCTTCAGAATTGCCTCCACGCCCTACTCTGCGACGTACAAGAAGTATGATACATGAGGGCATGGAAACACAAACAATAATATGAGATGGCCTAGTAAATATTGTGCCAAATGATGATTGTCATACCCTGCTCAGCAGTTATTACAATGCAAAAAAACAAAAATCAACAAAAAAGTAGATGCATAAATTCATGACTTTTATTTTGATGTATATTGATGTTCTTAGTCTGAAACATTGTTTATATGAATTACCTAATTATGCTTCAATGTTTATATGTTTATATGTTTTGACGACTAGCCTAGTTATGCATGAATGTTTAACTTTATATTTTTTCTATGTAAACAAAATCATTTATTGGGTATGGGGAATTGAGAGCAATGTGAGGGGGGGGAGGGGCCATATGAGCTTCCACCTTCACTTGGTTGGCCCCATTTAGTAGATAATATTAAACTATTTTCGAAACAAAGAGGATCTCAATAAGGTATAAATAGTCTTCTATTCCTATGTATTAAAGATTGTTGTAAATTTTTAAATGCATGTCTATGCATGACTCTAATAGGATGCCAATTAGATTTCCCTAGGCTTACAATCGTACTTCTATTGATAGTCTCACTTGGCCATTACAAAATGGTCTGAATGACCCATTGCTAACTAACTTAACCAAATACTTCCACATATATCAGCTCTTTTATGCTTTGCGACCGGTCCTTTGTTATTGTCTTTGACCCTTTCACCGCTTGGGGGTTACACACTTGTGCGCTCTGGACCCGTGCCAACAGGCCCCCCACACAAAATTGTGGCTCTCCCTCGAGCCACCTCAGCTGGTGCATTTACTTGCTTCTTGAACTCGTCGTATGCTTCCTTGATTTGGTCGACCACTTCCTTGGTCGTAGCTTTAATCATTGTGACTGCTTCATACTCCTCCTCGTCCCGTGAAACAATATTTATAGAACACATGGTGGACAAGGCATATGAAATCCAAATTCTTCAGTTATGGCACATCAGTTTCATGAATTTGATAATCCTTTGTTGGAGGCGCAATGTCCCTTGCGTTGGTTCTATGGTGGTCGAAAAACTCACCGGTTCTCCATCAACTGTAGCCCGTGTCGAGTTGCGAGCACCACACTTCGTCCTTCGGTTGGTATCCATTGGTCAGCTCATACTTCTGTTATTCCTAATCATCTGCATTGATGCAACCAGTGGTTTTTCATGAACACTTATCATCCTCTCCCTTAGTGCACCTTGTGTGCTCATGCTAGAAATGAAATGCCCCATTCCAACCCTCTAAGCTCACTCTTCACTCTGACTCTTGTTCTGCAACTTCTTCAGTAACGCGCATAAGGATCAATAATTCTAACTTTCCTTTTGCACATGTATTTATAACTCCACTTTCCCACTTCCCATCCATCTTGTTTTTCTTAGAAATGATTTCCAAATCATCTGTCGAACCTTCACTGATTTACCAAATCCTGTCATCAATTGTGTCATCATCCACCTACATCGTCATCCACCCCAGCTTAACTGCTACAATTATTAACTAATTTGAACCACTTGTGTTGAACGTCAACAACCTCCAAACCTTATCGCTATTCCTTATTACGCTATTGTTTCATCGACAAACTCAGTGTTGTCGATAGCTTCCCAAACTTCTCAAATTGCACAATGTTTTTTTTCATGTCGACTTAATTTATTTTTCAGTCGCTACACACCTGGCTATCCCGATAAGGCTTTAGCCATCTCCCATTCACTAAATTTGTCAACAGTGTCCCTAGTGGGTTGATGGGTCCCACGAATTCCACTTCCCATTTGTCAAAGGCTTGTAACGTCAGTTGAGGTACTAGTGGCATTTCATCCCTCCATGATGGTTTCCCTATTCTTTGACATACATCACAGCTCTTTGCATAATCTGCAGCATTTCTATGCACTATTGGCCACCATAGTCCATCCCTAAGTATTTTCCTAGCAATCTCATGCCCTCCATTATGACCTCCTATAATCCCATCGTGACGTTCCGCTAATACTCTTTCTTGTTCATGCAGAAGAACGCATCGATGAAGGACTTCATCAGGTCCCATTTTGTAGAGTTGACTCGCGATTAGTTGAAAATCATCAACCCTAACTATTAGCTTCTTCTTTTGAATGGTAGTGAAATATTCTGGTGTGCTTCCTATATCCAATAAATGAATGATTTGCTCGAAATGGTCATCGACCATTCCAATTCTAAATAGTTGCACATTGGGAAAGCCTTCTTTAATGCTCCTTGGTTCTTCACCTGATTCAATCCGAGACAGGTGATCAGGTGCTGCATTCAATCTCCCCGATTTCACTATGATTTCAAAATCTAGCTCCTGGAATAGAAACAACCAATGACAGACCCCCCCCCCAACACAGGCTTATTGACTAAGTATTTTAATGTGAAGTGATCAGTAAACATACTGAAATTCCCTCCAAGCAGGTATTGTCGAAATTTTCGCAACACATAGACCATTGTTAGGCCTTCTCTCTCTGTCGTCGTATAATTCTTCTCCACAGTGGAAAACTTCCTGCTTGCAAATGCGATCGGATGGTCAATTGATCCTTCTCCTCACTGGGCCAATATCACTCCTAGTGCTACTAATGATGAATCCAGATGGACGTGGAATTCTTATGTCCAACCGGGGAATACTAATATTAGTTCTGTGACCACCTTCGCCTTTAGTATGTCGAAGCTCTTCTGGCACTCTCCATTCCACTCGAACTTTGCATCCTTGTTTAATAGATTTTCCATCATTGATGTGATCGTTGCATATCCCCTAATGAAGTTCCTATAATACCCAGTATGTCTGTTAAGATTTAATATGCTAAGATAGATAACATCAATATTACATTCAATTTCACAACAATAGCATATACAGGATCACTGAAAGAACAACAAGCACAACATAAACACAAGAGACACAATTTATCCTGGGAAACCCTCATGGGGTAGAAAACCCAGCAAATCTTCCTCAATATAGATGATCAACAAGTACAAAGATGTAATCCCCAAACATGAGCTCCTTCTCCTCCTTTTGCAGATCTCTCTCTCTCTCCCATGCGCAATTCACAAGTGAGTGAATGAGTGAGTGTGATAAATGAGGATAAAAAATCCTCTATTTATACTTTACTTCAATTGACTTTTAACTCTAACTAGGTCGGCCCCAACTTAACCACTTTACATAATGATGACTGGGCCGACCCCTCTAGGGTGGTCTAATAACCCTTTAACCCACATAAAACATACAAGGCCAACCCCACTAGGGAAGTCTAATAACCCAAGTTACCACATTTCGACAGAGGAATAAACATCTCTCGATATACAATAAAGTCTTGATGGAGGAATGAAACATCTCTGGAATAATAAAGTACAAATATAATATTCTTAGAAGTTACAATATTTCAACACTCCCCCTTAACAAAAAGGATATTATAACAACATCTGTAGTAGCAAGGAGTCATCAACATCATACATGATACATATATAAATCATTGGAATATTTCTCTAACATCATCAGTAAATCAAACAGGTACTGGAACATCTTCAAGTATTCAATACTGGAAATCAACATCTTCAGTACTGAGTCTTCATCTTCTGCAGCATCGGAATAGCTACAACAACATCATCATCTGGATCCTCTCGATCAACATCATCTGGATCCTCTCAATTAGAAGCATCACAGCATCAACTGGATCCTCTCGATCAACAGCAGAACATCATCAACTGGATCCTCTCGATCAATAGCATAACAACATCAACTGGATCCTCTCGATAAACAACATAACATCATCAAATGGATCCTCTCGATCAATAGCATAACAACATCAATTGGATCCTCTCGATCAACAGCATAATAGCGTCACCTATGCAACACACATGATCCAATTACAGGATGATCAATCCCTCTCATTTTAGGACATAGGTCCAAGGATGATACAATCCTGATCCACTTACGGGATGATCAATCCCTCTCACTTTAAGACACCTCTCATGTCTATGGATGATGCAATCCAGATCTATTTCTAGTATGATCAATCCTTATCAATTTAAGACATCTCTCATGCTTATAGACGATGCAATCCAGATCTACTTACAGGATGATCAATCCTTCTCAATTTAAGACATCTCTCATGTCTATGGATGATGCAATCCAGTCACGTACATTTTGAACCAACTGTTCAGGGACAATGCAGTCCTATCATGTACATTTTGAACCAACTGTTTAGGGACAATGCAGTCCTATCACATACATTTTGAACCAAATGTTTAGGGACGCTGCAGTCCTATCACGTACATTTTTAAGCCAAACGTTCAGGGACGATGCAGTCTTATCATGTACATTTTGAACCAAACGTTCAGGGACGATGCAGTCCTATCACGTACATTTTGAACCAAACGTTCAAGGACGATGCAGTCCTATCACGTACATTTTGAACCAAATGTTCAGGGATGATGCAGTCCTATCACATACATTTTGAACCAAAAGTTTAGGGATGATGTAGTCCTGTCACATACATTTTGAACCAAACATTCAGGGACGATGCAGTCCTATCATGTACATTTTGAACCAAACGTTTAGGGATGATGCATTCCTATCACTTACATTTTGAACCAAACGTTCAGGGATGATGCGATCCTATCACATCCACTAGGGAGCACTTATCAGAGACATATGTCTACGGATCAATTCAGGGACGAAAGTCCGGGGATGATACAATCCCTCTCATCCATGAGGGACCATTTATCGACCTCATTGTCAGCATCATTGTCATCAACCTCATCGTCGGGATAGGTAACCTCATAATTGACCTCATCGTCAGAATAGGTAACCTCATCAACGATGTATCCTCATCATTGATACAAGTATCCACATCATCAATACAAGTATCCTCATCATCGATACAAGTATCCACATCAATACTAGTATCCAAGTATCATCAATGACCACATCACTCCCCCTTTCAAGGAGGGTCCTTCTGAACGACACCAAGCTTGTCTCATAAATTTTCAAACTTTACTCGAGACAAAGGTTTGGTCAATATATCAGCAACGTGTTCATCAATGCTCACATATTCGCACTTTATAACTCCTTTCTGCACCATATCTCATATATAGAAATATTGGATTTCTATGTGCTTTGACTTATCATGGAACAATGGATTCTCTATCATCTTGATACAACTTTGGTTGTCACACAGGATCACAGTGGAGTCCATCTCTAAGTCAAACATTCATGATAACAACTTCCAAAGCCATATCGCTTCACAACTAGCAGAGCAAGCAACTATATATTCCGCTCTAGCTGTGCTGAGAGCCACACTAGACTGCTTGCTGCTAAACCACAAGATCATGGTAGATCCCAGACAATAACATCCACCTGATGTACTCTTCCTATCTGATACACTTCTAGTCCAATCAGCATCTATGTAGCCATACAATCTGAAATCATGATCTCCAATATAATATAGACCAAAGTCTATTGTACCCTTCAGGTACCTCATCACATGCTTTGCAGCGATTAAGTGAACACGTCTAGGTTCCACTAGATACTGACTCAAGGTGTTCATAGCAAAGCATATATCTGGCCTAGTGTTCGTTAGATACATCAATGACCCAATAATCTTTCTATACAGAGCTACATCCACTAACTTTGATGAGTCATCCGCTAACAACTTCAAGTTGGAATCCATGGGAGTGGCCATGGCTTGTACATTCCAACATATCAAGTCTTTTCAAGATTTCCAAAGCATACTTTCCCTAGTTGAGAAAGATTCCTTCTGAGCCTTGCCATACTTCCAGACCTAGGAAGTAATGTATCAATCTGAGATCTTTCATCTCAAATTTTGTAGCTAGCTTCTTCTTACTTTCCATGATTTGTTTTTCATTCCCTGTCAAAAAGAGATCATCCACATACAATCATAATAGAATAGGTTCTTCATCCATAACCTTAAGGTAAAGGTTAGGATCATCTCTATTTTTGGTAAAGCCCAAGCTTGTCAAGAAGCTATCAATTCTCCCTTTGTGACTGAACATCATTCACACTCTGCATTGAGTGATCTTCTGCATATCTATCTGTGCCATCTCCCGTCAGATGGGTCTACTGATATGAGGCTTAATATCTTTCAAACGCTATGGTGAGTTCCTTCTTGCATTTATCTAAGAATGTCATTTGTATATAGAAACCATATTCAACCTTGTAGCAAAGGTTTGAAATCCACATGACTATCGATCCTGGGTACCCGTACAGAGCCTTCTTCAATTACACCATTAAGACAATGGTCTTATCTAGCCACTTGGAGCAAACATCTCATCATGATCCTCTTCCTCTTTCTAAGAGAATAGTCTATCCACGAGCCTTCTATAATATGTTTGATTTGTAAGTCTTCTTATTGAACATCCATCACTTGTTCGGTGTTCATCATTCTTCATAATCTTTCCTACAAATCAAAGTTAATTACATGATTAGTAATACTTCATAATCATCAAATCATGTTGACACGATAACCTATTATGCATACAGATATGATTCACATAGTTATTCAACTATCTTGACTAGTACTTTGGCACAATACTTTTCCATATCCTGTATGCATACAGTGGCTATCTAGATGCCTTCCATCTCTAGCAGAACATACTATCAAGAGCACGTACAACTCTCAGCATGTCAGCAAATAGGTTTCATTCTAGACAAGCAACAATGGAATGTTTGTCCAACTTACCCATCATAGGCAAATTAGTATTATATTGTTCAATGATATATGAATGCTTATCCTATGCATGATACATTTATTGATTCTATGCATACAACTATTAATATCATTAACTACAAGAAGTAATTCAAATACTTATCTTTTTATGTCTTGTGAGGTTGCTTCCTTCTTGATCTCTACTTCCCTTCCATGTCATGATAGTGTTATGAACTTGTGTCTTTGAGCTTCTATCCATCCTGGACAACTATGCATGCTTAAGTGTGCACTAGTGTCACCATCATGATCTCATACATATTCATTAGTATAGTATCAATATTACAAAGCATTATGATTCTAAATAATCTTAATCATGTATGGTCATGATCATTTCATACATAGGTATACTTATTTAAGATCCTAACACAAGGAGGGATTCTAACTTGATATAGGAAAAACATACCTAGATTAGTATATATGCTTAGTTATGTCTAACATACCCAAACAACATCTTCTTTGTTTTCTTCAATGATTTAGAGACCTTGTGCTAGTAACCTGCATATCTCATAAGTTAGGCATAGTAGAAACAAATCATACATACCTCGTAAGTAGAGCTTCTATGTGATCAAGTACTATGGATGAGTCTTTGTCCTCATGTCATCATGGTCATATGGATTTGTCTTTCTTGAAGTACCTTTCATGTTAGCATACAACATTATCCTCATACAACACCACAAGTTTATTATTACAATCATAAGTGTCATAACCCTAATAAATGAATGTATTCTATTATTCACATGCATTAATCATCAAACAATCATAATTATACTAACCTCAATAACATGAAATACTATGAACTTAATCATGAAATAGATTTCAAAGCATACCTGTATTTTCTCAAGTCATACATATCAGGATTGCTTGTAGTCTTAATATGTAAGGCCTTAGCCTCATCTCCCTATGGAACTGGAACTTCTTTACTTATGCATGTGTCCAATTCATTATCTTCTAGGATTAATCCAATCCCCTTGATTTGCTGAAACTGGATCTAGAGTTGGATTAGGGTTTGTCAGAGAAACCCTGAAAATTCAAACTGTGAATTCCAAACTTTTGATTCGATGAAAAGATGAGCCTTGCTGAGATGATCAAGATGGTATACTTCAATTTTGAAATCTCCAAAATTTGACCCCTCAAAATTGACTTTGAAAGTTTCTGATCTACAGCTTATGTCAAATTCTGGTTTTCTGGTCAAAATCCCGAACTAGGGTTTGATAGAGCCCGGGGTTCTACCAAACCAAAAACTTCAATCTTGGTTTCAAAATTTTTATTTTGATGAGGAGCATCTAGCCGTGGTCTCAGATTCCAAAAATTCTAGCTTTCTCTGAAACCCTAATTTCCCGCAGCAGTGACAAGCCAAAAATGAGAATGCTCAAAATCCAATTATATTTCACAGAAATATGTGCCTTATTGTTTCTGGTGTAACTTAGAAATTTCGGATCTTCAGGGTCTGAAACGTCGGCCTGTGGTATCCTGACCTATCATGTTTCCAACCCCATAGGTTTGAGCTCTAATGGATTGCCTGAGAGATATTTATTCTAAGTGTCGCAACGTGACCTGTTTATGGGATAAAATGGGATAACGAACTTGTACGGAGCTCCACGTGTCACTAGTTCAAATTCGGCCTCTAAAAATCGGACCTGTGAAAACAAAGTTCATTCCCTTACTGCAACGTTTTATAGAATTTCATTTGGAGACTCCTATCCCAAGTTGTGACCTTTTTTCCTAGGTCACCTATTTATGACTGAGATATGGAAGAGGCAAAAATCCTAAATTGTACGGATCATAAAACAGAAATTACAGTGAATTAGATGTTTTGCTTTGGATACAAGGTACATGGGGATATTATCTTTGACCTGTAAAATTTTTGGATCCTGAACCTTTGCCAAAACGGATTTATAGTGAAAGTGCCACGATGACTGGTTTTTGCTATATCAAGCCCTAGCTTCCAATTTGTCGCAAGTGCAACAAGTGTCATAAATGCCATACAATGCGTTTCTTCAGGATAGCTCTGATACCATGTTAATATTTAATATTCTAAGATAGATAACATCAGTATTACATTCAATTTCACAACAATAGCATATACAAGATCACTGAAAGAACAACAAACACAACATAAACACAAGAGAAACAATTTATCCTAGGAAACACTCATGGGGTAGAAAACCCAGCAAATATTCCTCAATATAGATGATCAACAAGTACAAAGATGTAATCCCCAAACATGAGATCCTTCTCCTCCTTTTGCATATCTCTCTCTCTCCCATGCGCAATTCACAAGTGAGTGAATGAGTGAGTGTCATAAATGAGGATCACACATCCTCTATTTATACTTTACTTCACTTGACTTTTAACTCTAACTAGGTCGGCCCCAACTTAACCACTTTACATAATGCTGACTGGGCCAGCCCCTCTAGGGTGTTCTAATAACCATTTAACCCACATAACACATATAGGGCCGACCCCACTAGGGAAGTCTAATAACCCAAGTTACCACATTCCGACGGAGGAATAACCATCTCTAGATATACAATAAAGTTCCCGATGGAGGAATGAAACATCTCTAGAATAATAAAGTACAAATATAATATTCTTAGAAGTTACAATATTTCAACAACTTTTGCATCTCCATTCCACTCGAACTTTGCATCCTTCTTTAAAAGATTTTCCATCGGTGATGTGATCGTTGCATATCCCCTAATGAAGTTCCTATAATACCCAGTATGTCCCAATGTCATCCTTAGTTTCTTCACTATCGTTTGTGGTAGTAAGTCAACGATGATTGCAATCTTCACGGGATCAACCAACATCCCCTCCTTACATACAATGTGTCCTAGCAAGATTCCAAATGGTGCGTAGAAAATGCAGTTCTTCAAGTTTAGCGAAATCTGATGTTGTCAACACCTTTCCAGCATCAGCCTTAGATTCACAACATGGTCCTTAAATATCCCATATACGGTCTAGTCGTCCATATATATTACGAGGAACTTATGAATGAAGTCTTTAAATGCAGCGACAAATAGCCTTGAAAAGATCATCGAGACGTTTTTAAGACCAAAGGGCATCACTATATATTGAAAGCAACCCCATTCTGTAACGAAAGTTGTTTTATGTCGATCCTCCTTTGTGATATTTATTTGATGGTATCTTGAGAATCAATATATAAATGGATATATCTCCTGGCCTCCAAAACCTTCCAGTACTTCATCAGTGAATGGCGTAGGGAATGGATCGTGAAGACATGCATCATTTCGTTTCCTTAAATGAACACAAATCTTGATTTCATTAGTCTTCTTATCTTGGACAACCATTGGGATGATCTATTCTGATTCTTCGACAGGTTCTATGATTCCTCCATCTAGCATTCGCTCTATCTCATCTTTCACTCGCTCCTTATACCTAGGATTCAGTCTATAAGGTCATTGCTTTACTGGCTTCGCATCAGGTTTTAGTGGAATGTTCATTTCTCCCAGGTCCCTAGAAATGCCCTTCATTTTTTAAATTTTTGTTGGGAACAAGTATTGGAATCCATGTAATAGATCAATAACTTTTCCAATTGTCGAATCGTCCCAATAATCTCCAATACTTGCAAACTTGGGATTTTCCTCTGACCCAATATTAACCTTCTTGATTTTTAGCGGCTATTGGAATTTTTCAAATGTCATCTCTGGTGCTTTGAGATCCTGACTTCCCTCCGAATATGGGACATAAATAGCTCTAGGATCATCTTCTTCATCAGGTCCTCCCGTCACATTGTAGCACTCCATCACCATTTCTGGTGTTGCTGTCCAGCGTAATCCCATTGGCTTTTCCGTTGGAACTGCTTTGAGTACCTTCTCACGGATATCCTGTAGTGCATTGTATATGAAGGGGTTCTCATCCGAGAAAGCTGAAGGTCTCGATAAAACTAATGGTTAACTCTTCCCTTGTATTTTTTCTGAGTCACAGTTCTGTTGCAATGTACTAGCCCCACGGTACCTCATCTAGTGTGTGGATGAACGCATGGACCCATTCCTGTTTCGGTCTCCTTTCCCATGTGCTTTGACACTCTTCCAGATGATCCCTTGTATCACCCCTTCCATTGTGTTTCCATCCATAGTAACCTTCATTCTCCCCAAATATGACTTCCATCAGTTGTTGACATAGTGGCCAGCTTGTTATCGACAACTTGTGTGCCTCCCACCACCGTGTTGGTGTAGCCTTTAGGGCTTCTTCCAACACCAACAGAGTCTCTTGTTATGATAATTTTTATTCGAATTCGGTGATGAATATAGGCATATTAGGAAACCCTTCATATATTGGTAACTCGCATACTTCCATCGCTACCCAGTTCAATGACTGAGTGATTCACGAGAACCTTCTGAATGATACTTCATGTAATCGATTATGCCAATTTTCCAACACCTGATCGGAGTCTGACATAGTTGAACTAAAACTTCTCTATCCCAATTCCCCATCGGCGGTGGGATTTATGTAATCCTCTGATATGTTGTAGACATTGTCCCGTCCTTCTATAAATTAATCCCTCATTGGTTCGATACCTCTTTCCTTCTGATGATTCAAGTGGGGCGACTACCCTCATGTTGCGGTTTTCAAAAGACATTGTCCTCTTCTTAAATTTGATAAAATCCTGATTCTCCATTGCCTATTCTATTCCTAGGAACAATAGATAGGGGCTTGTGTTGTCAACTATACCTATAACATCGAAGTCTATGTAAGTCTTCAATCCCTCTATTCGACTAGAAGATGACATAATCGACCAATTGGCGTGACCTTGCTCTTATTTTCTAGTCGAAGTTGTACAAGGGACCATGCCAACTATGGTTTCCCCATCGTATCCCATGTTTTCTTAGTCACGATGTTTAATTCTAATCCTATGTACAAAATGATAGAATCGACGTCGAATGCACCAAGTTGCGCAGTCATCCTCGTTTCTCTTCATGTCTTCTTTCTATGCAATCGGTTCAATGTCTGATCCTATCTCCCATCCTCCTGTCGATATAATGAACTATTTATCTCTGCTAGTGCCTCTTGATATTTTTCTAGTGTTAAACAAATTTCCAGGAAGGTTCTCAGAGTGATGATCTTCCCTGGTGGGCTTTGTGAATTTGTCATATCAAATATTGGTGGCATCTCATAAACAGGTTCCTTCTGGCTTATAGGTGGCAACTTAGTTTTTCTCATCATATTTCGTGCTTCCAAAAAGGTCTCCTTTTTTGCTTCTACATCGAATCAAACCTGTTTCCTTATTGTAGGTCGAACACTAGGAAGTGGCTTGTCTTCTCTTATCGCAGTTCCCCCGGGGTCACTACTACGACACTCACAGGTCGACTTCTTATCTCTGTTGAGATCTTCTGTACATTAGGATTCAGATTTTGACTATGATTTATATTTGGATTCGGTTTTGGTTATGGTGGATTCTTAGTTTGCCACTTTGCAATCAATTGAGGAAACTCCTCGACATTATGGTCCGCTGCACTGCAATAGGTACACTGCAAAGTTGGATCTGGACAATCCCTTTGATAATGTCCAATCTAGCGGCAATTATAGCATGTAACCGACCCTCGACATTGTCCAAAAGTTCCTCTGTGACCAAAGAATTCACCGCGACCTCCACGGAATCCTCCTCGTGGTTGATTGTACAGTTGATGATTACATTGTGTAAGATGATACTGCGGTTGGTTGTATTGAGGTTGTTGTTGATTATAATGCGGCTACGGCTGGTTTTACTAAGGCAGTGGTTGATGGTAACGCGGCTACTGCTGATTATATTGTTGTTGCTGTTGTACAGGGGGTTGCTCATCTCCCTTCATAAAAAATTTATCCGCATTTCTCTCTTGGATTAAATCATATGGTCTACAATCCTTCTCCTCATGACCGACCGATTGACAGAAATTGGAAAAAAGGTTTTTTGACTTCGACACAATTTTCTATAAGTATACACATTCTTCTGATTGATGTCCCCTCACTGTGACAAATCTGCCACCAAGGAATACCTCCCTGATTGAGTGGTTTTGGTGTGCCAGACTGTAAGTATTCACGGAATTCCGGGCACTGATCCTTATGGTGTCCTTTGGATTTACATCAACTGAAGCATATTTCTTCGCAAACTTCTTTCCCCTTGATGATATCATGTAGTTGGATCGTCATGTTCTCTAGCTGCGCTTGGGTCTGGTTCATACCTATCCCTGTTTCACCAACTGGTGAAGCCTTGAGCTTCATTGCAATTTCCAGTGCCTCCACCTAGGATGCAAAATTTTGTTGCATTAGTGGCATACGAATGTGTGATACCAATATTGCAATGAACCATTCTTTGTGTTGCATGTCACCCATTCCGAAACTTACTTTTGCCATCATAGTTTTGTATCTCTGATCGAATTCCAATTCTCATTCATTAGGAAATTTCTTTATTTCCTTCAATTCTGTAATATATTGAGACTCTGATTTTGGTTTCCTAAATTCATCAATCAATCATGCTTTGATCTGTTCTAAGGTTTTCTCAGGATTCCCTGTAGGTACTTGTACAAAATTCATAAACCAATCCAGCGCATGGCCCCTAAATGTCATCGCTAGTTGTCCCTTCTTAATATCATCATCTTGGACTTGCTTCACTATCCATACTGCTTCACATAAAATCCAGTATTGTCTGGGATCCTCGGTCCTGTTACCATAAAAAATAGGCATCTTTACATCATCACCTTCAATCCTTGGTTTCCTACTAGTGTTCATAGACCCTCTACTCTTACCACTGTTCTGACACACATGACAACCCTGCGAAGAGCTTATATTTCTTCATGCAAAGTTAGTGCACAGGGTTGTGGGTACGTTGTACCTTTGGGTCTGTCTTTCCTTAGGTTTAGGGGTATCTCGATCACTCTCTTCGTAACAATAAGGTTGCTTAGTCCTCTATGGTCCCATTTCGTAGTTATCTGTTTCAGTCGCCCTAGGAAACTCTATCTCTATCTCAGTCCTCCTCTTCTTTTCAGGTTGGAACCTCACCCCACTTCGCAGGGTACCACAACTTCCCTCAATAGTTTGACGTAACTCATATCCATCTACCCTGCATCATTCTATCAACCCGCATTTGCGTGGTACCCACAGCCTCTACACACCCGATCCTTGCTCGCCGGAATTCATCTTTAGTATGCCCTTTTCACAAATGAGCATCTTAATCCACAATTTCAATGACAATAGAAAACTTCCTCTGGGTTCCTTGAAAAAATTCCTTTCTCCGTCGCTATATGACTTAATCATGTCGACATCAAATTTAGTGATGTATCCTTCCAAAATACTGTCTACCCAAACCTCGACATCTCTTGATGCTTTGTTGTTTACTCATTCCAATTGCTGGATTAGTTCTGGCGTCCAGTGTTCAGGCTCACCTCCTTGGAAATTATTCTTTTGAAAAGTCAGTTGATCCAACCATTCATGTACCAGTATAGGAAATTGGCAGAAGAATACTTCGTGAATATCATAGTATATATACTTTTGTAACCAATCAGTTGTCGAACATCCAAGGTTTCGATTTTATTCCTCAGAAAATTATTGTGTCTTCTTGTGGAACCACTCCTAGATCTTTGGCTTTGTCAGATGCCACATCATGTCCTCTCTTCTTTTACACTATGGTCTTCGAAACAAAACCATTTGTTGACATAGTTCTTTCGACAGGGGTTCAATTCGTATTGTTGTCAACAAACATCAACCATACTCCCTTAAACATCGACCCAGAAAGGTTTTACCCTTCCCAGCATGTAACATTCCCTTCCATCAACCCGATGCAAGGAAGGAAACGTTAACCAATCTACTGGCCTTATTGGCAATCTTAGCCCCGTTCATTACTAAGAAATTCATAAAGGTTAAAAACTTCTGTGTGCAATTCATACTCAATCAAAACGCAACGGAATTAATCAAATTTGCATACACACACAGTAATGGATCAACATATTTAACTCAAGCAGATGGTGAATCAACAGACAGCGAATCGATCCCATTCTTAGGCTATGCACAAGCTTCATATCAACCATATTTAGATATTCATTTCATCTCATTTAGCATGAACAATTAACATTCAGGATTAACACATTGCTGAACACATAATGTAAATAAATTAATCCACAGAGAATACTTATCTTGAAATGCAAACGTCCAAACAACTGGCTACGTGAGAGCAACGTTCCACCCAACCATAGATCTCTGTCAATCCTATATTCTTTCAGCTGAGAGATCACCCCCGAGCTGGATTGTGTATCCACTAAGGAGGAACTAGACAGGCTCACTCACAACCATGGATTCACTCAAACAGTCATGTTAAGCTAGCACCCAACTGGGTTTATCAAGCATGCAATAAGGAAATGATGAGGATGCTAAGCCAGTGAGCTCAACCAAAGATTTATAGACATATCAAGCTAAACTCAAGCAATCCCATCCTCTGTTCAAACATCCACACTTGGATTTCTCACCATTATGTCAACGAATAACTCAATCCCGTCACTGGTTTTCTGGGCTATCAAAACTGGGTTTTCCAATGGATTTCGGGGTATCTGATACTCTCAAATTCACCCCAAGGTTCATATCTATGGACCCCCCATTAGATTTTACAGTCGAATACCAAACCTAGGTGTTTTTGGCACTTCAAAACGTGGGTTCTTGCAAAGTTGCGATTTCTGGTTTTTCTCACTGCTGGCAATTCGTTTTTGGATGGAAAATGATACTAGTCCCTCCCACAATGGAATGGGGATGAGTAATAATCAATTCTCATGAGGTAGAGTGACTTGTGGTACAAGAAAACAGAGCCCATACCTGCAAATATGAATTTATGGGCTTCCCATGCTCCATTGAAGCCATGGACTGAAATCTTCAACCACTTTCTTACATAGAATTAAATGTCAACAAAGGGAGTCAAAATGGGTTCTCACAATGACATTTGGCAGCTTATGGTTCATCCCAAAACCCCCTCACCACTCCCTAGTGGATACACATGGCCCCTTCTCATTCATTGCTCCCATAGCTAGTTTTGGCATTTTATTGAAATATTAACATTTACATCAATTTACAATGTTCCATGGCTAAATAGCACATGGGTAACATAATGTCTAGTACTTTCCTTTTAAATAAAATTTGGGCTTCCACTAACGGGGGCCTTGGCCTTGAGCTCCACACTAGGAAAACATATGTTACATGCATACAATATTTACATTAAAAGCTAATATATCCTAAGGGTCAAAATTGGGGTATTACATTCCCCTCCCCCTTAGAGCAACACCATCCTCGGTGTTCTCAAAATGTGGAATACATATACAATTTACACATCAAAAATTTTCAAAACATTTTGCAAGTTTGCCCTGCATTCTATCCTTTACGTTTAATTTTCAGGACCAAGTCCTTTGACTTCCACGAGCTTCAGCCGCTGGTTTTGATTTTTCAGCTCATCCACAAGTCTGAAAACTTTATGGCTACTACTCTCTTGAGGTTCCCTTGTTGGGCAGTTGCGGAGGCAATGATGTCCTCCACATTTCAAACATTTCACTCGCTGCTTCATTTTTACCTGCTCAATTTCCTTTGAGTCTTCATTCCTGGAACATTTCTTAATGGACCGATTGGACGAATGCCTCATCATTGATCCACTTTCCTTTCTCTTGCTGATTGCTCTCATAATGCTTTTTACCTCTCTTTGCAGACAAATAGAGTTTTGCAAAATCTTGTGGTTCATCTCATTCTGCCTCTTCTGTATCTTGAGCATCTCTCCAAGATTTTCTTGGGTCTTGTAAATTGTTTGAAGAATACTTTCAGCCAATTCCAACAGCCTATGGTTTGCTTCCATGGTCATTGTGCACAACTGGTTCTCACTTAGCTCACAAGCATCACTTGCTCGTACAGCTGCAACCAATGGATTTAATTTCCACCTATGAAATTCATCATTACAAATCTTGTTAGGCCAAGCATAACCTAAACATTAAAAATCAGTCAATTGTTTTGCCCCAATTGACATGGAGATCCCATGCTCTATTCATGAGACTTTCACACTTTCCATGCTTGCCCAACATACACATGAATTCTTTCATGTTCATCCATTCACAATAAATTAACTACTTCAGCATTCACAATTTATTTCAAGCAAATAAATACATTCTACTTTCAGCCATACATGCATTCAACAATTTTCTATTTTGATAAATGCATCAATAAAAAGGAAAGAGAGAGCAGTAAGAGTTTTCTTCTCTTAGTCTTGTTCCATTCTAGAACCCACACCACCACTGTGGTTTTCATGCTCCTAGCCTCTTTTACTTCCATGTGAATGCTTGACCAGCCCTTCTTGGCTATGACACTTAGTGTCTATGGTCTATTTCAGACCTCTCAACCATGGAGTCCCTCCACATAGTTTGTCTACATGTCCCTTGGCTTCTAGGACCCCCACAAGTCCAATAGCACCATCATTCATTTATGCGCAAGCTGAGATTTTTTTTTTATTTGTTATCTTTTTAGTACAGTGACATGTCCACACACATCCTTAAGATGCTTTCATAATCATTGCTTCCAACAATACCTACACTCAAACATTGAATTAATTCACATGTTAGTTTATTTTCATAGGAAATCATAACCAAATCATATACACATTTATATTTATAAGCAATAAATTACAACATAACCAATTAATTATCTGTATTGGATGTCTTCACTTTATTCCATAGGGTCCTTCTTTGCTTTACAAGCCTTGGAATCGCCTATGGACTTGGATGTTTGGCCAGTGCACAGACCACCCCTCAACATCAAATAATCGTGTATGTTTGGCCAGCACGTAGGCTACTCCACAACATCAAATAATCTTGTATGTTTGGCCAGCACGCAGGCTGCTCCACAACATCAAATAATCAATTCCCAACCAGTCACTCTCTGGATTTACTAAGCAATTTATAGTTCTTTCAGGTTCCTTGCTTCCTGTATGACCAAGGTTTCCAACAAAGAAAAAATAGTGCCTCAGCTTAACTGTTACAAGACTTATACTTCAAATATTCATTATTCCAAACAAGAAATAAATGAAATCGAATACTTATCTGTATTGTGCATTTCCTCTCTGGTCCACAGGGTCCTGCTTTTACTTTACAAGCCTTGGGATCCTCCTGCGGACTAAGATTTTTGGCCAGCACGGAGACTGCTCCAAAACATCAAATAATCAATGTCCAACCAGTACACCTTCACACTGACTTGGAAGGAAACTTCGCTATGACCATTTCTAGGTCAAGGTTCTACTATGGAGCCATAGGCATATAACAGCCTTTTCATCAACACCTTCACTACCCTTCATCAAAATCCCCACAACCTCCACAACATCCTTTCATACACATTAACCCTTCCACCACAACCCCTCACAACAACCTTTTACTTTGTTCCTTTAGTGTGTAGCACCAAATTGCATCTGTTTAAGGTGACAACATAAGTAGTATAGGCAGACTTGTCAACGTTGTTATTCATGAATTATAACCATAATTCATAGCATTCACTATCAAGTATTGAAACACAAGGAATGCATCCATTCCTTTAGGGCGTAATCAATATTGGCATTCCTAACATAACTCATCATCAAAAAGGCATGCATTCCTCACTGATGGGAGCTACGCAAGTCCTAATCATACTTCAAGCAGCCTAAATAATGTGCATAAATAGAATATGTTCTGAATAGTTACTAAATAGCCAAATAGTCAGCAACATTTAACAATGCAATTCAAATCTGATTGTTTCATAACCAATCAATGGCACTAATAATTAAATTCAATATGAATTTGCAACTCTGTCTACTACAGAAATTGATTTTCTTAGCCATGAGGCAATCCTCATATTGCTTGGCTTTTGTAAGTGGCACCATTCTGTCCATTATGGGTTTATGTTTTCTACCATACATGGACATCCACCTACAACATGTCCTCCTGACACAATTTTACATAAGCCAAACAATCATTAGCAATTATTAGTAAAATTTCAAATCTCAAAATTTACAAATCTAAGATTTACAATTCTTCTTTCTAGCAGAGCTTAGATTTCTCAACCATGAGATTCCTTCTCATAAGCTCAAAATCAAATTTCCAAATCTGTTCCCTACATAAATTAGATTTGCAACCATGATATTATTCTCATAAACTAAATGAGAATATTTTCAGATTTGTTTAATGCATAAGTTGAATTTCGCACCCATGAGAATCTTCTCATAACCTTTGGCTTTTGCACATGGTAGACTCCATCCTTCATCATGGACTTACCCACATTGCCATGCCTAGAACAATCTACCTGAAATCCGAAACTTCAATCAACCAAACACTTTGTAAGTCTCCATGCATATAATATTTCATTGCTGCAACAATCACTGAAGCATTTCCATAATTATAACATTCCATAATTCAAACACTTCCAGCTGTTAACATATCAATATAACAAACTCATTTGCTTCACGTGCATCACTATCATACTAAAATTGCAAGGTACAATCACATCATTTATGCAATTAACTTAAAGCTTTTAAATGCTCATTAGTTCATAACCATATCATTTATACAACTCTATCCTTCCAACGGAGCACTCTGGAAGCTTGTCAATCATGACTACCTTCATGCAATTCTTCCCTGCATTCATAGAAGCTCATGAAATGATCTCAGATTTATCATTAATTCATCATTTCATCTATTGCTCAATTATAATGAGACATATAAATATATCAAAATCATGCATGCACACAATACCTCTGCTCAAGTGTAGCTACCCACATGCATGCATATTCACACAATTTACTCAAGTTTTTCATATGCAAATCACTCAATGCTTAACTACAAGATTTATAAAATCTCTTAATGCACATCCACTCAATGCCACCTTGCATTGTTTCATGAGTACTATGCATTCAAGCATATTATGACTTAATCATGACTATCTCATATAACATGCATTACCATAATCAGGACCATCGGTCCTCACTTGCTTTGGTTGTTAAACTCACAATCGACATACTCAAATGACATAATATAATTTCATATGAATGCATTAAGATTCTAAGCAAGTATAGGGTGTAAGGATCATTGCCTTCACTTACCCACACCTCACCATACTCGGTAGGTTAACATTCCCATTCGGGCACTCAATACCACATGCAAACCAAATCAACATAGTTCAAACATAGTCGAAGGGATCTTACCAAATCCTCTTTCAACATTCATGCAATTATGCATCAATAACCATTCCCTGCATGGTTGTCATTAACATCACTTGATGTTACTTGATCAGTTGGCCTCTTAATCAGGCTACACAGTCCTTTTTCGAACCTCATGATCACAGATTTGTTGCACCATCCTTTCTTCATAAGGTTGTTGGATTCATGCAACAACATCCTCAACATATTTAGCCATGCTTCTGTTGTCTTTGGTCCTACAACCAAAACAAATCACCAATAGTGATTATCAACAACAATATTTACCATTAGTGGTTCACTGCATATGTAAACTCTCACTACTTTTACCAATATGTAATGTCATATGCATGCAAAACATATACTCATGCACTGTGCAATGTTTATTAATATGCCAATCAATGCATATTCATGCCACTCATCTAATCTCTTGCATTTTCAGCATTCTCATGCCATAATTGTATGCACATAAAGCTTATAAAATATAAATGCAGTTAGCAAGACAGGGGTTAAGGAAGTCTCTTTTTCAAATCCCTTATATTTGCATGAACTTCCTCTTCTACATCGTAGATGGTTTGATTTCATGGCATGTTACTTCCAGGCATGCAATTCTAGAATTTGCTCATATTGACAACAATTTTGCCAAACGGCCACTCGCACTTTTCTTCTCCAATTATCTATGATTTATGATGTCCCCATTTGAATCATTCCTATGCACCATTGTTCCCTACTAGATAATCTTTCCAATGCCTGTCCACTTGCTCCATTTCGACATCGGGTGTGGGAACTACATCACTTTAAAAATGATGACTTTTACCAATAATTCTGCACATTTTTACACAGTTGTATTTTGGTCTGGAATGCCAACTTCAGCCACCCATGGAAGAAAATCTATGAGGAATCACGAAAACTTTTCTATTGGAAGAAGTTAGTATATATAACAAAGAACACTCAGCAACTCATGGATCTCTATTCCGATGCACCATTCATCTTCTATAAAATTATGGGTTTGACTACTTCTCACTTTTCACATTTTTCCAAAATTCCAAATTTTGGGCCAAAAAAAATGGCTATTTCACAGATGGTGCATTTCTGGAAAATCTTTATCTAACATGAAATCCCTGGTTTACTAAGAATATGAAATGATGAGTTCAGTCATTTTTTTGATTTCGAATTATAGGGTCATTTTCAACCACTGCAAGTTTTTCAAAATTCCCAAAACGTGGCCCGGAGTAGTGCTTTTTGGCCTTCACACTAACCCCGACTCCACATCCTTAGGAGTTTGGCTCCAAAACTCCAAACTTAATACCGTGCCTGCTCCATGACTGCTCCACATCAATTTTGGCTCAATCCTCCCTCCCATCAAGCGTCGGGATACCGATTTGTGAACACCATTAATCCCGAATTTATGCCAAATTAGAGCATAACGGGATCGGGATCTTCACCGGTTCATTCATGGCCTCCATCAATGACCTCAGAATGCCACTGACCTCATCAAAATCCAATCCTGCATGCTCCTGCTATCCAAACTTCAAATTTCGGGTTCTATACTCGTTTTTTTTTTTTCGTGCCTGAACCCGAAACCCAAAAGCCGAAACCCGGAATGCGGGATTCAGGATTGCGGAAATCCCAAAACCAACTTCCCACAACCCGAAACTCAAAAAGTCGCGGGTTCAGGTTTTCATAAATCCATTCTGAAAAATGATGCTCCCTAAGCTCGAAACCCAAAAAATTGCGGGTTCAGGATTTTGAAAATCCATTCCGCAAAATGGCGCCCCCGAAACTCGAAACCCGAAAGACGGAAAAATTACGGGTTCGGGATTTCAAAAATCCATTCCACAAAATGGCGCTCCCGAAACCCGAAACCTGAAATACGGTGGGTTTTGGATTTCGTAAATCCAACTTGCAATAGGGCGTTCCTGAAACCCGAATCCTGAAACCTGGGAGACACCCATGTTTTCTGCAACTTGCGGGGTCCATATCTCCTTCATCCCTTGGCCAAATGAGGCAAGTCTGGCACAGTTGGAAAGCTCTTGGAGAGATCTACACACTTGTGTGCTCTTCTTCCACATCTAAGAAATCTGACCATGTCATTTTCCGTAATCAAAATGCCGCCCCCAAATTCCCAATATTGTGCTAAAACGTCCTATTACATGCCTGTAAACTCAGAGTCTGGCCCAAGCATCCCCAATGCTGCAAGATGGGATCTGATACAACTCTGTAACATCCCCTTCCATCAACCCGATGCAAGGAAGGAAACGTTAACCAATCTACCGGGCTTATTGGCAATATCAGCCCCATTCATTACTAAGAAATTCATAAAGGTTAAAAACTTCTATGTGCAATTCATACTCAATAAAAACGCAGCGGAATTAATAAAATTTGCATACACACACACAGTAATACATCAGCATATTTAACTCAAGCAGATGGTGAATCAACAGACAACGAATCGATCCTATTCTTAGGCTATGCACAAGCTTCATATCAACCATATTTAGATATTCATTTCATCTCATTTAGCATGAACAGTTAACATTCAGGATTAACACATTGCTGAACACATAATGCAAATAAATTAATCCACAAAGAATACTTATCTTGAAATGCAAACGTCCAAACAACTGGCGACGTGAGAGAAATGTTCCACCCAACCATCGATCTCTGTCCATCCTATATTCTTTCAGCTGAGAGATCACCCCCGAGCTAGGTTGTGTATCCACTAAGGAGGAACTAGATAGGCTCACTCACAGCCATGGATTCACTCAAACGGTCATGCTAAGCCAGCACCCAGCTGGGTTTATCAAGCATGCAATAAGTAAATGATGAGGATGTTAAGCCAGTGAGCTCAACCAACGACTTACAGACATCTCAAGCTAAACTCAAGCAATCCCATCCTCTGTTCAAACATCCACACTTGGATTTCTCACCATTTTGTCAACGAATAACTCAATCCTGTCACTGGTTTTCTGGGCTATCAAAACTGGGTTTTCCAATGGATTTCGGGGTATCTAATACTCTCAAATTAGCCCCAATGTTCATATCTATGGATCCCCCATTAGATTTTACTGTCCAATACCAAATCTGGGTGTTTTCGGCACTTCAAAACGTAGGTTCTTGCAAAGTTGCGATTTTTTGTTTTTCTCATTGCTGGAAATTCGTTTTTGGATGGAAAATGATGCGAATAAGGAACTTCATTCCTAAGGCTTCCAAGAAGAAGTAAGAAGATCAAGCCCCTATGAAAGGTAATCCTCATGCATTAATAACTATTCATTCTTCTTTTGACACTCTTGACACATGAATTGTAGATTAAGGCGCTTCATATCACATGGAAACCACAAAGGGTATTCTATATTTTGTAACTGCATGGATAGGGATTCCTATCCTCATGGGGGATGACTCTCCAGTCGAGGTCACCAGAAAAGGGAGAGTGGAACTAGATCATGGAATCTTTGAGAATATCTTGTATGTTCCTCAAATTTCCTTGAATTTGATCTCGGTGTACCAGATTACACACTTAGGCTCAAGGAAAAAAGTGGAGTTCACACTAGACTTTGTGTCCATAATCGACATTCAAGACAACTCCAATTTTTTTGTTGGGGAGGTAAATCATAAATATTGGTTATATACTTTGTCTAATTTTATTGAAAATGAATCCTCTGTACTACTAGTGCATGCTGATAACAATAGTAGATTGTGGCACAAGAGATTTCATCACCTGAAATTTAGGTACATGCAGCAACTTAGCAAGAAGGGTATGGTCACTAGGTTACATAATATCCACTTTTCCAAAGGGTTTTTTGAAGGATGTGTCCTTGGAAAGCATCCTCAAGAGAATTTTGAGAAGGGGAATTCTCATAAGGCCTCATCTCCATTTTATTTGATTCATCGTGATCTTATGGGACCGTTCCCACATCCATCCATCAACAAGGCAAGGTACGTGTTAATTTTTTAGATGATTACTCACGTTATACTTGCATATTTTTTCTCAGATAGAATTCTAAGGTCTTTAAGCATCTCAAAGAGTTCAAAGCACTTGTTGAGACTCAATCAAGGACAAATATAAAACCCCTCCATACAGATAATGTAGAGAGTATGCAAATAGAAATGTTTAGAATATTTGTCTTGAGGCTGGGATACAGTTACAACATACATTACCATATACTCTGCAACAGAATGGAGTTGATCAGCAGAAAAACAGATCTCTCAAAGTGATGGAAAGTTTCATGCTAAATGCAAATGTAGTGTCTCCCAAGCTTTGGGTTGGGGCACTTAATTGTGCCAATCAAATTTAGAACAAATATCCTCACAGATATGTTAAGGACCGGACTAGTTTCGATGCTTGGAGCATAAACAAATGAAAAGTCACCCACTTCCATATCTTTGGATCCCGTTCATGGACATGCATTCCCTCTATGAAGAGGAAAGCATTAGATCAATAGGGTTGGCCATGAATCTTTGTCGGTTATCAATGTAATGTGAAGGGATACAGATTGCTTGATTCCACTATGGACTAGCTCATCATTGAGCACAATGTCCAATTCAAGGAAAGTCCCTCTCATGCTCCACATGAGCCACATGTAGAGGATTTTGTACTTCCACCAGTTGCGGATGATGAGTCCATACATTTGGATTGCACCATAGATATGAGTTCTGATACAGATTTGAAGGATTTAGAGGATGAAGATGCACTAATAGAGCATTCATATATATAGTTAGTACATGCAGAATCTGATTCAATCTCCCCTATGATAGATCAAAGAACAAGTAGCTTAAGGGAGATATATCAGCAATTCACACTTCAGTATGTAGGAGACCTTGTTAGGGATCCATCAGCTCTTCGGAGGACTAAATATTAGCTTGAGGATTCTCCTCATGTACTCACTGTCATTGAACCCACAATGCCTTCAAACCCATAGTCCTACATACAGGATGCAAGGAACCCCTTCAGGGAAGCAGCCATGCAGAAGGAGTACAACTCTCTCCTCAAGAACCAGACGTGGGATTTGGTTATGGTTCCTTCACAAAGGAAGCTTATCAGATGTAGATGGGTCTACAGGACCCAAAATATAATAGTCGTACGGGTGAGAAGACATAAGGAAATATTGGTTAACGAGGGATTTCAGCAAATCGCTCGAATCGACTATGATGAGACATTTGTTCCAGTAGCAAAATTGGATTCCATGAGGTTGGCCCTTTCCATTGGAGCATCCGGGGGATGGGAAGTACATCAGATGGACATAAAGAATTATTTTCTTCATAGGGATCTCTCAGATGATATTTATATGGAGCAACCTCATGCATTCATACAGAATTCATATTTTGTGTGCTAACTCAAAAAGTCAATATATGAGCTCAAGTAGGTTCCTAGAGCATGGTACACAAATATCAATGGACTCCTACCCGCTCTCCAATTTTTTTTTCCAATGCAAATGTGACCCAAATTTCTACATGCTAAGGACCATTGATTCACTTATGATCCTAGTCCTATATGTGGATGGTCATTTGATCACCGACAACTCGGATTCAATGATTGTTGTGGTTAAGGGAACCATCCATGACAAGTTTTAGATGATGGAAATGGGTTCACTCCATTTCTTTCTTGGTATTTATATTAGCCAAGATGCTATAGGCATCAAGCTATCTCAAGCTAAGTATGCTCTGGATATTCTAGTAATATTCCACATGACATATTGCAAGTCTACAACTACACCCTTCTAATCTAGGGTCAGAATTGAGGATGGTCAAGATACACGAGTGCTGAACATTACCTTGTATTGATATCTTGTGGGGAGCCTTTTGTATCTCTCCCACACCCGACCTAATCTATCATATGCTTATGATAGATCATAAGGGTAGTCTCCAGGTACATGCACGAGCCACATGAGGTTACACTAGAATGCTTCCAAGCGCGTCCTCAAATATGTTCATGGAGCCATCAATTATGGGATCAACTATGCATCAGGTTGCAAGTTGGATCTCGTAGGATTCACTGATTCTGAATTGGATGGAGGTGGCATAGATCGCAAGTCCACCTCTAGGTACATGTTGAGTTTGTGATATGTCCCAATCTATTGGTTGAGCAAAAATCAGTCAGCTGTTTCTCTATCTTCAACATAGGTTGAGTGCAGGGGAGTAGTCAACATCACCATCCAGGTTGTATGTCTACAAAACTTCCTCACCTAGCTAGGAATTCAGTTCCACCGTCCAATTATGATCTGGTGTGACAACTAGAATATGCTTAAATTCTATTGAGATCCAACACAGACACAATAGAAAAAACATATCGAGATCCATATGCATTATATCAGGGAGTTGGTGTTGGTTGTGGATCCTGATCTTCCTTATTCAGAGGTCATGTTTCAGCCGTTCTGGGATCCCAACCCATGACGGGGGGGTGGGGGGGATTCCCCCCCCCCAAAACAGTCACCATGGGGGGTCCGGGGGGGCGGGGGATGACTAGTTTAAGAGCCCCCCCTGGAGGGGGTTCGAGGGAAGCACCCTCATAGCGAAAATTTCGGAAACAATTCCTTGTAAAATAATGTAATTTCATAGCCATGAGTTGGTCAATAATGGGTGATTTACGGGCCATGGTATTGGGTGTTCCATAGTATTTTCCCATGGTAATACCTCTTTAAAAGGAAGGAATTGTAATACGGTTGGTTGTATTGTAGCATTGAAAAGATCTCTGATTGTATGAGAGAGACTGTGAGAGACTGAAGAGGAAGTTGCAACAGGTGTGCTGCATGTTGTACCCTTTATTTGTTGGATGGTATAATAATAAGGAATGACAATTTTTGTGTGGATGTATCCCATCTTGGGTGAACCAAGTTATATTGGTGTGTCTCTTGTAATGTGTGTTATGTGATTTATATTTGCATCTTGTTTATTGTTATTTCTCTGCGATCATGTTTTTCTAATAGTTGGTTCATGAGAGAGCTATTGATTTGCAGTACTTCCCTTCTTTCGAGAAGATTGTCGACATCTTCACCAAGAATTTCACTAAGAAAAAATTCCATAGTTTGCGTGATCGCCTCGGAGTTAAGGACACAGTTTCCTAGCAACTGTCTTTCTCTTATTTTGATATATTTTCCTTGAGGGGGGGGGTTCCCATGGGGTTTTCCCTCTTTCCTCACTTTATTTTAGTATTCATTACTTGCATTGATCATTGGTACCTAACATGGCCTCTATTATTGGGACCCATTCATTATGTATACTCCCTAGTAGTGTTCAGGGGTGGTGTTGGAGATATTTCACACTAAGACTAACTTGTAGTTAACTAAGATAACTAGCAGTTAGCTAGATCTGCATAGTGAGTTAGCATCAATATCTCTCGATAAATCCTTCTTCGCATGAGCATGGTGAGTTAGTTTAGTTATACACATATTAATTGTATTGTAAGTTATTTTAATTATTGACACATAACATAAATTCTTTCACATCTTTTTGTGTTCGATCTTTATTTGTTGTGTATGTGGTATTCGGTTTTCATCCATTGCATTGTGTATGTTGTGTATGATTTATTGTTATCTAGATCTCATGTGCAGGTGTACCACTGATTCTACAATACCAAGAATATTTCTTATTTAATATCCATGAGTAGGGAAATTTTCATATTCAATACCATAGGTAGCATTATGAAAATCATGCTCACCTTCAATCCAATTAGAAGGAAAAATATCTTTGAAATAAGAGAAGATGTGATATCTCATATCCATACTCCCTCGCATATCCATCCCATATACATGTTGTGTCACCCTTACCAATTGTCCTTGTCCTTTCCATGCATCCCTAAAACCCCATATGGGTGCAAAATTGGTCACAGCAGATCTATTGAACAAGAATATCAATCACAAAGATGTAAAACAATTTGGATAAAAACTGTGCAAGAGAGATGCATCAGTGCTCTATAATCCAGAATGGTAGAATTACAATACAATACTATCACAATGAGTGAGAAATTTGAATTAACCAAGGAGGTCATTCGAATATCTGCATGGTGTAGCTTGGCTCCAACTAGGAGTCCTCATCATCAATCAGTGGTGGTCATCAATGCACAAGTAACTGTCAGACAGGTGTCAAACTAAGTCTAACTGAGTGTAATAACTGTAATTGATGGTAAGTGGCACTAATATAGGGATGGAGGCTCAGTGGAGGGTGCATGGGGGTTAAATGCACTCAGAATAGGTAGGCAAGGCTCATCGAAGGTCAATCGGAGTGGTAACAACAGTTAGGAGTCAGTCTAGCCTCAAATCAAGGAAAGACAACTAACTAACTAAAGTGAAACTGACTAGTAGGTGAGAAAAGGCACCCTTCTGCAGTGGAAGGTGAGAAATGGGCGCCTCCCTGGCTAGGAAAGCTAAATCAGAGTGGAAAGTAGCTCCTGAGTGTTGGAAGACTAGGGACTAGGTGTTGGAGGCATCATACTAGTGACTGGGCAGCATGCGGGTGCATGCAATGCATGCAGAATGCATGCATGCGTGCAAAAATCATTCAAAGTACGAAAGTGAATGATGAGATATCCTAACACCCCCCCTCAAGCTATACTATGATGTAAAAAGTAAAATGTAGGTCTCTTGTTACTGAGACCAAAGGTCACCCCAATACAATAATCCAAAAAATGTTGAAAATAAACTAAGTGAGGAAAGAGGGAAAACCCAATGGGAAGAAAGCCCCCCCTCAAGCTAAACATAAAAATAGATCTAATTTGTCTCTACCATGATGGAACTCACCCCCAACAGTGAACGGAGGTAAGAGAACTTCTTCTTAGTGAATATCTTGGTGAAGATGTCTGCAATTTGCTCATCAGTAGGGCAATATTGCAGAATGATGGTGCGATCATGCACCAACTCCTGAATGTAGTGCATATGAATCTCAATGTGCTTGGTCCTCTGCCATTAAACTGGATCGGTGGAGATCTTAATAGAAATTTGATTGTCACGAAATAGGACAGTCGAATTAGTGCTACCAAAATCAATCTTGGAAAGAATACCTTGCAACCAAACTACCTGAATGTAGGCATTGACTGCCCCTCGATACTCTTCCGTTGCTTAAGAAAGTGCAATGGCTGCCTGCTTTTTGATTGACCAGAAAATAGGGCCATATCCAATCATGAAAACATATCCATAAGTCAACTTCCGATCTATGCTATCACCTGCCCAATCTGAATTAGCAAAACCAATGAAAGCTAGCTCAGAATCTGCAACATAATGTATGCCAAAATGTCTCGTACCTTGCACATACTGCAAGATCGCTTGGCTGCCCACCAATGAAGCTCATGGGGATGTTTCATATACCTTGATACAGCACTCACGACATATGAAATATCAGGCCTTGAGTGTGTCAAGTAGAGTAGTGAACCACTCAATTGTTGATACATAGTGCAATCTGCAAGCGGTGTGGAATTTCCTTCCTCGAGACTGATTCCTAAGACGAATGGAAACAAAGTAGCCTTACATTATTCCACATTAAACTTTAATAGCAAGTCTTTAGCATACTTTTGTTGAGATAATGTGGTCCCATCAAAATTTTGAGCTATCTCCAAGCCCAAAAATTGCTTAAGCAAGCCCAAATTGCTCATATCAAAAGCGAGATTTAAAGCAGTTTTCAGCTTGTTGCGGAAGACCATCAACCATGGATTTCTGTTGTAACAACATCAAATACTTGTAATTAAGGTGTCCAAACCTTTCATGCCAAAGCCTACTAACCTGGTTTCCATGAGTGAGGAGAGCAGTGGGATTTTCGTGCGGCACAAAGTGTGAAAACTCATAGTATTTTGCAGCATGATTTGCCTTTCCGACTGCAATAAGTCTTCCACTTTCAATATCAGAAATTTCAACTTTGTTAGGGATGAATGTCACTTGCTTCAGTTCACTGGTGTTTGTCATTTGATACACACAAAGTAGATTTGAAGCCAAGGAAGGCACATAGAGAACATTCTGAAAACTTCCATGCTCTAAATGGATGGTACCTTTACCCTTTGAAGAAATTTTTGAGTCATCTCCCAAATGGATGGGGATGGAGTTGTTTGGATCGAATGAAGAGAAGGAGTCAATATTTGCAGCCATATGATTTGAGGCACCGGAATCTATCAGTAGAATGATGGGTTTCGAAATAGTTTCCATGAGTGCTTGACCTCTTTCATGATCATCGTTTCTATCCTTCTTCCGTGCACCGTCGGGAAGACATATGTTGTTCTTTTCCAAAAGGAGGGCCATTTGATCTATTGTTTTCTTCATGCATGAACTTTCAGGATGAAATCCATGATTTCAATATGAACTCTTAGATTTTTCCTTACCCTCTTTACCCTTTTGCTTGTTCCTTGAACCGGATGGTGCATCTAATTGCTTCCCTTTCTCTCTCTGCTTGTGAGGTTCGAATTTGGGCTTCTCTTTCTTTTGCTTTCCTTTACCATTCAAGTTCTTGGATCCTTGAACAAATAGGGTTTAATATTTGGAGCTTATGGACCCCATTTGAATGAACTTGTCATGCTCTTTGGTAACGGATTCAATGAAGGCATTCAAGGTAGGAATCTTCCAATTCGGGGTAGTTAGCCGACTGGAATTGAAAGTAGAGACAAATATCAAGAAATATTTACCAAGATTTGAAAGAATGGAGAGGATCAATTTCTTATCCTCGTTCACAACACCACTGTTCTTCAACTGCAATTCCAAGTGCTTGAATCTTGTGAAAAACTCATTGATGGTCTCGAAATTCTCAGGACTAAGAGCAATCAATTCATTTTCCAATTGAAAGGCTCTAAGCTCGTCCTGCTTGCCAAAATGTTTGTCAAGTTGCTCCCATATTTCTTTTGGAGACTTCAATCTACTGATATGGAAGTGAAGATCCTTGGTGATGGAGAGGCAAAGAAGACCATACGCTTCATCAAGCTTATTTAAGTATTTTGATTTTTCAATGAGAGTGTTTGGCTCCAATTCAAGGCCCATGGTGACTCTATAGAACCCTTTTGAGCGCAATATTATCTCCATATCATATTTCCAATCAAAATAATTGACAGGAGTTAGAGTAGGCTTTGAAGAAGTGGAATCCATCACTGAAAATGAGTGTAATTGATGAAGGAGAACCTGCAAATCACAAGGTAGCGAATGCACTTGATGGAGAAGATTATCCTGCAAATCACAATCAAAACTAGAACAGTAAGGTCGAACAATCCACCCTTTTAGAGTTGCATCACACCTGGGATTGGAGATCAAGCAAGCTTGAATGGATCCGATGTATCAAATCCAAGAATTATGTTGAAAACTCAAGCTTCCGGAGTGGATTGGAGTGTATTTTATGCTTTGCGTGCACATGAGCGAATGCACATGGGATCTTGCATGCCAAAACTTCAGTAATTTTGGGCAAATTCACTCAATTCTTCATGTGGAACACCTGTAGGAGAGAGATCTTGTCCCTGCAATGGCTCTGATACCATGTAAAATTAGTCACAGTAGATCTATTGAACAAGAATATCAATCACAAAGATGTAAAACAATTTGGAGTAAAAACTGTGCAAGAGAGATGCATCAGTGCTCTATAATATAGAATGGTAGAATTACAATACAATACTGTCACAATGAGTGAGCAATTCGAATTAACCAAGGAGGTCATTCGAATATCTGCATGGTGTAGCTTGGCTCCAACTAGGAGTCCTTGTCATTAATCAGTGGTGGTCATCAATGCACAAGTAACTGTCAGATAGGTGTCAAACTAAGTCTAACTAAGTCTAATTGAGTGCAATAAGTGTAACTGATGGTAAGTGGCACTAATCTAGGGATGGAGGCTCAGTGGAGGGCGCATGAGGGGCTAACTGCACTCAGAATAGGTAGTCAAGGATCATCGGAGGTCAATCAGAGTGGTAAACAGTTAGGAGTGAGTCTAGCATCAAATCAAGGAAAGAAAACTAACTAACTAAAGTGAAACTCACTGGTAGGTGAGAAAAGGCGCCCTTCTGCAGTGGAAGGTGAGAAGTGGGCGCCTCCCTGGCTAGGAGGGATAAATCAGAGTGGAAAGTAGCTCCCGAGTGTTGGAAGGCTAGGGACTAGGTGCTGGAGGCATCATACTGGTGACTGGGCAGCATGCGAGTGCATGCAATGCATGCAGAATGCATGCATGCAAAGTACAAAAGTGAATGATGAGATATCCTAATAATGGGGAGGGATACCAAGCATATTTATTACATAATATCCACATAACATAGGAGAATTTTGATCTTCAATACCACTGCTAGCAATTTTCTCACCTTCACCTTCAATATAATTAGAAGGAAAAACCTCTTTGCAATAAGAGAAATGAGGTGCAATCTGCAACTAAGTTGAGAGCGATGTAACCTTTGGATAAAATTTACGTGACAAGTGCTCCAAGCTTTGGGTTGGGTAACTTAATTGTGCCAATCACATTTAGAACAAATATCCTCATGGATATGTTAAGGATCGAACTCCTTTCAAGGTTTGGAGAGGAAACAAATGAAAAGTCACCCATTTCCATATCTTTGGATCCCGTGCATGGGCATGCATTCCCTCTATCACTACTACATATTGGTGGATTGTTCCACAAAATTTTTCCACATTTTCAACATTCGTGGGTCAAAAAAATGATTTTTTAGTTTTTTTTTTCAGGGCGGAAAAAACGTGGCAATATCCACGATTTTTAAAGTTCCACAAACATTCGTCCCTATATTGACGAATTTTTTAGGTTTCACTTTTCGTGGAAATAGGAACGAAAGTCGAGCTATATAAACTACACACTCTCACCATAATTTTCACATTTTCTTTTCTTGCGACACATTGAGCATGGATTTTGGACTTGCGGGGTGATTGTATGAGCTTGGATATTCTGCATAGGTCTGATATTGAACTTGCAAGGTTAGTAATGTGTAATTTTTTGTCTATATTTTTATAAGGGTTAGATTTTAATATTGTTTATAAGTAATGAGGCTTAGGTCATGTTAATTTGTTTATTTTCCTTTCTAATATTTTTTTCAAGAACTTGCTATCATTTCATTTAACTTGCTATATTTTTTTCAAGAACTTGTTTTTTGGGCTTAGGTCATGTTAACTTGCTTTTTTGCCTTTCTACCCACAAAAGTTCATTATAAAACGGTTGTGGCAGGGAAATTCATGGAGATGCTATTTTAAGTCCAACATACTTCTAGATTAAGAATTGCGTCACCTTGTCAAATCTAGATTCTAGTTAAATATTTTAGGGTAACAAGTTGATTTTCATGGTAAATAACATTCATTCTAGTACTAAAGTCATTTTTTTAATTAAATTAAGTGGTACTTTTCTTGCTTGTGATTAATATTGTGTTTGTGATGCTTCTTAAGCAATGCAACATATTCAAGAAGCTTATGAAAATATATTCACAAGAGTTCACAAACAGCCCATCCCTATTTCATCTATAATATAAAAATCTATAATGCATAAAGGTTATTGTTCAAATACTACATCTCCAAGTTAGGCCACTTGAACCCATTCTCTTTATACCAATTCTCTTTGTCATCCTAAGTTATGAAACACTATAAGTGACATAATCTCTTCTCCTAGTTCTAATGCGTACCGCATTGATGTGTCCTACTAAGCTAGGGATTATAACTACAATATTGGTTAAGAGCCTACCCTCTTTGGTGGTCAAACTATATGAGGTCTTCAAACTATACAAGTAGTTATCAATTTCCCAATATTTTTGGTTCCTTAACATTTGACATTTACCATTTTTTTTAGTAACCAACCATTCTCAATTGACTTTCTCGCAACCAACTTACCATCTTTCCATTCATATTAACTTTAGTCTTCATGTTTTTCTTTATAAATATAGAAAATATTGGATTATAATATACTATATTTAGAAATGTACTTATAATATCTAATGTAATTAACAAGTTATTGTTTTGTATGGTGTAGGTAAGACAATTACTTGTACGGCCACTACAAGGATTTTTCACTATGAATGAAAATGCAAGGAAGCTTGCTCAGTTTAGAGCTGCATTAGAGGCAAGAGGAGATGGAAAATGTTATTGTCCTTGCTTTGATTGCAGGGGCTTTCAAAAAAGAATACTTTTAATAGAAACAATTGAAAGACATTGTAGGGAGAAGGGGCACGCCGAAGGGGGTTATGAATATCGTTTCTTGGTAAGACTATTTTTGGGGTTCAATTTTTAATATATTCACTGTAATATTCATCATGTTTGCATGAATTTTAGTAAAATGTCTTATTTCTTTACTATATGTTCTATACAAACTAATTTTTCTATGTTGTTTGTAAATTTATAGACAATGCCCCAAAAATGTCGCGTTCCAGAGAGTTATTTGCCAAGTACTAGCAGAAATACTCATTCAGTACAGCCCAACAAACTTCTACATCAGAATATTGAAGATGATCAAGTAGTTATTTCTGATCATATAATGGATGTAGATAACATTAGTGACACAAATCAGGAAGATGAGATACATAGATTGATCCAAGACACATTTGCTCCAATGGATGAGCACAACCAGGATGATAGTGATGATGTTGATCCTCTACTTGAGAAGTCATGTCAACCTCTTTATGAAGGCTCAAAAACAAATCTTTTATTTGCTATATTGTTGTTAATGAACTTGAAGGTTTTGAATGGATTATCAAACACCTGTATGACACAGATACTAAGGTATGTAATTTTTTTTTAATTTTTTTTTGTCTGCATGTTCACAATATCTATATATAGAAAGGGTTGACTTTTTTCCTATATTGTTGCTATTGTAATCTAATGTGTAAAGTTTGGATGCGATATTGATGATTAATATTGTTTTCATTGATTTATTCTTTTGAATTTTGTAGATTGTTAGGTGAATTTCTATTACCAACTTCAAATATTTTACCACACACATATCGAGGGATATATGTCATTATGAAAGCATTTGGTATGGAGTATCAAGCTATTGATGCATGTCTTAATGATCATATCATATACTATGGACAATATGCATTAGAAAATGAATTCCCACAATGTCAAACAAGTAGGTATCGAACCAATAAAGTGACAAAAAAAGTGCCTCAAAAAGTTCTTCGTTATATTCCGATAATCCCACGTTTCCAGTGGTTGTTCAGGTGTAAAAGTATAGCATAGTTTATGGATTTCCATGCAAAGAACATAAGTCGCGACAATGCTCTTCGAATTCCTGTAGATGGTTCTGCATTCAGTCACATCGAAGAAAAGTGGCCAATTTTTAAGGAAGACATCATAATGTTAAACTTTCTTTGGTAGCTAATGGTGTCAATCCATTTGGAGAGCTTCGTTCTACCTACTCAGTCTGGCCTTTTTTTGTTATAAACAATAACCTTCCTCCTTGGATGTCGATCAAGAGAGAGCACACAATGTTGGCAATGATTGTTCCAGGTATTTAATTAATAGGTATTTTTTTAATTGAAAGTTTGATCAGTAAATATTTGATTGATTTGTTTCGTGCATGATAATTATGTCTTTCATTGATTAGGAAAGTACCAGGTTAAAGATATGAACGTATATCTTGAGCCTCTTATCGATGAGTTGCTGAAGTTATGGGTTGGCGTCACTATGTATGATATTTCTAGACCAGTCAGGGAAAGACGATTTCAATTCCATGGAATACTTGCATTTACAATTCATGATGCTCCTGGGTTAACACATTTTTGTGGTATATTGTTGTTACTTTCTTTTGTTCCTTAATATTTTATATATGTGTTGATAATATCATACATTATTTTAAATTTTAATGCTAATTTGCTACACCAATTCATATATCTTGGAGGTATTCAAACCAAGGGTAAATATGCATGTCCATTTTACGGTCCCAGGAAAAAATCTCACCATTCAAGGAGTTTAGCAAAGGAAGTGTTCGATGAGTATAGGCACTTTCTGCCTAAGAACCATAGTTATCGAACTATAGACAGAGAAAAATTTAATGGTAAAGAAGAGAGTGGAAAAAACCCATGAAGAATGGCACCTCACCTATGGAAGGTGGAATATAATAGAAACCGTCAAGGTATGCCATTTTTTTTTTATATTGAATTATGTTCAATGCGATATGTTATACCATTATTGATTAATTGGTTTTAATTTGATTATGTACTGATGTTTCATGAATATTGTTAAGGCACACGAGGAATCAAAATTTATCCGATCTAATTCAGTAGGTTGTCATACTACGAGCAACTGCAAATAGTTCATTTGTTTGACACAATGCACATCGGCAAGAACATAACAGAAATGTTATGGCGAATATTAGATGGAAGGACTGACAAAGAAAAAATTGGAAAGATTTGTAGTGACATCCAAGAATCTAATCACGCATTGCAAAGTGTAATCATTAATTCTAATGGTGATGGCCATCAACAGAATATTAGTCTTCCTTGGTGCTTGATGGAGCAACAGAGCAATCTTGTGAGAGAGGTCATAAAAAATATCAGGTTTCTGACGGGTTTTTCGTCAAACATAAAGAATATCTTGACGAAAAAAGGTGATTTTGCAGGGGTTAAAACACATGATTGGCATACATTCATTAAGGTAATCATTAGTATATAATATATTTCATTATCGGTATGCACTATTTTATTAATTCTATTCTCTTATTTAGAAATAAATATTGATAATTAACGGTTTTTTGATACAATATGTTCTACCTTTATCTCTCCCAGATGACTTTGACAGCAACATAAAACACATTATTTATGTTCTTGGAAAATACATGAAGTAAGTAATGTTTTACTTCGAAAATGTACTTGGTCTGTGGTCTGTAGCGGAACTTATTGACATATATTATGTTTTTCCCACAAATATTATATATGCCTTGACATATTGTTTTATTGCATCATTTGCAGGTGGTTTTCATCAAAAGAAATCCATAAAGAAGATGTAAGGCACTGGAAGAGAGAAATTCTCCGACTAATATGTGAAATCCAACAGTATCTACCTCCAGCATTTTTCAATGCACAAGAACACTACCTCATACACCAAGTTGAGGAGATTGAATTATGTGGACCAGTACTCGATGTGGATGGTGGAGAGGCAGTTGAAGTCACTGAAGTATTTTGTTAGACAAAGTGCGCGTCCCGAGGGTTCTATGGTGAAGGATATATGGTATATCAATGCATGGTGTACATTAGTGAATATCTACCTAAATTAGTAGAAAATATGAATGTGCCTCGCATTTGGCATCTCGACTCCATCAACAAATTTGAAGGGGATGTCCTACTGGGGAGAGGTACATTTAGGGTTGTGAAAGGTAATTATTATTATACTTTGTTGAACTAATATGTTACACTTTTATTCTTTCCAATTTTTTATTATCATACTGGTTTTAACTCTTTTTAATAATTATGCATTTTCAACTATATTAAACTATGTTCCTTTAATGATGATCTAATTAAATATGAAATTGAATTTTTTTTTATCCTATAGTTAGTTGAGTGTGGGATGATTTACATTTATACATTGCAAACAACCTTGATTGGATGGAGCATTGGATAAAAGATTGTGAAGAATTCTTCGGTAGGTTATCATGGGAAGGGGTCAGTAACATGATTAAAACAACTCATCGTCTTCGACATTAGATTCCTGACCTTATGTTGCAAAGTGAAGTTGATTTAGCCTATGGTGTAAAATTCAAAAAGGAAAGTAATTTTTTTACCCACATTTTTTCTAGTTACTTCGATCCATTTTTCCAATTATTACGTTTCGTTTGTTTAAGTTTTCAAATATATTTACTAACTCCTATATGACGTTTATTAATTCACAATGTATTTTTAACTTGTTGTCAATGTTGCAGCTCAAACATCACAAGGCTATGTTGTGTAATGGTCGTAAATTTCGTATCAAAAAGTTTGATGATAATAGGAAAACCTCAGATTGTGTGATAACTGCAGTCTTTAAGGTCACCAATGTTTTGTCCAGAAGTGATAGACATCCAGAAGAAACTGAGAATAGGTACTATGGGCATTTGGAGGACATTGTTGAGTGTGATTTTAATTCCTTTAAAATAGTTTGGTTTGAGGTGAAGTGGTACAGGCTACGGATGCATGAACGTGATCCTAAAAGAACTGTTATTGAGCATGCTAATGGATTTACCATGGTTAATACAAGGTCATTTGAACCGTGTACAGATCCTTATGTTCTTCCAAGTCAATGTGAGCAAGTCTACTACTCTGAGGTACCAGGTAAAGTAGGTTGGTCATATGTTGTTCGATACGATCCAAGAGGAAGACCAGTAAAGTATAATCATGTACTAGATGATGAAGACAATCATGAAGAAGAAGAGGATGATGATGATTCAGATCAGGCTGCAGTCGATGTGTTAGATGAAGAAGTTGAATAGGATGATCATGCAAATGTATCAGACGATGATCTCATTGACGATGAGGATGACTATATTAGTGAAGATGACTTTGATGCTGATGACGATGTGAATGATCCTTTCATCAATATCTATTCAGAACCAAATCCTGATACAGATGTTGAGTTGGATGAAGAAGAAGATGAATGATATTTAATTGTTGAAAAGTAGAGGTACACAATGTTTTTAGGTTAAATTAAATGCACTCACCATATGTTCATTTTGTTGATTAACTTGGTTATATTTGAAAGTAGTTTTCTAATCTAATTATGTTCTACATGTGCAATAGCATGGGTATTCCTGGAGGTTGTAGAGTTAATGGTTTGAATCGAACATGTGTCGATTGAGCAAGATACAAAATTGTGTTATAAGATTTATGTGTTATTTTTTTGTTTATTTCATATTAGAACTCTACTAGACTCATTGGAAACATAAAAAATGTATTTTGAGTCTTTCATTCGAAACATAAAAAACTTATTTTGAAAGGGGTTCTATCCTTGTTGGTCTTTCTAAGCTAGTTTTAGTCTTAATGTTGATCGTTCATCACTACTTGTAAGTCCTCTTAATCAATCAACCACTTTTGTTTCGTGAGAACTATATCTTGCATCATCTAATGATGTCTTTTGAAAATATGTCGACACTTGGATCCACTTCATCAGAATCAAATTGTACACTTTTAGTTCATCTAGTACTATATCATTCTTCAATATCTACATGGAAATGGTCTAAACATCCCAATCATTGTGATCGACTGCATCCTAATTGCTCTCTATCCATATATTGAAATTCCTATGGGTATGGTAATTAGTATGCAAATTTTTAATTTTTAATTAATATCCTTATTTTTAATTTTTAATTAGTATTGTTATTGATAAAATTGTTATATAAAACAAAAATTGTTATATAAAAAAAAAAAAAAAACCTATGTTACAAATGTCATAGGTTTGAGAACCTATGTAACATTGTTATGTTATAACAAATGTCATATATTTGACAACCTTTAACATTGTCGATGGTTAAAATAAAAAAACAAAAACATATGTTATGTCCACGGGTTTGATGTGATTCATTTTGGTCAGTTGCTAACTGTGAAACGCTATGTTTCTCTCGACGTTCGACCACACCAGCTAGTGCTTTAAACCTACTACAATTGAATTTCCTCTTGCAAATCTCACCGTGCAATTGCTACGAGAGGGGTTTAAGTTGGTTTCGTGTGCTCCGACCGTTTTTGCAAATCCTCGCAGACCCTCAATGGCAACTGTAAGTGGATTCTAATTTACCAATCTTGCAGTAATGGAACTCAAATTTGTCAAAAAAACAATGTTGGAGATAGAGGTAGTATTGGTAGACCCTAAATGGTTGCTTGTGTTGATTGCTGAGATAGGGTTTTTCGTCCTCTGCCAACTATTGATATCTGTGTTGGAGATATGTCCAATCATGAATTGATTATGAATGTTGTGGTAAATTCGATATGGAGAGTATTTTTACAGGTTATGTGTGGTCCTTTGTTGCTCGTTATGCTTTGGTAGGGTTTTGGGTTTGATGTGATTACTTTTGGTCATTTGCTAACTGTCTCTGTCGAGCTTAACGAAAACGCTCTGTTGCTCTCGTTTGACCGCACCAGCTACTACATGCAACCGACTACAATTCCATTTCCTCTTGCAACTCTCACTGTGCAATTGATACGAGGGGGGTTGAAGTTGGTTTTGTGTGCTTCGGCCATTTGTGCAAATCCACGCAAACCCTAAATTGCAACCGTAAGTGGATTCTAATTCACCAGACTTGCAGTAATGGAACTCAAATTTGTCTAAAATACAATGTTGGAGATAGAGCTAGTATTGGTAGACCCTAAATGGTTGCTTGTGTTGGTTGCTGAGATAGGGTTTTTCGTCCTCTTCCAACTATCGATATCTGTGTTGGAGATATGTCCAATCCTGAATTGATTATGAATGTTGTGGTAAATTATGCATTGGAATATGAGTATGTGGAACCCTTTTTGATAAACTTGTTTGCAAGTAGGGAGGTCAATTTTGGGGTTGAGTTGGGAGGGTTTTGCGCAAGCATTCCCTCATAGATATTCCACCCCCTGCAATCGGCTCTTGGTCCATGACCTCCTTCACTGTGCACGTTCCTTTGGGATTTTGAAACCCTCCTCTATTGAGTCAAATTTCTGCATTTAATGGGTCCAAATTAGGTGTTGTTGATTTCATTTGTTAATTGGGTTGTTTTGATTTTATAACTAAACCAATATACATGGAATGCTTGTTGTTGATTGATGTAAAGGCTGTAGTTCTATTTAACACATAAATAGTGATACAAAGTTCATTGATATGGTTTTTGAAAACAGTTGCAAACCATTTTTATTTGGATATTTTCATGCAAGTGGATTCTAGGAATATGAATTAGATATGTGCTCATTATCACATTTTGAGGGTGTTTATGCCTGCAATTTAATTTTGATTTTAAGCAATTTTAAATCTCTTTGCTGGTAGCAACATTCTCCTTGGTTTGAGATGATGTGAGTTGGGAGCTTTGCTGTAATCCTAATTTTGGTTTAAGCAGTTTTGTATCTCCTCCTTTTGCCACATTCTCTTGATTTGAGCTGGTGAAAGTTTGAGGCTTTTCTGTTATCCTGCAAGCATTTCTTGGGTTCTTTGCCCATGATTCGAAGGCATAGTTTAACCTTCATGGCCATAGAAGAATGATTGTCTCAATGCTATTGTACCTAGCTTTTAGATTTTGGTTTTCGAATTTGAACCAGATTGCTTTCCAAGTTGTATGTGAAAATTTTAATAATTTTTTAAAGTAAAACACTATGTTTCTGGGTATCAATGCTCAGGATGTGAATTCTCATTTGGTCTATTAAGCTCATCTGGATTTATAGGTAGATTTTGGATATGATAGTTGTTTTAATTGGTGATATTAATGTGATTGCTTCAAACGAGGTCTTGAATTTCAACTTTTAGCCCTGAAAGTGCTCTGGATATCACTACTTTGAACACCATCAATAGATTCCATAAGAAAACTTGAGTAAGATGTAAATTGTATTCCTTTTGATAGAAAATATGCAATTGTGTTCATTTCCTTCTAGAGATTATGATGGGAAATGTTATTAAAAACATACACACATCAGTTTCACCTACTTGTAAATTACCTCTATGTTAGATTGTTTAGGGCACCACCTACTCTAGGTCTCTCATTAATTCACCATAGTGATGGTGTGGTAGTTCCCAATCCTACCTACCCTACTCCCTGTTCACTCTCACCTCTTCATTCGCCTATTTCAAATTACCCCCATGCATTTGCTGAGACATCTTGACAATGCCAAACTCTGCTCAGATTATCTCCTTTTACCCTTCGGCTGTTTTCTTTCCTGGGAGACTCACTTCATATTACTTGGTTGAAATAATACTTGATACAATGTGCATATTTATAGCACATAACATGCCTCCTAGGCATCAATCATGGCTTTTCTTTCACAACCATATGCACATAGTATTTAGACGATGCTCCCGTGTGTATAGTAATCCCCACACATTTGATTGCAACTACGAGGTACTATCCATGGTGATTTGACTCTGAATCTTGATTCACCTCGGGCTTAGATCTAAGGTGTTTTAATGTGTCAATGACTAATAAGAGAATATTTGATTCAAAATGGTTACTAATAAGAGAATATTTGACACAGAAGAATGCTACGAATTCTTAACAAGCAGGCTTGAAACAAGCTAGCCTAGTGCAAGCAAGCCTGAGGCCCATAACCCATAAGTAAACATGGAAATCTCTACTTGGACCAATGGAAAACATCAAATCTATACTATTGATGATAATATCATGTGGTTGGATTATATGCAAGACTAGAAACCTAGGTGGGAGTTGTGACATACTGAAGTGTTAGATGTTAACTTACAGGGATCTGACACTTTTAATATACTAGTGCCACAACTCAGAATAATGCCTATGGGATCCAGTATTGTACCAGAGATGATTTACAACACCTCCCTGAGAAAAGCAGCCGATGCAAGCAATTCGTTAACAAATCTATACCATGATCTTACCTTAATATCGTCAGAGGGATCTACACGCCACCCCAGGCTACAACTAGACCAACAGTACTACTGTATTAACCGGATACGTTCAATCGAAGCATGGACACATAAAGATGCTAGTCTCCGGTTTCCAAGTACTACACACAATTATGAAAAATATAGAAAATTATGGTGGAAATTCTTGAGAAAAGAAAATATAGATAGAACATATTATACCATGTTGAAGTTTGGACTTCAAATTCCTCAAATCTATGACGACCCTGCATTCTACATCCCTGATTGGATGAGACACTAGTGGTAGTCATTCGGCATCAACTTGACAACATTATCACTAGATGCTATTTATAATCTTAAATGGGTAGTTGGAGAGTCCCTCGAACAGTTCAAAGATATTTTGTAGACAAAGATTACTGAGGATCAAATCCTTGCATACTACATTAAATACAATCAACCATGGCTTGTCAAAACCTGCATGGACGTCCACATGCATCATAATAGATGCATGGTTCAGAGGTCTATTTATTCAAAGCCATGGTGCAATGAAGACAACGCCTATCGAGAAATTTTTGGTCCACCATACTCCGATGATTTGTAAATATCTCAAAAGTAATTGGCTATGAGTGGGGCTTGTCCATTCAAATTGTCATGAAGATTGTAAGGAAAGTCATAAAAACTTTTAGATCTTACTATTGAAAGTCATAATAAATTTAAGATGTTTTCCATAATGGTTAGTCATGGTTTGGTTGTTTCCAACACTTATATCTCTCGTTGATTTCACTTAAGTTAAGGCTTAAATTGTCAAGGATTTGAATGTTTGCATCAAGCATGTGTGGTGTGTAGGGGTTGTTTGAGGGTCTTACATAACATTCCCCACACCTTTAATTGCAACTAACACATTGGTCCCAAATGTTGTTATTTAATTATTTATCCTAATGGTAATATCAATGACCTATATGATATTGACTATCAGGTGCTAAGGTGGCATCCTGTTTGCTTGCCTGGGAGACTAGAGTGATCCCCTTATTTGGCATATCTTTTAGTTATTTGGAGGCATAGAAACCTTAATAACAGTCTATTAAAAAGGTCATTGCTACCATTTGGATAAATAAATAAATAACAACATTCAAGAGGAAATCAGCCTTGGTGCAATCAATTTAAAGTCCTCAATAGTTGATGTTATCCAATTCTATAGCATAAAACATTGGAGGTTTACCATTGCTATGAGGTCCAAACTCTACTCAAAACACCCATTATTTATTCTCTTAGCCTTTCCATACCTTATATTTTGCAAGCATCTCATTTTGTAAGAAGACATGGATAGTCTTAATTTGCACTCAAAACTACCTCACATCCACAAAACTGGCCCAGAACTAAATGATCAGGTAGAAGGTGAAACGTCTCTACTAATGTTCATAACATTACCCATATATGTTTAATTATTGTTGTAGCTTGTCATTATAGGGCCTAGAACTGCCCAGATGTGAGGTATAAAGCATGTTCATTGCCTTCCATTGTCCAAAGTTGGCATGGGATGCCCAAAATTCATTTTACAACTAATAAAAAGAAAAAATCACACTTTAGACTCGTGAATTGAATCTGAAAGTACATTCTTGTAGCTATTACAGGAAACTATTTTTCATTAGAAAACCCACTGACAACTTGTTTTATAGCTTCTTTTTTTTAACTGAAACGGTTATATATTGATGATTTAAAAAAAAAAGATGGGTTACATAGCAAAATGCAGGTCTAATTGCTCCCATGGAAGGAAGACAAGCCTAGCATCCAGTTCTTCCTGATCAGTTTGATAACAAGCACTATAATTGCCTGTCCTATGATAGCTATAGTATCTAACAAATTGCCCAAGTAAAAGCAAGCAAGAGAAATACATTTGTAGGTAGTTCCAGCCTTAGGAGTGTGCAACCTATTCTATTAATTACAGCGCTATTAAATCCCATGGGGGGGGATTGAAATACTAATGAGAGGGTATTTCCAAGTCCTATGGTACCCAAGCATTATCAAGAACCACATTATTGTAGAGAATTGAACCATAAGGGATTCCAAGGCTTACAGGGTAAAAAACCAATGTTCAAAAGTTTCCTGAAACCAATATTTTTGCCTTGTCTACATTTGGCCTAGTTCTCTTGATGTTGTGTGTTACCCCCTTTTTATGATTAATGTGTTTATATTACATTACATGTCACTAAAAATTGTATTAGAACATTAACCTAACTGGTAGTGTTGAAGTTTCTTCAACACATGAGTAACCGACTAGGGACTGCTCTCAGGTTGACATTTTTCTGGTTTAGTCCTCCTGCTTGGTTGATGGATACACTCATTATTGATTGATTTTTTTTTTTAAATTAAAAAAAACAATATAGTCGGAAAATTAATATACACATAATGTCTGAAAATAGTCTTTGAAAATCAAATTTCTCATGGCCTTTTGAGTGCCAATTTGCATGGATTTGAAATTTGCAACATGTCTAAGGTGTAATATTTCACCTAAGTTAGCTGATTTATTTTGCGTTCTCTGCTATAGTATTTTATAGATTTTTTGGTTAAGATGTATTGACATGAAAAATTTACGAACACTGCTGCAATGTACTCCTGAGTGGACCATCTCACTGTAGTTATGGTTTGTTGAGCTTATATAGTCAATTAATGTTTCATAGTTGAGTGATTTTTCCAAACAGTTCACAAACAAATAGTTTTCATATGCATTAGCATAAAATACCAGCATGTAAATTTTAAAAATGAATGGTAGGATGCCAGAAATATGCCATTCAAAGAAAGAGGTTAGGCTGCCAATAATATGCCCAGCAGTGTTGGAAGGAGAAGTAAATGGGTTAGGCATGTCCCTCCTAAGACTCAGATTTGAGGGAAGTAAATGTGTACTTTCAAAGAAGAGAGAAAGGACCGTCCTATTTATTCTTGTTTTATGGAGTGTAGGTACCACCAAATAGGTATCTATCTGATCTATCTTCCTCATGTGATGATGAAGATATACTCAGAGAGGTTGAAAGTGAGACGAGCTGTACTAGATTTATCGGTTTTATATCAACTAGATCTGAAAAGATAAGGAAAATATTCCATAGATGCATGAAATATTTTATTGCCAATGGTGGGTTGTTTAATTATGATGTTGAGAGCATAGGAGACATGGATTTTCCATTGAGGTATAAACATCTAGTGCAACGATGGGTACCTAATATGCTACCTCAAGTGGACACAGATTTCCTCATCAGAGGGAGGATGTATTGCATCGCTCCTTCATCCTTACATGGATTGGGGCTATTTTCCATGGATGCAATAACGGTCCACTATGGCACTATAACCGAATTGATGGAGCATGTAGGACCACTATACAGATACAATAACTGGTTGATCTTGGTCCAATATACTTGAATTATGCGGAGATACAGAGTTGCCACAAATTATATTCAAATAGCAGAAAAAAATAAAAAACAAAGGGGCGACTATGTATATTGATGGGAGACCAAAAGCGTCCAGAAATGTTGTTTGATTTATAAATAGTACACGACCAGTGACAACAAATAAGCAACCAAATTGTGAATTCGAGGCACACGAACATCATCGTATATTTGTATCTACAATAAAAAAAATACTTGCAAGTGAAGAGTTGTTGATCGATTACAACTTAAATAGAATAGATGTGGCTTCTGCGGTCCAAGGGAACTGTGGACCGTCAAAAAATATGCCTCATGAGGTAAATGCTAAAAGTAGTAACCAAACATGACTACAATAACTAAATGTTTGGTTTTCTTCTATTAACATTCGATTTCCACTGTTTCCATTTGCTTTATTCATGCTTATTATGAATATGTCCATGTGATTACATGGTAATTACATTGCTATGAATATCTCATTTTTGTTTTTGATGCAATTATTGACTACTAAATATTTTTTAGGTTGGCGGCAGTGGAAAAGCACATGCTTCTTCCACAGTCTAGGGTGACCGTGGAAGGTCAGCATCTACGCCTCGTCAGGTAAATGTTAAATATAGTAAATAAATATGAATACAATAACAAGATGTTCCGATTTTCACTATTAGCATTCACTTTTTCCATACTTATTGTTAATATTTCCATATGAAAGCATGCTTATTAAACTGTGGCAAGAGTCTGCTCATGGCCATGGAGCAGAACATGTATCTTCTACTTCTGAGGTAAAAGTTAATATTAATGCAATATCTCATTTTTCTTTATGTTACAATTATTTAGTCTGAGGTAAACGTTTATTTATTGATTTATTGTGTCGGTGTGGTGCCATTGGAAAGGCACTTGCTGCTTCCATGGTCGAGGGTGACCGTGGAAGGTCACACTCTATGGCCCGTCAAGTAATTGTTTAGTAAAATAAGTAAATGTTTCGATTTAGTACATTCATATTTTTTTGAGATTATGATGGATTACTGGATCATTTTTCTGACATTATGACATATTACTAGTTCATTCAGGACCGTGGAAAGGCACATGCTGCTTCCATGGCGATGCTTCCTCGTGGACACTCACCAGTCATAACACCGAGTCAGGTAAATGTTAGTGCATAATAGTAACTTAATCTTCATTACAATATCAATATTTGAATGATGTTAAAATTATATTGCATAATTAAATTTATTGTTTGATGAATTTAGTCACATGCACCAACTCTGGGTGATGAGGGGTTTGAGGAAGAGATTTTCTATTCCATTGACCCAATGCACACTTTTAGAGTAGCCTTGAAAAAGGAAAATTGTGAAATGCTTGCCCTGGCTCTCCAAAGGCCCTTGTCACAGGAGAACAAGGCAAAGATTCTAGAGCTGCAAGGGGTTATAAAGTCTTATGGGGTAAGTGGCATCTTCACAATTGTTTTTAAGCTATGTTGTGATTTCATATCTGATATTATGTTTTTTATCATTCCAAGTGATCTGATAAAGTAAAGTTTATTGTTTGTAGGATTTTTTAAAACCCATGACTACAGAACCTACCGCAATAGGTATTGGTAGAAGTGATGGTCCAACCAATTCAACAAAAAAAAAGCAATGTACCAATGAGGCTTTTTTCCACTCCTGTAGTTGGCCTCGATTCTATTGCTAACGACACTGGTGAGAGAGAGCATGATGCCATGCCAGATCATGATGCCATGCCGTATCATGGTGAGAGAGAGCATGATACCATGTCGGAGCATGATGAGACAGAGCCTAGGACTCCACATGACTCTGGAGATGAATGTATTGTAGACAACCAGGAAACTTTTCCTGGTGCAGCACGAGTTAAAAGCACTAGAAAACTAGATCTCACCTTTCTGGTGGATGACTCTTGTGTTCCTATCAAGATCCATAAAATTGCTAGTATTTATCCATTATTTTTTTTATTTTAATCATGAAATTGAAATAGATATATGTTGAAATTATTATAAATTAATGGATTACATGTTTCTGCAGGAAACAATGTCTTCTTCAGGCATTTGAATGAAAAAACATTGGAGCTGTTTGGCCCCACCATTCACACATGATGGAATAGCCAAGATAGCACTAAGAGAGATGAGTTGATTGACCACATGGTCAACTTGTTCGGAAATACTTTGAATAGGAAAGTTGTTGCAAGTTTAGCCGATGAGAATTTGAAATATACTAGGGCCCAATATAGGGAAATATTGCAAGCTGACCTCAGGCATGAGCGCCCTCCCATGGTTCCTGAGAAAGAGTGGAAGGTGCTGATAGATGATGCAAAGGAGAACTTGCAAAAAATACAAGGAAAACAATCACGGCCTGGTAAAGCAAGGTACAACATATATCACCTTTTTACTTAAATAAGCTCAATTTTTTTTTCTTTTTTGTTTTAAGTAATATTTTTTATATCTAAGGTTTTTGAAAATTTTCATATATAGGCTACCTGACACCTCCAAAGCAACCAAGTCTAGAATGGAAAAGCACAGGCAACATAGACTGGGCCAGGGTGGCTATAGAAAACTAAAAGCAAGAATTGTAAGTATTAAATGATTAGTTGTCAGGAATATTTATTTAACAGTACCGAACAAATATCTGATTTTGATACTGGAAATTTTAAAATGTGTTATCATGCATTGCAGGGAAATACGTTCCAAGCTGCTGCCACCGACAAAGACCTAAAGCTTGGCTTTAAAAGTGTGGTTGAACATTGGAAAAGCTTGGGGCAGACTCCAATCTCCCCAATGATGCAAATGCAGGTATATCACCAATTGTAGTATACTATTAAAGTCTATTCAGTACTTATGATTATATCACCCATAACTAAAAATTTATGTTTGTTTTTAAGCAACAATGCAACCGCAGCAGTGAATCTAGCGCTACTCAGCAAGTACAAGTTGATGTTGGGGTGAACATTTCCCATGATAGTGTGGAGCATAGTGTCCATTCCGGTATGTATGCTTTGGAAATAGAAAAGTATACTGGTATTAGATGTATATATTTCCTGAACTAAACTTATAAATTTTCTTCTTTCAATGGAAAACCATGCAGCTCAGGAGCATGAAGTGCAAGGGGAAGCAACTATACCTTCAATTAAAACCCCAGTTGTCACATCTACAGAGACTGGTAAAGAGAAATATTGTAATTTTAATCAAAATAATGAAATATTTATTTCAATAATAATTCAATGTCATATATATATGCACCTCATTTCCGTTGTTGCAGTTCACACCCCTACAGAACTGCCTCCATGCCCTGCTCAACGACGTACAAGAAGTGGCACAAATGAGGGCATGGAAACACAAACAATAATAGGAGATATCGCAGTAAATACTGCACCAATTGATGATTGTGATACCGTACTCGCAAGTTATTTCAATGCAAAACAACAGAAATCAACGAAAAAGTAGTTCATGACTTGTAGATGTTGTTAGTATGGAACATTGTTAGTATGCAACATAGATAACTTTTATCTGGTTTAGTTACGAGGTACTTATATTTTATGTGATGCTCTTAGCAATTTTCCCATTTTTATCTTTTATTTTCGTAGAATTTGAAATTTAAATTTAAATGTCATCACAGGTCATTGTATGCTTGTTTATAATTATTTTGTATTTTAATATTCAAATTCTGTGTTTTCTAAAACATCATCACTCCTATATGTGTTGCATGTAGATAAATTAGTCTGAAAAATTGATTCTCTTTATATTAGATATATTAGATATGTTCATCATGACTTCGATGATCATCACTCTTTATAATTTGATTACTACCCAATACATCTCGAGGACCAACTTCAGCACAAGGACCACAAAGGAGTGCTAAAGTTGATAGAGATCAAAATTATGTTGTAAGATATTTTACTATTGCTTTAGCACTATTCAGAAATAGTACCACACTTCAGATCTGATTTTTGGTTAAATGTTAACGTGGAGATCTTCAACTATACCTCTCTTACTGTTATATGATCAATATGTTTATTTTATCAACTTTTACTGAAAGAGATGAAAATTATGTTATAAGATTACTTCCCATTACATCTCGAGGACCAAATTCAGCACAGGGACCAGAGAGGAGTCCTTAAGTTGATAGAGATCTAAATTATGTTAACACATGTGGCTTTTATTTTCTATAGTACAAGGTACGTATCTGTTATGTGATGCTTTCAGGATTGCAAAGAGAGAAATGAGGGATATTTTTATTTGGTATCCCATGACCCTTCCTCATACTGTGATGATTAAATTTCAGGTTATATAGAATAGATGTACATTTGAGAGAGATATGACTGGTTGTACCTTCCCCACCTTGATTGAGCTATGATTGGTCTTGTGGTACCTTATCTTTCACTGGTGTTTATTGGGGTCATTTAACCTCCTTGAGTAACTTTTTTAAAACCACCTTGTTGAAGTTTTTCTCTTATAGAGTACTATGGTTGTTTGGCCACATTTGGATTAGATTACCCTTTGTTCTAAGGGTCATGGGTCTTCTACTACCCACACCTATGTTATGACCATCTTTTATATTTTCTTTTTTTATCACCATTGTTTATATTTGTACCGACACTTTAGATCTCATTTTTGGTTTAATGTACCTTCCCCACCTTGATTGAGATATTATTGGACTTGTGGTACCTTCTCTTTGACTTGTGGTTAATGCGGTCATTTACCCTCCATTTTTTATATACCACCTTGTTGAATTTTTGGTCTTATAGAGAAGTTGACTTTGATCACCTACGATCAGTTGTGGTGTGGTGATAATCACTTCTCTTCTGCTGAGACTTGGTTGAAGTTTATAATTTTTGTAACTTTTTTATGTTGACTTCATTGACCTAATCAACTCTAGTCATTTCTCTCTCTCTGGTTTGTACAAACCCTCTTGAAGGGTTAGCTGGTTCCTAGAGATGACTGGCCTCTCCGAGGCACTCACAGTCTTTTCTAAAAGTAATACTTCTGACTATATTTTCAAGAATAGTTTCACACCAAGGTTGGTATCTTCAACTAAATCTCTCTTTTTGTTATATGATATATATGTTTAATATATTACAAGTTACTAAATATTGGTTTATCGTTATAGTTTGCTTGTCAGTGTAACTCATTATAATTTGTTGATATGGCAGTTTTGAATTTACCAAAGACCCTGTGTTAAGAACTTATTGGTTGTACATTTGGATTTTGAAGGAGACAAAATTACTAGTCACCTACAGGACTTATTCTACACAGTTGAGTATTCACTACTTATTTAATATCAAATTGTGGTCTTTTATGGACAATCTGGGCATTGTGGTCTTTTGCAAATTGCAAGCTACAGAAATTATGGTGGTTACCGAAAGTTGGAGATTTGATGGCGATTGGGAAACCCAAAGTTGGAATGTGGCACACTCCAACTTTGGCACCTTCCTTTAGACAAGCCTTGTAAGATAGTATAGAATCCTTCACACACCAAAAATCACCACATGAAACCCTAGTTTCTCAAGAAGAGAGGTGCACACCACTTTTTGTGAAGTATATTATACTAATTAACAAAAGGACTTCGAAACCAATAGATAATATTAGTGTTGCAAAACAAAAAACTAGAAAAAAGTTGGCACGGGTCATTAACTTGGAAAATCATAAAAATTGAGAGAAAACCAACAAAACTCATCAAGTATAAATTCAGACCTTAAAAATTCAAAAAAATTGGTGAGTTGAAAAACATAGAAAACTTGGGAAAACTCAAGAATTTGATAATGTCTCACTTGTGACAGTGATCTCCATTCTTCTTCGCTTGACACCCAATTGATTACCTCGTCTTTTCCATTGACATGAAATTAGGATCATCTCCATTTAGGGAATCTTCTAGCAGTGAGTCCCCTAAGGGGGGCTGCAAGTAATGTTCCCACTAGTAATGAACCAGATCTTTGCTTGCAATTGAGGGAAGATGGTCCGTTTGAAGATAGAAGGATTCCTCTAATTGTATCATGCCTTGGCCTTCAGACAGGAAATTCAATGAAATTGGGAGTCCTTGATTGAGACTAAACCATTATAGTGGAGAGATTTCATCCAGAACCGATCGTAGAATGAGATATAGACACTGTGGGAAGACACGTGATGATGTTGATTTGTGTGTGATTGCATATGCAGCTATAAAATATATAGAAGGTGGCATGAAATCAAATGAAATTCTGGGTAACAGCAAGTGCAGAGAAGTTTCATGTGTCACATAAGAAGATGGCAATAGATTATGGAGAAAATCCCATCTCCATGAAGTGTTGTATGGAGTCAGAAATATTTGCATGGGAGATGTAAACATGGTTGTGCTACATGTAAAATTGTGTAATTTGTCTTTGTTTGAAGTTGTTTGGTCTTAAGTGAATACATCTTCCCATTTGAGTGCATGGTAATTGCATTGTTTGCATGTGGTGCCTATATAGTTCTATGGTATTTTTGGCAAATCCTATTACATAAAGTGCACTTGACAGTGAAAATTTATGTAGCTCATCAAAATTTGCAATTGGGATCTTTATTTGTTTCGGTTTTTGTTGGGTTGGTGCATTCATTGGATCAGGTGGCCTCTAACATGGAAGCTAAGTTGGGCTCTTCTATTTTTCCCTAGCTCAAGTATTTTGCTAGTTTGTTATCTTGTGGCGTGATGTAGTTTTGGGGTTCTGCATTCAACCTGCAGAAGGGCTTTGGTAGAGGTAAGATTGATTATATCAGTTGACTTCAAAGTTTATTTAGAAATATTTTCAACCATTGGTATTCATGACAACTAGGGTATTCATGACAAGTAGAATTGTGATCTTATTTCCTTGTAGGGGTTTAAAGTAAAACTTTATCATGTCATTTCTTTAATGCAAGATACTAGGGCTTACGATTCAACTGCTATTCACATGTGCTTTAGATTGGGGCTTACAATTCTTCATGTTTATACATTTAGTTCAAGTTCTCGAGATATCTATCTAAGCCTGTGTTTGTTGTTTACAAGCTCATGAAAAGTTTGATGATAAATGACTCTGAGAAAGTTTTATTAAGCATCTAAATATATACCATTACATAAGCATATAGACATTCTTAAGAAGTGAATAGAGCTAAGGTGTCATTATTTGTAAGACCAAGCTCATACATTGCAAAATGTTGTTTAAGCCTTGTGATTATTCAAAGGACACAAGGATGTGAAATATGAGCTTGAAGAAGAACAATTTGCAAAGCATTGAAACATCTTGATAGCATATTTGAAGGACTTGTGTTATCACTTGAAGACCGAGCATATTCTTTGTGACCAAATTGAAGTTGAGTTTGAATAGTGTTATGGGATAACATCAGTTATAACTTGAAGACCAAGCCTATTCTTTGTGAGCAAATTGAGTTTGAGTTTGAATATTTGTGCCATTAAAAGACAAAACTTGAAGTTGAAGAATTGATTGTTTAAAAGAGATAAGTATGAAAACTACTTGTACAAATATTATTTGTGTTACTGTTTATCATAAAGACTTGGTAACTACTTTAAGGAATACAATGCAAGATTATTTATTTGATGAAGTTTGATAGAATTGGAAACCATCATTAAGCAGACTTGTTTGCAAATCTGAAAGGAATCATTGATAAGGATTTGATTGTAGATGTAAGAGCTAGTTCATGAGAAGTGCTTTTAGTCTATCTGAAGCAAATCTATGACTGTATCATCGCATTCATTTTTTTTTAACACTTCCAAGTATCATCTCTATATCGACGAACAACAATGTAGGCTATAGAGAATGTTTCCACGCAGTTGCTGAACCTACCATGAAAGTTTGTGAATCCTTACGTGGATACTGCGACGATGCTTCGTCGAACTATAAAATATCTTCCACGCAGGTGTTGAACCTGGCACGAAAGTTTGGGAATCCATGCATGGATACTGAGATGATGTTTTGTGGGACTATAAAAGAGTCATCGATGCAGGTGTTGAATCTGCCACGAAAGATCGTGAATGGATACGTGGATACTGCGACGAAGTTTCATGGAAGATTCAGTTCCAGTGTGGAAATTTATAGGAGTTGTGCATCGATATAGAGACGCATTTTTGTGGTAGGATGTATTTTCCGCAGATATGAGAAAAGTTGTGTTGTTGACACGTGGAATCAAATAAGTGTTTCTATTGCCACGACATGGAATGTTCATCCCTATATCCACGAATCACTTTCCACGAAAAAAAGAAACACCAATCGTTGCAACAGGGACAAACATTCGTGGCTATTACAACAAACTTTCGTGGAAAATTAGACCATATGTAGTAGTGCATGAAGAGGAAATCATTAGATCAATAGAGTCTCCCATGCATCTTTGTCGGTTATCAATGTAATGTGAAGGGATACATATTACTTGATCCCTCTATGGACCAGCTCATCATTGAGCGCGGTGTCCAATTCGAGGAAAGTCCCTCGCATGCTCCACATGAGCTACATGCAGAGGATTTTGTACGTCCACCAGTTGCGGATGATGAGTCCATACATTTGGATTGCACCATAGATCTGAGTTTTGATACAGATTCAAAGGATTAAGAGGATGCAGATGCACGATTAGAGCATTCATATGTAGAGTTAGTACATGCAAAATTTGATTCAGTCTCGCCTTTCATAGACCATAGAATAAGTAGCTTAAGGGAGATATATGAGCAATTCACACTTCAGGATGCAGGAGACCTTGCTAGGGATCCATCAGATCTTAGGAGGAATAAATTTAGCTTGAGGATCCTCCTGATGTACTCACTTTCGTTAAACCCATAATGCCTTCACATTATTATATGATTCAGTCTTCAATCCCACAGACCTACATAGAGGATGCAAAGAACCCCTTCAGGGAAGTAGCCATGCAGAAGGAGTACAACTCTCTCCTCAAGAACCAGACTTGGGATTTGGTTCTATTTCCTTCACACAGGAATCTTATCAGATACAGATGGGTCTACAGGACCAAAAAGACAGCATTCAGACGGGTTATAAGACACAAGGAATATTGGTTGCCAAGGGAGTCCAGTAGATCACTCGAATTGACTCTGATGAGACATTTGTTCTAGTAGAAAATTATGATTCCATCAAGTTGGCCCTTTCCATTGGAGCATCTAGGAGATGGGAAGTACATCAGATGGAAGTAAATAATTATTTCCTTCACAAGGATCTCTTACAATATATTTATTTGGAGCAACCTCATGGAATTATAGAGAATTCATATTTTGTGTGCCGACTTAAAAAATCACTCTATGGGCTCAAGCAGGTTCCTAGAGAATGATACACAAATAACAATGGACTCCTACTCGCTCTCCAAATTTGTTTTCCAATGCAAATGCGACCCAAATTTCTACATGCTAAGGACCATTGATTCACTTATGATCCTAGTCTTGTATGTGGATGGTCGTTTGATCACCAACAACTCGGATTCAATGATTGTTGCGGTTAAGGGAACCATCCATGAAAAGTTTTAGATGATGGAAATGGGTCCACTCCATTTCTTTCTTGGTCTCTAGATTATCCAAGATGCTATAGGCATCAAGATATCTCAGCTAAGTATGCCCGAGATCTCTTGGTAATATTCCACATGAAAGATTGCAAGTTTGCAACTACATCCTTTTAATGTACGGTCAGACTTGAGGATGGTCAGGATACACAAGTGCTCAACATCACCTTGTATTGATATCTTGTGGGGATCCTTTTGTATCTCTCCTACACCCAACCTAATCTATCATATGATTATGATAGATCATAGGGGTATTCTCCAGGTACATGCACGAGCCCCGTAAGGTTACACTAGAAGGCTTCCAAACGCGTCCTCAAATATGTTTAGGGAACCATCAATTGTGGGATCAACTATGCAGTAAGCTGCAAGTTGGATCTCATAGGATTCATCGATTCTAAATTGTATGGTGATGGCATAGATCACAAGTCCACCTCTAGGTGCATGTTGAATTTGTGATCTGTCCCAATCTATTGGTCGAGCAAAAATCAGCGAGCTATTTCTCTATCTTCAACATAGGTTGAGTGGAGGGGATTAGTCAACATCACCATCCATGTTGTATGGCTACAAAACTTCCTCATTGAGCTAGACATTCATTTCCACCGTCCGATTGTGATCTGGTGTGACAACTAGAGTACACTCAAATTCTGTCAAGATCCAGCACATACACAATAGAAAGAAACATATCGGTATCCATATGCATTATATCAGGGAGTTGGTGTTGGTTGTGGATCATGATCTTCCTTACTCAGAGGTTATGTTTCAGCCATTTCGGGATCCCAACCCATGACGAGGGGGTTTGGGGGGGCTTTCCCCCCCAAAATAGTCACCATGGGGGGTCCGTGAGGGGTGGGTGGCTACTAGTTTAGGATCCCCCCTGGAGGGCGTTTGAGGGATGCACCCTCGTAGCGAAAATTTCAGAAAAACTTCCTTGTAAAATGTTGTAATTTCATAGTCATGAGTTGGTAAATAATGGGTGATTTACAGGCCATGGTATTAGGTGTTCCATATTATTTTCCCATGGTAATCCCTCTTTAAAAAGAAGGCATTGTAATACGGCTGGGTGTATTGTAGCATTGAAAAGATCCCTGATTGTGTGAGAGAGACAGTGAGAGAGTGAAGAGGAAGTTGCAGTGGGTGTGCTGTAGGTTGTATCCCTTCATTTTTTGGATGGTATAATAATAAGGAATGGAAATTTCTATGTGGATGTAGCCCATCTTGGGTGAACCACGTTATATTAGTGTCTCTCTTGTAATGTTTTTTATGTGATTTGTATTTGCATCTTGTTTATTGTTATTGCTCTGCGATCTTGTTTTTCTAATAGTTGATTCTTACTCTTATTTTGATACATTTTTCTTGGGGGGATTTTCCCATGGGGTTTTCCCTCTTTCTGTAATGCACCCATTCAATTAAATTCATGACAGAAAAATTCCATCAATCCTACTAGTTCCATGGGTTGGATGGAGAGATTGGGATTTGAAATAAGGGGGCTAATAAATGATGTTTGGACATTAGAATGGCATAAATATTTAATAAAGGAGCTAAATAAATAAATACAAGGGAAAATCAAAGTGGAAATTTATCATGAAGACACATGGAGGATGTGGGACACACACAAGCTAGATTTTCTATGCCACGTGGCATCCTCCTCTTGTCAATTCGAATCCATAAGAAGTCCAACGTTATTGGGATGATTTTTAAGGCTCATACACTTGGAAATATGCATCATAGGTCGAACTGTGATGGAAGTGTAACTCACATGGAAGAGGAAGATTCAATTGAGAGGTTCTTGGACACTTGGGCTAGATTCCCTAACCTCTATGACAACAATGATGAAGATGCTATGACACTTATGAAAAATTTCGGACCTGATTGTTGACATATGACTAGTATGACATGTCAGGCCTAAAAATATCCTCCAAGGGAGTGCTCATGGGATTTAGAGGATCCCAAGAGATTCCTACTCGAATTGGTGGAAGGTGGAAGGCTAGGAAGTGGGAGACAAGTGGAAAATATTGAATCCCTCCCTAATTCGAATTGGCTCGGATTTCATGGATGGAATTTGAACCTTAGAAGGATAAGGATGTTTATAAAATATAGGGATGAAGTAAGAGAGAGTATTTTGATCATTTTCAGAATTTGCATTTGAGAAGAGAGCTGGTGGAGTGCTACTCTACTTGCATTAGCACCAATTTTGAGGGTGAAAGATTTCCATCCTAGTTGGTAGTTGGAAATTCCATTCAAACCTTTAATTTGGAGCTTAAATGGATTATTATGCTGAAGGTGCAAGCTATAGGGAAGCTCGTGATCACTTCTAGTTCAACTTGTTTCTCCAACCATTTCAGGTTTTCTTGGCATATTCTTCATCCTTGAGGAGAGGCGCACTTGGTGAGCTGTTGTTCTCTTTGGGGGAGATTACAATTCCCCATTATTTTTTCATATGATGTAAATACTCTTTTATTCATAGTCATATTAGTTTCAAGTTGATATTCCAAGTGGAATTATGTAAATCTAATCATTAATGAGCAAATGGTGCCATTTTCCCCACTATGTTGATGTATGCCAATGATATGTTGATATATTCGAATGTAAAATTGAGCCACTAATGAATTTATGATATAGTACTATTAATAATGTGTTATACAAGTTTTATTTTTAGTGCATAAGCTTTTGGATTCATATTGTTCAATTTCATAGCATTTGGAGAAGATTTCCTATCATTTCCCCCAAGGTCGAAACTAGTCTTTTTGTATCTGATTGGAGAGGGTTATAGAAGAATTAATAAAATGAATGGTGATGCATATGATACCATACTTATGTTCCTTATATTTCCTTTTCTTCTGTTCTGAAATTCGAGAGGGTCCAATATCATTTGTAGAGCCATCTTTAGCACCTACCCATGAGGGAATTGAACCCCTAATTGCTAGTTAAATCACCTACTTTGGACAGAATTTAAAGGAGAGTTGAAGAATCCTTTTGAATATTATAAAGCATACTTGAACCTTATAATCATGTCCTAATACCATCCATATTCATTCTGTGACAATTTGGGAGGATTTGGATCAATTTGGAGACCAAGAAACCAATACTAGTTAAGGGTCGAACTAGTGGAAAAATTGAAATTTTCACCCTTTTAATAAAATTCTAAAAAAGGACATTACAAGTGGTATCAAAGAATGGTCCTTTAAACTGATGTCGTTTACCATTCATTAGGACAAGAAGTCAAATGAATAATCTCCCACCCTTAGAAACTGAAACTGAAGGTGTTGTTGTTGAAGAGGAAGAAATAGGGAAAGAAGTGCATTTTACTGAAACCATGGCTAGGGATGAGAAGGAAACCTCAGATGATAGGAAGGAATTTACCAATATTATTAAACCATTATTTGAATACATGACAAAACATGTCATGAATGGGTTCAAATTATTGGCCAGACAACTTGGGAGCAAGGGAGTAATAGTAGGCAACAGTAGTTAACATTCAAAAGAAAAGAAGACAATGGGTGAGCATATTTCTCAAGCACAGGACCCCATGATAGACCTAATGAATTTCAGAGTACACCAAGGCATACTAAACCTAAATTCCTTGTGTCCAAAGATGAACCTCACACCCAATTTGAAATGAATGAAGTGGTGACAGAATGGGAAAAGTTGAGTGAAGATTGTAGAAGAACTCTACCATTTGACTCACTCTCTCAAACAAACTCAAAAAGAAGGAAGCAAATAAGGCTTTATTTCAGAATAAATAATTGAATTGTGCCATTGTTAAAATACCCCTTCCCACTTTTGATGGCTCCTCTCAAAGTTCTGCTAATACTTGGGTACAAAAACTAGATGTGTATTTCCAACTGAATCCAATGGTGGAAGAGGATGCCTTAAAAATGGTCATTTTGCATCTAGAAGGAGATGCCAATGAGTGGTGGTTCCATGGTCTTATAAATTTGGGACATGATCAGGTTACAACCTATGGATAATTTTTTGACAGGGTATTAGAAATATTTGAGCAAAAAGACCTAGAATTACCTTTCAATGAACTAGCCCAATTGAAGCAAGTTGGAACCCATGTTGAATATATGATCGAATTCCAAAAATTATCAATCAAGGTGGCTGATGTATCTATGGTAAGGTTAGTATTTTTGTTTACTGAAGTTTTGGCTGAACCCTTTAAAGGTTTAGTTAAATCCCACAAACCAACTTCATTGAAGGATGTTATGATCTTGACCAGAGATCTACAAAATGTGCTTCCTAGGACAAGCTTTCCTCCCAATCCTAACTTCCCTTACAAATTCATATTTTAAAAGAAGCCATGGCAGAGAGATTCATTTGTAAAGGATTAAAAATAAGGACCAAATAGGGAAGAACTCGGAAGAAATAAATTATGTTACACATGCTTTCAACCTTGGGCACCAGGGCACAAATGTGCTAAGGAGAAAGCACAATACATTGAAGTGTTTTCTGGTAATGATGATTATGAAAGGGGTATGGAGGAAGATGGACATATATCAGACCAATATTAGTGCCATGACACAAAAAAAGAAGGGAAACAAGAATAAAATCATCCTTCACTTGACAAAGGAAGTATGGCAGTACTTTCAGCAGTGGCTCATTTCCACACTATTCGTTGCAAAGGAGTATTAGAAGGACAAAGGGTTTAATTTTAGGTAGATGGCGGAGCCACACATAACTTCATTGATAAAGATATCATGGAGAGGAGGAATATACCTATTGAACTATTTGATGGCTTCACAATTGTCATTCTAGGTCACAACACTATGGAGTGCCAAACATGGATTCCAAAGTGTTAACACCCAAAAAGTGCTCACTAGCTCATTTCCCTATTTCCATGACCCATTTGTCCACTTTTTACACCATTTGAGCCCCTAAAACCTTCAAAAGGTCACCAAGAAGACCAAAACCCATGTTTTCCCCCTCAAAATATGTAATTTTCCTCAAAAAATACAAAACACCTAAAAAAGGGTCCAAAATTCCCAAAAATCAATTAAAAGGGAATAAAAATATAAAATATATTCAAAAAAGGAAAAAGAGGGAAAAAGAGGAAAAAGAAACCTAAACCATTTTTTAAATACCATTGGTTTCCTTAAACCACAATGGTATTCTCCATCACCAAAAAGCTATAAAAAGGTGATAGGGGCTCCTCACTATTCATCCACATTCATCCTATCCTTATGCTGCCCATTTCACTCCTGAGATCTTGAGCCTCCATTTGAGTTTAGATCCACCTTTGGAGTACCCTTTGGGGCCATTCCTCCATTAGCATCTTGGAGAAGAGAAAGACCCTTGGAGCATTGAGGCATCTCACCATTGCAACTGCTCAAACTCAACCATCCTCACCATTTGAGGTAACATGATTATTATAAAGCTATTTTTCCATAAATAACAAATTTGTTTTACATATAGATATAAGTTCTTTACCACTTACTTTCAAGTTTTTTACATGAACATGCTAGGTTAACTCTCTACTTTTTTATATCTTAGATTAATTCTACTTTTTTTACTTTAGTTTTTATTGTTTTAATTGAAACTTGTTGACCGAATTGCGACCTCACAGTTGACAGGGGTCCACCGACTGTCGACCCATACCGCAGTCTCCCTGGGCACCAACCCGGGCAAGTTTGAGCCCACCCAGCAACACCCGTAGAGAAGATGAGGTCTCACCCGAGGCAACCAGGAAGAGCAGATGGAACCATGTTTCCGCTGAGGGAGGAGGCAAGTTGCGGCACAATGATACTAACGTCAATTCCAAACATTCACCATGAAGTTCTAGCACATCGCAGCATTTAACATTACCAGAAACAAAGATCGCATCTTAATTCAATCACAACATAGACAGATAACACATTATTGCAGCATTTATATTATAGCAACAGAAAACATATAACTGCATTAAGAACAACAAATAACATTACACATATATTGCACCAAATCATCATCATCTTTATATTATTGTGGCAAACCAAATACATAAACCTCTAGGCAACATCCGCATTATCTTTGTCAATCTCCGCATATAGCACTTATCGCCATCTACTACTTACTTTCTTCTATCGACCCCCCTAACACTTACAATTCTCCTATATTTATAGGCTTCCACCGATTACAATACTTGTCCACTTTCCTAACCTACACTATGGACAATCTGCTAACTGACTTGGTCTAATGACCTAAAAACCCGCATACCACGGCACAATGACTCGATATTACAAAATATATGACCAAAAACCCGCCAACTACGGTATACTTGACTCAATATTACAAAATATGTGGTCCAAGTGACCCAAAACCCACCAAGTGCGGTATCCTTTGGCCCACGATACTCCTTTCGCGCCTTCATCCAACATGTTGCAGCATCACCAGTACCGTGACCTTTCCTCATCAAACCGCCTGCTAATAGGCCCCCAACACAATCTTGTGGCTCACCCTTGAGCCACGTCAACGGCTTATGTTCTTGCTGTATGGATCACAAGTTGTTGTCTTCTTCGTTCGGTTGGACAGATCCTCGGCTACCAATTCTGTAAGCCCTCCACGAGAGTAGGAGACCCCCGACTGACTATCAGGTATATCGTGAAGTCATCCTTTAGTCGCATAGAAGAGTGTAGACTGAAAAGAAAAGAGGACAAATAGTACCAAGGGGTGAGAACAGCGGACGAATCTGGCACATCTGTTTCGTGCCAGCCTCCGTCTCTTACTGAGGTCGGGGAGCTACCTCGACAACCAACATTCTGAGAAAAAATGGCACAACCCTTCGAACAACTACTGCATATTGAAGCATGCAGGACCGGCTAAGGGTCCATTTCTCTGTTGACACATCCCGCAGGCGCCCTGGCACCGGCCCCGGCATACATAGCGTAAGTGCACCCGCAGTGTCAAAACGCTCAAGGACACTCGTCATTTGGGCTCATAGTGCCCCTAGGGTACTACCATGGGAAACAAAGCGAAGCATTTCCACAGCCTCCTCGGAATTCCTCACAACTCAACTGACACAGGCATCAAACAGCATAACCACTCTTGGTCAGAACAACTTCTGGATGGCAAACTACCAACTTCCTTAGTTACTTATAGCCGGGCCCCTCCTCTGTCACAACGGGGGGAATGATGCCCCGGTACTGCTTATCTGTGTGTTTGAGCCAGCCAACTGCCACAGTGGAGGGGCAACCATGCTACCAACACAGCTCCCGCGTGCCACCATGCGAACAACCCTGCTGATCATCTCGGTATAGCGTGTCACGTGCAAATCATTTAGTCGTCATGTGTGAATCCAGCCACAGCAGTTAGGGGCAATCATATGCAGAGAGGGTGGCCTGTAATCCCTCCACTTCACTGTATTCTCCCAAAGTCATTGTATAGAATTTGTTAACAAGCCCAAGTGAAACACCATCATGATTCTCTGACCGGCGGCACAAGTCTCTCCCGCTGGCGCATACTGTCTTCGGTTGGTGCGTTATCTGCCACCAAGAAACCTGAACCAATCATCATTACGCATTCATTTTTTTATTTTTTTATTTTTTATTTTTTATTTTTGAACTCAATGCGACTTAGACATCGCACTGCTCCAATCCCGCGTGATAGGGCATCAATCTGTAACCATTTACCAACTTGGGGAGCATCCCCCCATCCAATCGCAACAACTGAACCGCTCCACCTAAATTAATACTACTGATGCGGTTGGGACCCAGCCAATGCATCTGTAACTTGCCTGGATGTTTCATAAACTTACTATCATACAATAGCACCAAGTCACCTTGCTAAAACTACTTGTGTTTGATGTGGTGATCATGCCATGCCTTCTGGCGATCCTTCTCTACTCCCTAATGAAAGCCAGCGATAAATCGATCTTCTTCGAGCTCCACCAATTGTGCTAGATGCTCGTCTAATGCTGCAACATCATCCATGCTGGTAGCCACCGCAATTCGTAAACTCAGAACAATGTACTCCATAGGCATAATTGCTTCCTTCCCATATACCAGCTTAAAAGGTGTCTGACTAGTCAACCTTTTACATGTGGTGCGATAATCCCACAACACCATTGGAACTTTCAAATCCCAATCATCGCAGTTTACATTGCACACCTTTGTCAGCGCCTGCTCCAATACCTTATTAAATGCTTCTACCATCCCATTTGCCTATGGGTGATATGGTGTACTCTTCTTGTGCTCAATCTGCAATTCCTCCATCAAAGCGCTGATGGTGCGGTTGAGAAAACGGCTGCCTTGATCACTCAAAAAAATATTAGGGCAGCCGATCTAAGTGATATTGTGGTCAAACAAGAACCGAGCGGCCGTTGCTGTGGAACAATCAACAAGAAGGGCCATTTTTGCCCATTGGGTCAAATACTCGGTCACCGTGATAATATACCAAGCACCTGTATGTTTCCCTAGTGGATTGATCGGTCCTACAAAATCCACAACCCATTTTTCAAATGGTTGCAGTGTTAATTGAGGTAGTAGCAGCATCTCATTACGTCTGGACGGTTTTCTAGTTCATTGACAAACATCACAAGACTAGGTGTAGTCTGTCGCATCATTGTGTAATGTGGGCCACAGTTTCGATGATACCAACATCCAGCATCCGATTAAGTTATGTCTTAACTTTTTCTTTATGTCGCGAGTTGAGTCGATAAGGTCGCTTTCGGAATGGCTTAGTGTCTGGTTTCAATGGAATTCTCATCTCTCCTCAATCACCCAAGATTCCCTTCATTTTGGAAAACTTTATGGGAAACACATCTTGGAATTCATGCAATAACTCGGTAACTTTACTCATCATCTCATCATCCCAATAATCCCCTACATTAGCAAACTTGGGAGTAGCTTCCATGCCGATATTTGTCTTGCGAAGCTGCAACGGCTGATTGAACGGGTTACTTGGTGCAACAGGTGGTACTATATCGTGACTTCCTTCAGATTCAGGAATGTGAATATTCCGGGGGTCATCATCATCCTCTGGCCCTCCACTGACGTTGAAACACTTCATAAGAAACTGCATCTGACTGTGGGTGTGTGGGTCAACAGGGCATTTCACCGGAACAACTTGAAATATCACATCGCGGATGAGCTGCAGGGCGTTATGGACATCAGGATTGGCATCCGCAAACATGAAGGTATGAGTGAATTAGAGCATTAACTCCCCCCACGTGGTAATATCTCGGTGTAACTTGGCTGCAGTATACCACGAATGTGGTATCTCTTCCAAAGTATGGACAAAAGCATGAACCCACTCGTCTCTGGGTTGTGTGATACACAACCGTTGACACTCCATCACATGATCACTAGGATCGGTCTAGCCATCATACTTTCCAGTGTGATAAACCTCAGTGTTGCCAAATAGAACCATCATCAACCTTCAACATTGTGACCAATCGTTAATAAATTTCTTATGTGTCGCCCACCAGTGTGCTGGAGCAGCCTTTAGTGCTTCCTCCAAGGCCAACAGTCGCTGTGGTTTTGGAACACGGTCTTCAAATTCTGCTATAAAGGTGTCTAGGCCAGGAAATCCCTCATAGATAGGCAATGTGATCGTTTCGGTTGCGATACGGCATAAAGATTGCGTAACTAGACCACACTTCCGGACTGATACTTCATGCATGTGATTCTTCCAATGTTCCAATGCATCATCAGAGTCGAAAGATGCAGAGCTCTCACTGCGCCACTCCAGCTCACTGTGAAAAGTGGGATAAATGTAATCTACCAAAATATTAAATGCGTGATCCCAGCCAATGGGATCGTCATCTTTGACAGGCTCAACATATCGGTGTCCTTCAGCCGGATCCAACGTAGCGATAAATCGAAAATCACGGTTCTCAAAATTCATCATGCACTTCTTGAAGTTAATTACAGCTCCACTATCGTTATCCCATCCTATCCCCAACAGCGCAGGATAGGATATTCCGTCGTCATCTACCTCAATGACATCAAAGTCGACATAAGTTTTCATTCCCTCAATATCAATTGTGAGCCACAGAACTCACCCAATAGGTGTAACCTTCTCATGGTTAGCCAACCGGAGCTGCACAAGGGACCAGCTCAATGGGGGACTCCCCATTTTCTGCCACACCTACTTGGTTAAGATGTTAACATCCGAACAAAGATCAAGGATCACAGAATCAACATCAAAATCCCCTATTTGAATATCCGTTCGCATTTCCTTGCCATTCTTCCTTCGCTATAAGGAGTTTATTGCCAACTCCTGCCATCCTTTCGGAAGTCTCTGCAACCATCCCTCAATCTCAACCAAGGCAACCGGATCTCATGCCAATTACAGATAGATTTCAAGGAACTTTTGCAGTATTCTTGGTGGTGGTCGATCGACATCTGACATAGCATCGAAAATAGGCGGCATATCACAAACAACAGCCTTACCGCGATCTTTCTCCAAAGTACAGCATGCCTCCATGAATGTCTCCCGCTCCGAATTAATGTCAAAAGGTATCGTCTTTTGACCAGCTAACCGAATAAGTGGTCGCGAACCATCTTCCCCATTCATCTTACCTCCACGAGTGACAAAAGCCACCGAAGCATCTTGTGGTCGCAGTTCTGCTAAAATAGTCACAATATTGGCACCTTGTGTCTGATTCTGCGGAAGATTCCCTGGTTGATTTACATTCGGATTAGCGTTCGGTAGTGGTCTCAGGGGTTGGTTCTGAACTGCTTGCTGCACCGGGTTCTGTACTGGTTGCTGTACTGGGTTCTATAGCTGTGGAGTGTTTCCAGCCTGTCATCTAGCAATCAATTGCGGACAATTCTCGACTGTATGATCATTACCAGAACGAAACATACATTGATTCTGCAGTAGTGGGAAGTCGTGCTGATAATGCCCCCATACCGCACAGTGGTAACATTGAACAGGTCCACGACCACCTCGGCCTCCTCCTCCATGAAAAAATCCACCACCATGTCCTCCCCTATAGCCTCCCCGATAGCCACCCTGCTGCTGATACTGAGGTTGGTTAAACTGCTGCTGCATGGGTACTGGCGGCATCCCTTGCCCTTGTGGTGCATACTATGGTTGTTGCACATACTGAGGCTGTGGGGGCATTCATCGGAGTATATTGCGGTATGAACTACTACAGTTGCTGCTACTGCGGTACAAACTGCATCTGGGCTTGAGGCATCGGCTGAGCTACCTGCGGCTATAGCGGTGCAGCACATTGATCATCTTTGACATAGAATGCATCACACATTCTCTCTTGTAGCAACCTGTATGCACGACAATCCTTGTCATCATGTCCTATCGACTTATAGAAGGTTCAATACAAATTTCGTGGAGTTGTAACCATTTTCTGCATATACGGGAAACTATCATGACTATGGCCAAACACAGAACAAACACAGCACCATGGCATACTGCCGCCATTCAACGGGTTTGGCGCACCTGACACCAAATAATTATGGAAATCTAGACAACCATCTTTCGTATGCCCTTCTCTTCGGCAGCACGTACACCATACTTCATCATGTGGTTCCTTTTTCTTCTTTAAATCTTGCAACTGTATAGTCAAGTTAGCAAGTTGTGTTTGTATCTTCAACATCCCAGCTGCATTATCGCCAATTGGGGACACCTCCAACCACATTGCGATTTCTATAGCTTCACTAGGCGTTGAAATGTTTTGCTGCATCAGTGGCAGCCGAATATGGGGTAACAGTGCCACTGTGAACCATTCTTTATGTTGGACAACACTCATATCAAAACTAACCTTTTCCATCAACATCTTGAATCGCTGGTCGAAATCCCATATCGTCTCGTTAGGATACTACTTAATTTCCTTCATTTCAGTAATATACTGGGCCTTCGACTTAGGCCGTCTAAATTCAACAATCAGCCCATCCTGAATCTCATTTAATGACTTATCTGGGGCCCCTGTAGGGACTAAGACAAATTTCATGAACCAATCTAATGCACAACCTCGCAGGGTCATGGCCAACTTCCCTTTCTTAACATCGTCATCAGTGATCTGTTTCACAGTCCAGATCGCTTCACACAAAAACCAATACTACTCTGGGTTGTCTATCGCACTGCCATGGATAACGGTAGCTTAGCATCATCACCCGCCATCTTGGGCTTCCTTCCTTCTGTCGCTGTACTACTACTACCAATTAACTTTTGCGGTGTTGAAGTAGTTTTTCTTGCTAGTTGAGAGCTAGTGAGCGGAGGTGTGGGCACGTTGGTGCTGGGGTTCAGTCCTGCCTCTATCCTGGGCGTACCCTGGTCATTCCTATCAGGACTATGAGGTTGCTTTGTCCCTTGTGGCCTTCCTTCACGGTCTTGCAGTCCAATCGCAATAGGACCTTCTCCTATTCTCTGCCTCTTTTCCTATCAGAACCTTGTTCCTCCCCTCATAAGGCCGCTTTCTTCCTTGGCTTCACTAACAGCCTCCTCATGGTCTGCACCCATCTACCCCTTTACCATTTCATGCACTGTTCCCCAACAGTCACAGTACCCACAGCCTCCTCCCACCAAGTTGTCTACTGATCAAGGTGCATCTTTAATATTCCTTTCTTGCATATTAGCATATTAATCGACAGTTGGAGCGATAACAGAAACCTTCCCCTTGGTCCGTCAAAGAAGTATCTTTCAGCTTCACTATAGGATTTCTTCGTATCGACCGCGAATTCCGTGATGTATCCTTCCAAGATGCTGTCAAGCCAAACCTCGACAGCCCGCGATGCCTTATTATCGACTTTCTCCAATTCCTGAATCAATTACGGGGTCCAGGTCGTCGGATCACCACCCTGGAAGTTCCTCTTCTGAAAGGTCAGTTTTGACAACCACTCATACAAAATGACGGAGAATTCTCAGAAAAACCATTCATGCGGTCCGTCGTGAATATATCTTCCCACCCACTGATCTATCGTAAGTCGCGTGTTCTGACTTTCTTCTTCAGCGAACTCCTGCAACCTGTGATTGAACCATTTCTCTATCTCCAACTTCTTCGGGTGCCACAACATCGCCTCTTCCTACTCTGCACACGGTCCGGGCAACGGAAACATTTGTTGATCGAATCATGACCTCACAGTCGACAGGGGTCCACCGACTGTCGACCCATATCGCAGTCTCCCTGGGCACTAGCCTAGGCATGTTTGAGCCCACCCAACAACACCCGCAGAGGGGATGAGGTCTCACCCGAGGCGACCAAGAAGAGCAGATGGAACCATGTTTCCACCGAGGGTGGAGGCAAGTTGCGGAACTATGATACTAACATCAATTCCAAACATTCACCATGAAGTTCTGGCACATCGCAGCATTTAACATTACTAGAAACAAAGATCGCATCTTAATTCAATCACAACATAGACAGATAACACATTATTGCAACATTTATATTATAGCAACAGAAAACAGATAACTGCATTAAGAACAGCGAAAACATTACACATAGATTGCACCAAATCATCATCATATTTATATTACTGTGGAAAACCAAATACATAAACCTCTAGGCAACATCCGCATTATCTTTGTCAATCTCCGCGTATAGCACTTATCTCCATCTACTACTTACTTTCTTCCATCGACCCCCCTAACACTTACAATTCCCCTCTATTTATAGGCTTCCGCCGATTACAATACTTGTCCAATTTCCTAACCAATACTATGGACAATTTGCTAACTAAATTGGTCTAATGACCCAAAAACCCGCATACCGCGGCACAATGACTTGATATTACAAAATATATGACCAAAAACCCACCAACTGTGGTATACTTGACTCAATATTACAAAATATGTGGTACAAGTGACCCAAAACCCGCCAAGTGCGGTATCCTTTGGCCCACGATACTCCTTTCGCGCTTTCATCCAACGTGTCGCTGCATTAGCAGTACCGCAACCTTTCCTCATCAAACCACCTGCCAACAAAACTGCTACTACAAGTTAGTAGGTGCTCATCAACACATGCTTGGGTGAAAACCCAAGCAACAGTTTTTGGTGACTCCGCTGGGTTTTGAATCTTTGAATCTTGATTTAGATCTAGATTTATTATTATTTTGTTGTTATTTAAGCTTTAATAGTGTATATCTGGCCTGCTACTAAGCTCATATCTCACTGCCTTAGCCATTGGCCCTTTCTGCAGCTTACATAGTCCAAAAATCTCATTTTTGGTTACCATTTTCGGTGACATTTGTCATCTCTTCAATCGCCTGTTTTTGCACCGACAGTCGCGATTCGATCACGGCTGTTTAGCGCTCTTTCATGATTTTAAAAAACTGAGTTTTTCCTCTAGAGTGAGACTTTGCACCCTCTCAGCTGCGATTTAATCGCAGGTTTCTCACCCCACAGTCACAATTTCGAAACCCTGATCTGTTGCATCCCAAGCGCGACTGTGAACCCCCTCATCTGTGATTTAATCGTGTATTTCTCGCCCCATAGTTGCAATTTTGAAACCATGATCTCTTGGGTCCTGAGCGCGACTTTGCACCCCCTCGGCCGTGATTTAATCGCAGGTTTCTCACCCCACAATCGTGATTTTGAAACCCTGATCTATTGCTTCCTGAGCGCGACTGTGCACCCCCTCAGCCGCGATCTAATCGCGGGTTTCTCGCCCCATAGTCACGATTTTGAAACCCTGACATATTGCATCCCGAGCGTGACTGTGTACCCCTCAGCCGCGATTTGATCATGACTATCGCCTTAGATAGCCACGATTTCGCCTGTACCATCCGATTCATTTTTTCTGATTTTTTCCCATTTCGACCCACATTTTCCAGCCATCTCCCCTGCAAATTTTTGGACAACCTACTGATTTCTTTTCGCATCATTAGAGATTCACTCATTTTTTATGGTATTTGCTTTACCTTAACATTTTAAATAATTTCACATATTTTTTGAAAAGTTGTTAAAGCATTCACATTTAAATTGTTTTCATATTTACATTTAAATTGTTGTCATATTTGCAAGTTAAAATCATTATTTTAATTTGTGAATTTTTTCCCAAGAGAGGCATTTCATTTTTTGGTACATAACCACACATGCACATAATCTGTCACCAATAAATCAAAGTGAGCCTTAAAATCCTTTGAACTCAACCAACATTTTAACCCCATTTGGGGAACACCAAAAGAATATTGTAGATAGGTAGTGCTGAGGGGATAAGTATACAAATAACACCCCTCACTCACTTTCATTTTGAGACATAGTGGTTGACATTTAGGGTACCAAAATCCCCTAGTACTTTTTGGCACGGTTTCAAACCAATTTGTCAGAAAGGCCTCTCCCTTAGGAGGGTCGAAGTAGATAGACTGGTTCTGAAGGCCTGAATGGACTATCGCAATCCATTAAGCTACCAAAGGATACCTACTCATTATTCTCGTTGTACCACCCTTGTGGGAGTACAATGGTGATAGAACAAGAGCTGCAGATTCACCTTTCTGGATGTGTCATGAACGGGGTATCTTAGTGGCCTATCTTCTAGGATTGTCTACCCGGTGTTCCTCCCGATAGGGGGATATCTAGCCTTTGTTCTACAATTCATATTGTCTGAATTGGATTTCATCACCTTGCAGAGGATACGTCTTGTTGAATCATAATACCTTTTTTAGTTAGGTTTTTGCATGCTCTATTACCTCCCCTTGGTTAGTGAGTCCACCATTTTTCATTTTTAGGAGCCGTTTGCATTTTGGTTTTTTTACCACATTTTTTTATTACTCCACTTACTATAGAATAGCTATTATAGTAAGTGTTTTGAGTTTGGTTATTGGCCTGAGTGCCATTATTTTTTCACTCCCCTCTTGCACACATGATTGCATTAGGGTTTTTGAGCTTTCCACTCACCACCACCCATTAGTTTTAATAGAAAAATGTCACCATTGAGTCCTCGAGACGTTCTCGGCATTTTCGGGGTGAACCCCCACAATACGGTTCACTTGACACCACTCATCATAGACAAAAAGAATTGTCACTTGACTCCACACATCATCGACATAGAGCCCCATCATTTGATTCTGACGCGCCTTATTTCACATCTGACTCTGAGGAAGAATCCGAAAATCCCATCTACACCGCACCGCACCCACTATGCCCATGGATGGTATGGCTTTTGACCCTTTCTTCATAGGGACTGTTAGTAGAACATCAACCACACCTTCCTCCACAATGGCCACCACGGTAGCCACAATTACAAAAAAAACTCCTTTAGGTATGCCCAACATGGGACCCACACCTATCTTAGGTATGCCCCATATGGGACCCAAACCTACCTTAGATATGCCCCATATGGGACCTACACCTATCATCATTGCCACTACTTAGATCCCAGCGGCTACTGGAACCATCCCAAACCCATCTGTAACTCATGTTGCACTTAGGGGCGCTGGCCCCTCTCACACATCTTTAGGTGGAGGGCACATCCCTTTTACAACTAATATTCCTTTTGCGGGTAGTGACCCAATCCATAATGCTACCACTAGCACTTATGCCCCAACAATCATGTCACACCCCTCTTCCAGTCTACCATTTATGGCTAGTCTTAACCTACCAAACCTGACAAGGTTAACAAATGACCCCATTAGACATGACCCTACTTGGCCCCCCATGCCCACAAAACTCCCTTCAGACATCTCGAAGTTTGAAGGGAAGGCTGGTGAAGACCCACAAAATCATGTTATATCTTTTCACCTATGGTGTTCCTCAAAATCCATAGTCAATGATTCTATTTGCCTCCGAATGTTACAAAGAACTTTCACTGGCTCGGAATCCAAATGGTATATTGAGCAGCCCCATGGGACACACCCTACGTTTACATCCCTTGCCCCAACTTTCCTATAGTTCTTTCAACTACCCATCTGCTATGATGTGGGAGTAGAAATTCTACTGTCTTGTAGACAAAATACGGCCACCCATATCACAGATCATATCCATGAGTGGCGTAAGCTCCATAGTCTATGCAGGATCAAGCTAGACGACCGTATTTTCCTGAATTGGTTCCTGAAATATCTTTTTCAACTGATAGCCAAGTATGTAGCTTCTGAATGACCCCAGTCGGAATAAGAAGCCATTTTAAAAGCCTAGCATTTTGACTTAATCTATGCCCAGTCTGGATATTTATACACCATATTACCTGATGCCCTGTGCGACGATCCATCCCAGAACGACGCACCGGGGGCATCCCATGCCGCCGATGGTATCATTGTCCAAATTACGTCGCAAAACAAACGCTGCACCATGATGAGTACCAACAACACCCCAGACCTATCTAGGGCTACATCTCATTCTGGAGCTACAACTTTGTATGCTCTAATGACGCACACCCACCACACTCATGGACCCTCATGTCCATTATAGTGTTATGGGAAAGCACCCTCATCTTATGCACCACCTACATACTATAACCATCAAGCCAATCATAACCCAGTTCACCCACAAGCCCAATTGGCTTATTACCCTCAACAAGCAGCACTTGTTGCAACAACACTTACAATAGCTCAAAGTTATCGACAACCACAACAAGCACCGGGTCCACCTCCAAACCCTCGTACTTACTATCCACTGCAGCCTGCTCCAGTACCTGCACAACCTCAAAAATACCCTACTTCCCAAGGGTAGGTATACGCACAATAAAACCAACCCCAAAACTAGAACAACCAGCATAACCAAGGAGGTCAACAGAACCGCAGAAGAGGACGCAACAACGGAAATAATCAACCTCAAAACCAAGGAAATAATAATAACGCTGCCCCCCGCCAACCAAAACCCTGATCGACCACTGAAACAGGGTAAAAATCCTAACTTAAGAACAAACAACCCATGTTCCTTTTGTTCGGTATATGGCCACTACACACATAATTTCCCCCATTTGGAGAAAGCACATCAACTTTGGGCCGATGATGCCCAACGACAAGGGCATGCTACACAGCCAACCCCACCTCCTAAACCGCAACCCATGATATTGCATAATCCTTTACCCAACCAAGGAGTATTAAACACCCGTCCAATGGATCCCCCACAAGGATTCGCTGCACCATAGCACCAAATCACCTATGCTGCAACTGATTACCAGCATATAGAGTTGAGCACTCACCATCTACTAATGATGTCATCAAATGATATCAACCTTCAAACTCACCGAAACCAATACGGCTTAGCCCCTGAAACCACGCCTACTGATACATCCTCAAGGAACCTCCCAATTGATCAGACATTACGCATACCTAATATGCCAATGGAAGGGGGTCCAAAAGCCCCTCGCTTCCCTCTAAGACGGATCAACAACAATCCTAACTCTCATGCAACCTCAAACTATAATATTGTAGAATATTTAGCGTAGTCCCCAGCTGCTATGTCTGCTCTAGAAGTTCTAAAAAACTGTCCTACAGAGATGAAATTATTTTTGGCTGCCATCGGTGCCATAGACCCTAGCGACTCCCATATGATGGCTTTCGACTTATACCAAGCCGAACCATGTTTTCCTTCATCACTAGCTTTTCAGCTTTCTGTATCCATTCGAAACCTTGTCATTCATCGATGCATTATCGATGAAGGTGCCTCTACCTATGTAATTTCAACTTTTGTCTGGAAAAAACTTGGATCCCCCACACTGCAACCATCCAATACCGCATTGCGAGCTTACTATGGTCATTCCGCTCAACCACAAGGCCTGTTAGTTAACGTACCCATGCAGTTGGGGGGAAAAACAGTTCTCATATACATAGAGGTCATAAACGTCCATCTTGACTACAACCTCCTATTAGGACAAAGTTACATGTATAAAATGAAAGTTGTCGCTTCTTCCGTCTTCCACCTCATGATGTTTCACCACGAAGGACGCGTAGTCAAACTTGACCAGATAACATACTACGATCCTAATTCCACTGCAGCACCTGAAAATGTTCTACCTATGATCGAACAACCTCCTCAGAGTGCACCCACATCATTCGTCTCCTCAGTCGGACCTAGGATATATTCAGATACTCCCATGACCTCCACTGTCCAATCTATCCCACCCCCATTGCGAATAATAGAAATATCTTATTTATGCACACTTTCGTACAACAGATAGCCACATACTCAACAACCACCATTACTACCACAGCCACCTGCGGTGCCTAGTCATATCGGAGCAACACCAATCCACACTATCCCATTCTTGTTTCCTCCTTCAGGAGTCATTATCACGCTAGTAATGGCTACACTAAATCTTCCAGGGTTAACATTAGGACTACCCGTGTGGTACCTACCTGCCCCAACCCCTCCCCCGACACCGAATGTCATTTTACAACCAGTGCAACCCATCAACACTTCAAATCATCCACCAACTGGTGTAGTGAACATCCAAAAACGACGACCTCCAACTGGGACCACTACATCAACATCTAGTAATGCTCCCCCTCAACTCCACTACAATGGGGGCAGAGGCCCACAAACCTACACCACTGGACCCACAACTCGTACCACCCCATCGACTCCCAAGTTGGAAAAGAATCCCCCAACAATCCGTGTTCCCCCTAAATGCTCTTTGTGCGATGATATAGGCCATGCTACCCATCAATGTCCACAATTACCGGCACTTCAAGAATACATGCAAATGTTGGATGATGACACTAACATTCCAGTTGTCAAACTTGAACTACCCCCTCAGCCTCACGATAAATCGCTGCGTACCAACCACCCTTGTGCGATATGCGGCATTTCGGCCATTACTCACATCACTGCCCCGATCTCCCAGATTCTAGAGTATCTCTATACAAATTGAATAATGTCAACCTAGAGATACCCCCCCTCTCATTGAGGAAATATACCCCCCAAAGTATTCCTCTTTGGAAGAAATCAATTCCATTTATATGATTTCATCCACCTACGTGCCTCAACCAATTGATTTGATGACACACTACTTCTGTAGTGACGAGGAAATCCTAGAAACAATTACTGCACCTAACTACCCCTAGGATGAAGTATGAATCCAAATATTTTTTACCAACCAAGGTCGATTGGTTCAAAGATCCTATCCCAGCTCCAGATGCCTTTGAATAAGGTAATATGACCAACATTTCACCTATCATAAAAATTGACATCTCCACCACACCTGGAAAACCTGAACTTATCTCCTTAGGCGCATCATGCAATGAAGAGGAAGTTCAAGCCTATAAGAAACTCTTCCAAGAGTTTTGCGATGTCTTTGGCTAGTCTTACACTGATATGTCTGGTCTCGATCCTACCATTATAGAACATCACATAGAAACTTGGCCTAGCATACCATCTGTCCACTAGAAACAACGCCCCATTCACCCGTCTAAACTTCCAGCTGTTAAGGACAAAATTGAAAACCTTCGAGTAGCAGGGTTCATATACCTTATTTCTTATACCACTTGGGTTTCCAACCCAATGCCAGTCAATAAAAAATTGGGCACCATTCGTGTCTGTACTGATTTCCGCTACCTCAATCTAGCTTGTCCCAAAGACAACTTCCCAACACCATTTATCGACCAACTAATTGATGCATGTGTGAGGCACGAGGTACTATCTTTCATGGACGGTTTCTACGGGTATAACCAAATCCAAATCTGCAAGGAAGATCAATACAAAACCGCTTTCACCACCCCATGGGGCACTTTCGCCTATCGCGTTATGCCTTTCGGTCTCAAAAATGTTGGAGCTAAATTCCAGTGGGCCATGACTTATTGTTTTCATGACCTGATTAACATCATATTGGTTTACCTAGACGACCTCACAGCTCGATCTAAGAAATGATCCAACAATCTAGATGAACTTCGAAAAGTCTTCGTGCATTGTCAGAAATACCAAATCCACTTGACCCGCTCAAGTGTGTCTTTTGCGTTCCAGCAGTCCGTTTGTTGGGTTTCATTATTTCAGAAAAAGGAATCACAATAGACCCATTAAATTTCCAATCCATCGTGGACCTACCATCACCTCGGACACTAAGATATCTACAAAGTCTTCAGGGGAGGTCCAACTTCCTTCGTTGCTTTGTCCCAGATTACGCCATGACAGTTCATGGTTTTCTTCATTTGCTACACCTTCATACCCACTTTGTATGGGACGACCAAGCGGAAGGAGCTTCCACAGACCTGAATAAAGCACTCACTAATGCCCCCTTGATTTCTCCTCCAGATTTTACAAGAGACTTCATCCTTTACATTTCGGCATCTGATTATGTCGTTTCTGGAGTACTCGTCCAAGAAGACTCTGCTCCTCAAGAGCATGTCATTTACTATGTAAGCCAAACCTTATCAGGCCCACCACTACGCTACCCACATGAAGAGAAAATGGCCCTCGCCATCGTGTTTTTACTACAGAAATTGCGCCATTACATTCTCATCAGCCATACCACAATTGTCGCAAATTCCAACCCAATGGTCTCTCTCTTGAATCGTCACTTTCTGCAATGCCACGTAGCTTAATGGGTGATTATCCTACAAAAATATGACATGACTTTCAAAACCCTGAAGAGAACCAAGGCCTTAGCACTCACTCAACTCATTACGGACCTACCATCCTCATCATCATCACCAGCTATCAATACTGATCTAATTGATGACCACTTATTCATTATCTCGTCAGACGACCCTTGGTACGGAAACATTTTGGTTTACCTCCGTACACAGAAGTTTCGACCCAATATCGACCATGATGGACACGGTCGCATCCACCACCATGTTCCCCATTATCTCCTCTTAGGCGATTTCCTCTATCGACGTGGTGTCGACACAATCCTACAATGTTTCCTTTCTCGAGAAGAAGCAGAACAAGTCCTTAATGACTGTCATAGCGGTTCCTGCGGCGGCCATTTCTTTGGAATGGCCACTTCCCAAAAGGTAATTCGTGCAGGTTATTTTTGGCCCTCATTATTTACAGATTGCATCACAGCAGTCAAACATTGCCAAAATTGCCATCTCTTTACCCCCAAAGCAAGGACTACCCCCCGCCCCCTCCATCTAGTAATCACCGTTGGTCCCTTTTGCAAATGGGTCATCGACTTCATGGAGTGTAACCCAGCATCAGCTGGTGGTCATAAATACATCATTGTGGCCATCGATTACTTTAGTAAATGGGCAGAAGCCATGCCTACTTACAACTGCAAATCCGACACTGCAACCCTCTTTTTCCTTAACCATGTTATTTCTCGTTTTGGGGTACCAAAGCAACCCGTCTCAGACCATGGTTCTCTCTTTAAGGACTCTATTTGGCGAGAATTGTCAACCCTCCTTAAGTTTGAACATCATTTCTCTTCCGCCTACTACCCTGTCACGTACCTTCCCATCTATCCAATTTCTAGAAGGGAACATGATGCCAATCTATGGATATTTTTAAACAAACTCAACCCATTCATTAGGTTCATACAATTTAGAAACCCATGCGTACAGATGTAAATTCAACAAACATGCACAGCGGAGATAAATTCATCCACACAAATAATTTCATATGCATTCAATATATCAATAATAGTCATTTATTTTAAACACTGCATAGGAAAAACACATAGATAGAAAACACTTATCTTTGTTGTGCAATTGTCCCACACAACTAGCTATGTTGCTGCAACGTTCCTCCCAACCGTAGGTCTCTGCCCAGCCTGTATTATTTTAGCACTCAAAGACCACCCCCGAGCTGGGCATGATATCTACAAGGAAAAAGGGGATTTCAAGCTCATACACAGCCAAATAATCATTTGCATTTAAGCCAAGCCAGTCCACAGCTAGGTTTATCAGGCTAAATCTGAACCCTCTTCATTTGTGGATGCTTCCACTCAAGCTCAGGCCAAAACAACGGAAACCCATTTCAACCCCAACAATCCCCTACACATAGAAACTCATAAACTGGGCATGGATACACATAACAACAAAATCCCAAGTGTTGGGTATGAATGGAAAACGTGGGCAACCAAAAACGAAGTGAGAAATGGGGAAAACAACCCTAGGAAGGAAATTTCGTTTCCAGAAAACGTCCATGGGCATTCAAAGAGCTGCAATGGTCTCTACAAACCCCCAAATCGTGCTCTCTCCTTCCCAACAGGTATGTAATAAAAAAATGAGTTCCCAGCAATGCCAAAAGGGAGGAAAACACTGGAAATCAGTGGAGAAAAATGCCCAGGAAGCTCCCAACAGGTCTACAACACAAAAACGCCCTCTTCCCAGCTAGAAGACCCAAAGAAACCATAAAAACGTGGCTGGAAAATGCCCAGACAGTTCCAAAACATGAGAGAGGAAAAACTCCTCCATGGGTAATGGCTTAGGGAGCAAATCCTGGCTGTTTTCTTTCCCAAGAAGCAAAAACATGATTTTCCATGAGGTGGCTTTCCCATACTTGAATTTGGACAGCCATACCTCCCCAATCACCAAGGCATTAACTTCTTCACCGAACTCTTGGGAGAAATGAATGATTGAGCACCAAAGTCAACATGGGTAGTTGATGGTTGATGGGTTCTCTCATTGACACTTGGCTTGACTTCATTGCTTAAGGGTTTGAATATTTCCCTCCCAATTCCTTGTAATATCATGCCCCCATCTCTTGTTGCATTGCATAGCTAGTTGTGGGTATTTATATTAAAATGCATATTTACAATTCCATTGTGGCGGGCTAGCACGTAAACCATATGCATCAATAAATTGATGGCGGGGCCTTGGCCTTGAGCTCCTCACCACGATTATATAACAAGATTACATCATTTACAATTTTAATGTGATAGGGTCAAGATGGGGACGTGACATTCCCCTCCCCTTGGAATAAAACCGTCCCCAGTATTCCAATACTTCAGAGTATATACCCACTTTACACATGCCTCAAAATTCACAACTGGTGGTAGGTCTATCCTGTATTTCATCCCTTGAATTTGAACTTTCAGGATCAAGTCCTTTGGATTCCTCAAGCTGCTCCTACTGGCTTTGATCTTCCAGATTTATAGCTGGGCATTGCTCCACAACAATCCCTTCCTTTTATTCACCCTCCAGCTGATCTACAAGTCTGCAATTTTCATGGCTGCCATCTTTCTTGTTGTCCTGACAACCATTTGAGGAAGATTTTCAACCAAAACAATAGCTTTTGGTCTGCTGCCATGATCAATGCGCACAACTGGCTCTTCACTTTTCTCACTAGCAACGCTTGTTTATGTCGGCTACAACCAATTGTTTCAATTTATCCCTGTGAAATTTATCATGGAAACTCTTTGTTAGGACAAGCATAATATAAACATTAAAATTAGTCAATTATTTCCCAATTGACATGGAACATCCATGCTTCAATCATGCGACTTCCAAATTTTTTTATTTTTTTTCATGCTTTCCCAACATACACATGATCTCTTTCATGTGCATCCTTTCACAGTGAAATAACTATTTTAGCATTCACAATTCATTTCAAGCAATAAACACAATCAACTTCCAGTCACAACATGCATTCAACAATCCTTTGTTTCTGAAATGCATCAATAAAAAATGACAGAGAAGAGTAAGAGTTTCCCCCTCTTAGTCTTGTTCCAATCTGGAGCCACACCATCACTGTGGTTTCATGCTCCTTAGCCTCTTTCACTTCAATGTGAATGCTTGGATTTCCCGTTCTTGGCTATGACACTTAGTGTCTAAGGTCTGTTTAAGGGTTTTCAATGTGGGAGTCCTTCCCATTGTTTCCTACAGGACCTTTGGCTGCTAGGACCCACACATGTACACTAGCACCATCTTTCATTACTGCTCATACTGAGCTCTTTAGGACAGTCACATGTCGACATGCATCCTCCAGATGCTTTCATAGTCCTTGCTTCCAGCAATACCTACACTCAAACACTGAGTCAATTCATATGTTTAGTTTATTTCCATAGGGTTTTCCTCCAAACAAGAGTTTAAGAAATCATAAACAAATCACATACACACGTATTTCATAAGCAAGAAGTTGCAATGTAACCAAATACTTATCTGCATTGTATGTCTTCACTTTATTCCACAGGCTCCTTCTTTTCTTTATAAGCCTTGGATTTCCTGTGGATGCAATAATGAATGTTGGGCCAGCACACAGGTTACTCCACAACCATTCGAATAGGAAATGCCCAGCCAGTAAGTCGACTGGGTTTCATCAATCATCTCATTGAGCAATATGCTAGGCCAGTGCTCCGACTGGTTTTATTAATTAATTAAAGAATGTTTGGCTAGCACACCGGCTGCTCCATAACATCAAGTGGTTAATGCCCCCACCAAATATTCTCTGAATTTATCAATAAATTCATATCGCCCACTCATTTAATCTCTAGATTTACCAGTAATTTTATAGCGCTTTTAGGGTCTTTCTTTCTTGGAATGACCAAGGTTTCCAACAAAGAAACATTAGTGTATCAGCTTAGTTGTTAGAAGAGTTATACCTGAAATTTTCATTATTCCAAACAAGACATAAATGAAACTGAATACTTATCTGTATTGTGTGTTTCCCCTCTGGTCCATAGGATCCTACTTCGCTTTGCAAGCCTTGGAATCACCTATGGACTTGGATGTAGTTAATGCTTCACCAGTACACCTTCACGCCAACTGGATTTACCAAGCATTTGGTGGTACCCAACCAATCCCATACTTGGTTGGCCCTCTTCATTGCCGAGCCAGCACATTCGTCTAGGTCATTGACCAATGGAAGGAAACTCTGCCACCTGACCATTATAGGTCAAGGCTTTACTATGGAGCCATAGGCATCTTAGGGTTTTCAGTCATTCTTGGTGCCCGCCCTCCTACTGTTGTCTCAATAGAGATTTATGCCTTCACCAATGTCACCACACCTTCTTGCACCACAACCCTTCACACACACAACTCTTCATGCATACAAGGATGTCACTCCTTCTCTGGTGCAAATCAGTGGTTACTTTTAGGAACTTTATAGGTGACTTTCTTGACTGCAGGTTAGCATGACCCCACTCACGCAAGGATGATACCTCTTCTTATTACACAGCTCTTCGGGCCTGTCCATCCCTCCTGGTAATATTTCATGTGAGCATAGAAAGGTTACCAATTCCTATACAGTACTTTTGTGTACCCTTCTTCACTTTACCTCTTAATGTGCAGTATCAATCTGCATCTGTGTAGGATGACAACACAAGAAGGATAAGCAAGCTCATCAGTATTGTTGTTCAATTTTTTAACCATAATCCATATCATTCAGTATCAAGTATTGAAACACCAAGAATGCATCCATTCCCTTAGGGTGTAGTCAATATTGAAAACCCTATCATAACCCATCACAAGAAAAGGTGTGCACCCCCTTTCCGATGTGCGCCTTGTAGGCCCTAATCATACTCAAGCAGTCTGCAATGATATAAATAAGATATAGCATGCTCTGCATATTAACCCCAATAGTTTAGACATGCATGTTCTTGTCTAGGGTCACAAAATACTCATTCATTTTGCAAATGTATCTCACATGCCTTCTGGCATAGCTTTACCATCTCACTCTCATGGTTTACTGACATGTGGTTTGGATGAGATATTATCAATGGTGTTTCACCCGAAATCCATTTCCAAAGCATGGGGTCTTTCCCATCTAGTTTGGCTTCTGCACATGGTAGATCCCGGTCTCTACTATGGACTTACCCTCATTACCATATGTAAGACTTTTCTACCTGGAATCTGAAACTTCGATCATCCAAACACATTGTGAGTATTTTATGCATATAATCCTTTCATTGCTACAATAGTCACTGAAGTGATCTCGGAATTATAACACTCAATAATTCAAACATCTTCAACTATTAACATTTGAAATGCAATGAAATATATACATTTCTATATATGCATCATTATCACAATAAAATTGCAAGACATAGTCAAACTATCCATGCAATTTAAAATAAACTGTAAATACTCATTACTTCACATTCCATGAAATTTTGTCCTTCCAACAGAGTGTTCTGGTAGCCCATCACATGTCCACCTTCTTCATGCAGTCTTTCCCCCACACCTCACCATACTCGGTAGGTTAACGTTCCTATTCGGGCACTCAATACCACATGCAAACAATTCAACATAGTTTAAACATAGTGAAGGTATCTCACCAAATCCTCTTTCAACATTCATGCAATTAAGCACAATTAACCATTACCTGCATGGTTGTTATTAACATCGCTTGATGTTACCTGATCCGTTGGCCTCTTACCAAGGCTACTCAGTCATTTTGCCAACATCATGATCATGGATTTGTTGCACCATCCTTTCTTCATAAATTCATTGGTCATGTGCAACAATGTCATCAAATTCTTTAGCCATGTTTTGATTGTATTTGTCCTACAACCAATGCGGACACAACTAATTATTAGAAACCACCATAATTATCTCAATTGGCTCATTGCATATGTGAAACTTCACTATTTTACCAATATGCAATGTCCTATTCATGCACAAACATCTCACATGCACTGTGCAATGTTTCTTAATATGCCTACTAGTGCATAGTCATATCATCTATCTAATCTCTTGCATTTCATCATTCCTATGCCATAATTTATATGCACGACCACTTCAGAATTATAAATACAATATCAAGAGGGTAGTGGAGGAATTTTCTCTTCCAATTCCTCATTGTAGAATGGAATTTCCTCTTCCACATCATAGCTGATCCAATTTCATGGGATCTCTACCATGTTAAATTTTGAGCATTAAATCACAATACTCTAGGATCTTCACTGAGAGAATAACATAAACAGTATATCAATTCATAACAATCACAATAAGCATGACAAGCATCACAAGAATCAAAAGCATGAGAGACAAGAGACACAGAGTTTCCATGGGGAAAACCCTAAGGTAAAAAACCCCACAACTTCCTCAAAGATAGAGAGAGCAATGGCTCAACCAAAGTACAACCAAAATACACTAAGATAGTCTTCTAGTAGCAGATGATCCTCCTCCTCACTAGTGCGCCACTTTTTGAGTGAGAGAAGTTGGAGTTTCCGAGTGATCAAAATAGAGATCTCTCGATCTCTATTTATACTAACCTGTTTTCCCAGTTACACTATGGGGCCGACTTGTCTAGCTAGGTACATCCACAATATAATATATATTTCAAGGCCGACCCCACACATGGTGGTCTAATAACCCATATCCAAGTACGCACACTTGCAACACTTGTCAATACACATGACGACACTTCCTTATAGAGGAATAACACATCTCTTATAAAGGTACAATAAATATATATGAAATACATAGATGAAATATATTCCGAAGTTACATATACATCAACACTCCCTCTTAACTAGGAAGGTATTTCTCGACACAGTTCTGCTAAACAAGTCTTCTTCTCGAGATCATCATCATCGATGCATCATCATCATCATCGTCACTGCTGCTACTATCTCAACCAATCCCTGACTCTACTCATCATAGGAAGTTCTACAAAGCCAGTCCTTTTTCATATTGGATGTAGGCCCACCACCTACAGGTCTTCATCATCACTAGCCATACTGTGGAATCCTCAAGACTAATTACTTGAGTTAACAAAACCTCGAAAGAGCATCGCAGGACTGATTACGAGCACACAGCTCAACCTATCGGATCTCCCAGGATCTTTTACATGCTACTGCACAACCTGTCCATGGCCACAAAGTATCACGAAGCACAACCCAGATGCACACACACAACACTTACACTCAACGGAATGGGAGGACCAACCTACCACCATCCGTGAAGGGATCACAACACTTACATCAATGACCATGGGAGAACACATCTGCCACCATGTCGGAAAGGCCATGCACTTACATCAACGCACATGGGAGAATACATCTACCACCATGTCAGAAAGGATCTGCACTTACATCAATGAACATGGGAGAACGCATCTACCACCATGTCGGAAAGGCTCTGCACTTACATCAACACACATGGGAGAATGCATCTACCACCATGTCGGAAAGGCTCTGCACTTACATCAACGCACATGGGAGAACGCATCTACCACCATGTCGGAAAGGCACTGCACTTACATCAACGCACATGGGAGAACGCATCTACCATCATGTCAGAAAGGCTCTGCACTTACATCAACGCACATGGGAGAACGCATCTACCACCATGTCGGAAAGGCACTGTGCATCTGTGTCTTCGAAACTCATCATACATAATCCAACTGATTATGTACTGTATCCACCTGATACATATGATCATCATGATCATCATCACTGTACCGTCCTGGTACATACCATCTGGAGCAACATCCTGAAGCTTGTCATCATGATCATCCTGATCATACAATGCATCTACCTGATGCATACCAAGTATTTACCTGATACATATCATCATACATGATCCACCTGATCATAAAGTGTATCCACCTGATACAAATACAAATACATGATACATATCACCATACATGATCCACCTGATCATATAATGTATCCACCTGATACATATACAGATACATGGTCCATGCATCCAACATGATGCATATACAAAAATATATACAAATGATCCAACTGATCATATCCAGCATCCAACATGATGCGTACATACATATATAAATGATCCAACTGATCATACAAAACAGAAACTAGAACATCATCCTGATGATCATTATCCAGCACTTACATCCACAGACATGTGAAGGATCCTTCTTCCCACATGCTTGGAATGGCTTCAGCAAATGTGTCCATCACTTCTTCCTCGAAGTGCCCTTGATTTGAAGAACACCCAACCTTTCCCTGAAGTACTCGAACTTCACCCTGGATAGTGGCTTCGTCAGTACATCTGCAATATGCTCATCCATCGCAACATATAGGAGCTTCACAGCTCCTCTCTGCACCATATCCATGATATAGTGATATTTGATCTCTATGTGTTTCGACCTGTCATGAAACACTGGGTTCTCAGACAACTTCACAAAACTCTGGTTATCGTAGAAGATACCAGTAGCATCCAACGGGAGATCAAATAACTCAGACGGTAGCTTCTGTAGCCATACTGCCTGACAACTAGCTGAACAAGCTACAACATACTCTGCCTCAGCTGTACTCAGTGCTACGCAGGACTGCTTCCTGCTAAACCAAGAGATCACACCTGATCCCATACTGAAGCAGCACCCAGATGTGCTCTTCCTATTTGCAGCACTTCCTGCCCAATCTGAATCAACATAACCCTGTAAGTTAAACTTTTGATTCACTTCATACTTGAGCCGATAATCCACTGTACCCTTCAAGTATCTCAGAACATGCTTTACAGCATCCAGGTGAACACTCCTCATATCTATCAAGAACTAACTCAATGTGTTCACAGCAAAGCAAATATCTAGTCTCGTGTTCGTTAGGTACATAAAGGACCCAATCATCTGACGATACATAGAGATATCAACTAGCTCAGATGAAGCATCACATAGAAGCTTCAGGTTCGATGCCATGGGTGTGGCCATGGCCTTGCAATCCATCATCCCGAACCTCTTCAGGATATCTACTGCATACTTCCCTTGTCCAAGGAAGATCCCATCTGCACTCTGCCACACCTCCATACCTAGGAAATAATGCATCATCCCTAAGTCCTTCATATTGAACTCAACAGCAAGCTTTCTCTTTGTATCTGCAATCAATCTGTCATCTCCTGTTACAAATAAGTCATCCGTGTACAGAAGTAGAATCATAGGATTTCCTTCCTCAACCTTGTAGTAAAGGTTGGATTCCGCTTGACTCTTGGTAAAGCCCAAACTAGATAGGAAACTTTTCATCCTACCATACCAAGTTCTGGGAGTTTGCTTCAAGCCATACAAGGCTTTCTTTAATCTGCACACATATGACTCCCTGTCATGTATTTTAAAACCGAGTGGCTGCTCCACATATACTTCCTCTTCAACTACACCATTCAAGAAAACAGTCTTGACATCCATCTTGTGTATTTTCCATTTCATTGCTGCATCCAGGGCAAGTACTGTTCTGATGGAAGTATACCTGGCTACAGGTGCAAACGTTTCTTCATAATCTATTCCCTCTTTCTGAGAGAAGCCACGAGCTACGAATCTTGCCTTGTATTTCTCTACATTGCCATCTGCAGCATGCTTGATTTTGTAGATCCATTTGGAAGTCACAATAGACTTCTCTTTAGGTCTTGGGACAACATCCCAAACATCATTTTTCATTATTGATTGGTATTCCTCAACCATGTCATCCTTCCATTCTTTCTTTTCCACTGCTTCTTCATAACTGGAAGGTTCTTTGTTCATAATGTCACAAAGTAAAGCAACATAGCTGGTATGTGATTTGGTTCTCTTCTTTGCTCTGTGTTCTTCTTCTGGAATGCCAAATCTTTATGCATCTTGAATGAGCTCTCTAGCCCATGCAGGTTTCCTTTTGTGAGAGTTATCCTCACGGGGTGGATCTACAGGTTCTTGCGGATCTTCAAACTCACGAACAACTTATGGAATTGCTTCAGTCATGGTAATGTCTTGAAATCTAGTTTCCTTTGGTTCTTCATAAACTTCAATAGGTGCCTTCCTTGATTTAATGAATGTTGAGTTTTCATCAAATGTTACATCCCTGCTGACATCAATCTTCTTGAACCCTGGAAAGTGTATTCTATAATCCTTCGAGCTTTCACTGTAAGCCCAGGTACATAAAGGACTTCTTTCGTCTTCAAAGATTTTCTAGAATCTAGGTTGTAGGAGGCTTCACCACTTCCTTTGATTGGGTATTTATAATCATCCCGAAGTTTCACCTTATGGGGTGATTCATGTTCAAATAGATTCACAAAAGATTCCTTAAACCCAGTCATGTGTTTGGAAGCCCCACTATCAATTAACCAATCATTACAACCATGGGAGATAGTACCTGTGAGAGAAGAGATTAGAACATATTCTTCTTCACTTTATGAGTCATCATCACTATCATCACTTTCTGCCCTAGCCTTCTTCTTGGGTGGTTCATCATCTTCAATAACATGAGCATGATATCTTTTCCTACTACCCTTCTTCTTCTTGGTGTTGTTGTTCCTTTTTTTCTTCGGACATTCTGAAGCAAAATGACCTTTCTCATTACATGTGAAGCATCTGAGTTCTTTCTTATCTTTATGTTGATGATAGTGTGAAGATTTCTTGGTATGAGAGTACTCTCTCTTTGACCTTCCTTTCTTGGTGTGTAGTGTGAGAGCTTGATCTTCACTTTCCATCTTTTCTTCCCAGGCCACGAGCCTTGCTTCTTGTTGGGAACATTCTTCCCGCAATCTATTGAAGGAGATCAACTTCTTCCTTGCATAAATTCCTTGAATAAAGGAATCCCATGACCTGGGTAGGCCATTTAGAGTGGCCATGACAACTTCATCATTCTCCACCATTTCATCTATCGCTTCCAGTTGTTCTTTAATCTAGGAGACCCTAGAAAAATAAGATTGAATGGTTTCTCCATTCTGGAACTTTACTCCTTTCAATTGGTTCATCAGGGTCATCTTCTGATTTATGTTCTTCCCTTCAAATAGCTTGGTCAAAGAGTCAAACATCTCCTTGGGTGTCTTTAGAGAAGACACATGGGGTATGAGATGGTCTTTGATAGAATCAACAATGATTCTTTTTTCCTTGACCAAGTTCTTCTTATGCAATACTTTAGCCTCTTCATCCTCTGGGATAGGGATGTCTTCTTTTACATATGAGTCCAACTCATTCTCTTCCAGGATTAACCCAATCCTATACTTCCAAGCTCGGAAGTTATCAGCCCCTTCAATATTATCCTCAAGCTTGGTGTGGTGAGACATCTTAAAGAGTACTTCAAATGGAAATAGAAAATATTTAGGTCTTACCACTTGAAATGCTGAAAACTAGAAATGGTCCCAGATTAGGGTTTGTCGAAAAAACCTTAAAAATTCAAAATGTGAATTTCAACTTTGTGAAAGGATAGAAAGATGTGCCTTGATGAGCTGATCAGCCTGGTGTATTCAGAATTTGAGATCGGCAAAGCTTTACCCTTCATTTTTTCCTTTTTGTCCTCCCGAGTTCACTAGGGAGAGCCCTAAATTAGGGTTTGCTTTTCCCGGAGATCTACCCAGCCAAAAATCTCGATCCAAATCTCTAAACTTCGATTTTTACAAGGCGCTTCCAGCTATGTCTTCAGATTTCAGAAATTCCTATTTTTGTGGAAACCCTAATTTTTAGGGCCAAATCTAAAAATGCTCAGAATTGAATTCTGATTGGACAAATAGATTCTCCTTGATGAGTAGAGTCAATCTACTATACTGCTTTTACAAAAATGGTGGAGAGAAACCCAATAAACAAGAAACTCAATTTTCTGTTACTACAAAATGTCTTCTTCTCAGGTTAGCTCTGATACCATGTTAAATTTTGAGCATTAAATCACAATAGTATAGGATCTTCACTAAGAGAATAACATATACAGTATATCAATGCATAACAATCACAATAAGCATGACAAGCATCACAAGAATCAAAAGCATGAGAGACAAGAGACACAGAGTTTCCGTGGGGAAAACCCTAAGGTGAAAAACCCCACAACTTCCTTAGAGATAGAGAGAGTAGTGGCTCAACCAAAGTACAACTAAAATACAATGAGATAGTCTCCTAGTAGCAGATGATCTTGCTCCTCACTAGTGTGCCACTTTCTGAGTGAGAGAAGTGTGAGTTTTCGAGTGATCAAAATAGAGATCTCTCGATCTCTATTTATACTAACCTATTTGCCCAGTTACACTATGGGGCCGACTTGTCTAGCTAGGTACATCCACAATATAATATATATTTCAAGGCCGGCCCCACACATGGTGGCATAGTAACCCATCGCCAAGTACACACACTTGCGACACTTGTCAATACACATGACGACACTTCCTTATAGAGGAATAACACATCTCTTATAAGGGTACAATAAATATATATGAAATACATAGATGCAATACATTCCGAAGTTACATATACATCAACATACCATGCACACAAGCAATTATTAGCTATGATCTTCTCACAAAGTAGAAATTCACTATATGTATTCACGTGTATAACATTCACTCATGATATTTTCCAAGCATACAATTATTATGTTATAAACATAAATGGTTTAAGGTGAACATCATTTCTCTTCCACTTACTGCCCTATCTCGTACCCTCCCATCTATCCAATTTTTGGAAGGGAACATGATGCCAATCTATGGGGCTTTTTAAACAAACTCAGCCCATTCATTAGTTTCATTCATACAATTTAGAAACCCATGTGTGTAGATGTAAATTCAACAAACTTGCACAACGGAGATAAATTCATCCACACAAATAATTTCATATGCATTCAATATATCAATAACAGTCATTTAATTTAAACACTGCAGAGGCAAAACACATACATAGAAAACATCTATCTTTGTTGTGCAATTGTCCCACACAACTAGCTATGTCGCTACAACATTCCTCCCAACCATAGGTATCTGCCCAGTCTATATTATTTCAACACTCAGAGACCACCCCCGAGCTGGGCATGATATCTACAAGGAAAAAGAGGATTTCAAGCTCATACACAGCCAAATAATCATTTGCATTTAAGCCAAGCTAGTCCACAGCTGGGTTTATCAGGCTAAATCTGAACCCTCTTCATTTGTGGATGCTTCCACTCAAGCTCAAGCCAAAACAATGGAAATCCATTTCAACTCCAACAATCCCCTACACACATAAACTCATAAACTGGGCATGGATACACATAATAGCAAAATCCCAAGTGTTGGGTATGAATGGAAAACGTGGGAAACCAAAAATGAAGTGAGAAATGGGGAAAACAACCCTGGGAAGGCAATTTTGTTTCCAGAAAATGTTAATGGGCATTCAAAGAGCTGCAATGGTCTCTACAAACCCCCAAATCATGCTCTCTCCTTCCCAATAGGTATGTAATACAAAAACGAGTTCCCAACAATGACAAAAGGGAGGAAAACACTGGAAATCAGTGGAGGAAAATGCCCAGGCAGCTCCCAACAGGTTTGCAACACAAAAACGCCGTCGTCCCAGCTAGAAGACCAAGAGAAACCAGAAAGACATGGTTGGAAAACACCCAGGCAGTTCCAAAACGTGAGAGAGGAAAAAATCCTCCATGGGTAATGGCTTAGGGAGCAAATCCTGGCTGTTTTCTTTCCCAAGAAGAAAAAACACGATTTTCCATGAGGGTGGCTTGCCCATACTCGAATTTGGACAACCATACCTCCCCATTCCCCAAGGTATTAACTTCTTCACCCAACTCTTGGGAGAAATGAATGATTGGGCACTAAAGTCAACATGGGTAGTTGATGGTTGATGGGTTCTCTCATTGACACTTGGCCTGACTTCATTGCTCAAGGGTTTGAATATTTCCCTCCCAATTCCTTGTAATATCATGCCCCCATCTCTTGTTGCATTGCATAGCTAGTTGTGGGTATTTATATTAAAATGCATATTTACAATTCCATTATGTCAGGCTAGCACGTAAACCATATGCATCAATAAATCGATGGTGGGGCCTTGGACTTGAGCTCCTCACCACGATTATATAACAAGATTACATCATTTACAATTTTAATGTGATAGGGTCAATATGGGGACGTGACACACCCCCAGGGGAACGGCCAAGTTGAAGCTATTAACAAAATTCTGAAGATTATCCTCCAGCGCACCGTCGACCGACATAAGTCCAATTGGCATCACATGCTTTTTCCCGCACTGTGGGCTTACCGCACGTCCACTAAAACTACCACCAGTTTCACCCCTTTCCATTTGGTTCACAGCGTAGAATCTGTCCTCCCAATTGAGTGTTAGATCTCGACATTGCATATCGCCATCGAACTACTCCTGGATACTTCACCAATTGAACAATGCTTAATTATTTTAGAGCAAGTCGACGAAGATCACCGCATAGCTCTCCAACCAATCGAAGCCGCAAAGAATCGATCCAAAGTCAGTTATGATAAACATGTTCACCCATGAGCATTTAGTGAAGGAGACCTTGTAATCGTTTACGATCAAGCCCATGAAAAAAAGGGAAAAGGAAAATTCGAATCCATGTGGCAAGGCCCATACATCATACACACTTTCCTTGGACATGCGGCATACATTTTGACCGACTCAGAAGGTAACCCCATGCGCAACCCTCATAACAAGTTGTACCTCAAATGCTTTTATCCATAAAAATCTTCTGGACACCACAATCCATATTGTACAGCTTTTAATTCGTTTTTTCACTGTAAACTTTCAAAACCTTACATTTTCATTTTTTCCTACATGAACACAGATGGATCTTGTTCCACTTTACTATGTTGGTTTCGCTGATGGTGCAAGTCACTAGCCCCCAAATCTCACCTCCGTAGCTTAGGTACTCTATTCCCCCTCACATGAGTTGATCCACCTCGACAGAGTGTGTATAGGCGCTGCTACCAATAACCAGGCTGAGTACGATGTTGTGACCAGTCTCCTAACCGTTGCCCTCCAGATGGACATAAGTCACCTTCATGTATTCCTTGACTCCCAGCTTCTTGTCTCCCAGCTCAACAATTGTTACCAGGTATGCAATCCCTATCTCTTTAGAAAATTCTTGTGCACTAAACAAATGATTAGACACTTTGAATCCATTCATTCACTCATGTCCCAAGAAATCTCAACAATGTAGCAGACCAAATGGATAAGAACATTCTAGATTGGCACATCAACCAAAACATGTAGGACATCAAAACATGCATCACATACACATCAAAAAATCAAACAAATAAACAAAAGAAACCAATATAGTAGTGCATCCACGTGCATAAAATGTGCCTCCACGGACATACAAAAACCACAGTATTGCATCCACGTGCATAGAATGTGAATCCACAGGAAAACAAAACACATACAATTGCATCCACGTATAACAAGACATAAAAGCAATGTCAAGATATGCATCCACGTGCATACACGACTGTATAATAAAAAACGCATCCATGTTCATAAATATATATATATAATCATATAGTCATAATGTCAAAAGAGTACCCTCAGCACCCACATATACAAAAATGCATACCTATACATCATATGTATCAACAAAAAACATCCCCATATGCTCATTAGCATTTGGGGGAAGGTAGTAGACAACCTAGTCCTCATCCTCTGGCTCCTCCTCCTCTAGCTCCTCCTCCTATGGATCAAACTAGTCCCAAGCCCTCCTCTCTGCTGCCAACACAATGACCCTCCTCAGAATTGATCTCTACTCACGTGGAGCATCGTAACATGTCTCTAAGACCTCCTGGTCCAACTCCCTCCAGCCATCATCTACCACACCATCCAGTAATCCCTCGATCACATCCCGTATATCATGTGCCCCCCAGCATCACCATGGCGATGTACGTATCCTCATGCAGGTAGAGGAGGTAATTGAGGTACCACCACCACATGACATTTGTGAATCGGATGCCTCGGTGGAGGCCTCGGACCCACATCTACAATAACAAACACTCAGAGAAGTCAGCATCGTAAGAACAACCCTAACTATTACAATGGACAAAACTAATAAATATATAAACATAATATAGAAAAAAAAACATATACATACCATCCAGCCCCCGGGCCTGTCCTATAGCTCATGGCATCTCGATATCACCACGAAAGTCCATGCCCCAGTACGGAAAATCATCTAACAGAACCGGCATCTGCTCCCATTGTCGGTACATCTTAGTAGTAAAAAACTATCTCACCTCCCCACAACCATGGCGAGGCATCATCTCGCCCCACCGCACCATCTGCGACTCATTGTACCACCATCCCGGACCGGAATACGGGGCTGTAAAGTAGGCACCCACTCGAAGAGAAAACAACATAAGAAAGAGGCATAACTAAAGCTACCCCAAAACTGACTCACCTCGTTCAGCTTTCACTAAACACAAGCCAAGAACATCTGCCCCCAGGCATAGTATGTCCGAGTCATAACCTGATGTACCTACAACATCTTCCCACCCGATAACCGGTGAGGCGCCTGTGGCCCAAGTACTCACAGCATGCAAGCCGCGACCACTCTAATAGCTAGATCCTCTATATCACTAACTGATAGTGCATTCGCATGCACTCGGGACCCCAGACGAAAAAACCTCTCCAAAAGATCCTCTATGTAAACATCCACCGGTATCCTAGGTTGTATATCTCCTATCACACCTAAGCGGGGTAAGCCAGTCAAAAAATAAACATCCGTCAAGGTGAGGTCCAACCTCTCACCTTGAATCATGAAGGACTGAAGGGTCGGATCCCAGAATCTGACCAACTTGGCCAACAACAACCATATTGACCACATAATAGGCACCCGGGAAAACTTCATCAGTCCAGCCGCTGCCAACACAGCCTGAGCATCATGGTCCCCATCGATAATCTCCGTCAAATCATTAGGTATCTCCCTCTCCCTCCACATAGGCCTCAGGACTCTGAGCATCTTGCCAAAAAACATAAAAAATATTTCAGAAAATTGTACCAAAAAATTTCCCCCAGTAATGATCTAGATCACGGCTGTGGGACCAACATCCATGATCCAAATCACGACTTTCAAGGCCACATCCGCAATCCAAATCGCGACAGTGAAGACCACAACTGCGATCCAAATCACGACTCTAAAGGCCACAGCCATGATTCAGATCGCGACTATGAGGACCACAGTCGCGATTCGGATCATGACTTTAGAGTTCACAACCAAGATTCTAGATCGCAACTGTAGAGCTCTCAGCCGCAATCTGAATCATGCAAAAGGGCTCAAGACCCGCAATTTCCCCATTGATCACTCAACGTGACCAATGCACTGCCCCTAAGTACCCAATTTCCCCCCGAAATTAAATAAAATTATATATTAAGGCTAATAGGCTTACCTGGAACTCATGGAATGGAAAACCAACGTTCGAATCTCCCGCAAATGACAAAAATGCTCTGCACAACTCAAATCTCTTGTCAAACTCAATAGTGAAAATGACATGTGTCACTATAGATTCACTTGCTATTTATAAACATGTCACCCATTTTTATTTGACCATTACAGATTCATACGAAGTCCGTTCTCCACACCGTTGATACCATTGGAATCATCGCAGCAAGACCTTCACAGTAGTACAGTGAGTTTCTCAATTTCACCGACACCATTTTTGGGCATTTTTTCCATGCCCCTCGTCGCCTCGGTTTGCATGCCACATCGTCCGTTGTCCTTTTTTTACATTCTTTATATCACCGGATTCATTTTTCTGTGCTCGTGATGATACTTGAGATCATTTCTCGCTCTCACCACCATATTTTTAGGGCATCTTTTCCATGCCACTCATTGCCTCAGTTTGCGTGCCACATCAACATTACCTGTTTTAAACATTCTTCACATCATTGGATTCAGTTTTCTGTGCTCATGACAATGCTTGAGATCATTTCTCGCTCTCACCAATACTTTTTTGTTTAGTATAATTTTTCCCTTTTTTGGCCGAGCAATTCTTTTACGAAAAAAGGCACTTAAGGAGTTTCTGTTAAGCTCTTTTCTGAATCTTAAAACAATGAAAATATCACCGAGCAATCTTGCTTCCTTTCATGCTCGCTAAAAGTATCTGAAAGGGAATCTACCTAATATAAGTTTACCCCTTTTCCAGACCTTGTAGACTAATTATGAAAAAGGAATACTCTAGTCACGTCGGCTAGAAGAGTTCTCCATTTGCATCATTTTATGCTTTTTCGGGCCTTGGAGACTAACATACGAAAAAGACCACCAATGGAGTCACTTAACGCTTTCAAACTCTCTAAAACTTGAAAGAAACCACAAGCAATCACCGTCTTAGGCTCGTATAAATCCACACGACGGTGCTCCTCCACCAATTCAGAGTCTTCTTATCGTTTTCAGACTCCTTAAAAATAAAAGCACTCACAAGCATGAACAGTCCTGGGCTCACACAAATCCACAGGACAGTACCATTTTTTAGCACACTTTTATCCCTTCTTGGAGCTCATTAAAACCATGAGGAAGCCCCCAACGGTGCCTATCGGCACCACAACGGATCATGTCTACTCGCATGGCAGCTTCCCCATTTTGGTCGCCTTTGTTTAGAGTATTATGCAAAATGTCACCCTGAGAATCTCCTGATATCATCCATCAGCTTGTCTCCCAGAGTCACTCCAGTCTGTAGTACTTACCCCTGATCCCTTAAATCTATGAATCCCCATACCTAAAGTTAGTTTCATATGTTTCCAGGTCAACCATGTCATCATGTTCTGAATAAAAGAAGTTTGAGTACCCCCCCCACTCTAAAACCCTGGTTACTCCCCCATCCCCACAGTATGTCAAATCCCACTATCAGTACTATCACCTCTTAGTTGTACACCTCGAGATCCTATTAAGGAAACACCATTTCCTTGATAGTTTTAGGTCTCCCTCTTTCAACGCCAACCAATCTATTCCAAAGGATAGACATAGAGGTCCCTATGCCTTGGACTCATCACCATCAGTGGTGACTGCCTACGAATCATTTTGAAAGGAGTCCTTAGTTCCTCTCCAAATGATTGTTTCTCACATGTTCGAGGTCAACACCTTGATCGCATCATTGAGATTCGTATAGGATATCGGTCCTTTCAGTTATTAGTCGAAGACCCCAGATGTCACCTGACTCTAGCACATTTGTGAGTCTACTTGAGGAAACAACCAGGTACATGTTCCTTTAGATATCCAGGTTGCGCGTGGCAACAGTATTCAGAAGTACCCCAGTGTTATACTCCCTCAAATATATAGTTCCATATACTCTTCAGAAGTTGACTCACAGTTATTGAGTCCCTATAGTTGTTGGATACCTTCAGATTCAATAGTTCTTCAACCCTTCTAACACCTTGTTCAGAACGGTTGTTGCTCTTTTCCAGTGTATAAATTCTTCAGATCAGTCATGGTATGACCAAGAGTATGTCCCAGCATTGTGTCCCCTCTAGACCATTATGATGTACACAGCAGGTTTATATGTATTCTCCAGGTCCCCCTTTTTCGGGCCTCATTGTTATTTATATGTTTTGATATGAGCATGGGTATGCCCGCCTCATCCATCATCAGAGATTATTCCCCATTCATTTTTTAGGACATGTATTTTTAGTTTGTGCAGTTTGCATGGGCCCGATGTTCCAATCTCCAATCGGTCTCTTCTCTCCTCCAAACCCTAGGAAAAATACAAAAAAAATATGATGTCTATCGGCAATACGATGAGCTCCTTCCCTCACACATCAGGGGGCAATCTGTTAACACCCAAAAAGTGCTAACTAGCTCATTTCCCTGTTTCAATGACCCATTTGTCCACTTTTTCCACCATTTGAGCCCCTAAAACGTTCAAAAGGTCACCAAGAAGACCAAAACCCATCTTTTTCCCCTCAAAATATGTAATTTTCCTCAAAAAATACAAAAAACCCTAAAAAAGGGTCCAAAATTCCCAAAAATCCACTAAAAGGGAATACAAATATAAATTATATTCAAAAAGGGAAAAATAGGAAAAAGAAACCTAAACCATTTTTTCAATACCATTGGTTTCCTTAAACCACAATGGTATTCTCCATCACCAAAAAACTATAAAAAGGTGATAGGGGCTCCTCATTATTCATCCACATTCATCATATCCTTATGCTGCCCATTTCACTCCTGCTATCCTGAGCCTCCATTTGAGCTTAGATCCACCTTTGGAGTACCCATTGGAGCCATTCCCCCATTAGGATCTTGGAGAAGAGGAAGACCCTTGGAGCATTGGAGCATCTCACCATCGCAGCTGCTCAAACTCAACCATCCTCACTATTTGAGGTAACATGATTATTGTAAAGCTATTTTCTCCATAAATAAAAAATTTGTTTTACATATAGATCTGCATATAGATCTGAGTTCTTTACCATTCACTTTCAAGTTTTTTACATGAACATGCTAGATTAACTCTTTACTTTTTTATATCTTAGATTAATTCTACTTTTTTTACTTTAGTTTTTATTGTTTTCATTGAAACTGCTACTACAAGTTAGTAGGTGCTCATCAGCACATGCTTGGGTGAAAACCCAAACAACACAAAGCTAGAAATTACCATAGGTAACTATACTGTTTCTGATAGTTTTTATGTTATTGATGTTGCTGATACTAATGTGGTCTTGGGGGTGCAATGGATGTACTCAATAGGGGAGCATACAGTGAATTATCAAATTCCTGAAATTAAATTCAAATATTCGGAAGGAAAACAAAGGGTTGTAAGAGGGAAGCACACCTATTCGAATCAAGTAGTGACCTCCCACAATATGAGATCCATATTGAGGCATGGAGACATAGAATGGGCTACTGAATGTTTCATAACCTCTCCCAAGCCAAACATAAAGGTTTTGGAACACCCAAAGGAGGTGGAGAAACTACTAAAAAAGTATGAAAAAGGTTTTAGAGACTTTCCACATGGTAGACCACTTGATAGGGGGTTTGAGCACAACATTGTTTTGGAGGAGGGTATTTCACCCATCCAAATACCACCCTATAGGCATCCAAAAAAATTCAGATATTAAATTGGAAAGGCCATCCAAGAACTCCTAGAGTTGGGACTCATTAGACCAAGCTCTAGCCCTTATGCCTCTTCAGTAGTGTTGGTGAAGAAAAAAGATGGAAGCTTAAGGATGTGCATAGACTTTAGAGATTTGAACAAGAAGACAAACAAGAATAGGTATCCTATCCCTAGAATTGATGATCTCGTGGATGAGCTATTTGGGACAAAATATTTCTCCAAACTTGATCTTAGATCGGGTTATCATCAAATTCGAATGAACGAAGAAGATGTGCAAAAGACTGCTTTTAGATGTCACTATGGCCACTTTGAGTTTCTTGTTATGTCTTTTGGATTAACTAATGCTCCAGCCACATTCCAAGCATGCATCAATATGATCTTTTGCGAGCAGCTTAGAAAGTTTGTTTTGGTTTTCTTTGATGACATTCTCATTTACAACAAAACTTGGGAAGAGCATTTGCATCATTTAGAGGTTGTGCTGAAAATTTTGCATGAACACTCCTTGTTTGCTAAGATGTCTAAATGTGAATTTGGGATGAAGGAAGTTGTATATCTTGGGTACATTATTGGACAAGAAGGAGTGAAATTGCACATGTAAAAAATAAGGGTTATCCTTGAATGGCCATCACCAAAAAACATCACATAATTAAGAGGCTTCATTGGAATATGCACCTATTATAGGAAGTTTGTGAAAGGGTTCTCCAAATTGACTTCTCCACTCACTGATTTGACCAAGAAAGATACTTTCAAGTGGGATGAAGAGGTTGAAAAGTATTTCCAAAAAATGAAATAGGTAATGAGTAGTTTTCCAGTACTTGAATTACCTGATTTTTCTAAACCTTTTGTTTTGGAATGTGATGCTTCAGGTGAAGGGATAGGGGTTGTCCTAAAGAAAAATCAACACCCTATAGCCTTTGAGAGCATAAAGTTGCAGCCACATGAGAATATTTACTCCGTATATGACAAAGAAATGTCAGCCATCATGCATGCCTTGCCCAAGTTTAGACAATACTTGGTGGGAAACAAGTTTGTGGTGAAAACCGATCACAACAGTCTAAAGCACTTCCTCACCCAAAAGGATTTCAATGAAAGGAAACAAAAGTGGGTAAGCAAGATACAAGATTTTGATTTTGATATTAAATATGTAAAAGAGAAAAATAACATTGTAGCAGATGCATTATCTAGAATACCTTCCTTTTCTCTCATGGACATCTCAAAAGATTGAAAAAACATGCTAATGGTTGAATATGCCAAAGATAGTTTTGCTTGTGATGTTTTTAGATGGGGTCAAAGGGGGTGATAACTACAATATTTTGAATTCGTTGATATATTATAAGGGAAGAATTTATTTGGTTCAAAATTCAAAACTCAAGTACAAGATTTTGCAAGAAGCACGTGATTCCCCACTAGCTGGCCATCCGGGGATCTTCAAAACTTATAGGCAATTAAGGAAAAAAAATTTTGTAAAGGGATGAAGGAAGATGTTTTGAATTATGTGAATGAATATACGGTATGTCAGCAAAACAAATCTAAACTCACATGCCCAGCTAGTTTATCGCAACCATTTCCCATTCCAGAAAAAAAAAATGGGAGAGTATCTCAATGGACTTCACCACAGGTTTTCCCAAATCTTTGGGAAATGATAGCATATATGTGGTAGTGGATAGGATAATCAAATTTTTTCATTTCTTTTTTGTTACATCATCTGTTAGTGCTACACAAGTGGATGATATTTTTTTTAAATAAATTTTTCAGATTACATGGGCTCCCCAATAACATTGTAAGTGATAGAGATAGTAGATTCATGGGTTCTTTTTGGCAAGAAATTTTCAGATTGGTGGGCACTCAACTGACTCCAAGAACAAGCTATCATCCATAAAATGATGGCCAAACAGAGAGAGTAAATCAAGGGTTTGAAGGGTACCTAAGGAACTATGTGGGAGAGCAGCAAAAAACATCGGTAAAATGGCTGCACTTGGGTGAGTTTTGCTACACCACTTTTCATATGTCAATAGGAATGTCTCCTTTCAAAGAATTATATGGTTATGAATAACTCAGCTTTGTTGAGCTTATCTTTGGTTGTTAGTTTTTAGAATTTACTTCAATCTGATCTAGGATCTTAACTGAGAGAACATGTATAACATATCTGTAGGGTCTTTTGTCAAGTTGAGCAAGGCAATTTTTTTATTATTATTTGTTGAACAAATCTCATAGTAAGTGTCAAACGTAAACTTATTTTTAGAAGAACATTCTCTTACCACAATTTATAAATTATTTAACTTTTCCTATGTAATTATAATACTTAAAAAAAAAAGCGTAAGAAGAATTAACCCTCGGACATATAAGTGCAAATGTAATTCTAGTATAAGTACCATTAAAAATTCTAACCATGAGAATTCAAAGTTTTGGAAGACAATGTATTTGAACATGCTGCAATTTCTCCAATAATGAAAGGCATTCTTGAGTAATAATTATAACAATTAATGGTACATTATCTAAATAAGATACATCTAAGAATTCATCTAATTCTTAGCATTTCTATTATTTAATGTGTCTCTATGAATTTAACAAACTCCTAGCACTTAAATTATAGGTTGAATTGAAAAAGAAATATGTGAGATAGGTTGCATGATTAAATTATAGATATTTTATGTGTGAGACATTCATAACTAAAATGACCATAATATCGCCGTATGCTTTGTGTTAATGGGACTTCGTCTTCTAGAGTTAAAGATACATTTATTAAGTTATGTTATAGTGAAATTTATGTTTATAAAGTTAATATGTTATAGATTAAATTTAACTATGTTGTGACAAAAGGAAGTTTCATTACATTTTTATGATGCTATGAGAAAATGAAGTTTCATTAGATATTTATGGTGATATAAAAGAAGCATTAGTTTTATATATTCCAAGGTAGGCTATAGTCATGTTTTTAGTTAGGTTATAAGAAAAAGATGATTCCTTAGATTTATTTTACCATTATAAAAGAATTAATGATGGTATGTACATCCCATTATGTTTTAATTGCATTTTGCTATCAGATAATTAAACACTAGGAAACCGGAAAATTGTAATGACATGAGAAGGATTTCTTAGGGTTGAGATAGTAAGTCAATCAAGTTTGGATTGTGTGTCGTAACAACGACTTGTAAAAAAAAAAAAAAACACTCACCTCGACAGGTCCTACAAGTTAACTCCTCATGCGCCCTCCACTAAGCCTCCATCTCTACATTAGTGGCACTTACCATCAGTTACACTAATTACACTCAGACTCAGTTTGACACCTGTCTGGCAGTGACTTGTGCATTCATGACCACCACTGATTGATGATGAGGACTCCTAGTTGGAGATAAGCTACACCATGCAGTATATTCGAATGACCTCCTTGGCTAATTTGAATTGCTCACTCATTGTGACAGTATTGTATTGTAATTCTACTATTCTGAGTTATAGAGCACTGATGCATCTCTCTTGCACAGTTTTTACTCCAAATCGTGTTACATCTTTCTGATTGATATTCTTGTTCAATAGATCTGTTGTGACTAATTTTACATGGTATCATAGCCAATGGAGAGACAATATCTCTCTCTTATAGGTGTTCTACATGAAGAATTGAGTGAATTTGCTCAAAATCACTGAAGTTTTGGCATGCAAAATCTCATGTGCATTCACTCATGTGCATGCAAGGCTGAAAAATACTCTCCAATCCACTCTAGAAGCTTGAGTTTTCCACAGAATTCCTAGATTTGATACATTGGATCATTCAAGCTTTCTTGATCTCCAATCCTAGGTGTGATGCAACTCTAAAAGGGTGGATTGTTCGACCTTACTGTTCTTGTTTTGATTGTGATTTGCAGTTTAATAATCTCCATCAAGTGCATTCGCTATCTTGTGATTTGCAGGTTCTTCTCCACCAATTGCACTCGCCATCAGTGATGGAATACTCTTCTTCAAATCCTATGCTAACTCCCTTCAATTATTTTGATTGGAAAGGAGACATGGATATTATATTGTGCTCAAAAGGGTTCTATAGAGTCACCATGGGCCTTGAATTGGAGCCAAACACATTGCTTGAGAAAACAAAACACTTCAATAAGCTTGATGAAGATTATGGTCTTATTTTCCTCTCTATCACCAAGGATATTCATTTCCATCTCAATGGATTGAACTCTCCAAAAGCAGTATGGGATAAACTTGACAATCGTTTTGGCAAGCAGGACGAGCTTAGGGCTTTTCAATTGGAAAATGAATTGATTGCTCTTAGTCCTGAGAATTTCAAGACCATCAATGAGTTTTTCAAAAAATTCAAGCACTTGGCTTTGCAGTTGAAGAACAGTCGAGTTGTCAAAGAGGATAAGCAATTGATCATCTCCATTCTTTCAAAGCTTGGTAAATATTTCTCGGTATTTGTCTCTACTTTCAATTTCGGTCAGCTAACTACCCCGAATTGGAAGATGCCTACCTTGAATGTCTTCATTGAGTCCGTTACTAAAGAGCATGATAAGCTAATTCAAATGAAGTCCATAAGCTCCAAAGATTCATCCCTCTTTGTTTAATGGTCCAAGAATTCGAATGGAAAAGGAAAGCAAAAGAAAGAGAATCCCAAATTCGAACCTAACAAGCAAAGAGAGAAAATCAAAGCATCAGATGCACCATTCAGTTCAAGGAACAAGCAAAAGGGTAAAGAGGGTAAGGAAAAATCTAAATGTTCATATTGCAACCGTGGCTTTCATCCTGAAAGTTCATGCATGAAGAAAACAATAGATCAAATGGCCCTCATTTTGGAAAAGAATAACATATGTCTTCCTGACGGTGCACGGAAGAAGGACAGAAATGATGATCATGAAAGAGGTCAAGCACTCATGGAAACTATTTCGAAACCCACCACTCCACTGATAGATTCCAGTGCCTTGAATCATATTGTTGCAAATATTTACTCCTTCTCTTCATTCAATCCAAATAGATCTGTCCCCATCCATTTGGGAGATTACTCAAAAATTTCATCAAAGGGTAAAGGTACCATCCATTTAGAGCATGGAAGTTTTCAGAATGTTCTCTATGTGCCTTCCTTGGCTTGAAATCTACTTTCTGTGTATCAAATGACACACACTGGTGAACCAAAGAAAGTTACATTCAGCCCTAACAAAGTTGAAATTTTTGATATTAAAAGTGGAAGACTTATTGCAGTCAGAAAGGCAAACCACACTGCAAAATACTATGAGTTTTCTCACTTTGTGCTGCTCGAAAATCCCGCTGCTCTCCTCACTCATGGCTACGAGGTTAGTAGGCTTTGGCATGAAAGGTTTGGACACCTTAATTACAAGTATTTGTTGTTGTTACAATAGAAATCCATGGTTGATGGTCTTCCGCAACTCCATTCCTCGAAGTGAATTTGCCCCGGTTGCATTGTTGGGAAGCACCCTAAGCATAAGTTTGACCATGACAAAGCTAGCAGATCTTCTACTATTTTGGGTCTCATACATTTTTATATCAGTGGTCCATTGCCAAATATGTCCATGAATGGTTCAAGGTATGTTTTGACATTCATCGATGACTTCTCCTGCTTTACCTGGGTATTTTTTCTCAAAAATAAGTCAAAAGTGCTTGGAAAATTCAAGGATTTTAAGGCTTCTATTGAGAATGTCTGTGTTGGAGAAAACTTCCTATGGCTTGGGGTACTAGACCACAACAGACAGCTAACTACCAGAAATGAACTCAATTCTCAGTACTATGCTATATAAATGACAATGCTAAGATAATGAAGAATATAACCAACCTCGATCCAAACATTTGACGTAGATCCCCTTTGGAGCTTTCAATCCATGCACTTGAATCTACAAATTAGTCTTGGAAGCCAATATACAACAAGCACATATAACATATAAATGACATTAACATCATCAATAGCAATGGTCCATGATATTATAATTAAATGCAACCCAATGTAATATAAACAACATTCACAACATTAATGGACGAGAATATGAGTATTTAAATTAATAAAAAAAAAGAAGTACAATGTGATACGACTTCTTGCCAGCAACTAATATGAACCAAGATATGGGTCAATCCACTTGTGCCTCCACCACTTCAATCCTCCATGGAATGGCAAACTCAAACTATGATAGGAGTTTGGAATGTGAACATAAAGAGTTCACAACTACAAGGATCAATGAGTGTAGACTCAAGATAGGGAAAAAATCCACTAGAGTTCTCTTTCTCTCCTTTATCCTCCCATCCATAAGCCATATGTGCTCAATATATAGTCCTCCCAATGGTAAGTGAAAGGACACATCAAGGCATTTTAGGGCAAATGGAGGGCTAAAGGTCACCCTATGACCGCTTTTTGGGAGTAAAAAGTAATAAACTAGTGAGTTTTACCATTTTACATGCTACCTGCGGGCTACAGTGATGAACCTCGTGGGTACACCCACTGTAGTGATGCAACTGGCGTACAAGGGAAAAAAATAGGAAAATAATGTGTTTGAAGGATATCGAGTGGATCTGAGTCAGTGGAATGGATCCTGTAGGACAAAGAGGGTTGATGCTCACAAGGTGGAAAATTACACTATAACAGATGCCCCCTAATATGTGAGGTCATAGACTGATGCTACGATGGCTGAAATACATTATAAATCTCAAAAGTGGAGTGATGGAGACACAAGTGGAAGGAACATCTCACTCATCATAATACAATAGTATCCCTGAATACATGTCGGTATAGTATAACAATCTAATACAATGGCCATGAATAGGAAGTACATAATGAATAGATGTCATAAGTGATCATAGCCATGATCCCTCTACTAAGATATGGTCTCCTGCTGAAAAGGAAACAACTGGTGCAAACTGGAGGTACAAACTGTTGATATCTGAGAGATGATATCTTAGATGTAGAGTCATAATAATAAGTAGCATACTAAATGCCACTATCACCTAGGGTCTTCTACACAAGTCTTCGATGGTGCAAGTCCCATCAAGTGAATAAAGGAGTTGAGGTCGAACCTGATGTGACATCGTCTGATTAACGGTCAATGATGTATACCGTTAACAGACGTGAGATAACCCACCAATAATGAAAATGGGCATCAAGGCACAGAGTACAATCATCGGAGTGTGAATAGATGTGTTGAAGTCGAACACTACGATGAATCCATCGATCAAGGGACATTGATGTATTCCCAAAACTGTCAATGGCAAGAGAACCTGCCACTAATGACTGCAAGCCTCAAGGTACTCAACTGAACTCTAAGCCTCAAGTCCCAGAATAAATGGCTTGAAGTTGACAGAATGAGACTCGCTGGAAGGAGGGCATTAAGGCATCCCCCATCAACCAGCACTAGGTACCAGCTACGCTAAAAGATTTGGAAGATCTCAGGTGAAACGGACTGACTCCATAAGGATGACTGACATGCAATAGTCAAGAGATTTGAGGAGTGGCTGACTTTTGTTTCAGGACTTCCTTTGAACAAGAGCATGAGCATATGGATAGACTCAGGAAACATAGACTCAATATAGACTGTGTGATGCAGGAGGAACCACAAAGGGCTCCATAATGACTAGAAGATTAACCAATCGGTCGATTAAACTGAGAAACAAGTATAGCTCCTAAGGTCCGACTATAGTCCTGACTCATAATGTGTGGAGTGGTATGAATGCTCTGTTAAAAGGCGACACAACAGCTTCCAACGAGAAGTAGTAACCATAATCCCGTACGGCTTTTTGGAATATTTGATTTTTTTGGTCTTTTTCATATTTGGAAAAGATTGAAAAGAATAAAATTGCTTATAGTACAATAAGTGAGGGAACGAGTGTCAAATAGCGAGCAGACTAGTCCCAAGTAGTGTAACATACCTATGATCAATGCAAGGAAGCATGCAGGATGTGGACACTTGGGGGGAAGGTTCCCTTAGGGTCAAAAGGTCATCAAATTGTGAAGGACAAATGAAAGCTCTGCAAGGCTCAACAGGGAAAAGTACTCAGGCACCAAGCTAATAATTGAGTAAGCGGGAGCCGGCACAAGGCTCAAGCGGCAAGCAGGATGATGCAATGCAATCACAACTCGATATAAATGGGGAAGTCATTATGGGATATGGCCAGCATAAGACAAAGTAGAGTATGAGTCTTTATCGCAAAGTCATGGCGTAACTACAAAGGACTCCCAATCCTAAGGACACATAACGGCATGGGCACCATAAAGCAACAGGGGGTTCTAACTAGGGTACCCATGTTTGGAAAGGCCCTACCGCCACATAACGACACTTCTATAACAGTGTGAAGGTTCCATGTTGGTTAAGAAGTGGGGTCGCACCTAGGGTTTAAGAAAACGGTCAAAAGGTCAAATACATAATGCATGTGAGAATGACATCTAACCTATATGCCAGGTGTGAAATATACCTGTCATAGGCGCGAAATGGTCCAAAACAAGTTTCACCGAAGAAATCTGGTCAAAAAATGCTACTCCAAGACGTTATATTAGTCCAAAACAACATATAATGGCGAAAACTATAGACAAGTGGGTCTTGAAAATTATAAATAGTAACAAAAATTTATAATTTACAATTCAGTTTTACTATTCACCCATTTGGAGTTTTGTGGTTAGTTTTCACCTCAAAGTTCAGCTACTGATTCTGGGAGCTACGGGTGTCTGATCATCGAATCGTTAGGAGCAAGTTGGTAATCTCATCCATACCTTCCATTTCAATGCTTTTATTTCAATTTTCATCAGTTGGATTTTTCAGTTGGCCAAGCCCTAAATGGTTTCGGCACTACCCAAGGGCTATAACTATGCAGGTCGCATGTAGAGCAGGGTACATGCAGACAACGCATGCGTTGACTATGGGTACCCGCCTCCGTAAGCAAACTTTCCCATGGGTACGGCCGTGAAGCTAATTTTTTAAATAAAATGGACTAAAAGCTTTGTTTTTTCTCCCTCCAGGATGGTTCTAGAGTGGAGAGAGAGGGAACATGACCAAGTGGATGAGGCCATCCGCAATGATGTGCATGCACAGCAAGCTCTGCAAGCATGTGGGTTGTACAAACTTTGGAGTATATGGGGTTTAAGGGCCCAAAGCCTATTGCTCCGCCGCTTGATAGACTACTGGGACGTCGATGCACAGAACTTCAACCTAGATGGGAAAATACTCTCACTGGAAGTGGAAGATATCTTTTTCATTATTGGTTTGTCCCGCCAAGGTGAGTTGGAAATCCTTCAGTCTCGTTCTATGGGTGGTGGGATCACCATCCCCGACTATATAGAGCTTTATTGCATACCAGATACTCGGGCAGTGGGGATTCAGGTGTCCATCAGAGCCATAGTTAATCTGAGTATGAAGATCATAGTGGCAACCCTAGTGCGGATTACTCATTCGAAAGCTCTTCACTAGGCATCTAGGCCAATGATGTTCTATGTGTCACAGTGTATGCAGCCCATGATATTCGACTGGTGCACAATGCTACTAGGGTTCATGAAGACCCAGCTAACAGAGTGCAAGTAAGGGGAGGCAAAAAAATTCGGATACGGTAGTATCTTGTGCAGTTTCTTCTTTGAGCAAGTTTTGGGGCTCGGTCCAAGGGTTGAGGTCCCTCCTCATAGTCTCCGTGACTCAGCCCTGAACTAGTGGGTAGAGGTCTTGACACGACAGGGTGGTGGCCATCAGGCGTCACCATATACAGAGGAGTTCTTTCACTGGTGGGACCGACAGGTCATAGCCATAGAGGACTACCCCTACGCAGGGATAGACTTCCGCCAGGATCATGACATGCCGCTCCCACGGGATGCAGCGTTCAGAGACATTAGTGAGTACTCTTTTTAGGTTTTTGGTGTATTTAATTTTTATGGATTTTTTATTATAGATGTAAATGCAAAAATATTTTTGGGGTAGTATCATATATCAATGTTTTATTGTTTGCTCGCAGACAAGGGTCCAGTGAGACCCGAGGGCTTCCTGAGACATCATTGTCGGGGAAGGAGTGATGAGGCAGGGGATGCTGCAGCAGAGCGTACACTACAGACTCTATGATAAAATCTATCATGGATGACTGCCAGGGTACCACAAATAGAGGTGGCACGGCTACCAAAGGATATGCAGCACCAAGTAGTGGGGGTGCTGAGTAACTGGGTACAACTACTGCAATGTATAGCAAATGCAGTATAGTATTACTATGAGACTCATCCTGTCGAGGCAGAAGCTAGGCCTCCTCGTAGAGAGTAGATATCTCAGGGACCCATTTTTGTATTGATATGTATATTTTTGAGGGCTACGGGCTCCATTTTTGTATTATGACACTACCATTTTTGGACATATTATTTATAAAAAACTTTTATTCTCCGGTTCTACTATATGTGTGTATGTACAAATGTATGAATGTCTTCTTCTATTTGTGTGCTTCATTGTGAATGTGATAAATTCCAATCCAATACATAGTTAGCATATGCATCAGATATATGATTAACACTTCTCAGAACATGAATGTATGTAATTGAAACAAAATGTTCTTCCAAGAATCTTACCCTTAGGAATTTCCATAGTAGTGTAGGATCTCTCACACGGTACTGACCATTCAACTGAGACACAACCAATTGTGAATCCAGGTGGACTTCTAAAGACTAGATTCCATGTGAAATAGAATCCCGAAATAGCTCAATCATGGAACTATACTCAGCCACATTGTTAGATGTAGGACTGAGACAAGCACCTCTTGAAAATACAACTAGATAGTCAGGAAAATATATAACCCAGGCAGCAGAAGCAAGCTGCTACATATGACAACTAGCACCATCTGTGAAACCTAAGAACGTAGGAGAGTCTGCTGACATTTGTCAAGCAAACGGAAGCGAATCAACAGACTCGAAGATCAAAAGAAATCTAAACTATGTACAGAAATAACTATACAATAGTATGTAAAGGCATAAGCTCGAACTAGAAGTTCAAGCATAATATCGCTTGAGGTAGAGCCCATTCCTAGGCTCCTTCAAGACATTCCCCTCATAGTCCTTTAATTCATAGGCTCCTGTTTCCAGGACACGCCTCACAATGTAAGGACCGTGCCACATAGGGTTAAACTTGCCTGCCCCCAGGGGTTCTTTAGCTTGGTCATATAAGAGGACCAAGTTAGCTTCAGCATACTGTCGGGGACTGACAAACCTATCGTACTAAACCTTAACACGACATTTATTGGCATCTATAGCCACGACGGCATCTCGACGTTTCTCATCAAGGTGCTCAAGGTGGATTAAACGTTGCTCAATACTCGTCATATCATGTAGGAGCTCTATGGCCAGTTTAAGCGAAGGGATTTCGCATTCAATCGGTAAAATTTACTCTACACCATGTACTAAATGAAATAGTGAGAACCCGGTGGCATTCTTGACTATGGTTCGGTATGCCCACAAAGCGGGATATAACATAATGTGCCAGTTGTTCTTGCTTTGTTGGATGGTACGTTGGAGAATGGTCTTTAAAGACTTATTGACCGCTTCAACTTGACCATTTTCTTGGGGATAGTAAGAAGATGAGTGTTCTTGACAAAACCCAAGCTTGAGTGACAAATCCTCCATCATTTTGTTCTGAAAGTGACTACCATGGTCAGTGACAATCTCTTTCGGAATACTAAACCGAGTAATAATCTAATTGAACACGAAATGGGTTGTTGTAGCACCATTGGATTTTACGGTAGGCATGGCCTCAGCCCATTTGTAAAAGTAGTCCATGGTCACTATGATATGGTGATGCCCCCCATCCGAAGTTGATTTGCAATCCATGAAATCCCACCCCCATTTGGTGAAGGGACCAACGATGACAACCGGATGAAGGGGCACTAGATGCGAGTGTATATTCCGAGGAAACACCTGGCAAGGGTGACATCTCTTCACAACGTTAATACAATCTTTAAAGATTGAAGGCCAAAAGTAACCAGCTCGCATAATATGTTGGGTTGTAGCAAGCTCGGATAAGTGACCACCACACGCCCCGGCATGGCAATCATTAAGCACACACTCCGCTTCTTCGTGAGTCAAGCAACGGCGGAGAATAGAATCCTTTCCTCGGCAATACAAAGTGTCACCGATGATAGTATAATCTTTAGCGTAGTGTTTCACACGTCGTCGCTCATCACATGAATAATGTGAAGGAAACTTCAAAGTTTGGAGATATACAATGACATCCCCATACCAAGGGTTCTCTGATGATATAAGAAATAAGTGTTCATCCACAAAGGAATCTTCATATATGACATCCTCATCAAGTCTCGAAAGGTCCAACATAAGATCAGCAAACACCAACGATTTCACCGACTTTGCCGAAGCAAAATCGAGATCGAACTCCTAAAGGATCACAATCCATTTATTGTACTTCCCCCCTATAAGGCGTCATGATAGCACAAACTAAAACGGATTGATATGTGCTACAATTGTGGTAGTTCTAAGCAAAATATAGTGTTGTAACCATTGGACTGCATGGATAGTCGCAAGTGCCATCTTTTCCACGTGAGTATATCTCAGTTCAACATCTACTAGATTTTGACTGAGGTAATAGATGACATGCTCAACGAGTGCATCATCAACCTGAACTAAGACCATGCCAATCGTCTCTTCAGACACAGCAACATAAAGTGTAAAATCTCGTGCGAAGTCGGGTGGACTAAGCACAGGGGATGATGCCAAAGCTTTCTTAAGGCCATCGAAAGATTGTTGGGATTGCTCATCCCATATACTATGGTATGTCTTTCTTCAACAAGCATGCGAAAACTTTGGTAAGATTAGCATAATTGACTACAAAATGATGTAGAAAAGTATCTCTCCCTTGGAGGCTCCGAAGTTGAAACAAGTTGCGCAGAGGAGGCAACTGAAGCATTTCTTCAACTTTGAGAGGATCGACTCTAATACCCTCTTTCGAAACTATGAATCCTAGAAGGTGACCTGACCTCACCACAAAGATGCATTTATTGGGATTCAATTGGATATTGTAGCATATATATCGTTCAAGAATCCACCGGAAGTGCATGGGGTGGTCCACTCTCTTGCGAGAATGGCCGGAAATATCATCCAAGAAAACCTCCATTATACTATTAAGGTCATGAAAGGCATAGGTCATGGCACGCTGAAACGTAGCTCCGGATTTTTTAAGGCCGAAGGGTATTTTCTGATATGCAAATGTACCCCAAGGACAAATGAAATTAGTCTTATGTTGGTCCTTGGGTTTGATTTGAATCTGGTTATATCCCGAAAAGCCTTCCATGAACGAAAAAATCTCACTTCCTGCACAAGCATCCAAGATCTGATCAATGAATGGCATGGGGAAGTTGTCCTTTTTACATGCACGATTCAGGTCTCTAAAATCAGTGCATACACAGATCGTTCCCTGCTTCTTATCCAGAGGAACGGGGTTTGACACCCATTTGGTAAGGGGAACGAGGTAGATGAAACCAGCTTTGAGCAGCTTCTCCACCTCTGACTTGATAGTGGCTTCCTTCCTAGGGTTAACAGCTCGAAGACGTTGTTGAACCGATTTAGCATGAGGATATGTTCTAATCTCATGCTCGACAATACTAGGGTCTATTCCTGGCATCTCCTTGTATGACCAGGCGAAAGCCTCCCGAAGTTCTGTAAACAATTCGGTGTAGATGGAAACCTCCTCAGGAGAGCAATCATCACCGATGTAAATGTTCTTGATTTTTCTGGGAGTGTGAGAGATGTTGGTCGGTTGATTCGGGGAAATACTATCCATGTTCCCCTCTGCGAAAATCTCATGCTAACCCAAAAGAGCCACAGGGTGACCAACCATCTCTGCAAGAGTCATCCTAAACTCTTCTTGCTCGGCGAGATCGAGGTTGGGAAGGAAATAAGAGCGATGGTGCATATCCTCCCAAGACCTCTCACTACCACACATGGCCTAAATAATAGCTTCATCCGAAGGTAAAGTACCATCAAGGCAATCATTCGAACAAGACGAGTCGGCTGCCCAAACTGGAAGCGTAACGGGATCTTCCTCATTTGTCCATGGAGAAGAGAGATCAGAATCTGCGGTGGCTTGTTGAATATCCTAGTAAGCAAGCTCAGCTACAAATAGTGGCATAGGAATCCCGACGTGCGTAATATCTCCAGACGTAGAACTCGTAGATGGTAAAGTCCACGAATCGTCAAAATATGATGTCCGGAACAGTACATTATGCGAAGGAGGAGACACATTGTGGGAAATGGTTCCAATAAAATTCACAGGTGCAGGGAAATCATAAGATACCATCAGTGAAGGGTACATGCCAACACCCATGTTCCCAGTTGCCGGCTGAGAATCTGTAACCTGCGGGACTATTGATCCCGTGGACATTTCAGGAGTAGGATTAACAAAATCCAGTTGATCGATGGTCACAATCTTGCCTTTGTGTGGAAAGCAGATAACTCTGAATATAGTAAATGCGACAGCTTTCATAGCGTACATCCTATTTCGACCCAGTAAAAGGTTGTAGTCGATGGGCGCATCAACCACTTTGACTTCAATAGGAACAGGTTTACCCCCCAAGCAGACAACAAGGGAAGGCATAATCCCATGTGGCTTAAATGACTGACCGTCAAATGCAGTGAGCATGGTTCTAGATGTGAGTAGAGGAGGAGAGCCAAGAGCTTTCCAATAAGCTAACGACATCACTGACACGGAAGCACCTTCATCAACCACCGTTCTTTAGATGAAATTCTTAAGGAACTCCACATGGATTTGAAAATCCATGTGGTAAGGTAAGCAAGGTTGAACATCAATAGTGTCGAACTTGATAACACTGAGACTCCCCCCATCCTGAACTCCTAACGCACTCAAAAGGGCATGCCTTTGAGAAGGACACGCCTATAAAAATTCAAGAGCCGACATGGCACACTGAGTTTGGCCCAAATCTTCTACAATGGAGTAGTTTTGGGTGGCTCGGGCATTGGGATTATGTGTAGAGTGCTTAAGAACATCTTTTGGTATTTGCGGCATAATAGAGGGCTTCTCGATATGCAAGGAATTATCAGGAGGAGGGGGAGGCTCACTCCCTATATTAGGTTGTGGTGCACCATAATTGCGTTGACAAGTAGCAACACTAAACTTCGATTGAACCATATTCACGCATCCATAACCACTAGTATTGGAAGAAGACGTGGCAGTCTCATTAGGTCTATAACCAGTGGCAGGAGCATGCGAAGCCATTTTTCGGTGATGAGGAAGGGGATCCTTCAAAACAGCTGGGCTCTATGCCAAATGCTTCGATGCTTCTTCGATTCGAGGACATAAGTGAGTAAGATGATCTTCCCCACAAAGCTTCCAAGGAAATTTTACCTTACGCCTAGGTTTACGGTCCTCACCAGCATTTATGCCTTCCTGAGGAGGGTTGGCATTCTCCTTACGAGGGGTATTGAGATTTCTATTGTTGTTCCCATTGTTTCCACCCTTACAGTTGTTTCTCCCCTTTTTCTTACCATCGGGTTGTTGGTTACCCGATAAGTTCATCAATTGCATATTGTGTACATCGGACGACGGGGTGGAAGTGGACAAGGTGTTAACCTGTCCGGGAGTAGACTGGTTTAGTGAAAAATTTTGCATTTGATTAGCCACCAAATCTACAGGGTGAGTGCTTGCGGATCCCACAATGCCATCGGCATGCGGTCTAGGAACTGACTTAGGCTCATGGCATGTTCGCGGTGCATCAAGAATAATGTCATAAAAAATGCCAGACTAAGAGTATAGTAAATCTAACTGCTGGACTTTTAAGATGGCTTGTTCATCAGTCACAATGCCAGACATCGAAACATCCTTAGCAATATATGGGAGTAAATACTTGAGGAACCATTCCAACAGAAACTATGGAGGAATGTTGGCTTTCACTAACCTCTTCCACCGACGCCACTCTTGAACGTGGTCAGAAATATGTGTGGCCTTACTCTGAGAGAAGGTAGACAAAGTTCAGTACCAGTATCATAGCGAATCGGAAACTGGAAATGATCCAAGAAAACCAAAGCGATCTCATTGAATCCCCTATAAGTGTTCCCAGGCAACTCAACATACCACTTCACAGCTGCCCTCGTTAGGGTGTGTTGAAATAGTCGTAATCTAACGGAATCGTGATTCAACACATTGGAGGAGCACCAAAGGTGAAACGTTGTGACATGATCTCCTGGATCCTCACAACCTTTCCCCTCGAACTTAGGAATGTCCAAAGGGAGCTTGGTAGGGACCGGAGGCCAACTAGAGTCATGACACAGTGGATCATTCGTGAGCTTCGAAAGATCTAGAAGATTCAAACATGCAAGGAACGGGAGCTGCGGATGGAAAGCTTGATTATAAGCCCCCATTAAAGGTTGGTTGAACCGAACCGAACTATAAGGTGGACCAAAAGCTTGACCATGAGCATTAAACTACTGATTATGAGGTCCTAATGGACTATAAGCTTGACCATGGCCATAAGGTTGATAACCTCCTCCGACCTGACCCGTATGAGAGTAAGCAGGTATATAATTGTTTTAGGCACCATATTAAGGTGGGTTGTACTGGTGGCCAGCACTGACTATGTTGTAGTAAGGGTTGCCACCATAGATATGGGGCATATACCTACTATTCATAGTGGGAACCGTGTTGTAATGACCATAATATTGAGGTATGTTCCCACCCCCAGCATAAGCATTGGAATTAGTGTGAGAAGTCGTGTGGTGACCATAAGCATGAGATGTATTCCCAACCCCAACATTGGTGTTACTAGTAGCAGGAATGGTGGCGTTATGACCATGAGGATAAGATATATTTCCACCTCCTACATTAGCATTACTAGTAGCGGTAGTGGATGCAAAAGTATGCGATATATGTCCACGCTCTTGGCTGGGAGGAGCATTAACATTTGCAAAAGTGGTCCTAGGTTGATGGGTAGCGGCATGTGTATTAGGTGGTGCATGGCGAATCATGTTACGAACAGTGTTCCTATTAGGTTGGGTAGCCCTAGGAGTCATCTTCGAACATTACCATTGTTAGGAGGAATATGACCAGTCCCCATACCATGTGTGTGAGTGGACAACGTGGTGCCCCTAGCGAGGGTATTGCCCCCAGTGGGTGCAGTGTTGCTAACACAATGACTAGTGACAGCATGACTACCAAAAGCAGAGGAAGGATCAACTATGTTGTAATTTGGCATACCATATGAGAACGCGGTAGGGTTGACCGTAGGGCCTGTGTCATCATGTAACTCTAACATCCTGTATAGATAATTATGTGGAAACGAAGAATCAAACGGGTCATCCTCGGGTGGATCTAGACCAAACAAACTAGGATGAGTCTCGGGTGGATCTGGACCAAACAAACTAGGTTGCGTCTCAAGTGGATCACCCCCCCACGCCTCACAAGGAGTAGGGGTGTCTGAAGTGTGCTCAACTCTACCTGATGGACTGGTCGAGATTTCTCCCATGCCAGAATGTGCAGTCATGGCATTGATAACGTATGTCTCATAAGAATCCAAAGATTCGGAGGGAGCCCGACGGCATCCCTTCTTGACACGATGTGAAAGCTCGGTAGCTGGTAAACCAGCCAACCGACAAGATCGACGGGGAGAAAGACTCCGCGCCATGATATCTCCAGAGATACTATAAAATCAAAATGTCCCCTAAAGGCCAAATATCGATAAAAAACAGTAAATCAAAATCACACACCTAGAGAAACTACAGCCAAGAGCAGACAAACGAAGTGGCTAAATGAGCTCCCGACACTAGATCTGGTATGTCTCACCTAGGAGAGGCTTGAGACTCTCAAACTATAGCTGGAGGTAAAAGAATCAGTTATAGAGGCACCCAGGCTTCATTGCGTGCAAAGGGTCATAACCCTCGGCAACAAACAACTTTGTTGTCCAACCCCTATCTAACTTAGGACAAAAGAAGTATAACCACTACAAGTACCCTATGCGATACCTAGGTAAGGAAACTATGGCCACCGCAATATAACCAATGCTCAGGGGGACAATCATAGGTGGGATCCGTCGTATGGGCAGGGTTGCTGAGCCCGAAACTCAATGAGGGTAAAATCCCCCAAGAGTCCCTAGATACAAACATATCCTGGAAATATCTCCCACGTTCAGCCAGTATTGCAGGGATATCTCCGCAACCAACCTCCCATGAACTCGTGCTCAACTCTAGTCTAAGTAGAGATTCCTGAGAACATCGATGTATACCATGGATTTCACCACTCCCTGATCAGACACATAATGTTTCGTCTAGTAGTCTTGGATTGTTTACTCACAATGATCTATTCCAAGACTCTAAACCTATGCTAGTTGGTGTACCCTAAAAATTAAATTGGTCAAATCAATTTTAAGATTAAGCGTTAATGTTAATGGTTGTGGTTACTCAAAGGATATGGTCGTGAAGCTAGCATGTATATGACTCAATAGTATGCAAAATCGTCAAATCCTAGACTCATTTATCCAACAAAAATAATGCCACTAGCATGCAAAATCAATCCAACGGTTTTGAAATAAAAATGCAACTCTTTTATATTTTCAATGCACAGGCAGAACCTAAATGAAAGCAGCAAGCATTCAATGCAAAATGCAGTACATGAAAGTAATTTTTTTTTTGTATTTTCTCTTATAAGCAAAAGGAAAATGCAAAACTATTTTTTTTTTGTATTTTTCAATATAATGGAATGAAAAATGCAAGCAAAATCCTACTATTTAGTCACTAATATGCCAAGGAGATCACTAAGACAACCCAGTAGATCCCAAACAGTAAGACTCAACCAATGGAATGAGCTCGATAGGAAAAAACCAACAAGGCTAAATCCAAAGATGGGTACAAAAACCAAGAAGGCTCAACCAAGAGAAGAGAAGAGTTCTTGTCACAAACAAGGCATGGAACAGTCAAGAATCAAGCCAATAAAGACTCAAGATAATCCAAATCCAACCCAACAACAACCAAGGGTCATGAAACAACCAAATCTGGAGTTGTATGCTACTGTCGAAGGAATACCTGCGGGTACCCATGAGCAGTAGTGTAAACAGAGGCGGGTGTACATGGGTAGAGCTAAGCTCACCCCGGGTAGGGAAAAGCAAATGGGAAAACAAAGAGTCCAATGGCTCAGAAAAAACCAATTTTCTATAGTGTATCTCAACGGCCAATCAGTGACACAAAGCTTCGACAATAGCAACTCTAAATAAGGACTAATGCTAAAAAATCCCCAAAAATGGATGTTTTCCCCAGCAGAGTCTCCATTTCTGTGTTGGAGAAAACTTCCTATTGCTTGGGGTAGACCACAACAGACAGCTGACTACCAAAAATTAACTCAACTCTCGGTACTATGCTATATAAATGACAATGCTAAGATAATGAAGAATATAACCAACCTCGATCCAAATGTTTGATGTAGATCCCCGTTGGAGCTTTCAATCCGTGCACTTGAATCTGCAAATTAGTCTTAGCGGCCAATATACAACAAGCACATATAACATATAAATGACATTAACATCATCAATAGCAATGGTCCATGATATTATAATTAAATGCAACCCAATGTAATATAAACAACATTCACAACATTAATGGACGAGAATATGAGTATTTCTATTAATAAACAACAAGAAGTACAATGTGATACAACCTCTTGCCGGCAACTAATCTGAACCAAGATCTAGTTCAATCCACTTGTGCCTCCACCACTTCAATCCTCCATGGAACGGAAAACTCAAACTATGATAGGAGTTTGGAAGGTGAACATAAAGGGTTCACAACTACAAGGATCAATGAGTGTAGACTCAAGATAGGGAAAATATCCACTAGAGTTCTCTTTCTCTCCTTTCTCCTCCCGTCCATAAGCCATATGTGCTCAATATATAGTCCTCCCAAAGGTAATTAAAGGACACATCGAGCTGTTTCAGGGAAAATGGAGGGCCAAAGGTCACCCTATGACCGCTTTTTGGGAGTAAAAAGTAATAAACTAGTGATTTTTACCATTTTACATGCTACCCACAGGCTATAGTGATGCAACTCATGAGTACGCCCACTGTTGGGCACCATTTTGACCTCTTTTTGTCATCCAAATATCCTCTATTTTCCTCCATTAAACCCTCATACCAATCTATAAAGCTTGTAGTTCATCACAGACTTTGTTTAAAAAGGTATTAATGTCATCGCTTGTTAACAAATTGAATTTTGAGGTTTTTAGAGCATTTAAACTAGGTTTTTTTAAAAATTACAGGATGTTCTAACTTCCCGTAATATCTCCAAAGTTGAGCAGCTGCAGGACAGCTAGGCATTAATTGAAATATGGAGGAAAGATCCTCAATGTCCAAGGATGGACGAATTTCCAACGAACAGATGATGTGGCTCTTACAGATGGCAAGTCAAAGTCGGTCAAATGACCACCTGTGCTACCACTCGGCACAAAAGCAGGGCAGTTTGGATTCTGTTGAGTTTCACGATTCTGCATGAGGATCTCGATGGCTATGTTCATTAATTAGTTTGCAAGATTGTAGCATTTCCAGTTTTCTTTTGAATTTGTATAAATATTCCACAAAACATTGGATTGATAATCACGATTTTGAAGAGGAACGCACTTGTGCTTCCAAACTACGTGGTATCTCTGTGTAAAACAATTCTAGTGAATGAATACAAAGCGTTAGTTCTGTGAAATCTTTCATTGTGTGTTGAGCAAGGCTTTGGAGGGCCCCCATCGTCGAACTCTCACACTTTCCTATTGCCGGTAGATCGATTTGGATGTTGTAGCGATTTACTTCTGGTGTTAGCTATCTAAATCGTGTTAATGGTATGCATTTTATTGTAATTTCCAGTTTATAAATCGTAGAACAAGTTTAGTCAAGTTTTAAATCGATTCTATTGATGCTCTGTTTCTTTCATTTACGATTTAAATTACAAATTCTGTCACACTGTATATCAATGGCAATATTGGATAAACGTTGTTCTTCACTGGTTAAATGCTAAGGATATCAAATGGTTCAGACCACGACCTCTGTGTATTGTTCACTGCTGTTTATTTGATAGTGAAATGGTAAAAATACATTTACAAATTATGAACACTGTCTTGTAAGAGAAATTGATTGGTAATTGTCTTTCAGCGCTGGTAGAATTTTGCAGTTTAATCCTAGGGTTTATAAATTTGTTGTTTAATTAATTTTTACCTCAGTCTTTTATGCTTTCACAAATCAATTACTGTATGCTTAAAAAGGAAACAATGAAATTACCCTTGTAAGAGGATTTTGTCTCTGTGAGCTGCAGTATCTTAGTTTCTGTCAGTAGATTTAATTATAGATAGCTAAATTCTAAATGAGTCCAGCTTCTCTGTCCTAAACTTGGATGTGTCTCGAAGTTCACAAACCCGGATTGATTTTAAATTCAAGTTCTGATTAACACTGATAGATTAGAGCCCAACATTTTGGCGCCGTTGCCGGGGAGGCATTGTAGAAGCAGGCTTAGAAACTTTAGTTTTCTGATAAAAACAAAACTTTCAAACAAAAATATAGATTAGATTTCACTTTTATGTTTAGACTAAGAGACGAGAAAGGAAGATTTATTAAAAACCCCCCAAAAATAGAAATAACAGGAGCTTCTCTTCCAAAAGGGTTCATCTCAATAGTTGGTAAATTCAAAATGTCTAAGGAAGAAACATCAAAAGGCCCAACTGCAGAACAGAGAAGGGAGTACGAGAGGATGTTAGAAATAGAAAAAAAACGCAGACAAGAGAGAAGGGAAGAAGAAAGAAGGGAAGAAGAAAGAAGACATGTGAGGGATGAAGGAATAACAGAAGATAAGGAGGCCACCTTTAAATTTCCTATCTTAGACACTAGTGTTATCCTAGGGGAAGAGGTGAAAATGAAGAATATTCCACCCTCTGTCTTACCAAACTTTTATGGCATGACCTCTGAAGATCCTGACTCTTTCCTATTCGAATTTGACATCTTGTGTCGAACTTATGGATATACTGATGACACCCATAAGCTCCGTCTTTTCCCTGCTACTCTTAAAGCAGCTGCCTTGAAATGGTTCATGGGTTTAGGAGAACACTCTATCACTAGCTGGGATGACATGAGGAAGATCTTTCTTCGAAAATATCAAGCATATTGCAGATCAAAGGGGTTGAAAGATGACATTTTTGGCATGACTCAACAGGAAGATGAGAGTTTGGAGGAATATTTGGAAAGATTCTCATACAATTTACAGAAATCTAAATACAATTCTTTAACACCTGAAATGATTAGAACAATATTTTTGAAAGGAATAAGAGAAGAGTATTTGGACATTTTAAATGTTATGGGAAAAGGTGACATTTCTTACCTTCCTTTTGATGAGATACAGGACTTATGTCAGAAATATTCCAGAGGAAAGGCTCGAACTGGGAAAAGAGATAGCAATACCAAAGCAACTAAATCTACAAACAGTGGTATTTCTAGAGCTGAGCTTGGGAATCTGCTAGAAGATTTCAAGACTGATTTATTAAGCACCTTAGGTACACAAGTTGAGGCAACAAAAACCAAGAAGAGGCAAGAGCAACAGGACCAACAAGATCAGGATTTGTCTATTTTTTGTCCTAAATGTAGAAAGAAACACCCACTTAGAGAGTGTCCTTTAAATACTGTTGAAATTTGTGGCTTATGCACTTTTAATCACAAAACTGATGATTTCCCTAGATTGAAGGAACTGCAGGCAGTTCGACTGGAGGAAAATCACAGCATGGAGTCTCTTTACTTCATGGGACAACGGAGACCTTGGCAGCCACAATTCTCAGGTATGTCTCAAGATCCTATGCAGCAATTTAATACAAATTATCAGACTCCTGTTCAGAATTCATGGAATGCACCCATGCCTTAGCAAACTTGGTCTCCTCCATTATCCCAATCTGCTCCAAATTGGAGAGGGTATGCCCATGGTAATCAAACATATCAGCAGGCTTATTTGCAGCCCTATCAACAACCTTCTGCCTATCCTCAATACCAGCAGCATCAAGTCCAAATCCCATCTTTTCAAAATCCATCTTTTCAACAGCCCAATAACATGGCTCCTCAATTGAGTACACCACCTCAACAACTTCAGTTGCCATCTAATCAGCCTCCACCTCGACCTACACAATTTCCAGCTCAGTCAATGCCCAATCCAAATAATAAAACCGACAGACCCATGTATAATGTTGATGATGGGACAGTACTTCCCTACTCCATTCTTCCATTGCAAAATATCAATTTGAGATCTGGGAAAACCTTAGAAAAATAGTCTCCTGTTATCTTAGAAGAACCACCAGAAAAAGACAAAACTCCAAAAAAATTGAATATAGAAAAATATCAGTTAGAAAATCACAGTCAACGAGGGAACACAATAGCATCTTATCCACCTCCTTTTCCTGAGAGGCTAATCAAGGAGAAACCTTCGATTTCCTTACCTGACTTTGATGTTCTGAATGAGTTAACAAATGTATATGTTAAAATTCCTTTACTGCGGGCTCTAAAAGATATCTCGATTTACACTAAAGCAGTTAAGGAACTCTGTCTTAACAAAAGAAGAAAGGATCCATCGAAAATTCACGTGGTAGGCAATCTAGCCGGGTTAATGTCCAACACCGTTTTCATTGAGAAGTATGTAGATCCTGGAATTCCAATGGTTACAATTACCATTAATAACTTTTCCATCCCAAAAACATTGATCGATTTAGGTGCTTCCATTAACGTCATGACCCTAGAGACAATGAATTACCTTCACTTGACAAATCTCAGACCCACCACAACTGTCTTAGAATTAGCTGATAGATCCAAGATTACACCTGAAGGGGTCTTAGAAGATATTATTGTTTCTCTAGACTCCTGGGAATATCCTGTTGATTTTATATTCCTACAGCCAAAATCCAACTTAGGAGGTCACCCATTGATCCTTGGCAGACCCTGGCTGGCAACAGCAGATGCTTTCATAGGATGTCGATCAGGAAGCATGCTTATTTCGCATGGGACGGAGAGGAAACAGATTGCACTTTACCCTTCTGCCCAACGACCTTCCACATTAGATCAGCTGTCATGGATTAGTGAAACCAAAGAACAAGAAGAATAGGTAATTCAACCTGTTCTAAGTATAAATCAGTACTTTGATTTCCAAGAAGACAACCACGAAGATCTACTGGATCATTTTATTGCTGAACCTGATATTTCTACAGAATTACGAGAAATGGAATATGCTGTAGCAGAACAAGTTATGGGTCATAATTTCCAGGAAAATTGCAATGTTCATTCCCTAGCATTAGCACTTGATGACATTTTTAATGTTCATTCCATCACCGATATTCACAGTAAAACTGTAGAAATCAGTCCAGGAAAAACTCTGAAAATAGGTGCACATCTTACCACATCACAGGAAGAACAGTTGACCACTTTGCTGAATAAATATTCCCATGCATTTTCCTGGGAGTATACTGATATGCCAGGCATTCATCCTGAGACATGCACACACCATATTTACCTAGATGACACAATACGACCCCTGAGACAGCCACAACGCAGAATGAACCCTATGCTAAAAGAAATAGTCAGAGATGAGTTACAGAAGTTGTTAAAAGTGTGATTTATTTACCCCATCTCCGACAGCCAATGGGTCTCACCTTTGGTTGTTGTTCCTAAAAAGAATGGTAAATGGCGCATATGTATCGATTACAGGGAGTTGAATAAGGCAACTTTAAAAGACTATTTTCCATTGCCTTTCATTGATCAAGTACTGGATGCTTTAGCTGGAAAGGAATATTTTTCATTTTTAGATGGCTTCAGTGGTTATAATCAGATTAGTATTGAAAACGAAGACCAAGACAAAACCACCTTTACATGTCCCTGGGGCACCTATGCCTACAAAGTTTTACCTTTTGGCTTATGTAATGCCCCAGCTACCTTTCAGAGGGCTGTTTTGGCCATCTTTGCAGATTTAATTCATGAGTGTGTTGAGGTTTACATGGATGATTTTTCTGTATATGGACGTACCTTTGAGGATTCTTTAGCAAACTTGGAGAAAATTCTGAAAAGGTGTGTTGAATTAAACCTTTCCCTGAGTAACGAAAAGTGTTTCATGATGATGACTGAAGGGATAGTTTTAGGACACCACATCTCTTTGTCTGGAATAAAAGTAGATCCTGCTAAAATCCAAGTCATTAAAAATCTGTCTGAACCCACAACTCAAACAGATGTGAGAAGCTTTTTAGGGTATGCAGGCTATTATCGTAGATTCATTGCAAATTTTAGTAAGATAGCCCTTCCATTCTTTAAATTGCTTTCAAAGGATGTGTGTTTTGCTTGGGATACTGACTGTAAATCTGCATTTCAGACACTTAAGGAAAAACTCTCCACTGCTCCCATTTTACGGGGACCAAATTGGACATTGCCTTTCCATATTTCAATTGATGCCTCTACTACTGCAATAGGAGCCTCATTGGGCCAGAAAGAACATACTTTGACTTATGATATCTATTTCATTAGTAAAAATCTGACACCTGCAGAGCTGAATTATACAGTCACTGAAAAAGAGATGTTGGCAGTGGTTCATGCTGTAAACAAATTCCGTCATTATATCATGGGCTATGAAATTTTTGTTCATACATATCATTCAGCCTTACGTTATTTAATGAATAAATCCATCACTAATGGTCGGATTACTAGATGGTTGTTATTAATGCTGGAGTTCAATATCACTATTTTAGATAGGCCTGGACGAGAAAATCAGGTGGCGGATTTCTTGTCTCGCTTACACAATACTGGTGAGGTTGTTCCGGTTTTAGATAGTTTTCCTGATGAGCATCTCTTTGCAATTTCTGTTATCACTCCTTGGTATGCTGACATTGCAAATTATTTATCATCAGGCCAACTACCACCATCTATGACATCTAAAGAAAAAAAGAAGATTATTAAACAAAGTGCTAGGCATATATGGGTTAATGGTGATCTCTTTTATACAGGATATGACTTAATCATAAGAAGATGTGTCCGACAGGATGAAATCTTGGATATTTTAAAGGCATGCCATGATGAACCATGTGGTGGCCATTTTGCAGACAAAAGGACAGCATATAAAATACTCAGTTTGGGGTATTATTGGCCTTCCATTTTCAAAGATGCTAAAAGGTATGTTAGGAGTTGTGACACTTGTCAACGAATGGGACGCCCAGTCCGGTCTGATGAAATGCCACTCCAACCATAGATTCTCATTGAACCATTTGAAAAGTGGGCCCTTGACTTCATTGGTCCCATTCATCCACCATCACATGGACAGAAGTACATTTTGGTCTGCACAGACTATGTTACTAAATGGGTAGAGGCCAAACCATTGCCCAGAGCCACTGAACAGATTGTGGTAAACTTGCTGTTTGAGGAGATCTTTGTTAGATTTGGAGTGCCTAGAGAGATTGTAACTGATCAGGGTGCCCAGTTTACCTCTAAATTAGTGCAGGAGATAGCAGAAAAATATAAGATCAAGCATCGAAATTCTACCCCCTACCATCCACAAGCAAATGGCCAAGTGGAATCTACAAACAATACTTTAGAAGGAATTATTACCAAAACCGCCCAGATGCATCGAAAAGATTGGTCAGCTAAGCTGACTGAAGCTTTATGGGCATACCGGATCACTTGGAAAAACAGTATTGGGTTTTCTCCTTATCAACTGGTTTATGGTAAGCAAGTCCTCCTTCCCATTGAGTTTCAAGTTCATACTTTCAAGTTAGCAGCCGATTTGGGCATAGATCTTTCATAAGCTCATCAAGAAAGAATACTTCAGTTGAATCAGCTGGATGAGATGAGACAGGCTGCCATAGAACACAATATTCTGATACAACAGCAGAGAGCTCAATGGCATGACAAATTTATCAAAAAGAAGCAATTTCAAATTGGTTACTGGGCATTGTTGTTTGACTCCAAGTTTAAAGACTTCAAAGCCAAATTTACTACTCACTGGCTTGGTCCATATGAGATTGTCGATGTCTATGACAATGGTTCAGTAAAAATTCAAACCATAGATGATGAAGCACATAAATTTGTGGTCAATGGAAATCGGCTCAAGCTGTACCACAAACCTATCAACATGGCGGATTTTGTCCAACAGATTTCACAGCAAAAGGAACTGCAAGTGCTGGATAGACACCTCAGTGTTTTTCCTTCACCTGCCCCTTAGCTGCTGTGATACAACAAGCAAATAAGACATCAAAAAAAAAAAAAAAAAATGAAATAAACAAAATATATATATATATATATATATATATATATATAAAACAAAAAAAAAGGAAGTTTAGTTGTGAAAACCAGTTCACTGGCACAATATAAACTTGAATTTTCTCTGGAAAACCAGGTTTACCTGGCCATTGAAAATTCACAAAAAAAAATCTTTTTCCAGTTTCCTGTTTTGTTTTCAACATAATGAAGATCTTGTGTGACTTGAGGACAAGTCAAAAGCTAGGCTTGTGAGGGGGATAAGCATTTTCATGAACCCTCCAAGTCTTTTCCATATGCAGAAGATTGTGATTTTTCATAATGCAGAAGGGACTTGACTTCCAGTGAAATGAAGACATCAGAAGGACATGAACAAATCAGGATACAAACCAACTTCATCAGACAGCAAGCTCATCATATAGGGACATCAACCAAAGTCTGTAAGAATTTATAGTTTTTATGTTTTAAAAAGTTTCAGAATTCTTTGTTTTTAAGCAATGACATATTACCAACTATTGAAAAGCTTGACTGCCTATTTCGTACATTCTTCTGATAATCTCTGCCAGTACCTCACTTACCTTCCATTAGCCTTTGCCAACACTTCATTTTCCACCCTAGGGGTCAAAATGGTTGTCAGGATCAAACCCAAGGGAAATTTTAAATACTGCATTCTACAGGACATAAACTGCACTCTACAGGATACAAGCTGCATTCTATAGACAGATTTTTCTTCTTGGTTTAAAGACAAACAGGGTCTCCTTCTCAGCAAGAAGTGAAATGTTGACATGAAGGAATTGCAAAAGTTTCTTTGTATATGAATTTAGTGCATCAGGCATTAAGTAATACACAGAATCTAAGGAGGGAAACAATGGTCATATTTATCTTCAGCACATTTTCTTTTCTGGAAAAGAAGGTTCATTTTAAAGAAATAGCCCGTTTAAATAAAACATTGGAACCAAGGTATATTTTATGTTTTATGTATTAAACGATGGGCACATAAAAATATTAAAATGTTTATAAACCCAAAACCTTACCTTTCATCGTCTTTGAAGTGGCATGTTATGTAATGATGGAGGGAAAACGTGGAATGATGCCCACGACAGCACGCAATTAAACTTGGTTCCTGTATTATGTAAATCAGAAAACACGACTCATTTATTCTACTTGAGGCCGAGTCCAGTTATTGTTCTGCAAAATCGACTGCTGTGTGAATGTAATTGACAGAGAGAAAGGGCCGTGGGTTACAGGAAGTGTGAATACAAGAGTTGTTTAAGAAATTGCGCAGGAAGAAAGGTAATTAGTGAATAGGAAGCTGCGAATACACTGTGGAGATCGTGCAAGAGGAAGATAGTGGCACGAGAGAAGAGGTAAATTTAAAAACCCTTCTCCTTGTTAAACAACTCTGCTCAAACCAACAACAAATTTCATAGATTCAGAATATTATTGAGGGGATAGGAAGACAAAGGCAGCGTTAAAAGATAAAAGATTCCTGTTTTCTATTTTTCAAAATGTCATCTAGATTGGAACCAGAGGTATTTGAGCCCATAGATGTTCATGAAAAATGTCTAGAAATTTTCAAAAAAAATCAATGGGTGCCTTTCTTTGAAAAATTCGATGGGCACAACGATAATGTGAGCTTAGCCTTTGTTGGCTCGTTTGATGGAGAAAAGGCTACAGTAGGGAATTTAAACTTCAGGCTGTCTGAAGACATTTTGGCACAAATCACTGGTCTGCCACAGCAGGGAGAAAGGTTTTTCAAAACCAATCAATTCAAAGAAAAATCATGGGTACCCTTTTTGTGCAGATCTAGAGCAGGGTCAGTCAACTGGAAGAAAGGCATACCAAGGAGCTGGTTGGTTCATCCTTGGGATGAAATGGTGTACATCATACAAAGATTCGTCACCTATGAAGGGAGATTCAGTATCGTTTACCTTTACCATATCAAACTGTTGCAGCACTTGACAGGTGAATGTGAGATCAATATGCCCTTTTTCCTGTTGCAGAGTCTAACCAAAATGGCCAAGGCTGTCCAGAGGCGTGAAAAAGACAAATTGACAAGTCTTTTCCACTGTGGACTTATCAAAATCATCATCCAACATGAGTTAAGGAAGCAGAATTTGACATGGACAGAATTTTTAGTTCAAAATCAATTTGAAGAGCAGGAAGAATTGCATGAAGAGGTTCCAAAAGAAGAGGAATTGCTAATGATAACATGCCCTGAGGCAACAAGTTCAAAACTGCCAAAGGATAAAAAGAAGAAAGAGTAAGTATTGCCCATTCCTAATGATGAAGACAACCCTGAAGCAACAAGTTCAAAACAGCCTCAGAGAAGGATACGAACTAGGAGTGCAATGAAAGAAGACAAACAGTTTCAAAAACATGAACAAATCTTCACCACTTACCAGAGGAAGCCGAGGAAGAAGCAAGTTCATAGCCAGCCAGCATCAGAGGATGAAGAACACCCACAAACCTTGGAAGGACAAGAAGAAGACATAGCAGGTGAAATAGGACAGGGAACCCCAGATGCTGATGAGATAATGAGACAAACAAAGAAAATAAATCTCTTCTTAGATCAGCAGGAGAGGGAGAGGGAGAAGGAGAAGCAGTCAAGACAGGGAGTACTAAAAGACTTAGCTTCTCCTTCCTCAGAGCCACAAACTGTGCAAGAAGAAAAGAAAGAGGGTTCAGTACAGGGAAGTGATGAGTTAGGACTGGACACCAGTTCTGTCAAGCCTTCAACAAAGAAGAAGAATTCCAAGAAAAATAAAGAGATCAAGAAATTGAAACTTGAAATAAAGGAGTTGGAGCTCAAGAATGAGAAATTAAAAAAGGACAACCGGAAGCTGAGAATTCAGAGAACACACATTTCTAAGAATGCATCCAGATGGTATAAGCAGAAGAAGACCTACAAAGCTAAGTATGAGAGGCTTAAGGTCCTTTATGCATCTCCAACATCAACAGATGCATCGTCTCAGTAGGAGATTAGAAGCAGGAAGGTCAGCAGCAAAATTTTGGTTTTAACACAAGGTCAAATATTTTGGGCATGGGGACATGCAACACCTTCCTCTTGGGGGAGATGTTGGGCACCATTTTGACCTCTTTTTGTCATCCAAATATCCTCTATTTTCCTCCATTAAACCCTCATACCAATCTATAAAGCTTGTAGTTCATCACAGACTTTGTTTAAAAAGGTATTAATGTCATCGCTTGTTAACAAATTGATCTTTGAGGTTTTTAGAGCATTTAAACTAGGTTTTTTTAAAAATTACAGGATGTTCTAACTTCCCGTAATATCTCCAAAGTTGAGCAGTTGCAGGACAGCTAGGCATTAACTGAAATATGGAGGAAAGATCCTCAATGTCCAAGGATGGATGAATTTCCAACGAACAGATGATGTGGCTCTTACAGATGGCAAGTCAAAGTCGATCAAATGACCACCTGTGCTACCACTCAGCACAAAAGCAGGGCAGTTTGGATTCTGTTGAGTTTCACGATTCTGCATGAGGATCTCGATGGCTATGTTCATTAATTAGTTTGCAAGATTGTAGCATTTCTAGTTTTCTTTTTAATTTGTATAAATATTCCACAAAACATTGGATTGATAATCATGATTTTGAAGAGGAACGCACTTGTGCTTCCAAACTGCGTGGTATCTCTGTGTAAAACAATTCTGGTGAATGAATACAAAGCTTTAGTTCTGTGAAATCTTTCATTGTGTGTTGAGCAAGGCTTTGGAGGGCCCCCATCGTCGAACTCTCACACTTTCCTGTTGCCGGTAGATCGATTTGGATGTTGTAGCGATTTACTTCTGGTGTTAGCTATCTAAATCGTGTTAATGGTATGCATTTTAGTGTAATTTCCAGTTTATAAATTGTAGAACAAGTTTAGTCAAGTTTTAAATCGATTCTATTGATGCTCTGTTTCTTTCATTTACGGTTTAAATTACAAATTCTGTCACACTGTATAACACTGGCAATATTGGATAAACGTTGTTCTTCACCGGTTAAATGCTAAGGATATCAAATGGTTCAGACCACGACCTCTGTGTATTGTTCACTGCTGTTTATTTGATAGTGAAATGGTAAAAAGACATTTACAAATTATGAACACTGTCTTGTAAGAGAAATTGATTGGTAATTGTCTTTCAGCGCTGGTAGAATTTTGCAGTTTAATCCTAGGGTTTATAAATTTGTTGTTTAATTAATTTTTACCTCAGTCTTTTATGCTTTCACAAATCAATTACTGTATGCTTAAAAAGGAAACAATGAAATTACCCTTGTAAGAGGATTTTTTCTCTGTGAGCTGCAGTATCTTAGTTTCTGTCAGTAGATTTAATTACAGATAGCTAAATTCTAAATGAGTCCAGCTTCTCTATCCTAAACTTGGATGTGTCTCGAAGTTCACAAACCCGGATTGATTTTAAATTCAAGTTCTGATTAACACTGATAGATCAGAGCCCAACACCCACTATAGTGATGCAGCTAGCTTACAAGGAAAAAATAGGAAGATAATGTGTCTGAAGGATATAAAGTGGATCTGAGTCAGTGGAATGGATCCTGCAGGCCAAAGAGTGCTGATGCGCACAAGGTGGAAAATTACATTGTAACATCGCCACTGAGAGCAAGATCAAATCTCTTAGATCTGACAATAGCGGAGAATATATCAAGACTGAGTTGCTACAACTTTGTGCTGAAAGAAGAATTCAGTTCCAACATATAGTTCCCTACACACCCAGCAGAACGATGTAGCGGAAAGGAAGAATCGGTCACTGAAAGAGATGGCTACCTGTATGCTTGAGTCAAAAGGTTTAGCTGAAAATATTTGGGTTGAAGCCATGAATGTTGCTGCATACATTTAGAACCGAGTTCCACATTCATTCGTGAAAGGTAAAACTCCTTTCGAATCATTCACTGGTCGCAAACCGGATGTGTCCAATTTGAGGGTTTTTGGCTCCACTGCATGGGCTAGAATTCCTTCTGATAAGAGAAAGGATTTGGATCCACAAAGTATTGAATGTATCTTAATAGGATATGGAGAAGAATAAAAGGCATATAAACTCATGAATATTATATCCAAAAATATATTCATAGAGCGAAGTGTGAAGTTTGAAGAACCGCTGCCAAATCTGAAACTAGTCGAGGAAAACACTGTCGATCCGCAGCCTCCATAAGAATAAGATTCGAGAGAATATGAAGAAGCATTGGATTTGATATTTATGATATTTTATCAAAATTTGATGGCCATGACATATTAGGTTCAGAATCCAACCATAATGATCCTCCTCATTTACCAAAGTGGGCCCAAAACACTCTACAATCTACTGCTCCAAACATTGGAAATCCTGCTAATCCAAGGAGAACAAGAGCATACTTTCAAAGAGAAGGTATGGCTCTTTCATTTTCGATCCATTATTATCTGAGAATTGTTATTTGATGATTGGTTTAGATCCCAAATCATACTATCATGTCCACCGAGATCCACGATTGCAAACCGCCATGGATGAAGAGTACAGTTCTCTTCAAAAGAACAATACATGGAAGCTAGTTTCTCTTCCACCTGGAAGAAAATTGGTCCAATGTAAGTGGATCTACTGCGCAAAAGTTGTTGCTGATGGCTCTATCAGAAAATACAAAGCTAGGATGGTGGCAAAAGGTTTCTCCCAAGTCCAAGGAGTGGACTACACTGAGACTTTTGCATCGGTTGCAAAGATGGATTCCATCCGCCTAGTTTTGGCCATTTCCGCATCCAAGCACTGGGAAGTGCATCATATGGATGTGCAGAGTGATTTTTTATATGGAGACCTTCATGAAGAATTATATATGAAGCAACCAAAAGGATACATATCAGATCCATCATTAGTTTGCAGGTTGAAGAAATCTTTGTATGGATTGAAACAGGCCCCAAGAGCTTGGTACACAAAGATGGACTCCTTCCTTCTTTCTCAGAATTTCAAAAGATGCAAATCTGATCCGAATGTGTACCTATAGCAAGCTAAAGGTAATTTTCTGTTTTTTTTTTTATATGTTGATGATCTTCTCATTACTGGTAGCACTCTCCTTACAATAAACAACCTAAAAATTGCTTTAAATCTAGCTTTTGACATGAGCGATTTGGGCTTGATTAAGCAATTTTTGGGCTTGGAGATAGTTCAAAATTTTGATGGGATCACATTATCTCAGAAAAAGTATGCTAAAGACGTACTATTAAATTTTAATATGGAAGAATGTAAGGCTGCTCCGTTTTCATTCTTCTTAGGAATCAATCTTGAGGAGGGAAATTCTACACTGCTTGCAGATTGCACTATGTATTGACAGTTGATTGGTTCAATACTTTGTTAAATTTTGAGCATTAATTCACAATAATCTAGGATCTTTACTGAGAGTATAACATATACAATATATCAATGCATGATAATCACAATAAGCATGACAAGCATCACAAGAATCAAAAGCATGAGAGACAAGAGACACAGAGTTTCCGTGGGGAAAACCCTAAGGTGAAAAACCCCACAACTTCCTCAGAGATAGAGAGAGCAATGGCTCAACCAAAGTACAACCAAAATACACTGAGATAGTCTCCTAGTAGCAGATGATCCTCCTCCTCACTAGTGTGCTACTTTCTGAGTGAGAGTGAGTTACTTTTCCGAGTGATCTAAATAGAGATCACCTGATCTCTATTTATACTAATCTATTTTCTCAGTGACCTTATGGGGCCGACTTGTCTAGCTAGGTACATCCACATTATAATATATATATTTCAGGTCCGACCCCAAACATGGTGGTCTAATAACCCATCGGCAAGTACACACACTTGCGACACTTGTCAATCCACATGACGACACTTCCTTATAGAGGAATGACACATCTCTTATAAGGGTACAATAAATATATATAAAATACACAGATGAAATACAGTCCGAAGTTACACATAAAGAAATATGTCATACAGTCATGCAATTATCTTAGCCAATGCTTCAATACAACATTTATCCATGTTCCATAACTTTCTAGATGCCTTCTAGTCTCTACCAGAACATTGTTAAGAGTTTGCACTACTCCCAACATGTCAGCAAAGAGGTTTCATTCTAGATAAGTAGCAATGGAATGTTGTACAGTGTCATAGGCCACTTACCCAACACATGCATATTAGTAGTATATTGTTCATTAATGCAATCATTCTAATATGCACAATACATATCCTAAGTCTAGGAACATGAGCATATACGTCATTGAACAAATTTATTTAAGCAAACAAATATGCAATAAATAATAATTAAAATACTTATCTTTGTTTGTTTGTTGGGTGGACTCCCTCTGAGTCTTTGCTTTCTTGCAAGAGCTGCTGGAGTCCTACTCCTTTATGTTGTTGAATGTAGAGAGATGGACAACTCCCTCTGAATATCTACACCCTTGCAGAAACCACTAGAGTGTGCTCCCTCTTGATCTTTGCTTCCTGGATTACCTGTTCTTGAACTTATATTCATCCTTGGTCCCTATGCATGCTTATTGGTATCATGATTGTGTTATCCTTGTGATCTCATACAAAATCATACATTCATTAGTATACTATTAAAACACAATAATCTCAAGCATGTATAGCCATGATCATTTCAAACAGAAATAATAAACATTAGCATTCAAGGTTTGTATAGGACTTTTATGGTTAGTCATAACATGTATAAACCTGTAATTACTCAAACCTATGACTCTTCTGGTTAGTCATATCATTAATTAAGGTAAGACACATAATATGCATATACCCATGATTATTCAAACTTATGACTTTATGAACAATCATCATCAATCATGCCATGCATACTTATATGATAGATCCTATGATATAAGAAACACATACCTGGTCACCATATTTGCTAGCTATGTCTAGCAATGTGTTCTTGTTCTCTTCAATGACCTACATAACTCATTAGTTAACTTTTGCAAAAACAAATTATGCATACCTCTATGTGATCCATGACTATGGATGAATCTTTGTCTTTATGTCACCATGGCATGTTCAGGTTGTCCCTTCAATTTGTACAAACCTCCCTCTTGCTCTCCAATCACTACCGCATCATCGATTGTTTTACCCTTTTCCACATTAGGACTTGGCCATCTACAAATGCAACCCTCATACCTTTTCCATCCAATGCAGAGATGGAGAGTAAGTTCTTCTTGAGCCTAGGTACATAAAGGACTTCTTTCATCTTCAAATATTTTCTAGAATCTAGGTTGTAGGAGGCTTCACCACTTCCTTTGATTGGGTATTGATAATCATCCCCAAGTTTCACCTTATGGGGTGATTCATGTTTAGATAGATTCACAAAAGATTCCTTAAACCCAGTCATGTGTTTGGAAGCCCCACTATCAATCAACCAATCATTACAACCATGGGATAGTACCTGTGAGAGCAGAAATTAGAACATATTCTTCTTCACTTGATGAGTCATCATCACTATTACTTTTTGCCCTAGCCTTCTTCTTTGGGGGTTCATCATCTTCGGTAGCATGAGCATGATATCTTCTTTTGTTATCCTTCTTCTTCTTATTGAATTTGTTGTTGTTGTCTTTCTTCTTCTTGGGACAATCTGAAGCAAAGTGTCCCTTCTCATTGCAATTGAAGCATCTGAGATCTTTCTTATCTTTATGATAATGGTGGTGAGAGGATCTTCTGTTATGAGATGATTACTTCTTAGACTTTCCTTTCCTGGCATGTGATGTGAGAGCTTGATCTTCATTTCCCATCTTTTCTTCTCAGGCCACAAGCCTAGCTTCTTCTTGAGAGCATTCTTCCCACAATCTGTTGAAGGAGATCAACTTCTTCCTTGCACAAATTCCTTGAATGAATGAATCCCATGACCTGGGTAGGCCATTTAGAGTGGTCATCACCACTTCACCATTCTCCACCATTTCATCCACTGCTTCTAGTTGTTCCTTGATCTTGGAGACCCTTGAAAAATAAGATTGAATGGTTTCTCCATTCTGAAACTTTACTCCTTTCAATTGGTTCCGCAGGGTCATCTTCTGATTTATGTTCTTCCCTTCAAATAGCTTGGTCAAAGAGTCAAACATCTCCTTGGGTGTCTTTAGAGAGGACACATGGGGTATGAGATGATCTTTAATGGAATCAGCAATGATTCTCTTTGCCTTAACTAAGTTCTTCTTATGCAATACCTTGGCCTCTTCATCCTCTGAGATAGGGATGTCTTCTTTCACATATGAGTCCAACTCATTCTCTTCCAGGATTAACCCAATCCTATACTTCCAAGCTCGGAAGTTATCAGCTCCTTCAAGCTTATCCTCAAGCTTGGTATGGTGAGACATCTTAAAGAGTACTTCAAATGGAAATAGAAAATATTTAGATCTTACCACTTGAAATGCTGAAAACTGGATCTAGTCCCAGATTAGGGTTTGTCGAAAAAAACCCCTAAAAATTCAAAATGTGAATTTCAATTTTCTGAAAGTATAGAAAGATGCGCCTTGATCAGCCTGGTGTATTCAGAATTTGAGATCAGCAAAGCTTTACCCTTCAGATTTTCCTTTTTGTCCTCTCGGGTTCACTAGGGAGAGCCCTAAATTAGGGTTTGAGTTTCCCGGAGATCTACCCAACCAAAAATATTGATCCAAAGCTCTAAACTTCGATTTTTGCAAGGAGCTTCCAGATATGTCTTCAGATTTCAGAAATTCCTATTTTTGTGGAAACCCTAATTTTTAGGGCCAAATCTAAAAATGCTCGGAATTGAATTTTGATTGGACAGATAGATGCGCCTTGATGAGTAGAGTCAATCTACTATACTTCTTTTCCAAAATCTGTGGAGAGAAACCCAATAAACAAGAAACTCAAGTTTCCGTCATTGCAAAATGTCTTCTTCTCAGGTTAGCTCTGATACAATGTTAAATTTTGAGCATTAATTCACAATACTCTAGGATCTTTGCTGAGAGAATAACATATACAGTATATCAATGCATGATAATCACAATAAGCATGACAAGCATCACAAGAATCAAAAGCATGAGAGACAAGAGACACAGAGTTGCTATGGAGAAAACCCTAAGGTGAAAACCCCCACAACTTCCTCAAAGATAGAGAGAGCAATGGATCAACCAAAGTACAACCAAAATACACTGAGATAGTCTCCTAGTAGCAGATGATCCTCCTCCTCACTAGTGCGCCACTTTCTGAGTGAGAGTGAGTTACTTTTCCGAGTGATCTAAATAGAGATCACCTGATCTCTATTTATACTAATCTGTTTGCCCAGTGACCTTATGAGGCCGACTTATCTAGCTAGGTACATCCACATTATAATATATATATTTCAGGGCCGACCCCACACATGGTGGTCTAATAACCCATCGGCAAGTACACACACTTGCGACACTTGTCAATCCACATGACGACACTTCCTTATAGAGGAATGACACATCTCTTATAAGGGCACAATAAATATATATAAAATACACAGATGAAATACATTCCGAAGTTACATATACATCAACATACTTTACTTGACACACTCAAGGCCTGATATTTCATATGTCGTGAGTGTTGTATCAAGGTATATGTAGCAGCCCCACAAGCTTCATTGGCTGGCTGCCAAGCGGATCTTGTAGTATGTGCAAGGTACGAGACATTTTGGCATACATTATGCGGTAGATTATGAGCTAGATTTCATTGGTTTTACTGATTCAGATTGGAAGTCCACTTCCGAATATTTTTTCATCATTGTCCATGGACCTATTTGTTGGTCAAGCAAAAATAAGGCAGCCATTGCACTTTCTTCAGCAGATGTAGAGTATCGAGGGGCAGTCAATTCCTGCATTCACGCAGTTTGGTTGCAGGGTATTCTTTCTGAGTTTGATTTTGGCAGCACTACTTCGACTGTCCTATTGTGTGACAATCAAAATGCTATTAAGATCTCCACAGATCCAGTTCATAGGCAAAGGACCAAGCACATTGAGATTCATATGCACTACATCCAAGAGTTGGTGCATGATCGTACAATCATTCTGCAATATTGCCCTACTGATGAGCAAATTGCAGACATCTTCAGCAAGAGCTTCACTGAGAATAAGTTCTCTTACCTCCGTTCACTATTGGGGGTGAGTTCCATCATGGTGGATACATATTAGATCCATTTTTATGTGTAGCTTGAGGGGGGGATTTCTTCCCGCTGGGTTTTCCCTCTTTCCTCACTTAGCTTATTTTCAACATTTTTTGGATTATTGTATTGGGGTGACCTTTGATCTCAGTAACCAAGGCCCTGCATTTTACTTTTTACATCATAGTATAGCTTGAGGAGGGGTGTTAGGATATCTCATCATTCAGTTATGTACTTTGCATGCATGTATTGCATGCACCCGCATGTTGCCTAGTCACCAGTTTGATGCCTCCAGCACCTAGTCCCTAGTCTTCCAGCACTCGGGAGCTACTTTCCACTTAGATTTAGACCTCCTAGTCAGGGAGGTGCCCACTTCTCACCTTCCACTGTAGAAGGGTTCCTTTTCTCACCTACTAGTCCAGTTCACTTCAGTTAGTTAGTTTCTTTCCTTGATTTGAGGCTAGACTGACTCCTAACTGCTGTTTTCACTCCGATTGACCTCCGATGAGACTTGACTACCTATTCTGAGTGCAGTTAACTCCTCATGTGCCCTCCACTCAGCCTCCATCCCTACATTAGTGCCACTTACCATCAGTTACACTTATTACACTCAATTAGACGCAATTTGACACCTGTCTGACAGTGACTTGTGCATTGATGACTACCACTGATTGATGATGAGGAATCCTAGTTGGAGACAAGATACACCATGCAGTATATTCGAATGACCTCCTTAGCTAGTTAGAATTGCTCACTCATTGTGACAGTATTGTATTGTAATTCTACTATTCTGAGTTATAGAGCACTAATGCATCTCTCTTGCACAGTTTTTACTCCAAATTGTTTTACATATTTGTGATTGACATTCTTGTTCAATCGATATGATGTGACTAATTTTACAATGCTCTATGGCCCGTATGCCTATTACAGTAAATAAAGTTCCTTAACTTTCTAAAAGAACCCAAAGCATAATAGTCACTAAAAGTTTTGACATGCAAAACTTTAGGATAGGTATTTTCAATCAATTGCAAGACACTCATATACACAATTCCATATTTTTATGGTTAGCAAGGATGCTTTGGCTTCCTATTTACAACTGGACAAAAAATCGCCCAACAAAACAATATAATTTAACCTCTCAAATAACTACTCCCTTCAGAGGTAGAATCTCCTTTGTCATAGATTAAGAACCGTGATATTGGATATTCCAGTAGACTAAGTAAAAAATCCTTGAGGATCAAAGGATTTAAACTTTTTTTGGTTCAAAGGATCTGGATACTGAACATTTTCATAGAAAATCCATATGGAATATTTATGTGAATGAAATCATATGCAATCAATACTAAGATGAACATACTTCTATGGGGAACACGATACAACCATGTCAACTAAATTAGCAGTAGTGTTAATAATTCAATGCTGCTAAAAAATGTCTTTAAATAACATGGTTAACCAAATGACTCGTCCTTGGATACTTCTGTCATGGAAAAAAAGATGTTCCATATTATTGAGGACACTTAAATATGTATAGTGATCCATTGGACTTTGGCATAGTGGTTGGAACAATGAACTTCCATGCAAACAACCCAGGTTAAAATATTGGTAGATGTAAAGCCCTTATGTGGGAGTGGGGGGGGATTTGTAACTTGTTTGAACTCTAGGAGTTGTTTTACCTCCATCATCAAAGGATATTAATACGTGCAAAATGACAAATTGGTTAAATTGGGCACTAATATGATACTTTGTCCTTTTCGAAAATTTAAATATCTAAAACATAATTGCACAAAATCAACTCAAGAAAAATATTTGAGATAAAATTTAAAATAAAACCTTACCCCCATGTTGAACTCCTGTGAATTTGGAAAACACATTGTCAACGAGCACATCAGTCCTCCTTATATGCACATATAATTCTATAGCCATACCTAGTATATCCATGATTTGGAAAACCACACTATAGACAAAAGTCAAGCCAAATGAGAGTGAATAAAGCCACTGATGCATATAATCTATAAATCAAATATCAAAAACTATTTGCATTCATATTCCTTCATAAATCCATTCTAATAAAAAATAGAAACACATAAGGTGGAGTTACCCAAAATCAAAGAGAGAAAGACATGTTGGTTCTTTGCCTAGTTTTTGCATGCTAGTTATATTGCACCATTGGATTAATGTCATGTGATATTAAATTTAAGCACTATTTTGCAATCACTACCCAAGAAGCTTTAAAAAGCCCATGCTACAACTTTGAGAATATATATGAGCATTGCAAAGTTCTTCAATATGAGATGTATCTTTGTAGAAAACTAAATAGCCTACAATTGCAAGAAACCTAAGAATGGTAAGAGTCCAATTTAAACAGTCTCAATAACACTAATCTCAACAACTAAATTTGTGGCATCATAGAATGCCTTGGATGCATATCAACAACATTACCATAACCTAATTGTTCTTGATTGATTAGATCATGCTCAAAGAATGAACTATAAGGACTCAATTCAACAACTATAAGATATCCCTCTTCATTAACATATGTACTACATATGAGAGTCTTGATTCAAGTTGTGCGTTTTAAGAAGGAAACTTTGAACTAGAACAAGTAAAAGGTAGCTAGAATAAAATCAACAAATCTTTCTGGTAGAATTGTGTGTATTGCTCAATTACTTTCCTTGGGAAATAGATGCAACATTGCAATTTTGTGGCAATATATTAATTGAGAATACAAACCATCTACAACCCCAAAGAGTCTTATATTTATCATATTTCTAACTTGATATGCTTGTTGTAGCTTACACTCGTTTGGATAAAGGTGTACATCAACCTTCTAGTGTTATGGACAACATACTTGAGTTGGCAATCAATAGAATTTCCAAATGGCCCATTAGTGCACACTCTTGATTAATGAAATTCTTGTAACTGACCTAGCTTAAAAGTATGACCACCAAAATAATATAAACCAACTTCAAAATTACCTGAGAAATGATACTATGGATTATCCAAGGTCTATTCTGTAGCTTGCAAATTCTGGGAAATAATGACAATTCCCTATTGAGCCACGATTTGAGAGAAATATGATCAAATACAATATGAAATTTGTTCTAGTAGTGAACCCTAATTATATGTGGTTCCCCCAATAGTTGATGTCCCAAATGAAGTGTCTTTCTTCTTTAAATACAGACCTCGTCTCCTTTGCTAACCATGTTTCCCTTTCCTCTTCAAATCTGGGTGTGAACTTACTTCAAGAAAGGAAGAAATAGTGAATATTCATTGGATATATGAGAATAACAGAGCTTGTTGTAAGATTGCACCTTCTCCACAGATCTATATAATCACAAATAACATGTAAGAATTACAAGAAATGGATTGACATTTTACTTGGAAATTTTGTGGCAATATATTCATCGAGAATACAAACCATCTACAAACTCAAAGGGATTGATATTTATTATATTTCTGACATGATATGCTTGGTGTAGCTTACAGTCGCTTGGAGAAAGGTGTACATCAACCTTCTACTATCATGGACAATATACTTGAGTTGGAAATCAATAGAATGGCCAAATGGCCCGTGGTGCACACTCTTGATTAATGAACTTCTTGTAACTAACCTAACTAAAATGTATGACCACCAAAATAATATAAACCAGCTCCAAAATTACTCGAGAAATGATATTATGGATTATGCAAGGTTTATTCTGTCGCATGCAAGTTCTGGGAAATAATGACAATTCCCTAATGAGCCATGATTTGAGAGCAAGATGGTCAAATATAGTCTGAAAATTGTTGAAGTAATAAACCCTTATGAGATACAATTCCCCCAGTAGAAAATAGACGTTGGATATATACTATAATACCAGATCTTGTTGTAAGAATGCACCCTCTCCACAGATCTATATAATCACAAATAACATGTAAGAATTACAAGAAATGGACTGACATTTTACTTGGACATTTTGTGGAAATATATTATTTGAGAATACAAACCATTTACAACCCCAAAGAGACTGATATTTATTATGTTTTTGACCTGATATGATTGTTGTAGCTTACAACTGCTTGGATAAAGGTGTACATCAACCTTTCGGTGTTATAGACAACATACTTGAGTTGGTAATCAATAGAATGGCTAAATGGCCCACTAGTGCACACTCTTGATTAATGAACTTCTTGTAACTGACCTAGCTGAAAAGTATGACCACCAAAATAAATAAACTAGCTCCAAACTTACTTGAGAAATGATATTATGGAGTATCCAAGGTCTATTTTGTAGCTTGCAAATTCTGGGAAACAATGACAATTCCCTATGAGCCACGATTTGAGAGCAAGATGGTCAAATATAGTATGAAAATTATTAAAGTAGTGAACCCTTATGAGATGTGGTTCCCCCAATGGTTGATGTCCCAACTATAGTGTCTTCTTCTTTAAATACAGACTTGAACTCCTTTGCTAACCATGTTTCCCTTTCCTCTTCAAATATGGGCGTGAAATTACTTCAATATAGCAAGAAATAGAAAATAGCCATTGGATATATGAAAATACCAGAGCTTGTTGTAAGAATGTGCCCTCTCCACAGATCTGGTGACTTCAAGTGCACCTTCCCTAACTGGTTATTACACTGCAATCAAAATAGCGCCCTTCCTCACCAAAGGAATGAACTCAACCTCCCTCAATGAACTGAGATAACACCCCTCTAATGCACCCTTCTTCAAATGAACATTGAAAACTCGCCAAACCCCCATAAATATTAGATCTAAAAGCCACATATAAATCAACTTCTGGGAATGAAGCAGGAGTGAGAAATAACATCGGTTCCCTCTAAGCAAGAAATAACATTGTTTCCCTCTAAGCAATAAATAACATTGGTTCCCTCAATTTGTTGCGCACCATGAATTGGTCATCGGCCTCTGTGTGGGAAAGAAGGTTTTTTACCAGCGGATATGTCGATCTCGTGCTAAGGTCAAGGTATAGACATACCAACCAGCAGTGATAATCAGAGCACATATATTCTCCCCAAGAATATAAGTGATACTCTTAATATTATTTTTGGACAGGCCAGCCAATCAGTGCAGGTCGAAAAGAGAGCATGTCCGATCATTTCATTCCACATGTTAAGGCCATACAAAAATGCTAGAAACAAGCAATGGATATACATATTTGAGAAATTCATCTTCTGGACTGTGAAAAAAGAAAATGGCCCTTTAAAATCTGAGTAAAAATGCTAATTTTTTTCTATAATAATTCATGAAGGGTGTTTGAAATGAAGACTAACCAACCATTTATGATTTTAGGGAAAAATTGTAACTACTTGAAAATGTCTCGGTTCATAAAACAAAATAAAACCTACCTTAAGAATCCTCCTACAAATTTAATAATTAAAATCTAATTCGACAAGATAATATTTACCTGGAAAAACAATTGAGGTAACCGATGTACCAATGTTCTAGCCATATCCACGAAGAATCAGGTCTTGGGAGGCTGGAAAATCAATAGGGTTTGATAAATACTTACCTTTAAGTGCCTCTGTTGATTCTTTGCCCAAAAAAAAACTTGTGGATCTGTGCTTCCCATAGGGAGGGGAGGATGTTGTGGGATTTACCCTTATTTTCCTAAAGAATACATATTTTCGCAGGTCTCCTGGGAGGTAGTGGCATGATCTATGGCAGTGTGATTCATTCCTGAAGTAGAGCCTCCTCACATCTTTGTCCCAACATGACAGACTCAATCTGTTTTTTTGGGAATAATAATGTGCTTACCAAATCTTTCCCTCTTTTAGCAATTTCCAAAAACAATTATATATATTTTTTAATTTATTATATATAAATATAAAACTATATTATATAAGTATTTATTATAATATATTTATATATATTAATATATAAGTATTCTATATAATTGTATTTGAGCTTGTTTATAAAATGATATTGAAGTTTTAAAATCAGGTTTGGTACTATGCCATGTTGTGTAATGATTTTTTTTTTAATTTGCAATATTATATTATAAACATGTTTTAATAATATTATAGGTTTTGGTTTTAATATATACATATAATGAAATATATATAAATTATGTTACCCAATGGGTAGGTGTTGTGGGAGCTAGGGACATGTGACCGTGAAAAGGCTAAAAAAGACCGAGGAATAGTTTCTAATTGAATGGTTTTTTATTTTGTATTCTTTGATATAATATTATGTATCCATTTTCTATTTTAGAGTTTTAGTTTACACCATTAACAATTTAGTTATTCAATGTCAATGTGAGGAAATATTAGAATCATGGTCGTAACTCTTTTTTCAAAAAGAATTTTACAAAAATGGATGATTTTTTTCTTTTCAAAATGGAGGATATTTGCGATTTTTTATGGCAAAGAGACCCGAGGGGAACTTTAGAAATTTCAAAAATCATGCATGAGGAGAACCATGATGAATGGATGCATATGGATAATTAATGGAGGTTGTGAAATTGACAATTTTTAGCTAACATGACGCAAAATACATGAACTTACCAAAAATTTGACAGACTATCAAGAGGGTCAAATGATGATGGTTTTGTTCAAAACAAATATGAACATGACCGGTATGATGAGCCAAACATAATGACACCAAATTTATGACATGACAATGCTAAGAGGTAAATACAACAAATATACAAGACTCGACTCAACCATTATGATGATGCACATGATGCAACTTGGCAGATCTATCGAAGGGAGAATACGAAAAAAAAAATGGTGAAATAAGATATGGACATGATAAGCAAATCGAACTCGATGTGATGGTACAAATGAAATGATCTTGCAAAAAATTTCAGTAGGTTCACCATATATGGCATGGTACTCAACCACACTATGATGATTCACATGATGCAAGTTGGCAGATTTGTCGAAGGGATAATCCAAAAGCAAAAATGGTGAAATAAGATATGGACATGATAAGCACATAAAGCTGGATGTGATAGTACATATGAATTGATCTTACAAAAAAATTCAATAGGTTCGCCTATGGCGTCATGTTTCAATGCTAGCCTGTGTATATGAATCCATCTACAGTGTTACAATTTACTAAATTTTAACACTACGGATAGGGGGTCCTTGAATCCATCTGCAATGTTAAGGGTGTCTCTGAATCCATCTACAATGTTAAAATTTAGTAAATTGTACAAATTCATTGTTAAAATTGTAATTTTCCATTGTTGAGCCGACACAACTAAAAATGACCAAATAAATAACCAATTGTTATGTGGTCATTTTTAGTTTAGGTTTGTGGTACTTGCGATATCTTAGCTTGGGATGGTTTTTATTAATGCATGTACCACAGATGTATTAAAAAATAATTATGATACCTTGGGAATGATGTAAAGCGTATAAGGAAACTGATTCTACTTCAAGAACAAAAGACTACGTATAAGGTCGTTAATGTAAGCGGTGCAAATCTACTTCATGCATTAATGTTGAGTTTTAACACATAAGGGGGTCTACAATTTACTAAATTCTAACACTGCAGATGGATTCAGAGTCCCCTAAAAATGGATCTCTGAATCCTTCTACAATGTTAGAATTTTATTTTGGGGGTCTTTGAATCCATCTGCGGTGCTAGAATTTATTAAATTAGGGGTCTCTGAATCTATTTGTAGTGTTAGAATTTAGTAAATCGTACAAATTCATTGTCAAAATTGTAATTTTCCATTGTCAAAGTGACACAACTATCAATGACCAAATAAATAGCCCATTCATATTCTTATCGTTATTGTTATGTGGTCAATTTTAGTTTAGTTACTTATATCTGGTCATATATTTTATCCCATGACCCAATTGGTCATTCATCTTGTCATTTTTAGTTGGGTCACTCAAGTTTGGCCATTTATACCTTGAAAAAACTATGGTGACCAAATTTTTTGGTCGCTTGGTCATTTTTCTCTCATTTTCTACTAATGGTTGTGTAATAGCTATAGTATAAAATATGTATAATGTATTTAACTAGTCTGTATTAACTAGTTTATAAATGGAAAATACTTCATTTGCACCTCCAGGTGTCTACATGCTTAGAGTTTTCAAAATAATAGTTTTATATAACCTTTGGTCCCAGAATGTAGTACTACATCTTTTTTTAATATTTCATGACCATTGGTTGAATTGAAAACCCTATATGAATTTTTTTTGTGATGTCGAGACTGAAGGCCTTCTATACACAAGGGGTTGTATGGAATCCAATGCCATGTCCTCAGATTAAAGAAGATCTATAATACTGCTCAATTTATTGGCATCAAATCCTCATGGGTCCTCTAGCTTGTATATGGAATGCTCCAGGAGAGCTATTATGGATATTGATTTTAAATTATTAATTTTTAACTGTGAATTAAGGTAGGTTTGATGATAATGTATTTTATTTGTATGAGGAATATGTTTTCAAATGACATGTTAGATTTGTTTTTCAACTTCTTTTGTCAAATCCTACTACCAATATTGTATTTGAAAACCTGGGTTCCTTTCTATATATGATTATCCGTAGATGTTGACCAATACACTTTCAAGAGTTGAACCCATACACATAGATTTGATTGATTATTTATGACGGAAATATTTTTAAAATTTATATGTAGTAAAAAAAATCCTCTTAAATTATGAAAAAATCAATAAAACGTGGTATTCATTTCATACTTGCAATTAGTATTAATTGTTGGACTTAGGTGTCCCCAAGACCATAAGATAAAACTATTGGTCATTAATATTGTCTTCAAAACTCAGTGTCATCATTATCCTCTCTTCACCAAATGCCAATGCCAACTCCACCTTATGATCTTTTTAAGGGATGCAATATTTTAATGGAAGACGATTTAACTACTCCACCTTATGATCTTTTTAAGGGATGTAATATTTTAATGGAAAATGATTTAAATGTTGGAATTAGAGAAAGTATTTCAAATAGAAAGATAATAAATTCAAATATATCATTTTTTTCTAAAATTAAAAGATAGAGATTAAAGTGTGTGCAACTCTTATTTTAATAATAGAAATGTATTAAGCTACCTGCAACTCTTGTTATGTCCCCTAAGGGGATCATATATGTATTATTGGGTCCCTATTATTTTGACCCTAAGTTTATAATTTTTTCATCCAATTTATAAAGTTAAAAATATATTTTATTTAACAAAATTTAAAAAAATGGAATTTTTTGAATTGTTATTGGTTGCTGGATGATGTCAATTGGGTGGAGGGTTTCAACTTTCCTGTGATTGTTGGTTGTCAATCATTTAATGAGGATCTTTTTCTTTTGGTATATGCTCATGGTGGTGATGAATAAAATGGCTTGTATAAGGCTATGGCAATTAATGCACTAGAAGCCGTAAAATCTTGATTCATAGCAATACCTATAATTAAATTTGTACATGTCAATGGCGCTAGCTGGTATAATCTTCAAGCATTTCGTCTACTCTTGCTAGTGCTGCTTCGAGTCATCGCGGAAGATACACATATAGTATCAGCACAACCATATATATTCACATTCATATATTTTACGCATAGATGTCAGATGAGCTGGAAAGTATCTCGACACCAAGCGTCCTCAATATTCAATACCTTTAACTATTTGCGGCACGCTCTCATGAAGCATAGCAACAGCGGCCATTAGGTTTACCTGCACAGTTTGTGTGATATCACAGAATAAAAAAGCAATAAAAACGACTGTCCTTCTCCTTGTTAGTGTTTCAGGAAACACAGGGTCCGATGGTACGAGCGTTCAACATCCATGGCGACCCCGGATTTATCTTGATAACCCACTTTAGCTACGGTTGAATAATATAGAAACAAAAAAGTAAACCCGCGTGAATGTTGTGACAGTAGAGTTAAATACAGTGGACGCGGGTTTTGAATTGGGGTTCCACCGGGGTATAAGTGTGGGAGAGGAGTGTTCTAGAGGAAGAGATTTTTGAATTGGGTTATTGTGATGATAGTTGGGGATATATATATAGCAGAAAGGTGTCTTGAACATACCGGAAGTGGGTTTTAAATCGGTGTTATTTTGGATGGCACTGGAGGATAATTCAATTTTTCCTATAGATTATTCTGTGTCAAAGGTTGATACCACCGAGGACCTTTGGCATCTGCAGTTCGCCACCTGTATTATGCATGCGGCTTTTGGCAAGCCCTGGTATCCCTCTGTGCCTTCTTTCTCATACCAACTCTTCCCACCCTCTTCAATGTCGGGGATTGGAGCTTTGCTTCAGTGTGGCTCTTGATCGAGTACTTCCAGCGCAGGGTGTTGTCCCTGGCACTGAATCATGGCGACACCCTTTTTCTTTTATGTTTAAATTTATATTTTGTTTTTTGTGTGTTAATGGCCTTCGCATATGATATCATGTAGGTGTGGCATAAAAAAGAGAATATGGTCACGAGAAATATTTTATTTTCTCTAATCCTTAACCAAGTTTAAAAGACTCCGATTTGAGGGAGAGGCTGAACATAATTTTATGGTTAGAGTACTTCACCACGACTCCTGAGTTACAAACTGTCGCTCAACAAATTGCAGTTGCAGCATCTACAGCTGTTGGGAAATTTGTTACCCAGGTTTACGTGCATGATAAATCCATAGAAGGGCATGTCTTTCATCCTGCAGCTGACGCTGCAATGGTATACTATCCACCTCAGGTATGGTAGATCATGTTTACAGTTATGATTCATATGGTCAAATTCTTGTCGGTAATGCAATAGTCTTCCATTAAAATCATGTGGTTCCTGGATTTAGATGGCTTTGTGGCTCTTCCACGCGAGAGATGATTATGTCTGGAGGTAGATAATGTCTGCAGTACATTATTTTATCCCCTCCTATTGTTAAGAATGAATTCTTTTAGCTTCTAGGGATAATTCAGCAGAATCATTTACTTGAATTCCTGTAAATAAATGCAGAGATGTGGGCTCAATTTCCTATAGATGAAGCGTAGATTTCTGGACTTCTAATATATACATGAAATGAAGGTATATCTGCTTGTTCTTTTGTAGGTGACATGCACATATAGAAGTTGGAATCCTGCAGATTACACAGTTATATTTGTTGAATTTCCTGTGGGTAATATGCACATATAATTGCTAGAAGTCTGTAGGTTACACACAGGTATAAATTAACCAAGGATAATTTTAAGGACCCATACTTATTTAAAAGTGTATAAACCTTGGAGAATTTTACCAATTCTTAAAATGTCAACTATAAAATATTTGGCGATATTTTTCTAAGACTATTTCAATTTCTAAGGCTTTTATATAGTTTATATAATAATTTCACGATTTTTTAGAGTGAAAAAAGTTTACCCCTTCAAAATTGGGCAAAATGGAGCTTCAGAAAATGCAAATTGGAGAATTTTTTTTGGAAAAAAGCATGGAAAAATAACCCATGGGCTAAATTTCGCCCCTAAAATTATCCTTGATTGAGTCAAGTGAGTAAAATCACAAAGTTGTTGCTTAAGACATGGAATACAAATACACACACACATCTCTCTATATATAAAATTCTACTAGATGAGATATGGCCAATCTACAGAATTCATGATATTGGATTAAATCACAGAGTTGTTGCTTGAGACATGGAATACAAATACGCACACACATCTCTCTCTATATAAAATTCTACTAGATGAGATATGGCCGATCTACAGAATTCATGATATTGGATTAAATCCCATTTGCACATTTTATAAGAGGTCATGTTTCATTATTCCAGTTTGATACATAAAATATGAGAAGATTGGTTTGGCATAGATATCATTAAAACTCATAACCAATTTTTCTTTTAGATCATGAACGTGATCGCTATGGCATTGTGATCCCTTGTTTTGTCTGGTGGAATTCACTTGGTTACAGATTTACTATTTTATTGAAAATAGTGGATTGGAGAAGACAGAGGTTCAACTCACCTTGCCTTGATTTCATTGTCAGTTTGCTTTATGTGCTCTTTTTATTTTCAATAAGTCAAACTGAAACATATATAGAGAGAAGGTTTTTGGGTTATATTGTGTGCTTGTTTATCAATTAATATTAGACTGATACATGGAGTTTTAAGGTATACTGAGTTTTTGGAAAAAAGATAATTCTCTCTTACTGAGTTGCATCAACATTCCTTGTATCTTGTAAAACTTTTAGACACCGTCAACTCCAAAACCACAATAGTAATTGATATGATTGAAGTTGCTTAAAGTGACAGGATTTAAATTATTTTGTTTGCTTAAGGCATAACAATTCATATCTGTTTTCTTTATTCTTCTTTAACATGAATAAAAATGATATGTTTTCTCTATTTAATCCCTTGGTATTGCTATGAAGGAAAGTGGGTATATTACACAGGATCTATGGGACTTTATAGAAAACAAAGACAATAAGATTCATTAGTAAAAACCACAGAAGTGTGGTGTAAGGAAGCTGAAAAGCAAAGGAATGCTATGTTATAGAAAATGACGTTGCCCCCCGTTTTGTGTCCTGAAAGTTGTACATATCGATATGCGATGGAGGATTAATCTATTGAAAGTTGATTCATTTTTACACATTGTTCTCTTGAATTTGCTCTTCCTCGGCAGTTTGCTTGTTGGTGACTTAAATATTTCTTTTGAAGAGATCACCTTATTGTTTAACCTAAAGTACTCAAGTACCATACTTCTCTCCCTAGTACATCTAGCATTTTAATTGACTTCATTCTCTATTGGTAAGATAATACCGATCATATTAGGACAGTTATGTTTTAGTTTGGGTTAAACTGACTTTGAAGAAGGAAGCTTGTAAAAAGGTTTGAAGATAGGACTCTAGCATAAATAAATTAGAGCATGTCAAAATGTCTACAGACAAATAAGATGAAGCAGTCTTTTGTGTATTTGCGTTTAGAGAATGTAAGAAACTTTTTTCTTAGTAAAATAGAAGATAGAGAATGTAAGAAACTTTTTTCTTAGTAAAATAGAAGAAATTGATAGAAAAAAATCTGGCTCCTGCAGTCCGTCATTCTTCTCTCCTATTTTTATCGGTTTTAGTTTGATAGATTAAGATACCTACGTTTCTCATCTGCAGGTGATAATTCTTTCCTTGATTAATAATGGTTTTATTTTGATATACAACTACATTTCCCGATTTCCTGATCCTTGCAGTATTGAGGTTACTTCTGATCTTTGTACCCGTCTTTTTCTATTAGCAAAGTGTTTCTTTGAAATGCTTCCATTTGTTCCTCACTCTAACTTATGTTGTTTAACAAGTTGAGTTATAACTACCCTTATGATGAAACATAAATCCAGAATAAGAAAAAGGGATGGAAGAACCTCGTGAATTGGGGGAAATTGCTTATATTAATCCTATCTGACTTGCAATGAGTTGTATTACTTGAACAAAGGACCTGTTAAAGTCCCACTATAAAGTGAAAAAAGTGATTGATTTAGTTAGTAGTATTAGTTGAAGCAATTCCTTGAACCAAGTATCTTATAAAAAATAGTGTGTCATATGGTTCTTCTCTGTAGTAAACTTGGATCTAATTTTTCTTGCATCCGGTATCATCATAAACAGTACCAAGTTTTTCCTGGGTACTGATTGCCAAGAGATCTAGCATAAGAAAACATACAGAGGTACAATTATGATAATAATATTGTCTCTTAGATAAGTTAATGAGATCTAAATTTTTGAAAGGGAAACATGAAAGCCACCTTACACAGTCAAGCGTCAGCAAATACTCAACTAGTTTCATTTTACAAAGTGTGTAAAACTTAAAAGTACTTGAAGAAACTTAAAAGCATGTCCAGGATACATGGCATGAATGTTTTCTTCATACAATATGGATGTTTCCACAAAAACCAAAACCAGGATACTTAAAAAGTTAAATGGGAGAATTGTCTTAAAGTGTTCCAGGAGTACCAAAAGTATTGTTTCCTGACCAAAAAATGGACAATATTTTTGAAGTGGAAAATAATGGATCAAAGGTGATCCCCCTAAGAATATAAATTCCCTTTTCACTCGTATATGATATTATAATATTTTGAAATAATGATGGCCCCATCCATATGTGTAGCACTTATCAAGTTACAACAACTACAAAAAGTTGGCAATTTAACTAATAATATGTTAGGGTTAACCTTGACTTGGAAATGAGCAAGGTAGAAAGTGGTTTCCGACACAAGTTTTGGTAGTCCGTGTTTTCTTGCTAGTTGTATTTGCATGTAAAGAACTCTATTTATAGGGTTTTAATCCTTCATTGTAATGTTCCAAAGTGAGGAGGAGAGATGCTCTTGGCGGCCTTGGCCTAGTTTCGCTAGGCACCAATAATAGATCTATTATTGATGGCTTATTTTTCCCTATGGGGTTTTCCATGATAAATCTTGTGTTGCTATTGTTGATTGCTTGTAGTTGTATTTATTTTCTTTTGGATATTTTTATTCCTAATAGTGGTATCAGAGCCTGGTGTGTAGGTAACACTGCTTATAGGTGCATGATAAAAAATGGCATTGCTTCAACAATTGGATCTGCAAGGAGAAATTGCACATCAACTAGTTAAAGTGTAGATCTGCTATATGGAATGAAGATCTTTTGTTTAAATGACTAGATCTGTCAAATCAGAGGCTTGCTCTATGTTGTTGTTCCCTAGTAGTGAAAATTAAAGAGATCGATGATTCCTACACATTACGTGCAATCGTTGTGAAAGAGGCCAATGTGAGTAGGAGAGATGCTCTTGGTGGCCATGGCCTAGTTTGGCCAAGGAACAATAATAAATCTATTATTGATGGCTAGTTTTTCCCTACGGGGTTTCCAGGATAAATCTTGTGTTGCTATTATTGATTGCTTGAATTTGTACTTATTTTCTCTTGGATATTTTTATTCCTAACAACATAGACAAAATTCTAAATGGATAACAAAAATCAACTTTCATAGACAAAATTCTAAATGGATAACAAAAATCAACTATCAATTATGGTCAAGACAACTTGTTATAAAAAATTGCTAATAAGATACCACAAATATTTCATTTCAGACACATTAAGCATAGTACAAATTGAAATTGATTCCCTTGACTTTAACTACTGCAACAACTACATTGCAAGAGACCATCAACAATATGTTAGTCACCTTTATTAAAAAAATGTACTAGTTTTTTGGGACAATAATTTAATTTACAAAGAACATTGATCGATTGGAGCAAGTGGAAGAAAGTCACCTCGACCCTGTAGAGGGCTTGATTGTATGCCAAATGGTCTAAATGTAGTTTTGATTAAGATCCGGAGCACTGGGAACTGTCACTTCAAAAGGAGTTACAGTAAAACTAAATATCAAGAAGCTTGTCCATATGTCGGAATGAACCGCAACATAGAATCTTAAAATACTAAGAGTATTCCTGACTCCGACTGAATATTGTTATAATTTATAAGAAATTATACACAACAATAAAAGTCATATGCATTCCTTTCATTAGAGCAGGAAGATGAGTAATATTCCTAATGATTAAAACTTAAAAGACAAGGACACACCACTCTACTATCTTGAATTTTGTTTGGTTGAAAAAATTGGTTGTTGTTGTGAGGCCTCATCTTGCAGTGGATCCAAGGTCAAATTCAAAATATTTTCTAAAAATTAAAGAAATAACGAAATACTCTACAAATGCCACTTTTATGTTTACTAAGGCATTTGCAATTTTGCATGCTAGTATTGTGTTTCATGGTAGTTAGGAAATCATTCTCTCTAAAGCAGTGCACTCACCACATCCTCATCCCACCATTATGCTGACAAAGGCGTCTATTCTTCAAATGTTATGGAACTATCTATTAGCACCAGTTTTGTCTTGGACGAGTGGAAGGGTTCAGATCCATGAAAGAATGAGTAAGGCCTACTTTTTTAAGTCATATGAACCAAAGAAGACTAAATGGGATCTCTGAGTGCTTATTTCTTAGCTTGGGAATAAAAATGGCACAAGAACTTGGGTTTTAACATTACAAATGTGGATAAAACACCAAAAATCAGCCCGCAGTTATATGATGGCACAAGTGAACGGAGCGAATCTATGAGGATGAAGATCGATGGTCGCAAGCACTCTTCTCAAAAGTAAGATGGAGGGGTTTAAGTGTGGGCAGAGTGTTGCTAGCCCACGATCAAGTTGGAAATCAGATCAACAAGTGGAAGGATAGATCTACAGACAACAAGTACTTTGGTGATTAGCGAGGTAGTGAACTTTTTAGAATTGCGAAGTGGAGGTAGGTCGCGCAGGTTGCAACGGTGCAGATCTTACGGGGAAAGGCATCAATGGCAGAGGTTTAGTTCGCATATTGAACATGCACGGAGTATCGGCACATTCCAAATTCGCGAACATCAGTAAAGGACACACTTTTGGACGGTCAGGATGCGGACAGAGGCCAGATCAACCATTGATGGTGACTACGCAGATCTAAGGTGCTAGGAGGTAGCCTTCTGAAGAGCGAAGCACCACGGAAAGCTGTGGAGTTAAACAAAGGAAAGTATCAACGTCGCAGGGTTGATTGGGTAGATGGACGACGAAGCAAGCCTCTTCATTGTGATAAAGGAAAGATTGATAAGAAAATATAAATAATATAAAAATATTGCAAGGGGATCAGGATACTATTTGTCCTGTGCATTGGAAAACGATAGACGATGACTGTGCAGAAGCAGACAAATGGCCCCATTGAGACAGTAAAGGATAGATTGAAGCTGATTAGGGAACAAAATATAGATGTGCATAAGGTTTACCAGTCATTTTTCCATTTATTTGCAGTCAACCAAACCCTAAACTGTCCCGAGTTTGTTGACTGGTGCGCCACCAATTACTCCTCCTATGAGAGGGTAATTATGGATGCATCTAGTTCAAATATCCTGTGCCCAGTCAATCCCCTCACTGTTAGGAAAGCCCTGTCAATCCTGGATGAGTTCTGCCAAAAATCCAAAGAATACAAGGAAGAAGCCCTAATTCAGTGTTTCAGACATTCCACAATTGAATTGCAGCAAATTTTCTACAGGGCCTTCCTAAAAACTAGTGTCCCATTGTAGAGCCATGCCTTCCCAGTTGAAATCCGTCTATTTACTGAAGAATCCAAATGTGTTATAACTATGTTAAGCCAGTTCCTAGGATTAGATACAGACATGTATGTCAGTGAGCCTTTAATGAGCCTATTGTTTGCCCTCAACACCTGTCCACTTGAGTATGATGAGCCCAGTTAGTCCATCCAATGTGTCTGCCTTAAATTTGATGAGTCCCTAGCTGAGAATATCCATTCTCAGCTAGTGGACTTCCACAAATATAGAAGCTTTAGATTCCAGTCATAATTTTGCATGCTAGTATTGTGTTTCATGGTAGTTAGGAAATCATTCTCTTCTAAAATAGTGCACTCACCACATCCTCATCCCACCATTATGTTGACAAAGGCATCTATTCTTCAAATGTTATGGCACTATCAACACTGAACATGAAGACAAATATTTTCAGAGCAAAATAGAGAATGCCAGAATACTGTATCTGGATTCCCTTCATCCAAACCCATTTATACAGATTGGTTTCCAACTTTCCAATATAGCTTCATAGCATGAATTAGATCATGTTTGTTGTAATGTTATATTCTCCATCTTACATTTTCTTTTCTGTTATTCCCAAAAATAAAAATACTCATTGAATTATCCCCAGTTATAAACAGTGTCTACTTTTTATCCAAGCTAGGTTAATGACAAGACGTAACGTCCGTCAAATTTGACAATTTACAAAGTAAGACAATTTTTCTTACAAATTCATACAGGATATATTTGAACATAGCGTAAAAAAATTATCAATAGCTTAGAGTTTCACCGAAGAATCAACATAACCTCAATCCCAGTCAGGTCCCCCTTGGAGAGTACAATCCAATATGGGAAATTTTTCCAAAAAATGGAATTGCAGTTTACCTCTATCCAAAATGAAAATACTATTCCTACTATTGAAGTAATTAAATAGAAAACTAAGAATAAAAGAAATAAAGAACCAAATGCATGCTGGAAACAGATTTATCTAAATACATTGATTGTATTGATAAAATAATAATATGTTATAAATAAAAAGGAATGTATCATTTAAATCAACACGAAATATAAATCTAATTTAAAAATTAAATTATTAATACAAATAATATATTAATGATTGTATAAAAGGTATTTCACAAATAATGAAATAAATACTACATTATTACAATCATGAGCATAAATACACAATACTTCATGTATATATCATCCATGCCCTATAATCATGTGATGTACACAACATAAATGAATGACTCAATAATCTAAGTCAAAAAAATAAATTAAATCTATAATCAGAATATGTGAGAGGATAAGTCCACTCGAGTTTAAGTACAATTTGCAGCATTATACGTGGTAGTTGTGATAAGAGTATGGCTTCTGCTCAATCTCAATGCAAAAAAATATGAGAAGTCGAGCATATGAAAAGAAATGCAAGTTTTCTTGTATGATTGGTATAAGAAGACATATTTTCACAAGCCAAACAAATCTAGCACACCGAACATAAGGATAAACATATTTACCTACGTGGACCTTTATAGTTTTCATGGCTTGCTAGCACCAAATGTGAAGCACATTGACCGCTAAATTGTTTGGAATTGTTCTGAAGATGACATCAACCCAAGTCAATGCCACACACATTGTATGTGTGTTCCAGTATCTAATGGAGTTTTGCAACCTTTCTCTAAAACAACGGTTCCAGTCTAAATGATGAACACTTGTTAGCCAGCCATTTGGCCTCACACATTTCATTCCATGCTTGGATTATCTCATCAATCTTGAAGCCTAACCCTGTAGATATTTCATGAATTCATCAATGAAAACAAAGGTCATGTTTGCATCATCTCCAGAACTAACTACTGAAGGTGTGCAAATCCCTTGTTTCTGCTCTACAACAGATTAATCCAATGTACTTGACATGGTAGCAAATTGAGGATGAAATACCTAACAGAATGCACCAACAATACATTTTGTTGCAACAAGCTCAAATATTGTCTGGAAATTCCAATCTGGTGTTGTCTACAATCGCTAGAAATGGCACTAATAAGGGCCTCAGACCTCAAGGTCCTATGACAAATTTTCAACAACTTGAACAGCCTCATAACATCCATCAAAGTGGAGCAGCTACACTGTGGAAGGATATTGTGATAGTCCTGTTCGAGGTATGACAAGAACACTGACTCTTTATTATTCAAAGTTTCATCTGCAAAGTGGAAACATTTCAAGGTATAATAGTCATCGCTTCGGTGGTAGTGGAGAAAATTTCCCATTCTCTAATTGTCATATGCATCCTGTTGCAAGTAGGAGGATGTCTAAACCTGGTTCTTTTTCATTGAAGGATTCTTGAAGTGTTGCAATTTTGGATCAACGGGGAAAAACTAATTTTCCCGAAAGGATTTTGACTAGAAATGGTCACATTGTGTGAATTCCCTTACAACCATCAATTCAACTTTTCCAGGGGGGTGAAAGAAATATTTGTTAAGTAATGGACATGGCAATGGAAGGACATATCTAAATGGACAGTATTCTTCTTCATTTTCAGGGTCTTTTCAGTTGAATAATCGTGCAAATTCTAAAGGAGTACCTTCTGGCATTACAGAACATGAGCTTGCATCCAATGTATTATCTAATCCTCGCCAACAACAGGCTAAAATATACAACTCACTGGAAGAAGTAGAAGGTAGTATCTATCTTATAGCTAAGGACCAACATGGCTGTTGTTTTCTACAGAAGAAGTTTGAGGAGGGTAGTCTTTAGGACGTGCATAAAAGTTTTGTTCAAATTATTGATCACATTATTGAACTCATGATCGATTCGCTTGTGAATTACCTATTACAAAAGATTTTGGAGGTGTGCATTCAAGAACAGAAGATGCAAATTCTTCTTGTAGTAACTAGGAAACCGGGCGAGCTTGTTAATATATCTCTTAACCTGCATGGGTAAAAGTCAATTTTATTGAGTTTGTTAATAATAATGGAATGAACTTTATTTTATGTGGATAAACACTGGAACTGCAACATGGTCTATCTTATTCTTATTTGGTGTCTGATTGATTTTAACCATAAGAAGTGATTTATGTTCCACGCATTTTTTAGTTAAAGTTTCATAGTCTACAACCATTTTTCCCTTGAAACTTAAGTGTTGTTTCAGGATGCGAGTTGTATTGAAATTGATAGAAACTTTAAAGACTCCAAAAAAAATTCTCTGGTTGTAACAGCACTTGAGCCGGGTGTTGTTACTTTGATAAAATACTTGAATTGCAATCATGTTGTGCAACACTGTTTGCAATGCCTCACCAATGAAGAAAACCCTGTAGTGATCCCCTGCACCTTAAAATCCTCATTAACTCAGCTAAAAATTTCCACATATATATATATATATAATAGACGAAGTACTTTGCTTTTAACCAATTATTTTATGATATCCTTAAAGTTTTACCAAATTCAACTTGCTGACAAGGTTGTTATGTACACAATTTTTAATGAGTATTTTTGGGATTGTCGTGCCGTTCATGCTCATTCAAGGAATCTTGAGGGTGATTCCATGAAGATAGGTAATTATTTTTGACCAAATATGGTGATGAAAAACGGAAATCATTACCCATCTATTAAATTGAAGCCCTCGAAACTCATATTTGTCAAATGAATTTCGACATGTGGTTAAAAAACAAAATGTAGAGAATTATGTTGGCTTTCCAATGATATTTTTTTCGAAATATACCAATGTCATTTATCATGTCAAATTTTGCATTTAATGAAACGTGTGTACTTAAAACTTTGAAGAGCAATTAACAAGTGGTTTGTGTATGTGCACAATAATTTAATATTAAAGTAATAATTTAAAAAAATGAAATATGTGTACATGTTATAGACATATTGCACTAGTGCTTACATATTTTTCTTTTAATTTTTCTCAAATAATTATATTTATTATTATTTTTCGAAACTGACCAATGAATATTTCAGTCACATTTTGCACACATGTTTGTGTGTGCACCAAATCTTTTGATTGTTTACATAATTTGCAAAAATAAAAATACTCTTTTGAAGAGGACGCACTTATCTAGTGTTTGTGTATTTTTTCAAATTTTTTTGATGTGTATTTTGAATGTTGTTGATTTATCTTTGACCTCAATCAAAGTTGTCGGCAGGGTTTTTTAGGGCAAGTTTTAGTAGAAATTTAAAAACAAAAGACATACGAAAATAAAAAATCGTAAATTTTATACATATGATAGAGGATTCATTGACGAATCCAATGGTTTTAAGTCCGCTCATTAATGTGCATTTAATGACATAGTTTAAGCCTCTAAAAGGAAGACAAAACTTTCTTTCTGCAGTGAAAAGGGCTTTCGGCCTATTTTTAGGCCCTCGATCGAGGTATTTAAAATACCTCAATCGAGGAATAAATATGACCTCGATCAAGGATCGAGGACCTCGATCAAGGTTTTTAAATAAACCTCAGTCGAGGTATTTTAAAACTCTCGATCGAGCAAATTGCTCAATCGAGGGCCTAAAAAACAGGTTGCGGGGCTTTTTTTTATTTTTTCAAAAGCTAGATCGAGCTTTCAAAAGCTATATCGAGCTGTTAAAATCTAGATCGAGGTCTTGTTTCAACCCTCGATCAAGGTTTTGATAGCTCGATTGAGGTCTTGTTTCAACCCTCGATCGAAGTCTTGTAAAGCCCTCAATCGAGGTTTTTTTAAACCCTCGATCGAGGGCTTTAAAAGACCTCGATCGAGAGTCCGCGACACAAATTTTTGGCACTTCGCTTGCCAAAAATCGTGAACCACCTTCATGGATCAACCCTTGAGTGTAGCTTTGTTATCGAGTGGGGAATTGTTGTGCATAGTTTTTTTGTCCTCTTGTTTAATTTTCAATTGTTGTGCATAGTTTTTTTGTCCTCTTGTTTAATTTTCAAGCTACATGTTTAGTTGTTTGGACTCTTTATTTTCTCACCGTGGAGAGATTTCTTTTTGTAAAAATATAGCTGACAAGAACATATAGAGTTTTGTATAAAGAATGTAAACTTTTTCAAATATAAATTAATGATATATTTTTTTAAATTCAACTTTATTTTATTGCTAAAAAACAATTTACTTACTCCCTGGTCATTAATGGTCTATAAAAAAAAATATTTATGTTATAAAGGTTTTGCAAATGATTGTGTTCTCATGCTACTAGATCTTTTTCACAACTTCCTTTTTACAACTTTCCAAAATAAATAATTTAAGGAAGAAAAAATTTGATATTTATTGATATCAAAAGTATGGTTTTCAATAAAATAATTTATAGATAGTATCAAAAGACTACTTAATTTTTTATCAAAAGAGTGATGGAAAATTTTTCCATATAGGCTTAGCTTTGAAAGTGATGTCACATCAAACAAAGTAATTTACTTTAAAGAGAAGACTAAATCGCATATTAGAAACAACAGTTGTATTGTTTATTGTTGATAGTATGCAGCTTGAATGAGCCTAATGTAATATTTTAGGACTTGCATGTTTACTTAAAACTTAGGTGAGAGTTATAATCCAGCTTTTGTTGTATTTCAATATTTACAACTTTGTTAGTGCTATTTTATGATCATGTTATTTGTAAATAGTTTGGTAGGAAATATTTGCACCCACTTAAATTTTCTAGCGTACTCTTATAATCGTTTGTGGCCATATTTGTTTTGGCAAATTAGCCATAGAATAATTGCTTGTCATTGAAGGAACATCAGTGCCATGAAGTTTGTTATTTCACTAACTCAGATCTAACAAATATTTTAAATAATTCAATATATATAATTAAAGCTAATTAAGGGAAGCGAGGTGACAACTATTAATATATCTCTCTAACAAAATAGGATAAATATTAATGTTTGATATCACTTTGATTGCTTGAGTAAATAAGATTATTGTTGATTTTTTATAGCCACACCACAAATCAATTATTTTGTAGCTTGCAATCAATAAAGTCCATTTCAACCAATGTATAGAGTACACTATCAAGGTCAATTGGGATTGGGTTTGGGTTTGAAGCCAGTCCATCAAGTCACATTCTCATTGTGTTCAACTCTCCCTATATGGGATTGAGGTTTTCATAACACACCCTATATGGGATTGAATTTTTCGAAGGGAGTACAAATCTAGGATTGCGTTTTTCATTACCCTCCCTATATGAGATTGATTTTTTCAAAGGGACGAGGATGGGTACAAATCTTTGATTTTGGCACAAAAATATCCTTGGGGATGGCAACTAAGCCCATGGAAATTTGCTCTTAGTAGTTCAACCCCTCAATACTTGTTTCTTGAAATATTTTATAAATTCCAATCAATATGACTTCTCTAATCGCTTCGAAGTTTTAATTCGCTTGATAATTTTATTTATCTTGATTCCAATACCACAAAATGTTCAATCTTAGAATGTAGGATTTTGCAGTTTGACATAGTTGAGTTGTTTTTGCTATTTCCAAAAAAAAATCACTATCAACTATGTTGAATCTTACATGAAGTTATTTTTAACAGTTTGAAAATTTGGCCTTTTTATAATTTTTAATTAAAATATGCATTTTAAAGTACAATATTTGAAAGTTTGAACATCTCAGAGTTTTTGGCATGGTCCACAAGTCTAAACAAATAGCTCATTTCTGCAACTTTCTCCAAATAAAGTAGGTGGGCTCTTGTTTTAATAATAGAAATGTCTTTCAAAGTGAAATTTCCAAGTAAGTTTCGAATGACTTTGTTATAAAATTATTAAGACATCAAGTGAAACAAGCAATCCATGTTCAATAAAATACGACTATAAAAAATAATTCATCGGTCAATTATAAAACACAACGTGTCTAAAGAAAATACAAGTATAAAGAATAATGTATCGGTCAACAATTAAAAAACAACGTGTCTACACTTGACTTCTACCTTCATATACTGAATATTATACTTTTGTACTACTGTAATTGTTTCTACAAATAAGGCCTGTGTCATATTGGATTGTTTGTGGGTTGCACGTTGGATGGTTAGGCTGGGGTTTAATTTGTTTATGGTGGCTGGTTTAATTTATGTGGATATTTTTATGTATTAAATCTTTTAGATTATAGTGTACAAAGAAAATTTAGTTTAGTCTGTAATTTTAATTAATGTTATATGGACAAAATTTTAGACATTAATCAAAATAATTTTATTACAATCTTTTCTACTTCTATATGGTAATTACTAATTATTTAATCTTTTCCATTTTATTTTATTTAAATATTAATTTTTATTTTCATGTTTAAATAAAATAAAATAATTTATATTTATATATTTAAGTCAATATAATAATTTTACTTAGATGTGTGTAATTATTATTTTTATTTCTTAATTTTAAATGAAAAGGTTATTGTCAAGTTTAAGAATAACATGGCTGGTCATCGGATAAGGTTATATGAAAAGATCATTGCCAAGTCTAAGAATAACGAGCGCTGGTCAACGGATATAAACTGTAATATTGGAGTTAAGCAAGGTTGCCCCCTCTCCCCCACCCTTTTTGGCATTTACTTCGATAAACTAGAAAGGTGTTTAGAAGAAGCAGGTTGTGCATGCATGGTCTTAGCTGAGATAGTTATCATCCTCCTGCTTTATGCTGATGATATTGTTCTTATGGCAAGGTGCCCCTTTGATCTCAATAAACAATTAAGAATTCTAAAATATTTCTGCTCTAACATGGGTATGACTGTTAGCACCGACAAGACAAAAGTTATGATTATAAAATCTAAAAAAAACACCTACGCAAATTTTATTTATGATAACAATAAATTGGAGGAAGTGACTTCTTACAAGTATCTTGGAATTGATATTCATCACAAGCTCAATTGGAACCACAACATTGAGAAAATGATTAATGGAGGATGGAAATCTTATTTTGGTCTTGAAAATAATTGTAAATCAACCAACTTGGTCATGTGGGATAAAAAGAAGTTTCTCTTTGAAACTCTTGTCATCCTCGTTATCTTATACGGTTGTGAAGTATGGGGGTGCAACATTTCTAGAGAATCTTGGAGAAAGATTGAGCAAATCCAGAAGCGGTTTATAACTTATAACCTTAAAATTAAAAGCAACACATCTTATCTTATTCTCCTCTTAGAAGTGGGTATTTCCCCCATCGAGAGCATGGCTATGGCTAGGTACCTGATGTACAAGCACAAGATCAATAACATGGAAAATGGGAGACTTCCTTAAATTGCTCTAAATTCAAGTCAAAACCAATTACGCCTCAAGCGAAGTTGGTGTAAAGATACGATGACTTGGTTAGACTATTGGGGTATTGATGAAAATGACACTTTGCAGAATATCAATAATGTCAAAAATATTATTTCTTCTAAGTTTAAAGAGAAATTGTGGTGCGAGGAAAAATTAGCAATTAAGAGAAAACCAAGATACTATAAGGAGGTGATTAACCCTAATTTGGAAGATCAGAATTATCTCTCAATGGTAACTAGTTCAAAGAAGAAAATGAATATAGCCAAGATTAGAACGAACTCTCATGAGCTTCATAGTGAAATAGGGTGTTGGTTTATTCCCAAAACTCTGTGGGTGGAAAGGGGTTGTCATCATTGTGATTTTATGAGCGTTGAGGATGAAAATCGCTTTCTCTCACTGTGTCTTGCTTACACCCACATTAGATATGAGTTTCATAGTATTTGATACAATACAAACCTTTTTAACCTTCTGACTTGCCAAAACTATAATGAGTTTGGAAAGCTTAGAAACCTTCTGACTTGCCAAAACTATAGTGAGTTTGGAAAGCTTATTTCTAAGCTTTTTTAGCATAAAAACAAAAGTTTAAAGAAAACCAACTAATAAGCTTCTTAAGTTGTGATAGACTAAAGTTGGTTAGTTATCATCATTATCATCACGGCATTTCCTAAATTAATCATCTATAGACCTAATTTATTCTCCAACTTCTTCTCCAACTTTATATATGAAAGGTTTTTTTCCTTCAAAATACTTAATACAAAAAGCAAATATATATTTAATTGTTATTCCAAAAGAGTTTACTATCAAAAATCATTTTTATATGAACATTTTAAACCATGTGATGATTTGTTAAAATTATTTAAAATAAACAATTTATTATTTATATATAAATATAAAAAAATTAATTTAGTTTTTCTTAGTTTCTTTTCTACTATATATATATATATTCAACTTCTCTTTATTTATATATATAATGGTTATTAATATATTAATATGATTTTCATTTATTATTTTTTCATAATTATAAATATTTATTTTATTTTATTATATTTAATATTAATAAATAATTTTATTTTATTTATAATAATATACAAATATAGAAATTATCAAATATATATAAAAAACTAATTACTTTATTTCTTTCCTTGGTTTAAATATATTTAATATTAAAAGTACTTTCCTTTTTTCCATAGAAAAAAATTTGCAACTTGGTATTATAAGAAAAAGGAACCTAAGTTACAAGAAGAGAAAAACTGATGAAACATAGCGACTGAAATACAAAAGACTCAAGACAAGCTTGACTCAGAGACGGCCTACCTGGCCAAACAGGGGGCGATGAGAACAGAGCCGGAACAACGACCAAACAACGATTTTTTAAAATCTATCTTAGTCTAAATCGCCATGGAAAGCAGGCAGTTAATACTTGTTAACAAAATAGAGCTAATAACCGAAAGAAGCCAAATCAAAAAGATAAGATGGTCCCCTGTGCCACAATCACCCCATCAAGAGTCTCTGTAAAAACCAAGGTACCGGTATTCTGTCCCAAAGCGAGCTTTGAAAGATTACCGGCCTCCACATTAGCTTCCTTGTAGATGTGATGGCAGCTTATCGAGGCAAAGGATTCACTGATACTTCTAATTTCCTCCATCCAATGCTCCGGGGCAATTGTGTTCAATTTATACTTACCATTAAACCAGTTGACAATTACACTAGAGTCCCCGAAGATCTGTATGGAAAGAAAACCCCTCCTATGGGCATACCAAAGCAGACATCTCAGAGGAAGCATTTCCACCTTTAGGCTATCACCACCTCCCAAACCAACCTGGATCATGATACAATGAGTTTTACTGATAGTGAACATAATTCCAGCACCACAAACCCCTCGTTGGGATGCCCCGTCAAAGAAGGCATTAATACAGCCCTCCTCCAATGGAGGATGAATCACTCTTCTGAGTTTCGAAACTGCCTGCAGATCCGTCTTTCCATTCCAATGATATAGGGTTCTTCTGGCCGTTGCCTCAACCGAAAGATGAATGTCTTCAAGAATTGCCAAATTTCTCTATTTCCAAATGCCGGTAATAAGACATAGAGGCAGAATGCAATGTTTCCCTTTTGTCCCAAACCAACAATGTAAGCATTCCAGCAGATCAGCTCCCATCCAGAAGTCTGGAACATGCAACCGAGCTCTGATGGTCATCCAGACTTCTCTCACAAAACGGCACTAAAGGAAGCGGTGGTGGATGTCCTCATCCTCATCTCTGCATAAAAAACATATACCCGGCCCCTGCAATCCCCTTTTCCGAATGTTTTCCCACTTAAGAATTCTATTTTGAATACATAACCAGAGGAAACATTTGTATTTCAAGGGGATTCTCCATCCCCATAACTTGTCATGCCACCAGCATGATACAGGGAGATTTGGATCCGACCTAACCTGTAAATTGTAAATAGTAGCCACATTAAGTATACTCTTGGAGCCAGGGCCATCCCACGCCAACTTATCCCTCCTGTTATAGAGTTTGATACCCGCCTACGCAAGCCTGGCAACATAACAATCCCACTCCAGCCACCACTGAGGCGAAAGATTAAGTTCTGCAGCCGATAACCAACACTCCCGACAGACATCACTACGATCATTGAATATCTGAGAAAGAACCACCACCTGCTTGGCGTGCAATTCATTGATAAGCTCAGGGTGAAGCTTATGATTCCCCTCATCCCCGATGAAAGGGTCCACTCCAACAAATAACTCAAAACCATTGCCGATTTTCCACTTAATCCAGGGGATAATGAGATGGAAGGTTTTGATCAAACTAGCCCAAATCGCAGATACTCTAGAAGGACTAGATTGAGAATGCCGAAGCCACTGAGTGGTGGTGAAAGTTTTAAGATATTTAGTGTGGATGACCCTGCTCCATAGCCCTTCATCCGCCAGAGCTCGCCAGAGAGATTTGGAAAGCATTGCCACATTAAACAGACTCTGCCACTTACAGAGATGCCACTTCTTAATCAGAGGTTTTCTAGACCAGATGAAGTCGATCAATCTACTACGCACACCCTTGATAATCGAAGCAGAAAATCTTCTGAGACCAAACCAAAAAACCAGAATGCCCTGCAGCACCGACTGAGCCAGTGTGAGTCTTCCCCCGATGGTTAACCAGCGTGTTGCCCATATCCCTTGTATTTGATCATAGTTGAAAATATCAACTAAAATTAGAAACTAGGTGCTTTGCCTTGTTTAAATATATTTAATACTAGAGGTATCTTCCTTATTCCTATGTTCCTTGTATTTGGTGATAGTCCTGTTAAATGCTTGAATAGACATTGGAATGATCTCATTGATGACTAAAAGCTACTTGGTATTGGAGGTACCTTGACGGAACCTGTTCCCCCACCTTTTCTTTTTATTTCCTCGCCGAGCCAACGGCGAGCAAGTGGAAATAACTTTTTATGAGAAAACCATAAATTAATATAGAAATTAGTTTTATTTTTAATATTTTAATTTTATAAAAAGTAGTATTCAGTTATTGGAGGGACCTTGATGGAACCCATAAATTAATATAGAAATTAGTTTTTATTTTTGAATATTTTAATTTTATAAAAAGTAGTATTCAGTTGTTTATATATGTTTTCTCAAGAAAAAAATCATATTCATTGATCATAAAGAATAGAGAATACATTCCATAAGCGCTGCTGCATGATAAGAGAAATAAAACTAAGAAATTTTGTCTTTAAGTGTTCATACTTGTTTTAATAGTTACATTGCAAAATAAATTGTTCATGAAAAATTTAGATCTATCCATGTCATCCAGTTAAACTGTCAAAAATATCCATGGATTTCCAGCTGATATCTTGGTTGCCATTGTTGTTTGTAGTGATCTTGCACTTGCCTTCTTCCAAAAGTAGTCCATTTTTAGATAGTTCATCTGCTAACATATTTTGTTCTCTATAGACATGGGCAAAATCCACCTTGTTGAAAAGAGAAATCATTGTCTCTAGATTGCTTCCAAGATTCTGTAATGAATGGTTTCTTAAGCTAATTTCCTGTTGCATGAATTTAATCCACATCACTGAGTCCCCAAAAACTTTGAAAGAGTCCACCATCTTTTCTTTTGCAAGCTGCAGGGGAAATCTCATCTCTAGTCCTTCAACTCTGTCATTAGTACCTTCTCCTCCATTTGCTTCAAAACTTACAGTGACAGAATCTGACAACTTCAAATAGCCTCCTATCCTGCACCTACTATTATCACATGCTCCATAAAAAAACCCCACTATATCTCCCTCATCAATCTTTAATACTTTTAACTGTCTTTTCTTTGACTTACTTTGCTGTCCCAGAAAAAAAATTGTAGGTTGATAGAATCTGGGTAATGACATAAAAACTAGGAAGGTAATTATCTTCAAAGATAGAAAGATTCCTGACTATCCAAACAAACTAGGCAACCAAAAAGGGTAAACATCTCAATCTTTTCAGGTTAGGATCATTGTACCAGGATTTTAAAAAACTTTCAAACGAGTTACCTTCTCCCGTAATCCTCAGTTGAAGATTAAGACTTAGTCCTTTCCAAACCTGTTGAACGAAAGGGCAGTGCAAGAACATATGTTTGGCATCTTCATCAACATTCCTACATAGGCTACACCTACCAGGACCTTGATATTTTCTTCTTTTCAACATGTCCCAAGTTAAAACCTTACCATTTAAAATGAGCCAAACCAAAATCTTACTTTTATGGGTCACTCGAGTTTTCCATAGTTTTAGCCACCACTAGGATCTTGCTTGAGCTCGGTTCCTCCAAAGCGAGATATAAGATTCCTTTACGGAAAAGGTCCCTCCTTCCTCACTTCCCAGCCATTGTAGAGTATCAGGATTATTATTTAGCTTTATAAATCCTTTTACAAACTTCGTTGTCCATTTATTCCAACTTACTGACCAAATCTCAGGAATCTGCAACTTTGTCGCCGATTTCCACTTCTGAAGAAAACTTGTGCCCCCTTCCGCTACACCTACTAATATAGTTATACCCCTTTCTTCCAGGAACAACAAGAAAGATTGGGAGAACTGTGGCATATTTTTAACACCTTTATAAAAATATATACCAATACGGGCCTCCCTTCCACTCCCCACATCCCAAACCAGCCGATCCCCTATTACAGGGAAAATTGCCACTATCGCCTTCCAAAAAAGCGACCCTCCTCGGCTACTCTTTCGTGGCATCCGAATCCACTCTAACAACGTTCCATTCCCCAGATATTTATAGCGAAGAATAGATTGCCACTTCTCATCCTTCGAAATAAACTACCACACCGACTTTGCTGCCAGCACTGCTTCAAACATAGACAAATCTTTAAATCCCCACCCTCCAGCCTCCTTTGGTTTTGATATAGACACCCATGACGTCCAATGGATGCCTCTGTCCTCTACACCAGTCCACATAAATATGAAAAAGATCTTTCTAAGAGAGTGCAGAACTCCCTGTGGGACTTTGGCAATCCTCATCCAATAGACTGGGATCGCACTTAAAACACTCTTAATAAGTACTACTTTTCCACCCTTGGAAAGAAACTTGTTGCACCAAAAATGAATGCGTCTTTCCACCTTAGGTAGGAGCCAATACTAGTCTGCGATGCTATAGCAATTTGCTTTCAGATGAAACCCTAAGTACTTAAAGCCATTTTAAAGCAGATAAAATTCCATCTACATAATCTCCAGGAAGCCATTTAGTTCATTAATGTCAATTTCATTAATATAGCAGGATGACTTCCCGAAATTAATTAGCATCCCTGTAGCTTTGCTAAAGAGCCAAAGCATATCTTTAACCACCCTTGTCTCTTCAATAGAATTACCTAGAAAAATCAAGGTGTCGTCCACAAAGAAAATATGTGAAACCCTTGTTGCACCAAAGCTAATCCCGAAAATGCGATTGTTTATATATATATATATATGTGTATGTATGTATGTACTTTTAAGTAATCTAATTCTATCAAAAACAATATTATGAGATGATTTAAATTACAGGAATTTATCATCTATCAGGTTTTATAAAGAGGGCTTTTAAATTGTGAAAAATAAAGTTAATATATTGTAAGTATTAGGGGTGGAAAGTAGGGTACAGGGGGTTTATAGGTATTAATGATTTATACCCATGACGTCCAATGGATGCCTCTGTCCTCTATACCAGTCCACATAAATATGAAAAAGATCTTTCTAAGAGAGTGCAGAACTCCCTGTGGGACTTTGGCAATAATCATCCAATAGACTGGGATCGCACTTAAAACACTCTTAATAAGTACTACTTTTCCACCCTAAGTACTTAAAGCCATTTGAAAGTGGATAAAATTCCATCTGCATAATCTCCAGGAAGCCATTTAGTTCGTTACTGTCAATTTCATTAATATAATAGGATGACTTCCCGAAATTAATTAGCGTCCCTGTAGCTTTGCTAAAGAGCCAAAGCATATCTTTAACCACCCTTGTCTCTTCAATAGAATTACCTAGAAAAATCAAGGTGTCGTCCACAAATAAAATATGTGAAACCCTTGTTGCACCAAAGCTAATCCCGAAAATGCGATTGTGAATATATATATATATATATTTAAGTAATCTAATTCTATTAAAAAAAATATTATGAGATGAGTTAAATTACAGGAATTTATCATCTATCAGGTTTTATAAAGAGGGCTTTTAAATTGTGAAAAATAAAGTTAATATATTGCACGGGGGGTTCACTCAATGAACTTGTTACATAGCACGACCGTTCGCAGGATATTAAAGAATATCCCTAATTTCACTAAATATTGGAAAATGCTTCCTAAAATTGTATTGTTGAACCCCCTCCCAATATACCTTTCCAATTAAGAAACCCCCTAATTTCACCAGATATTGTAGGTATTCATTTTTATCAACTCAATTTTAGTACCGCCTTTATATCATATTATCAAGATGTAACAAACAAAATCCCTATTATGCATGCCCACCAAAATATGCTAGTATTGCCATCATAAGAAGAATAGTGTTGCAGCCCACCTTAATCATTGAGAGCAAAGTCCATAGCCAAAAATGTAAACAACCCATTTCAAATCATTTTGAAAACATCAATCCCATGACTCCCAATAGTTCTTCATGACATATGAGAGGAACTCAACTGCTAATGCAACTAACTCATATATGAGCATGTCACACGAGAAATATTCTACCCCATGACAAAGAAATCAAATGATATCTTTAACAACAAGCATATATGGTGTGTCTCCCAAATGTTGATCACTTAAATCCCCATTGTGAAATATACTATTAGAGATCAGCAATTTATGGGTGAAAATCCTTGATTCAAGGTATTGAGGGGAAAGTAATTCCAAAAATATCCTTTTTTAAGGAAATCTGAGCGAAATAATTAAAGTAAATCCTAGTTTTAGGAAATTTGGGTAATATGCCTCTCAAAATTACTCTTTTAGGAAATCTCGATGAAATAATTAAAAAAACCTTAGTTCTAGGAAATCTGGGTGAAACACCTCCCAAAAACTCTAGAACCCAGCAAATAGTGGCGAATCCGAAGTTTGACCGCGAATTTTGGAGGCCAAAGCCATGTTTTACTGGTGAAGTATCCTTGAATTCCAAACTAAATGATCTGTTCATATTATAGAAAGGTTTATTTGCTGGTTAAGTGCTATTTGATTTCTAACCTAAATGATCTATTTGTACCAATGGTTTTATATACTACTTTACTGGTTACAATCCTAGATTATAAATTCAAGTATGCATTTAGCAAGAATCTATCTTCTTAGCTAGGAGGCATGAAGATAGATTCTTGAACTAGATCGCATTATCTTTTTACATGCATATAGATTAGTTGTGAAATCGAAAATAATACTCGTGCGGTGGAATGGTTTATATTAGATAAGAGGTTTATATAGACTGTTTGTAGAACTCAGGTACCTTAAATATTGTTAGTGGTACTTCTCTACACTCTGTCCTTTTATTCATGATGGTCATTACAGATTATATATTCCCGCTTTTTAAAAAGCTTTCAGAAAGAAAGCATGCATATATTTAATCTTCTATCTGTCGAACCGTGATAGCATAGCATGCATAACATATATCAAATAAAGAGATAAAGACATATATTTCCTTTACGGCTTGAACAAAACAGACATTACATAGGCTTATTATACCCAGTCTTGGAAAAGCTGAAATCCTATGCATTTAAATACTTATAAAGAAGAATTTATCCATCTCTGATCTTGGTATCCTATGCTTAGACCCCGTCTGGGCTTTTACGGTCATCATGGCTTGAGGAAAACATCATGCATAAAACTAAAAATAGGGCCGCGTTAGGGAAGATGCATGAATCTTTTACTTTGGTTGTGCAAAACAAAATAAACATTTATCAGAGAAGGGTTTTAAACTGTAAAAGAAAACTATATTGTCGAGAACATGCTTTTAAAATAAGTAAACGTCTATCTTTTTCTTATAATCAGAGCGACTTTGGGAATTCTATTCACCATCGTTGGATGTTCCAGATCTCTGAAGTTATACAATTAATGTTAAACATTTAAAATGGCATTCGCCCAACCTCACCTTAAAAACCACTGTTATCTCTGTAATACGAGGCTTGATTAGGCTTTAAAACAACATATAAAAACATTTAACAATCTTTACAGCACAACCGTAGAGCAATTCTATTCTGAGGGCATACCTATTGAGTGGGCTACGTGGTCCTTGCGTGGTATCAGTAGTCTCTGAGCTATTGACGAAAAGGAGCCTGATACCCATCTTTCCTCAAGACCACATCCTAACATTGCTCCTGCACCAAGGTACGACCAGTTTTAGTATCCCTGAGCTGGGATGAATGTCTTGACTTAAACCCATCTGCTAGTGAAAATAAAAGACAAGATTTCAAACAGAGGTCTTACCTTGTCAACACCGGTGAGCTTGAGCATTGCCCAAAACCCTCGCAGGCTTTGTGGTATCTTTCAACGCAATTTTTTTTCCTCCTTGGCACATGACTGAGAAACCATGCTTCCCGCAGGTTCATTAGCTGGGGGCGTTCTTTCCTTTACCTGGTTCTTCCATGCAAAGCTTACTCGGCCCTGCTCTTGCCCTAGGAAGAGCGGTAACCCGCGCATTGACCCGGAAAAACAACCAAAGAATTGTTACCAAAACTTTTCACGATGTTTCTTTTACCGAGAGTACCGGTGGACGGACTTCTAAGCTCGGGTTTGGGCAGCATTGATCACGCTATAATTACCCACCGCAGATCGTAGGTCTCCTCCAGCTACCAACTCATGATCAACGATGTGAGATGGAACTAGGATGGTTGCACAGTACTATTCTGCAGCTGTTTTATTAAATGGCTCTCGGCTGATCGTTGGACAGTCTATACCCATGTTCCATCATTGGGTGGCATATTTAGATTAGTCAGCTTACCTTAACACACGAACCTAGTGCATCCATAAAAATCCAAAGCATGTAAATGTTGAAGTTATGCATAGTCTAACTTAGGCTTGCATCCGGTTGTATAGCTTAATTTATGCATCAGCTCCTTAGTTGCATGAAAAACCTAAGAGTGGCCTAAACTTGGGCTGCATCATGTCCTTGGTTGCCACAAGGGCCAAGGTAAATTAGGGTTTATGGTTATCATTTTATTATAAGAACCAGAATTTGGCTATTCAACGAGTTACTTGGTCTTCATGTCATTAGGTTTTTTCTTCCTGCTATTCTGAAGGAATCAAGGAAAGCTTGAAATACAATCATTACAATAGGTCTCAACAAGAGCATCATGTCACTTACAAGAATTGAACCTGGGTGGGGAGGGCAACAATCTTTCCTCCCAACCACCCAAGCTACAACCAATGGACTTGATGCCATTAGGTTGTCATATCTTTAATCCACTAGGGTATTTCCCATGTTTTTCTTTGTACATCATGTGAATGCTTACCAATGTTATGTTAAAATGGAGTTCTATTGTGAAGATCATGTTTTGATAACTCAGTTATCAAAACCAAATTTCAGTTTCCTTATTATTATTATCTTGTCCAATTTTTTTGTAATACTAGAAGGTGATGGTTGGATGACGTTTAAAAATAAAAAAGTATAAAATAAGACTAAATAGGAATGTTGCATCCTAAAATCTATGATAATTTATGGACAACTAAAACGAAGGCCATTGTCACCACACATAACATTTTTTGTCTATTTAGGTTATCTCTTCTCTAGATCGAAGGCAAAGACCCTAGGGTAGGATCATGGTAGGATTACTAGAGTTTAATAATGGAGTACATCGTGAAAATGAAGAGTAACTTTAGAAAAACAAAGTGTTTTGGTTTTTGTAATATAAGAGTCATGAAGGAATTGGAGACTAGTGTTTTATATAATGGGCAAATGGGGTCAACCAAGGATTGCATGAGGATTTCTTTAGGAATATTAAAAAGGGACAAGGTCACAATGCACAAAACTAGATTCTCTCTAGTGGATGGGATAATTTTAGAGACCGCACAAAAGGAAATTTTCAAAGAAAAAAATTCAAATAGACTCATGGAGGAAAGGTACATTGAAATACCCATGATTTATAGACATGAAATATTCACCTAAACTACACTTCCAATTGATAACAATCACATAAAAGATAAGAAGTTTAATCCTTCATTACCTCAATTCCATTAACAATGTGAAGATCCATTCACCAACCAAGCACATGAGCAACATGAAAACCCTTTAATAGAGCATTATCATCAACCATTCTGCATCCCGATTGAGTATCCCTTGTCCATCAAACTCAATACCTTGTGCCCTTGTCCCTTGATTTTCCCTCTGCCTCCACTCCACCGCTTCTGCATCAAATGTAATAAAATACACCGTAAATATTTGTATTTCCATATAACATAATTAAGCCCCCTTGGCCCCTTAATACAAGGCAATATATTTTCTCATTTCCATGTCATAGTTTATTCCCCAATATGAATGGACGTGATAGGATATTGCTTTCCAGATGACCCCCCCGTGATATATTGAAAGTATTAGGGGTGGAAAGTAGGGTACAAGGGGTTTATAGGTATTAATGAGTTATAAAAATCAGTATTTAATAAAAATAGGGAATATCTCATCAAATATATTTTCTCAATTAGAAATATGAATTAAAAAGAATTCAGCCAAAAAAATTGATAGATATTTATTTTATTAATATCTAGATATTCTTTAATATACTATAAATAAAGAGAATAAATTTTAATACTTTATTAAAATTATATCTAAATATTCTTTAATATCCGATGAAAGAAGAAGCTACAGCATATTCAATTAATGAAATTGCAAAAAAAAAGACTGCTCTGACAAAATGTTTCTCTAATAAAAAGTTGTTTGTTTTTTGAGTCAATTGTCTTGGCGACTATGTCAATGTCACCCCAAGAATTTTTTGGTTTAGCTATGAAATTTTGTTCAATTTGTTCTATGGATAGCCTATGTGGTGGGTATGCTTCTGTCCATGTTTCTGTAGTTTTTTTTAGAACATTTTCATTTTGTCGAAAGGGTAAAAACAACATCATTTTTTCTCTATAGAAGTTCTCTAGGTCTTTGTGCTCATTGTATCGAACATAGCGTATGACTGCATTTTTCTTTCTTTTTCTAAGGCATGGGTTATTGCATGTGTAACAAGAGGAAAACTCGGCCAAAGTAATATGTTCAAGGTCTAAAGGTCTTGCAATATATTTTTCAATAAGCGATGGGCATAGAATGCTTTTTGAGTCATCTGGCTCTTGGGCCAAAAGCTTAGGTTTTTTCAAGAAATAGGTTCTTTTGTCAATTGGCCCTGTATTAATAAATATAGTTTTCCTAGAACTTGTGTATAAAGGCAAAGAAAGCACAATATAAATAACTTGTCGAATGGACATTTGTTGCATGTTCAAGAGCGCATTTCCAATTTTGCAGATTGTTTCAATGTTTCCATCATTATAAAGAAGACATTGTTCCTTTATTTTTTTCAAAGCAGTTGTCATGGTGCGATCCATTTTTTTAATATAAGAGCTATAGTAAGTTGCTACAGCATAAGCATCAAGGATGAATTGTGCATCTATATTTGCATTCCAAAGAGCTGGGATTTGCTTGGAGAATGCATTGATCCAGACATCAGATGGGTGTCTTTTTAAAAGCAAAGTAGGGCGTTGCAACACTGAACGAATAAGAACTAGGTATTCATCCCTTGTTATGTTGAATTCTGAAAGGAACATATCAAAGGTCACAGTACTTGGAAAAGTCTTTTGTTCTAGAACTAGGAATAGCTCCTTTGCTTTGCGAATTGTTTTCTCATCTGCATTTTCTATAGGTTGCAAAATGGTAGTTTTGTCAATTGGAGGAAAAGGAAAGTTGAATCTACAGCTATAATATCGATGTTTTTTGCAACTCTTTGTATGATGATGTGTTTGAATCTTGGCCAATTCTTCAGAAAGAAGCAAAGAGTCCGAAGAGAGGAATCTATCGACAAATGCTATGACATTTGTATCAGATGTCTGGCCATATACAGGGGCATTTTTTGTCCATAGCAAAGCATGGTCATGCTCATTGCCTCTACTTTGGAATTCAGTGATGAAAAAGTAGTCTATCACTGGTCCAAACAATTCATTGTTTGCTAAAATCAAAGATCACATTGCTGACATCCTATGCCTATAATAACGACTGCAAATCACTGGATTCTCTTTTATCAATGTTTCTATTGTCCAAGCAGTGCCTTCTCTACCAATGTTGGAAGAAATCCTATCTTCAACCTTTTTCAATGCATTGTAAAGAGGAAGCCAAATATGTTTAGCACTAGTGAAAGTGACAAAGAAATTGGGTGGGCCAAGTTATCGAATCATTGCAAAGACATCTTTTCTTATATGTTCAAAGTAATCAGGAGATGTACATATGCTTTTTAAACATTGGTAAGCAATTAGTGAATTTAATACTTTTTGAAGGTTTGCTTTATATTTTACGTCTTTTGCAACTAGAGGTTTTCCTTGTAGTTCTCCTTTTCGTATTGAAATCCATGCAGAACCTCTGATTTGTTGAATCAGAACACGCACTGCTTTGAAAAAGGTGTTTGTATTGTGTCTTGCAAAGTCTCTTGACACATGTTGCAATTCCCAATGAGACGTTTGTTGGTAGGTAAATCGATTTATGATATCTTCTGGCCGACTGCATCCAAAGAACAATGAAGGGAAGTTTAGTTCTTCAGAAGACTTGTCTTGGAAGATGCCCAATGGTTGTAATCCCTTAGAAGGTGCAATTTGTATGATCTGGTTTTCCAGGTCTTCTATTTGGTGGGATTTCTCATAGCCGTGAACCATTGTTTCATTGGAAAGTTCTAGGTCTATTTCATCGTCACTAAATTCATATGTGTCTATATGTATCGAGGACTGGTTGATTAGCCCAATGTTTCTTTGGACAATTTGCCCCCACCCATGGTCAATAGTAATGTTCTCATATTTGTAGAGTGGAGTATTGCAAAGGTCATTTAATGCAGTCATAACAACACAGGGGTGGACATTTCCAGAAAAACAAGCACTCTTGTATTCTAGTTTTCTTTTCAAAAGCACTGCAACTGTTTCTGAATCTTCGAAGCTTCTAGGAAAAGCTTTTTGTATCTTGTTCAAGTTTGCAGGAACATTAATAACTGTTCCCGTGAGTGCAATTTGTGTTATTTTGTATCCCAATGGTCTTATTTGAGCAAAGGCTAGCCTTGGTGACACCAGTCTTTCTTCCATCGGCGTTAGAATTGTGACAAAATCTAGTTTTTTATTGCGATGAATTTGTGAAGGAACTGCAAATACAGGTATCTTTTCATTATGAAGGCTATTCTTGCAATTTTTGCAAATGTCCTGATCTATGCCAATTGTCTTCGAGCCGTTATCCATGCACAAGGTTTCATAGTTTTGCATTGTGTTGTTGTCAACTTTGTCCATTTTCTTTTTGAATTGCAATGTCTCACAGACAATGCAGGCATGCGTCGGTGTATCTTGAATATTAGCCAAATAAGCTTTTATTGTTGTGCGAGGTTTTGGATATTTTTTCGTCCTAGCTGAAAGAACATGTTTCTGTGTTCTTATTCTTTTCTTAAGATTGCGCAATGTTTCCTTTTTAGCTACGTTGTTGTTTTCAAAGGCTCTTGTTGTTTTTTGTGAAATTGCTATTGAGACATGCTCTTATGCAGAGACATGTTCTTTTGCAATGTTGGAGGTGTTTTGTTGCATTGTGCTAGTTTCATTGCAAATTTCCTTTGCTTACATACATCTATCTATGTCTACAAGGTGGTTGGATTGAATCAAATTGGTCTGTTGTTCTTTAATCAGTGGCCAAAAGTGCACATGTGAATTTTCACTAGCAAAATGCATTAGAAACATTGTATTCAAAGAGCCATTGGATGGTTGGAATTTTTGTGAAAATGTCTTTGTTTGCGTGCTCCAAATGGCTATGTTGATATTGAAAAATTCACTTATCCATTGCAATGTAAATGCATTGCCTTCTATTCTGCCTTCTCTATACAGCATTGAAAGGTTTACGACAAAGGCTTTTGGATTGCCAATACATTGCTCTTGCATGATGCTTGTATGATGTAGATGTTTTCTGAAGCAACCAATCGCTCTAATATCATTTGCATTGTAACAATTGCAAAATGTTTGTGCAATTGATTTTCGTAAAGAAAGGACATCAAAATTCGGCACCATGCTACAAATTGACTCGAACAGTGAGTCATGGCAGTCAATGAAAACCATGTCCATTGGGAGAAGTTGTTGTTTGGCCAATTCTTATCGGATTGATGCCATGTTCACTTGTACATGTTGACCATTTGTTGTAAATGTGCATACGGGTTGTGCAATTTGCATATGCAAAGCACTGTTGCTTGTTCTATATGACAACAATGGCTCAAAATGTCTAGCGGATGCCACCTGGTCATGAAATAAAATATCAAGTCCATGCATAGCACAACTGCCTTTGAAATTCAAGTATCTTTGTTGTTTTTCAAATGATGAAACTGAGATAGAGAGATCTAGCCATCTTAAAAACCATTTGATACAGAAAACATCACCCCATAGACCAATCTCTGAAGAAGTCTGCACACTTGAAGCAGAAAGAGTTATTTGATGAAGATATACATTTAAATCATGCACACCATGCAAGGTTTGCAAAAAGCCACTGCTTAATTCTGTTTCCAATGAACGCAATGCTTCTGGATCTCTTTGACTTAAACATGCTCTAAAATGATGTACTATGCCTTCTCTAATTTCATTGGATGAATACCAGAAATGCAACAGAACTGCAAGTGCATCAAATAGACAATCTCCTGGCCGATAGCAAAAATATTTTAACCAGAAAAGTCCATATTTAGCAAATGCAATATCAATTGTCTGCACACAAGGACCATCGATTCCAAAAGCACATGCTCTATTGACGCAGCTTCCATTGCGACAGTTTCCAATATGCATGTCCATTTTAGCAATTAGGAAATGTGTCTAAAGAACAACACACATGGAAGACAACATATATTGCATGTGTTTCCTACAGCCACAAATGATTGGTGCAATATGCGAAAGGATCTCCTTCGACCTGGCAACATGAATATGTCAAACCAAGAAGAGGCAATTGGAAAAATATCTATCTTTCTAGGAAAAATATGCCACAATTTGCTCAATAGATGATGAACACGAAACATTATTCATAGATAGGACTTTTTGAGTTTGCTCATTTGAAAATAACATTTTTTTATTTAGAAGTTACATGAATAGCAAAGTACTTGATTACTAGAAAACTATATCAGTAGTTTGTTTATATAAAGAACATATGCACATTCCAATATTCACAATTCCATCTAGTCCCTATGCACTGGATGGGAAAATAACAAATTGATGAAAAAGGAAACTTCGAGAATGCCACTTAGACAAATTGCATTATTCAAGGGATTCTTTTACAAAAGAAACAGTGGCGAGCGAACTTAAAATGGATTCTTGTGCATTGCGAAATACATTACCTTTTCCAAAATAAGTATAATGCCAATACATTTAGTAGGCATAAGGCTTCCTCTAGCTTCTTTGGGCACAATGATAGAATATGCATAAGCCTTCCAAGACTTCTTTAAATCTGTAGATAATATTGTACAATCGAAAATAAGAATAAATATGGACGGCCTATAGGAACTTTTGAAATCTTGGACACCCCTTGCCAAAATGGGTCAGAAGCCACCTATCCCTTCCCGATGCACCCCAACACAATGACAATGGAGTGTTGTCATTGGACTAGTACATTGATCAAAGAAAGGAAGCACTGAACATCTACTATACCTCTTATCCAACCACACAGGGAAAGTAATGCCTATTAAGGGCTCTTGCTACTTTGAAGAAGCTAAAGCCTCAGCTAGCAAAGGATAAATGCATTTTTTTTGCCGAGCCTATTTTCAACAACCCTAAAATCCCTATGGAAATTTGAATTGCGAAGCTTTGTTTCTAAGAGATGCATACAGAATAACAAGCAAACAACCTATTGCATATGCAAGAAGTGTCCAGTGCAACATTTTCATATGCCCACCCAGTGTTTGTGGAAAATGATATCACAATGACGACAAGGCATTGAATAAATCTAGGATTGTAAGCATATGCTCTCATGAAGTAGCTAGACATAGGAACAGAACCAGAAGTACAACCACTGAGCATAAAATGTTTGAGTTTTTTCTACATCATGCAATTTTTAAATGCCAATACATATTGAAAACATGCAAGAATCCCCCCCCCAAATTTTTAGATGCCATAGATACCAAAAGGATTGAATACCCTATCATCACAATCCCCCAATATGCTCCATCCATCCACCAAGCAAAATCAGATTAGATACTAGGACAAGTACTAGAGCATCTTGACAATGTTGAAAATTTGTTTAGTATGTCAACATATGAGAGATAAAGAAATGATGGATATGATAGTCACTATGCAAAGGAGGCATAGAAGATTCATTTGCAAAATTAGGCCATGTGGTGACTTAAAAGTCAAGCTCTCTAGATTTGGTCAAGAGGCTAGAACACATGCTACTTTGAAAACATTTACTGAGTACCGGCAGAGAGAAATAAAAATTACAGGTAAAAGAGTTTATAAAAGGATAATAAAGATAAACATGTCTATTATCTTTCTATTTCTAAATTCAAATTTTTTTTTTTTTAAAGGTGGTTCGCCGTTTGTTAGAGGGCTAGTCCACCTGGGGAAATGGTCACCACCTGCTATTCTAGAGAATCAAGGTGGCACGAATTACAATCATTACAATATGGGCTCAACAATAGCAATATGTCACTTACAAGAATTGAACCTGGGTGGGGAGGGTAACAAACATTCCTCCCAACCACCCAGGCTACAACTAATGGACATTCTAAATTCAAATTCTTGCAAAAGATGTATTTTTTTTCTAATAATTTGGATTTAAAAAAATTTATCAACCAAATATATTTATATATTTATAGAAAAGGAAAAAAATTCTATATTTCAAAAGTGTTAAAAAAACATAAAAAAACATCTTAGAAAATAAAATAATTAAAAAATATATATAATTGTAAACATCAATGCAAAATGATATCTTATTTGTTTGCACATTAAAATTGAAACTAAGCTGTGTAGAAGTTGAAAGTAGTCCAACAAGCAGAAGGGCAATAAATAGTTTTCTTTTTCATTCAATTGTATTTTTCACTTTTTTTCATTCAATTGTATTTTGCACACTAAACAAATGTATACTTGTATTTTTCAGATTAAGACAACCAAACAAAGTTATTTTTCATTCAATTGTATTTTTCAGATTAAGTAAATGCACAATTGCATTTTTAGCATTAAGAAAATGAGTGCAAGCAACCACAACCTAAATTAGGATTTTTGTTTGAAATGGACTTGAATAAATAAAATTCAATTCTCAACTAATAAACTTTTCCTTGACAAGTATTTTTTCCAACCACTCTACGATAAATAATATAGCACAACATCCTATGTTAACACTTTTATAGAGAAATTCATCAATGTGAAGATTGCAAGGCCATCATCAGTGAGCTCTTCCAAATGTCAGAAAGCCACGGAGTGATTTAACAATCTGGGAAATGAGGCTATCAAGCCTCTAAAATCGTCTAGGCAGTAATATGCTTAAGATCCTCACCACAGACAGATTACAGGAAGAAACAAGCACCAAGGACAATAGACTTGGACAACTACTAGAGGAGGTTGAGAGGTGAAGGCAGCCTATCAAAGTCAAAGCCATCATGACTAGGAATCTCTGTAGTGTGAAAATAATACATGTTTGTAGAGCTCCAATAACGCCAAATGAATTGTTGCAACCTTAGTTCCAAAGACAGTTGAGAACTAGTTTCACAAGGCCTTGTACATCCCCCTAAGAGGTTGGGGTCTACACAACATTGCTTAGTTCGGAAAATAATTATGCAGTGATGTACTATTGACCATGAGTTGCTAAATTCCTCAGCAAAGCTACTAAATTGTCCACTCAATTATACCAACAATTTCTTAACGTTAAAGTGGTAACTACAAATGTCTTATGGGTTCCAACATAGCAGGTACTGCTTGTTGTGTTGCAGGTCTGATAAAGAAACATGGGAATAAAAACAAACATTAATGGCAAACTTAAGCTTGGATATCTGGTGTAGTATTTTTATTTGTAGTATAGAAAAGGAGATGCATGAAAATTAGACAATATACATCATATTGGGGATTTTTTCATACTTTTTCAATGCATTCAAACTATTTATTTAAAATTTAAGTACTTAGTGGTGTAGTAAAGTTTTGGTTGTATGGTTAAAGCCCAAAATATTGTAGTATAGAAAATGAGATGCATGAAAATTAGACAATATATGTCATATTGGGGATTTTTTCATACTTTTTCAATGCATTCAAATTGTTTATTTAAAATTTAGGTACTCAATGGTGTAGTAAAGTTTTGGTTGTATGGTTAAAGCCCAAAATATTGTCTAGATTCCAATTTGTGTTTGTTGAAGAGTGCAAAGCTCTCTGGCCTTCAAGCAATTTCATCTTCTATTGAGATTTCAAGACTATTGTTTTAAATAATTGGCAAGCAAATCAAATCCCATTTCACCTCAATGGTGCCTTTATTTTTGCAAAAGAATACAACAGAGAAAATTTCTTGCAAAATAACTATCAACACACATGAATAATGAAATATTATAGTCACATAATGGAATCACTAGTGGCTAGGATGTCTTATATGCCTGAAAAATACCATGTAATTGGTTTGTGGATGGCTTTAAACTGTATATAAAAGTTACACTTTAGGAATGCAGTGTCTACAAATTACATACTACAACAGTTTGACTTGAATATGCAGCAAGCAATTTATGTGGCATCAAAAGTAGAGAACTCGAAAGAAGGAACAAATTGTTAAAAAAATAGCATTTTCATTCACAATTTTTTTGCCTATTTTTTCCAACCAAAGTTGTTCACCTGCCATGACCCCATGCCAAATCTCTAGACATTTTACAACCTTTTGTTAAACAAAAAGGAAAGGAGGCATTTCCATTAGTGCAAAATGCCTAAGCTATTAATTATATTCTAGGAAACCTGGACAAAGGCATCATTGAATAGGTTAACATGTTTTCAAATGCCAACACTAGTTTTGGATAAAAAGCATTATCAATCAGGCAATTGAGGACATAGTCACTTGCATGCAATGCATGAAAATTCAAATCACTCGAGCCTTACACTATAGACTCCATCTGTCGACAGCAACTAGGTTGCTCACCTACTACGATACTATGCCAAAGCTCCAGAGATTGTGTATAGTTTTGTTAAACAACACAGAAGGATATATTTCCATCTGTTCGAAATTCCCAAGACATTAATTACAATATAGGGCACCTATGTGATACCTACATGTGTTTTTTATTAAATAAATTACGAAACATGGCCATCCTTTGCAGATAAAAAGACCATACCTAAAAATTAGGGTAGAAAACAAGTACAGGGAATGGAAAAAATAACGTGGAATGGAAGGCCCAACATTTCTAGGAGACAAAAACCGCAGTGGTGAAAACTATCTGCCCAAGTCATTAGTAAACATATATTGGTCAACACAATCCATCATCAAACAGAAACTTTAAAGATTGAACATACAAGTAAATACTGTACGACTGCACGTTAGGATTTCAAAATGTGGCCAGTATTATATTTACTTGATTGCTTTTTTTACAATTTTTTTTGTTAAAGACTTTTTATGGGAATCAGTAGATTTTTTTCTTGGAATGGCCTAGAGCTATATTAGCTGCGGGTCTAGGAAGCAATCAATTGGAAAACAATGGATATGGGATAGGTATGTACAGTGGATATGTTTTTTTTTCCTGAACTTCGTAATTTTGTGAAGTATGATGCCCTTCAGTATTAGAAACCATTGCTATAAAGTCTAGGGAAAACAACCAAATCCAAATTCAAAAAGATAAATCAGTTGGCTGAGTATTAAATCATATGATAGGCATAACAATGTATGGCTGTTAGCATAGCAGAAGCCTCTATGCAAAGCAAAAAAAGGTCACTAAATTTGTTCATAATTGCCAAACATACTCTGCACACACTGCATCAATGAATATGTTTTTTTGTGAACTCGTAGTTTTGTGAAGTATGATGCCCTTTGATATTAGAAACCATCTCTATAGAGTCTAATGCAAAATCCAAATCCAAGTTCAGAAAGATGGATCAGTTGGCTGAGCATTAAATCCTACAACAGGCATAACAAGCTACGACAACCAGCATAGCAAAAGCCTCTATGCCCAAGCACTCCACAATAATGTGAAGATTGCAAGGCCATGATGAATGAGCACTTCCAAATGTCAAAAAGCTACGCAGTGAGCTAACAATCTGAGAAATGAGGCTATCAAGCCTTTAAACTCTCCAAGGTAGTAAAATGCTTAAGAGCCCTACTAGAAACATTAATGACACATAAAGGCAAGAGTAAGGTAAAGATTGGGCTCAATTGGGATGACATTTAACTACTTGCCATTCACAACAAGTAATTAATCCCATCGAAAAAATAATAAAAATTATCCAACAAAGAAAATGGCCCGTTATGTCAATATAACAACTAAATCAGTAGTAACAACAACAACAAAAGTTCACCCAGAAAAGGGGCTTTTCATGCCTAGTAAGATCCATGTTGGTCCAGTAGGATTCATCAACGAAGTCCCTGAATTCATCCTTGTCTTTCAGCCGAGACGCTACAGCTATGGAGGAAGTTTAAATTACATGCCTAACAGATTTTCCCTTGGTGCAAGCCCTCAGAATATCATGAGAACCATTAACGGCGGCTCGGATAAAACCAGTCTGATACAAATTGTTGTGCAGGTAAAGCACAAAAGTGATTCAAAACAACAATAGCAAACACACTGAAAACAACAAAGCAAATTGATGTGGTAAAACCCTAATCAGGGGACATCCACAGGGCCAAGAAACCAGTGTCTTATTACTCAATAGTGAATATTACAGATACCCAACAGTGAATCTACGTGGTAAAACCCTCATCAAGGGAACATCCCACAGGGAAAAGAAATCAGTGTCTTATTACTCAATAGTGAAGATTACATATACCCAACATCGGGCTTACAATCCACTCTGCACCGTGCTTGCCTCTACAGGCTTACATATATACCACAGCTTCACAGTTACTTAAAGCTAAATTGCAGGTGACAGTAAAGGACACGGCAAGAACGTGGCTGAAGGAAAAACTGGCTAATTGACTGAAGTAATGAAAGGCTACATTAAAATGTGCAAGGAGGTTAAATCATTGAATCGATCCTTTTATATAGTGGATGCCACAATGCATATTCAGGTATCAAGCAATTTTAGCTCTAGGATAGAAACCTTATTAGTGAAAACTTACCCGAGCAGCAATGTCGTCGCTGGAACACTGTTCGCCAGTCCCCTTTGCTTTCCAGGAAACCTCACCCACAGATAATCGTTCCCGAAGAGGATTGGTCAACCCAGTCACCAGACACCGCAACCAGAGAGCATCAAGAAACAGGGGCCACCACAACCAGCAAAGCAGAATGGGCAAATAGCCCCCAAGCCACTTTAAATAAGAAACGCACCAATAGAACCAGCACGAACCAACATTAAAGGCCATCCCCGGATCAATAACTCCTCCAACTGCTCGAGAACCACAACTCGCCGAAAAACCTCTGCTCCAGTCACCGGCCAGCATAGAAAAACCACCCTTGAGGCTCCCTGATTTTTCAGTGATCATTGCGGCAAGCACCGCAGGTTTCTCCGGCGGCACATAGCAGATGAACCTGCCATCGCCCATCGCCCTCGGCTCTAGCTCAAACCCCAAAAGGACCCAAGCTTTAATTCATAGAAGATGAACTTGCCCTGTCCTAGCGCCCTCGGCTCTAGCTCAAACCCCAAAACGACCCAAGCTTTAATTCATAGTAGATGAACTTGCCCTGTCCCAGCACCCTCGGCTCTAGCTCAAATCTCAAAACGACGCGAGCTTTAATTCGGAAAGAGTACGCATGAACCCGGCCTCATTTTTTAGAGCAGCTCCAGCTCGAAACCGTATGCGCAGAGACAGGTGTAGGGGACACGTGGCGAGCGAAACCCCCCGCACCAAATTACGAGGTCAAAAATTTCATAGCTTAACTTTGAAAAACTTGGTAAAATTTTGGCCATAAAAAAATTCGAGCTTGTATGGACATAGTAATATGCCCAAATCCGTTATAAGATGTCACGGACATAATAAAAGTAAAATAGAATCTTCTAAGCACGTGGCATTTTTTCTTATAAATAAAAGTAAAATAAAATCTTCTAAGCACGTAGCATTTTTTCTTATAAATAAAAGTAAAATAGAATCTTCTAAGCACGTAGCCAGACAGAAGAGAAAAATCCGTTTCTACTATATTCTGAAGGAAGAATTCTTATATAGAATTGCACGAGACGTTTTCTGTCCTTCATTTTATAAATTTAAGCTCATTTCCTATTATAAAACTGGAGACAATTCCATTGATTTCAACACAAATTGCATAATATTTATATTTCTCTACAATACGACCAATGCAGACAGGATCGTGATAAATCTAATGCTGCGTAGATCTTAAAATAAGGTAGCAATATCTGATAAGAATTCGTACTTAAATATATATATATGGAAACTAGAAGAAGCCTTTTTAAATTATAGTATTCTAGTAATTCAGATGGATGTGTTTTTTTATTTTAAAATTTGGATATGGTACTAGTGGAGAGTTGTCTAAAAATTCGATAATTAGGTATTTTTTTATTTTGCAAAATTTAAATTTTAATCTGTTTTACTGAAGATTTTGATTGTAAAAATGGATTCAACACCTTCAAAAACTCTATAACACCCAAAATTTCAGAATTTAGAAATTGTAATCAAAATTTTTAAAAATTTCAATCCCATTTTTCCAAAATCGTACCAAAATAATAAAATTAAAAATTTCCCATTTAAAATAATAGAACTTTTAAACTAAACATTAGTGGAAATATCAGCCACTTAACACCCAAGAAGATTTTGGAAACAACTCTTCATACATTGATATAATTTGTGGAAATTCACTTTAACACCTTAAAATTCAAATTTGTTTTTTTAAATTAATTTAATTTAACTGCAATTTTAAATTAAAATAAAGTAGAATCCAAAGGGGTGATGTATTGATCATTGCATATATATATATAAGTGAATCAAATTTCACTTCATGCTCTTCAAAAATGATATTAGAAATTGTGTTAAATGATTTTGTAATTTACGTACATATATAAGTGGAACAAAACCTACTTCATGTTCTTCAAATATTTAAAGTTAAATTTTACTAATAAAACAAAATAACTTTGTTTAAAAATCCAACCATTTAAAGTCAAATTTCACTAACAAAACAAAATAACTATATTTAAAAATCCAACCATATTATGAATTGATATCCACACAAAAGTTATAAACAAACTAAGAAACAAAAATTAATATGTGGATTGGAAAATTTTAATACATTTAAAGTGATATAAGTGAATTCGTTCTCTCACGATCATTGACTAAATAATTTTGTACCAGTCAACATCGGGGCTTGAATTTCTTGGTAATAGACGATTGAGAACGAAACATGTACACACCTTTTATCTTCGTAAGTATAATGTAAATTAGTACTTCAATTTCTCAAGAGCAATGATCCGTTCGTCAAACCTTTATTGCAGTCAACTCGAAAGGAATAACAATAAACCATACATCGTCAACAAAGTACAGCTATGAAAAATAATTGCATTGCAGGTCTACGCTTGTTTTCTGCCCGTGCATATGCTAGAAAATGAAACAGGTTTTAGCAATTATATTTATTACTGATATCAACAATTTTAATAAACATTTATGGTCGGATAAAAGTCAATCAAAATGTTTTGTTTTTTTTTTTCCATTTTGGGTTCAAAATTGGTTAAAATTTTGGCTGGAAATTATTATTTTTATATTTTTATAATTTCAGTAATTAGGATTGCTTGTTTAAACTAATTATCCAATTTTAAAACTACCTAAAATATCAAAATTACAATCTAAACACTCCAAATTACCATTTTAATAAAAAATAAACTCCTTATATAGCTCCTTCTTGTAATAGCTCCTTCTTGTAATGGGCAATTTTGCTCATCAAATTTCAGCCAGTACTACTAGAAACCAAGACTTTGTATGATATGAATATGGTGGACCTCATTTCAAATCAATCACTACAGTGGAATGTTCTGAAGTTTGGAAATTTTTTGTTGGAGTAAGCCAATTTTGTAACAATCTCTGTTTTAAAGTTGTTTTTATTTGGAATTTCACAATTAATAAGTCAAAGCTTTTATTGATTTGGCAATTTAATGTCAATTTTATTATTATTGTGAAGTACTAATTGATCATGCGAACATTCATTTAAGGGAAAAATCGTTCAGTAATGGATTATTTAAAATTCATGCTTGATCGGATTCAACTTCAATTTATCGTTTAACTTGACTAACTTCAAGAGGAAATCAGTACATATATCAGACTCTGCATTATAGGCAGGTTAGCCAGAGAGATGGATCCTCCCCAAAACGCAGTTCAGAGCTGGAAGCAGAATTGCGCCGGTTTTTTATATAGGATTCTTAAATATTTTGAGCGCAACCCAAAACGATCTCTGCTGGTAGCGGCGCTTGTTTTTCTGTTGTGTCTGTTTGGCATCCTCAACGATCAATTTCGTATTGCGTTCTTTGTAATCGTCGTGATCCTAAGCAGCCTATTAGCTATCTTTCTGACACGGGGATTGATATTACGGTGGAAACGACGAAAAGAACGTTCTCCTCCCAATGCGATTGAAGGTGTCGAGATTTCTTCTAGCAATGCAATTGATATAGGTGTCGAGATTTCACCTACCTACGCGATTGAACCTGTTCCGGATGATTTTAATGGAGATTATTTGAAGAATCTGCCTGGTCTTCCAACAATATTCAGTTTCCTGGCCCTGGAGACAGCCACGGGAAGCTTCAGAAAAGAGATTGGAAGGGGAGGATTTGGGAAGGTATATGCAGGAACTTTGACCGATGGTACTCAAGTTGCCGTGAAATGTCTACTCAATGAGACTGGGCATGGACAACGGGAGTTCTGTGCAGAAATCGCCACCATATCATGCCTCAATCATTCCAATCTTGTAAGTTTGCGTGGTGTCTGTGTGGAAGGGCCGCACCGTATTCTGGTCTACGAATTCATGCCCAACGGGTCTCTGGATAAATGGCTGTTCGGTTCAGACAAAAAGCTGGATTGGAAGACCAGATATTCAATTGCGCTCGACACTGCCCGGGGACTTGCGTACCTGCACGAGGAGTCTAGACTTGGTATTCTGCATCTGGATGTCAAGCCTCAGAACATTCTCTTGGATGACGATTTCAAGGCCAAAGTCTCCGATTTTGGCATGGCGAGGTCTCTGAACAGAGATTCGGAAAGCCGTGTGGTTACAGGTGTCAGAGGGACGCCTGGATACATGGCGCCCGAGTGGTTTATGGGGTGGGGAATCACTTACAAGAGCGATGTGTTCAGCTATGGGATGGTGCTTCTGGAAATAATCAGGGGGAGTAAGAACGTGGATAACTCTAAGGATTCTGAAAATTGGTATTTTCCTTCGCTTGCTTTCAGGGCGGCCAGGCAAGGGAAAATGGATGAATTGATTGAGAGCGGATTGAAATTGAAGAGGCCACAGGAGATGGATGAGGCTTATCGGTTGATAAAGACAGCCCTGTGGTGTATTCAAAGCAATTCGGGTATGAGACCTTCAATGGGAATGGTGGTGCGATTATTGGAAGGAGATTTGGAGTTAATGGATCCTCCATTAGCCTGCACGCTCCCATTCGCCCCGTCGCTTGAGGACGAGACGCAACCGGATTTGACCCGCTAAGGTATGCAGGCATTTGCATTAAGTATATGTGGTTTTCTCAAAACTCTTTTTCAGCAGATGATGTGTCTACATCAGTATTTTTCCTTTCTGCTGAAGAAATAGCAGGTGCTGAATTTTTATTCATTTGAAGAACAAGCAAGGGGTGAGTTTGTAAGGCATATAGATCTAACGCATTATCCCTCCATCGATGCATTTAGGTCATTAATAGAGTGCTATCTGTCTCATGTTTTTCTTTGCTATGAAATATGTGCTTTCATTCATTGACATTGATATTCAGATTTGATTAAGCAGTTATTTTGGGTGTATTTTTATATATCTTGGATGTGATCTGCACATGAACTATCGTTAAGATGCTATTTTGGGTACATTTACGTTTTTATTGCATAATGCCACTTAGATCCTTCCACCGGACAGAAAAAAGTTACCTGGTTCCACATTCAGGGAAGAATAAAATGTATTAATTTTAAAAGAACCTAGGATAGAACAAAGTCCCTTCGTTTCTCTCAGAGAACAGAGTAAATGTTTTCTGTGTAAGAGACATTTCTATTTGGACAGAATCAACTCAATTATTTTCTCTCATATTACAAAAAATGTAATGTTTTTGTTGTAAGAGAGCCTTGGTGGAATCAGAGCCGAGTAAAAACTAAAAATATCCCTTTCCATGGCGGTTGTCGACCTAAATGTTCCCATTGCAATTTGGCAAAGCTTGTAATTTGGTAAGAAAATGTGCAAACGTAAAACTATTGTTTTGGACGAGCTTCATAGTAAAGTTTCATATAAGTTAGCAATCCTACTCTTTGCAGTAGATTCAACCCAGTTGTGCATTATCTTCAGGATTCTGCCCAAGTTTCATATAAGTTAGCAATCCTACTCTTTGCAGTAGATTCAACCCAGTTGTGCATTATCTTCAGGATTCTGCCCTGGACTTGGGATGTGTACCACTCGTTCTTAGGAGGTGGAATTTCTCACTATTTCTTAGCTTCACTATCAACAAATGCAAGTTCGATGAAAGATAGAACAGGCAAGCAGAACACAAGAACTGTAATAACAAAGTTTAAAACAACAATGGAGCTTTTTGAAGATGCCAACGATGACCATTAAGGTCACAACACACAGTTGTATTTCTGGTGACACAAACTGTGAAATTTGCAATCCTAACAATCATGCAGCCAATGGCTGTACATTTGTATGGGTCAAGGGTTGAAATGTAAAATAACATTAGTATTATTCCAACAACACAATCATGTTTTCTTTTTTAAGAAACTAAGCACATTTCGTGGATGTATCCATTGGAATTAGTTGGGCTGATTATGGAGCCTGACGAGGTAGAGACATTGACTGAAGTGAATAAAAAGAGTTAGTACTCTTGCATAAAGCTTAAATCACTAGAACTAACCCATCAGTGTGAAAATAATCATGTTCTATTTGCTTGTCAATCAACATTGTGAATCCAAGCGCCTCCCCAAGCACACAGACCGGGAGTATGTCACTTGTCTGAAGGGACTTCTGTATTCTGAATTTTTTATGAATACTTAGCGAGCTTTCACGTAGCCAAGAATTATTTCTTCTGCTTCCAAAGTGAACCCACCCCAACAGACTTGCTCTCTTCCTGCAACAATTGTTAAAAAAGGAAAGAAATCCTCTCAGTTACAAAGTACTTGGGCTGTATGAAAAAAATCCTGTGTTCAAATTTCATCTATACTACTATGTGGATGTTAGTTACTTGCAAAAACTATGTGGATGTTAGTTACTTGGAGGGTTTGCAGGCATTGAGTAAGGGACCAGGGTATCAGAAGAAAGAACAGGCAGAAAGCAGAACTTCTCTGCACCAGTTCTGTTTGAGCATATTTTCAGAGCTGCTCTGCACCAGGTTGCTCCGGTTGAGCAGATTATTTTGGGGTTTGTAGGTCTTTAATTTAATTTAATTTAATTTAATTTATTAATGTCCATTCAAAATCCAAAATTGATCCATGGAATTGCAAGGGATACAATGTAAAGAAGACAAGGTGAGTGCAATAGCACATCTAAAGTAAGAAAATAAATCTTCTAGAAAGAAAACAAAGCATTTAAAAATAGCCAATCCCCTCAAGATGATGAACAGTGAGGAAGCTCCTGAAGGGAAAGGTAATCAAGATGTATCATCTTACCTTTGCCTTACAGAGACACTTCTAGACCTCAAGGTCAAAAATAAGTGTGTGATGGTCATGGGGTCAAGAGATTCAATGGGCCTGGGCCACCTCAGATGTCTACAATGTGAGCTTGGAAGCAGGTCATGAGACCTTTTCCTATTAATGCAATAGCACTATAGAAGGAAGTGATTATCCTATTGCCCCACTTGGGAACTTCCTTCTTGGGAACTTCCTTCTGGGAATTTGAAAATCTGATGATAAATGTCATCATCCCATGGAGAAAGAGGACTAAGCATCTCTGGTTTTCATTAGCCATAAAAGTACAGAAAACCAAATGAATCTTGAAAAGAAAATAAAATCATCCTTTGATGTTATAGAAGGGAGAACATCTAAAAATAAAGTGATAAAGCTGTTAAGCAATGACATAATAAAGTTGTTAAGCAATGACATATAATAGCAGAGCTACTCTACATCATAATTGCATGCATAAAATCTTGTGACAGTTGCAATTAGCAAGAGTGATAAAGCTGTTAAGAGATGACATATAAGAGCAGAGCTACCTACATCATAATTGCACGCATAAAATCTTGTGACAGTTGCAATTATCAAGAAGTTCTATGAAACTTCCTATGGAACACACTGATGGATCCAGATAGCAAAAGCAAATTTATGTTTAATTGCATACAAGAATTTTTGCTATTTCTTGAATGTCTGTTGGTCATTCTGAAGCAGATTGGACTTTTTTTCTGTGTCTCTCTTGAATGTCTGTCGATCACTACATTCTGAAGTAATATAGCTACTGTAGTATTCAAAGTTTTCGTTATCTAAATTTTTTTCACGGATAATTGGTTCCATGACACGGAGCTCTTGATTAACCCGTGGCTATCGCACTTATGTGATCGAGCATTGTGTATACATAAGTGGCAAATGTCTATATATGAAATAAAATTTGTGTGCACCTAAGTAAGTGGCAAATGTCTATATATGAAATAAAAAATTTGTGTGTACCTAAGTGGCAAATGTCTGTATATGAAATAAAAAATTAGTGGAATTTATTAAGAAAAGAAGAGATTAAATTTAAAATTAAAAGAAATTCAGATTTAAAATAAATCTATGCTATTAATAAATCTAAAAGAAAGAGGTATACCAAAACCCAATGACAAAAATTGTGACACAGATTGTTTGTTTCAAACGTGAAGACAAATGTCATCGTTTTCTGCATTTTCCATCACGATAGATCTCTTCATAGATATAAGTTTGTAAGCAATATATCTTTTTAAAATCTTCAAAAATCTTCAAAATTTATTGTGTATTTTTTTTTAGCATATGTAAAGTTTATTTTTTACACATCAACATTCGAAGTAGTTTATTTATTTTACTTTTCAGTGATTTTTAATTGATAATTTTTTTAAGCTAAATCCAAATTTGGAAATATTTAAATTGTATTTTTTAATTAATGAATTTAGACTATTCCTTAAAATTTTAGGTGGTGAAATAATTCCAAGGATGTAGTGGAACTCTCTATAAAACTTTGCCATTAGTAATTGTATCCCATATTAAACCCAACTTTCCTTTCTTCGAGATGAACTCTACCTTCACCTTCTTTGAAATTCAAGAAGGTGCAAAGTGTTGTGTTTTTCGATAACATCATTTATTATTATTAAATTTATTGTATATTAAATTTATTGTATATTAACCATATATGTTTTCAAAATGTATAAGTTATTTTTTTTTATTTTGTTTGGGTTATTTTATTGATAGATCACACCTTAATTGAATGAGCTAGTAAAAATTGAATTATATTAAATATATATAAAAATAATAATTTTTTAAAACAAATTAATTTATTTACATAAATAATTATCGTTATAACGATAATAAACAAAAATATTTTATATATTATTTCAAAGATAATTAAATATAAATTTTATGGTGATATTTGCTTGCAAGTTGACAATGAAATGTTTTGTATTGTGCATACAATGTTTTTATATGTATAGTGAAATCATTTCATATATTCGTGGTAGCATAATGTAAATATTGTTTATAAGATGTTTTTAAAATTATATATATATAAAAACGAAATGTTTAAATTAAATGGAATTGAAGAGTTTGTGGAATTTATTATTAATTTATATTTTATAAAAAAAATTAAAAAAAAAATATTTATTTTTATTATTAATTCATATTTTTATGTTTTATTATAAAAGTAAAGGGAAATCTCATTTTGGAAGTCTTAGTTCCAAGATTAGGATTTTAAACTTTTGCACATATATCTATATCTTTTAGACTTAATGATGTTGATATGTAATGCTATATCTTTTAGACTTCAATTATGTTGGTTTATGTTGACAATGTTCTTATTAGTTTGAATTTGAAATCCCATTTTATCTTTAAATTTCACATTTACAACATTTTCGTGTATGATATTGAAAGACAGATCACCACCGTGTATTATGTAGTTTATAAAAGTTTCATTTAATTATCAATCAAGATATAAAATAAAATAATAGATTTGCAGTTAACATTTTCCCAGCGTTGTATGACTATCAAAACTCGGACCTAAACATAAGTGAAATAGGTTGGAAGATCCATCAATATTTATGTGACTATGAAAAAACACGAACTTATAAATTTTATGGCACTTTAATGATCCCTAATTACATCTGTCCATCAAAGTGGTTGAATTGGACACATCTATCGGGTACTTAAAGTGGTCGAATTGGACACATCAATTGGGTACTTAGGATTTAATGGGTCACATTCTTGTACTTGAGAGTCACTTCATCGATAGAATTTTCACATTTTAAACTAGGGTACCCGCACGAAGCTGGTACCCAAAAAGGCCGCAATCGAAGCGCGCGAGCAGAAAAAAAACAAGGGCGCGCACGCACATTCAAACACACGTACACGCCCCTTCTTCGGAAATGCCATTCGTCCACGTTGGTGAGTTGACGTGGACAAAATCTACATGCACACGTTATTAACGCATACGCAAATATATGTGTGCACGCATGTTTACATGCGCGCACGGATGTTTGTAGCGCGTACACGCCATCAGCGCGTACGTGCTAAAACACGCGCACGTGCCCATGCATAACGTTTACACCATTAATTGACCAACGTTTACGCTATTTAATGCCAAACGTTCAATACTTCAAAAATATTGCATCCTTGACATTTGATGCGTTATGATTCATGAGGTTATAATGACCCATGTTTTAGTGTACGTGTTTGTGTATTAGTATTGGTTACTTAAACCTTGATAGTCCTGGCTATTATGCATAACTATGTTAGACATGTGGACCTATATGGTTGCTTAGGATATTCATTAATGATGATCATTGATAATTGATTATGATGTTTATAGACCTTAACTATGATATTTATTGATTGTGTTTATTACGGTGTTGGTATCCCATAACAAAAATTTCTTTTGGGGGTAGCGCTCCCGAACCCCTGTCGAGGGCTCGCTGGCCCCCAGGCCCCCTAGTCGGGGGGGTGCACCACCTCCCCGGACCCCTCGTTGCGTGTTGGCTTATATAACTGTCTTGAGGTTTTCTATAAAGACCCAGGTTCTTCGCGGTTCAAGGAACCAACAAAACCCCTTTCCACCAGCCCTTTCAGGAACAATTTGTGAGTAGATTGAGGTCTCACCCGAGGCGAAGTAATGGGGGAGCTGTGGAACCAGGTTTCCACAGCTACATGATGAGTGTTTAAACAAATCTGACAAATAGCGTGCCACTGGGCTCGCGTTGCGGACTGAGGATTGCTCGAAGATCACCTTCTTCGCGGTCAGCACTTCTGCAAGCTCAGACTCTTGCACAACTCGCGCATCCAAGGACTGCACGGTTCAGAAATTACTTGGCAATAGGACAATGCAACGGATAACTGCACTTCCTCTTCAGACTTAACCAACTTCAACAAGCTATACTTAGTGTTTTACCCATTCATCAGTTGTCTTAGGTTATTTATCTTATGGCTTATGCGATATGACAGAACACAAAATATTGTGTACTTTCAGTGTTGCGCTTCAAGGGAGCCGCCCGTTGCGAACTCTATTGAATTAAATGTTTATCCAACTGACTCATGCATCCATTTGGACTTAGGAATACTTATGCATCCAACATTCATCCACATATGCGAAACTTAACATATTATTCCCATCTCATTTCTATGGCGAATACATATAAAAGTAAGACACATAAACTAATAAGCAAGATCTTAAGCATTCATTATAAGCAAATCAACAGGTGCAAAACACATAAGCTATCACACAACACAAAATTTAGCATGGTTCACCCCCAGGATGGGAGCTACGTCCACAGGAACTGTTGTTGTATTAGTCTTTGGGAAGGGTATAATAGTTCCAGTCTGCGCACTCAGCTGCAGACTCTCTTCGCTCTCAATAGGCCTCTGTGCACACAACATGCAGAGCCTTTACAATGGCTTTCAAATACTTAGAGGATTTTAAAATGAAGATTACCCACAACAACAACAAAGATTCAACCCTTTCCCTTACAAAATTGTGCCTTCTTATAGAGCATGCCCGTAGGTCATGTCTTTATAATGCATAGGAAAAAATCCTAAGGTTTCCCAAAAAATGTCACGGTTTTCCCTTAACCGGAGTTGTTGGCTTCTGGTAGCGAATATTCCATCGTGGCCATCCTCTGCACGTGGTCACATCGCTTTCAGCCTGCCTTGTCGACCACATGCCGACTGTCGCTTTCACCTGGTCGTTCCTTCTCTAATGACCTTATGCGGCCGGTTCATGTCGTGCTTCCTCTGCGCGTGTGACCGGTCGCTTTCCTTTCTCCTTAATCCTTACCCGCCTGCTTGGTAATTATGGGGTATCTTAACCAGAAATAGGTTGATTTCACCCAAACGACCTTACCTTCATTCTTTACTCAAAACAGGTGCCCGACTGGCACATCACGGCGCTACTACTTCGCGGAACCGGACCTCAACTACGTGGTTTCTTCCATGTTGATACTGCGCTACTCTCAACTTCGCAGCGTCCAAAACTGGCTTGCCAAAAAGTCTTCATCTGAATTGCGCTTGGCTTCCTAGTTCCAAAAAGTGTCTTGCATAAAAAATGCCTTACTTGGGCCAGGCCGAACAGGCTCCTAACACTTACATGTGGCTCGTCCCCGAGCCACTTTGAACTTGTGCTTCTCCAGGCTGGTCTTCCTCCGATGGAGCTAACTTAGCGGCAAATTCTTGATAGGTTCTGCTCAGCTTAGCAACCGTATCCTTAGCATCCTGTTCCATAGTTCTTGTTGAGATATTGTAACTTCTAAGAATATTATATTTGTACTTTATTATTTCGGAGATGTTTCATTCCTCTGTGAAGATCTTATTGTATATCCGGAGATGTTTATTCCTCCGTCGGAATGTGGTAACTTGGGTTATTAGACTTCCCTAGTGGGGGTCGGCCCTGTATGTGTTATGTGGGTCAAAGGGTTGTTAGACCACCCTAACGGGGTCGGCCCAGTCAGTTGTAGTGCGGTGTTTAACCTAGTGGTAAAGTTGGGGCCGACCTAGTTAATATAAAGTACAAGTCAAAGATGTGTATATATAGAGGAGGTGTGTTCCTCATTTGACACACTTCCCTCACTCAGAATATAGCGCACTTATGGAGGAGAGGTCTGCTATGGTGGAGGAGGAGATCATGTCTTTGGTTTGCATCTTTGTGTATTGCTGGTCATCTGTATTGAGGAATCTTTGCTGGGTTTTCTACCCCATGAGGGTTTCCCAGGATAAATCTGTGTCTCTTGTGTTTATGCTGTGCTTTTTGTTTCTTCAGTGATCCTGTCTTTGCTATTATTGTGAAATGGAATGTAATGCTACTATTTTCGTTCTTAGCATATTAAATCTTAACGGTATCAGAGCTGCTATTTTTTGCAATGTATGGCACTTACGACACTTGCTTCTCTTGTGACAATTTGAAGGTTAGGGTTTTATATAGCAAAAAAACTAGTCATCGTGGAACTTTCACTATAAATCCATTTTGGCGAAGGTTCAGGATCGAAAAAGTTTACAAGTCGTATATAACATCCCATGTACCTTGTGTCCAAAGGGTACCCTCAGCTTCATTGTACTTTGTGAGTTATGATCAATACAAGTTAGGGTTTCTGCCTCTTCCAGATCTCATTCATAATCAAGTGACCTTGGCAAAAAGGTCATAACTTGGGATAGGAAGATCCAAATGAAATTTCATAAAAGGTGATAGGTAGTACACAGACTGTACTATCTCAAAAAACTTTTTCAGAGGCTGAAGTTGAACCAGTGACACGTGGCATGTCATACAAGTTCGCTCTCCTATTTTATCCCATAAATAGGTCACGTTGTGACACTTGGCATAACTCTCTCTCCGAAAATCCAATTGAGGTCAGACCTGTCGGGATGGAAAGATGACAGGTTAGGATATCAGAGAAACATTTTCAGACCCTTTGGATTGAAAAGTTCGGAGTTACAGCGGAAACAATCAGGTACATATTTCTATCAAAACAAAATTATTTTTTAGCACATTCATTCATTGCTTCTAGAATTTAGGGTTTCGGAGAAAGTTGGAATTTCTGTAATCGAAGACCACGGCTGGATGCTACTCATCAAAATAGAAATTTAGAGACCATGATCAGAATTTTTGGTTGGGCAGAAGAGTGGGCTTGATCAAACCCTAGTTCGGGATTTTGATCAGAAAGGTGAAAAATAGGGCTTCTACAAAAGTTGGAATTTCTAAAGTCTGTGACCACGGCTGAAAGCTCCTCAGAAAAATAAGAGCTTAGAGCTTTGGATCAAACATTTTTATTGGGAAGAAGGGTGGGCTCCATTAAACCCTAGTTTAGCATCCTATCCAGAAGATCTAGAAGTTTCAAAGGCAATTTTTGAGGGGTCAAATTTTAGAGATTTCAAAATTGAAGTATGCAAGTTTGATCAGCTTAACGAGACACATCTATCCATCCATTCAGAAGTGTGAAAGTCAAAGATTGAATCTTTAGGGTTTCTATAAGAAACCCTAATCGAGCTCCAGATCCAGTTTCACGGGGAGTTGAGGCTAAGGCCTTACATAAGAAGACTACAAGAAATCTCGACAGGTATGACTTAAGGAGATACAGGTATGTCTTGAAATTTGATTCTTGATTAAGTTCATAATATGTTTGTCTTCATATTATTTAGGTTAGTACAATCTCGATTAATGTTAGAATTGTCTTATCACCCTAATAAAAGTATGAATGCATGTGAATGATGGAAGACATTCATTGATTAGGGTTATATGATTGTACTAATGCACTGTGGTGTTGTATGAGGTTGATGTTGTTTTCTAAAAAGATACAGGTACATCACGAAAGACAAATCAAGCTCCATGACCATGACAAAATGAAGACAAAGACTCCTCCATAATCTTTGTTCTACTTACGAGGTATGTATGACTTTGTTCTATTATGAGATATGCAGACTCTAGCACAGAATCTCTAAATCATTGAAGAGAACAAAGAAGATATTGATTAGCTATGTTAGACATAACTAAGCAGCTATACTAATCCAGGTATGTTTTCCTATATCAAGTTAGAATCTTACCTTGTGTTAGGATCCCTTATATAAGTATACTTGGTATGATTGGTTATGAAGTTAGAAATGTAAGTAATCAAGGGATTATGCATATTATGTCTTTTATCATGATTGATGATATGCATGAGTAAAAGAAGACTTCCCTGAAATCTTGAATACTAATGTTTATTATCTGTGATCATGACTATACATATTCAAGAATATTTAGAATTATAATGTTTTGATAATATTTTTAATATACTAATGAATGTATGTTTGTGTATGAGATCATGAGGATGACACTTGAGCATGCACAGTGGTACAGAATGAATAGAAGTTCAAAAGACATATAGAAGATCAAGCGGGAGGCAACCACTCAAACATAAAAGATAAGTTTTTGAGTTGTTATTTGAAATAGTAAATGATATTGCTTGTAATAGTTGTATACATATTTGTATTCCTAGAATATATCATGTTGAGTGTAAACATTCATATAGCATTGAACAGTATACTACTAATATGCATATGATTGGTAAATTGGACAAACATTCCATTATTGCTTGTCTAGAATGAAACCTCTTTGCTGACATGCTGAGAGTTGTGCACACTCTCGATAGTATGTTATGGTAGAGATGGAAGGCATCTAGATAGCCACTGTATGCATACAGGATATGGAAAAGTGTTGTACCAAAGTATTGGTCAAGATAGTTGCATAACTATGTAAATGATATCTGTATGCATAATAGGTTATCATGTCAACATGATTTCATGATTATGAAGTATTACTAATCATGTACTTAATTTTGATTTGTAGGAAAGATCATGAAGAATGATGAACACCGAACAAGTGATGGATGTTCAACAAGAAGATTTACAAATCAAACAAAATATAGAAGGCTCGTGGCTAGAAGATTCTCTTAGAAAGAGGAAGAGAATCATGACGAGATGTTTTCTCCAAGTGACTGGATAAGACCATTCTCTTAATGGTGTAATTAAAGAAGAAGTGTGAATCAGGTTCTGTATGGGTACCCAGGATCGATAGTCAATTGATGAGCTTAATGATCACCATGGGTGATGTGGATATCAACCTTTGCTACAAGGTTGAATATGGTTTCTATACACAGATGACATGGATGCAAGAAGGAACTCACCATAGAGTTCGAATGATATTGAGGCTCATATCAGTAGACCCATCTGACGAGAGATGGCACAGATAGATGGTTGCAGAAATGAAAATGAAAGATCTCAGATTGATGTATTACTTCCTAGTTCTGGAAGTATGGAAAGGCTCAGAAGGAATTTTTCTCAACCAGGGAAAGTATGCCGAGAAATATTAAAAGGACTTGATATGTTGGAATGACCACTCTCATGGATTCCAAATTGAAGCTGTTAGTGGATGACTCATCAGAGTTAGTGGATATAACTTTGTACAGACAAATTATTGGGTCATTGATGTATCTAATGAATACTAAGTCAGATATATGCTTTGATGTGAACACCTTGAGTCAGTATCTAGTGGAAACTAGATGTGTTCACCTAATAGTTGCAAAGCATGTGATGAGGTACCTAAAGGATACGATAGACTTTGATCTATGCTATCTTGGATATCATGACTTCAGATGTCTACATAGATGTCGATTGAGCAGAAAGTGTATCAGTAAGGAAGAACACATCGAGAGGATGTTATTGTTTGGGATCAACCATGATCTTGTGGTTTAGCTGGAAGCAGTCTAGTGTGGCTCTCAGCACAAGCAGAATATATGGCTGGTTGCTCTGCTAGTTGTGAAGCAGTATGGCTTCTGGATTGTTTGACTTAGAGATAGACCCAACTATGATCCTATGTGACAAACAGAGTTGTATCAAGATGGCAGAGAATCCAGTATTCCATGATATGGCGCAGAAAGGAACTATAAAGTTTGAATTTGTAACAAGTTGCCGATGTACTAACCAAACCTCTACCTCAAGTAAAGTTTGAGTATTTTTCGAGACAAGATTGGTAGGACCCTCCTCGAGAGGGGGAGTGATGTTGTCACTTATGATGAGATTGCCTGCATCGACAGTAAAGTCGATGATGTGGATACCTATATTGGTGATGCCAACAGAGAGGTTGGTGGATAGTCCTTAGACAGGGTCTAAGTTGACAAGGGGATTGCATCATCCTTGAACACATGTTCTAAAAGAATCTGTAGATATATATCTTCGAGAAAGAAGAGGGATTGCATCATCCATGAACACATGTTCTAAAAGGATCGGTACACCTATGTCTTCGAGAATGAAGTCCGTAGTGGACAGGTGGGGATTGTATAGTCCCCGGACTTTGGTCCTTTGAATCGATTCGTAGACATATGTCTCCAAGAATGAAGTTCTTAGTGGACATGTGGGGATTGGATCATCCTTGGACTTCTGTCCTAAAGTGAGCCGTAGACATATGTCTCCGAGAATGAAGTCTTTAGTGGACAGGTGGGGATTGTATCGCTCTCGGACTTCGGTCCCTTGAATTGATCCGTAGACGTATGGTCTTCGAGAATGAAGTCCTTAGTGGACATGTGGGGACTAATCATCCTTAGACCGTAAATCCTGTAATTCCGAAAGGAAGGATTGTCTTAAAAGAGATTGAGTGGGACTAATCATCCTTAGACCATAAATCCTGTAACATCTCCCAAATCTCGATGTGAGGATTTAGTGAAATTAAAAAAAAAATCTTTCTTTTCATAGTACATAATAAAGATAAATAAACCCCATGGAGTGCTTTGTAGCATCCTACTAAGTAACATTTTCTATTGATTTATTATTCTTTCACTACATACATTAAGATGAACAAGATTTTATCACATACATCTAAATACAACATTTATAATTTGTCAGATTCATTTAGATGCAACATTTATAATTTTATCATATACATCTAGATACAACATACAAGTAATTGACACAACATCCCAATCGACAAAACCATAAGCCAAATTTAAACATACATGATCGAGACAAGGATATAGGTGGTTCACCCCGGCTGGGCTACGTCCACAAAGGCAGGTCAATTCTTGTAATATTCAAAGTCAAGGGATACAATATGCAACTCAATGTTGCTATTATTCCAGCTTCTCCTCTAGAGGGAGATCAATCTCAACAATAATCAAATTATTTCTTCTCGAAAGAGATTACATCTTGCGACACAGTTGTCGCCCTAATTAATTGCCACTCTCATCAAGAGCATATCCAATACATAAAATTGTCTTCTTGTGGGCTTTTTCCAAGCCTATCATACAAACTTTAAATACTAAACAAACAGTGCACTATTGCTTACCCATTCCACTATACATAAATAAAATTGATCTAACTGAGATTTCAATGAAATTACGTCCTTGGATAGGCAAGTAACAAATCATATGAATTACGATTTCAGCACATTACCATTTTAAATACAGTGAACATGCATAAATTTCAAAAACAAAGTTAAGACGATTCTCTCTGGCCTTATAGAGATCGGAATACTTATCATCGGCAGATGCCCAAACTAAGACCCTGATTACTCTAGCACTGCAGAGATCGAATTGCTTCACTCACCGACGTAATAAATACTAAATTAACAAGCGTTTTTGTTTTTCTTCCAAATGTATTTCTCATTCTAAAATCCACTCAATTGCAACTATGTATTATGAGTTATATATATATATTTAATTCAAAACTCTCTACTCATGAACAATTATTAATTGGGTTCAAAAATAAACAACATAACTTCACTGAAAGGCTATTAGCATAATTCGTGGCCTTTGATAGTCGTGTTTAACCCATAACATTTTGTGTTTATCTATACTTCAATCAAATTGTTAATATAACCAAATATAAAAGTAATGATGTAACCACTCTAATAACTCAAATAAATCTATCTCTATGTATATACCTTTTAATGGTTATTCCTTTGATATATAAAATATATTATATACATATATAATATATTACTTTTCACCCACAAATGTATTTAAGTTATTTGTAGAACCTATATTCACATATGATAATCTCTCATGTATGTGTTGTTTCCATATAACCTAATCCATGAAAATCTATTTTCCAACTTAACTATAACTAATATATTATCACGTATAATCCATTCCATTTAACTATGTATAAAAAAAAACATAATGATATGTGGATAAATATGTATATTCTCAAACACTAACAACCATCTAATTATTCCTTTAAGAATACTCATATTTACGTTCTGAAAAACCTGGCTACATATCCTTCCATATGTTAAAATAATCAATCATATAAAATATTCTTTTTTTACGTTTCAATCAATTTATGTATATACAATGTGCCCGGTTAAATGGGATATCAGATGTGAAATATAGGTGGTCATGCATCTATAGAACTCCATATGCATGTAATCAAATCATACTGAAATATTAATTTAATTAAAAGTGACAAAATTTATCTATGTTGATCTTTCTACAAATTCTCCATTTTGAATTATAAATATATTGAAATAATTAGTAAATGAAAAGAGACAGAATTTAACTCAGTTAATCTTTCTACGAATTCTCCATTCTGAATTATAAATATACTAAGATAATTACTTAATTAATAGTTCTTCTACCTCATATGCAAGTAATTAAAGAACACTCAAATAATAATTTGAATGACAACTTGCTTAGAAGACACGGAAATCATATGCCAAATAAACCACACAAATTTCTTTTCAATTTAAGACTTCACAAATATATATATCTGTTATTATTATTCCTAAACTATCAATTTTAAAATGTAACTTAATTTTATATTTATGACAAATTCGTGGCATCTTACTTAAAACGAAGAAGGCATTGGACAGTTTAACGTGAGGAGTAATCAATAAGAATATTTAAGACAGAGGTTTTAACTGAAGTTCAAATGCGGATGGTGCATGATTCCTGGGCATTAGTCAGGTAATTAAAGATAGAGACTGATCCAGCATTTCGAGTGAAGTAAATGGTAAGATCTGAGTCTAAAGGCAGTTGGCCAAATCAAAGGATAAGTATGCACATGCGCAACATCTGAATTTAGAGGTCTACATGATCTGCGGTTTGAATATTTTAGCCAACCGAGAAATACATATATAAAAGTAGCACCGAGAAGTCTAATACATCGTAGAGCCTAGAGATCAAAATAAGGAAACACTCATCTGTGCGTGAGCTCTGCATAGTTGTATAAGCAAAGATGCAGAGGTCTTCAATAGAACTAGGCGTGAGCTCTATCTCAAAAAATAAGTCGAGGATCTAGCAAAATAATCTGAGCATGAGCGTTATCAAGTTAAAGTATAAGGAGATCGGATAACTACCAGCGTTTCAGCCAGAGAACCGTGCATCTCGATCAACCAATGGCCGATTTGATATTAACCATGGGTTGTGTCCGAGAACTAGTTCATATTGGAATAAGAGAAACACCCAATGTGTTAGCAGAGTAAAGTTCAGATCTAAAATATGGAATAGAGCAAGCTCAAATCTAGACCCAACGTTTATTACAGAAAAACTCAGATCTTGATCTGACACTTTAGCAGAGCCACGCCCTTATTTGATACATAACTATTGCATAACTAGTAAGTCAACTATATATCATTACTGTGGCTTTAATAACTCAACTTTAGCCGAGATCCATACCATATAAATACATCTACCACGTTTTACTAGCTAGAGGAATAAACCAATAGAAAATATTCACATACGGCCAGAGATTGGGTCTACCAGCGTAAGTGGGAGGTAGTTCAAAAACTGAAAAAACGAATGCAGCATACATATAAATCTACTGCACAAACAATAATGGGCAGGGATGGAGCTTCTGAAAGCTGTCATCTCCCATAACTGCATACCTGAGAAATGACAGCTCCCTGATTCATTACTTTGCCACCCTCACAATACCGGAATTGGCAGCGCATTCCCCTTGCTCATCTGGGGTAGAGAATTGCTAATCCAAAGCAGATGTAACCAACCAACATGGATTTCCTCTTGTTCCATTCGTGGATATTTCCCCCCCGCATCCACAGAGTGCAAGCTAAACTCATTTCGGTGCCTTCCCAGACCCGATCCCCAAATTCAACGATGTGATATCTCCCCTGATTCACGAGCTGCCCCCAATTTACCTTGGAAATGCCGCCCTTGAACAAGAGAGCCATTGGATTCTTCCTTCCAATTGACAAATGGTGGTTTCGAATGAGACAAATGGTAGGTAAAAGAAAATTGTTTCTGCCATGTTTTTCTTATTGAGACAAATGGCGGAAAGAGGGAAGTTCGAAATACTCCCACTAAGGAGACAATTTGCTTAAAACTCTCCTCAAATTTCTCCATAGAAACACCCCTCTTTAAATTGGTGCGCCTTCCTAAATCTAAGAATCGAAGTGCAGTGATAAGATGATTTTCTTGTTTTAACAAGTATACAATAAATATTGCAATGGAATCTTTTGAAAGTCCTTTCTAAATAGATGTCTAAATAGTATTACTATGGATTTTCTTTTGCAAAAATATGCATTTATAAATCTAATAGGGGTACAAGGAGGGATATTACATCCTCCTCCCCTTTAAAAATAACACCGTCCTCGGTGTTCATACTTTTAGCAGTTCGCTTATTTCGTCATCTCTATTTTGACCCTTTCTGGCCCTTCAAAAATTTCTCGCAAGTCGTTATGGATCAAACCTGAGTTTTCGGCTACAAAACCGGGTTTCAAGGAAAACGAAAAATAATAATAAAAACTTTATCATCAACTTCATAATCAAACTCGGAAACATAAATCATGAGTTCTTTACTGTACATATCACTTGCAATATATGGGATAAATTTAGCACTCCATGATTCTATACTGTTGACTAAATCAACGAACAACATTCACTTGATCTAGGAAATTCTTGCCTAACACCTTAGTGCTCACGCAGCAATCCTTTCTCTCATGTCTTGCCTAACACCTTAGTGCTCACGCAGCAAACATTTCATTCATGTCTTTCCTAACACCTTAGTGCTCACGCAGCAAACATTTCTTTCATGTATACTAAGCAGCGTCCTGCCTCCCACATATACATCTTCTTATAGCTTGCCTAGGTCTTACAGCCAGCCGATTCTCCGAGAATCCTAGTGGCTGTTCACTCCCTGATTTTTTTTTTTTTTTGGGAGTATTTCAATGCCATTACAACACTCTTTACACAATTCCCCTCAAGCCTTCTCGCTTGAGTCCCGGAATTTTTTATTTTTTTTTGTCCCCAAGCCGCCTTGCTTGAGACTAGAAAAATCTCTTTCCATTTAATCAATTTATTTCGTCGTATTATATTTTGTAACCATACGATTACTCTGACCCATTTAAGTCTATATCTTTATTCAATCAATAATTATCAAACTTAAAGAATGAATAACATTTATGATGTGGATCTTAAATCCTCATCCCATGATTTTTACCATGCATAAGCTTCACAGGAATTTCACCATCTGCCAAATTTCACTTGTTAGTATCACTTTATACACAAAATCAAATATTGTAAGAAGATCCCTTCCTTTAAACCGAAAATCATCTTTCTTAATAGAATATCCATATGTGATCATCTAGAGTGTCATTTCCTACTACACATAACTAGTTTATAAGACTTCATAATGCTTTGAACACGATATAACATTCTTTCTATGATGATCTATGGACATTATGATCATTTAACCTCGAACTTTAGCTTTCACTAATTCAACAAAATTCCTATTTTAGTTATACAACCCTTTTGGTATACCCTAACATCATATAGGGATAACCAATTGTCTAAACAAACTTACATACCTTATACAGATAACCATGTACCTTTGCAAAAGCGATCGCATAGCTCACCTTCATCTGCCGAGGTTCCAGTTTACTTGTATCATCACGCATTAGTATTATGCATGAATCGATATATATATATATATATATATATATATATATCCCACATTTACTCATTGATGGGTGTCAGGCAGTGATGTGTGGGAAAATAACATTTGCTCGATCATAACATTCAAAGTGTTAGTCGTATAAAGGTAATTAAATCATGAGAACAATCATACAAATAACATATGTTCAAACATCATTTTTACTTGTTTCATAAAAGCTTATACCTCGATTACTGTCTCAAAGATCACTTCCGATCTACCCTGCAAATTCCATGTCATCAATGTTTTCCTTAACACATAATAAATAAAAACAATCATTCCTTGTGGCAACATAAGGACGTCAGAAGATTACAGCATCCTACTAACCTGTATTTATTTCATGTTGGTTCTAGGTTTCCAATAATCTATCCCTTAACAAAATAATCACTTTGAGAAAACATATAGTGGTACATGGATAGCAAGTCGTCATAAATATTGAACAAATAAAATTATATCTGTTACCCATTATTTTCCCACGTCTATCTTAGTAGAAATTATTGAAATAAGAGGTATATATAAGAGGTACTCATGCATTTTCATCATATGCATTAACTGATTAATATTCACACACACATATATATATATATATATATTTTAAAGTAATTATAACCATTTTCCTTTTGTTGCACTTATATGTAAGGGTACGAGCATGCTTCAATTACTTATCCTATACAATTACATACTAGAATGAAATTGATTAGCAAGGAGATTATTAACCATTTTTCTCATTTGTAATCTCACAATTTCCTAGTCATAGAAACTCCACACCAATTAAAGTTAATTTTCTTGTTTAAAAGAAACCAGACATCCTAGTCTAGCCAAACTATACTTCTTATGGAATAAAACAACAACTTAATATTACATAATTATGCTTCCCTCACAACTAGAAATGTTAAAATCACAATGACTCCTCCTACAGCATGCACCTTTACAGATTTTACTACTAAGGTCAACCTCATTATAAATTTATAAACTTTCTTATTTAAGGTAACTCATATGTAAACAGAACCTGATCGTTCCTTACATAGTTCAAAACCCAAGACTGACCCAAACTATCAAATCTTTAATGGACCTTTTTCATAAAGACTTACTTTTGATCTGAACTTAATGGATCTTTTAACAGATCTAAGTTGCTTACATTTCCCATATTTGGAAATCTAGACTATTGGTCAATCAAGTTTACTTAGTTATCTAAGGTCAACCAAATTAGGAGACTTCCTTAGCCTATTTCATAAGGACTTAACTCCAATAATCTTAACTAATTAAAAGAGTACTTTCTTGTCATTCAATGAAACTAATTGTAAAGGTGAGGAGATATTCATCGTCTAGTGTTATCCATAGGAGATCATTCAAATGAACTTATGTATTGTTCACAAATAGATACTCTAATTATAACTTTTCAGTAACTCATACGTACTTACTTGTAATTTCAAGAAGTTTTGTCGCTTACCTCTTGACAATTCTTTGGAAGTGAACATTTTATTCTTGGCTTCTAGAATGCAGCTCCTTTTCTAGTCCGACCAACTTATTTTTGTTCTTCTCCAATTGAACTCAATAAGCCCAATGTTTGCGACCTGTGTTCTAGCGGAAGAAACCTGAAGTCGAGCTTGGAGATTCTTTTTCCCCTCCTCGGGTACAATCCATGCATCCAAAATGAAACACAAATAACTGATTAGTCAACTTAACAACCTTCATACTTACTTATCGCATGTTGAGCTCATTAGGTCCAAGTGTTGTAACCTAATGCTCTGATACCATATGTAACATCTCCCAAATCTCGATGTGAGGATTTAGTGAAATTAAAAAAAAAATCTTTCTTTTCATAGTACATAATAAAGATAAATAAACCCCATGGAGTGCTTTGTAGCATCCTACTAAGTAACATTTTCTATTGATTTCTTATTCTTTCACTACATACATTAAGATGAACAAGATTTTCTCACATACATCTAAATACAACATTTATAATTTGTCAGATTCATTTAGATGCAACATTTATAATTTTATCATATACATCTAGATACAACATACAAGTAATTGACACAACATCCCAATCGACAAAACCATAAGCCAAATTTAAACATACATGATCGAGACAAGGATATAGGTGGTTGACCCCAGCTGGGCTACGTCCACAAAGGCAGGTCAATTCTTGTAATATTCAAAGTCAAGGGATACAATATGCAACTCAATGTTGCTATTATTCCAGCTTCTCCTCTAGAGGGAGATCAATCTCAACAATAATCAAATTATTTCTTCTCGAAAGAGATTACATCTTGCGACACAGTTGTCGCCCTAATTAATTGCCACTCTTATCAAGAGCATATCCAATACATGAAATTGTCTTCTTGTGGGCTTTTTCCAAGCCTATCATACAAACTTTAAATACTAAACAAACAGTGCACTATTGCTTACCCATTCCACTATACATAAATAAAATTGATCTAACTGAGATTTCAATGAAATTACGTCCTTGGATAGGCAAGTAACAAATCATATGAATTACGATTTCAGCACATTACCATTTTAAATACAGTGAACATGCATAAATTTCAAAAACAAAGTTAAGACGATTCTCTCTGGCCTTATAGAGATCGGAATACTTATCATCGGCATATGCCCAAACTAAGACCCTGATTACTCTAGCACTGCAGAGATCGAATTGCTTCACTCACCGACGTAATAAATACTAAATTAACAAGCGTTTTTGTTTTTCTTCCAAATGTATTTCTCATTCTAAAATCCACTCAATTGCAACTATGTATTATGAGTTATATATATATATTTAATTCAAAACTCTCTACTCATGAACAATTATTAATTGGGTTCAAAAATAAACAACATAACTTCACTGAAAGGCTATTAGCATAATTTGTGGCCTTTGATAGTCGTGTTTAACCCATAACATTTTGTGTTTATCTATACTTCAATCAAATTGTTAATATAACCAAATATAAAAGTAATGATGTAACCACTCTAATAATTCAAATAAATCTATCTCTATGTATATACCTTTTAATGGTTATTCCTTTGATATATAAAATATATTATATACATATATAATATATTACTTTTCACCCACAAATGTATTTAAGTTATTTGTAGAACCTATATTCACATATGATAATCTCTCATGTATGTGTTGTTTCCATATAACCTAATCCATGAAAATCTATTTTCCAACTTAACTATAACTAATATATTATCACGTATAATCCATTCCATTTAACTATGTATAAAAAAAAACATAATGATATGTGGATAAATATGTATATTCTCAAACACTAACAACCATCTAATTATTCCTTTAAGAATACTCATATTTACGTTCTGAAAAACCTGGCTACATATCCTTCCATATGTTAAAATAATCAATAATATAAAATATTCTTTTTTTACGTTTCAATCAATTTATGTATATACAATGTGCCCGGTTAAATGGGATATCAGATGTGAAATATAGGTGGTCATGCATCTATAGAACTCCATATGCATGTAATCAAATCATACTGAAATATTAATTTAATTAAAAGTGACAAAATTTATCTATGTTGATCTTTCTACAAATTCTCCATTTTGAATTATAAATATATTGAAATAATTAGTAAATGAAAAGAGACAGAATTTAACTCAGTTAATCTTTCTACGAATTCTCCATTCTGAATTATAAATATACTAAGATAATTACTTAATAAATAGTTCTTCTACCTCATATGCAAGTAATTAAAGAACACTCAAATAATAATTTGAATGACAACTTGCTTAGAAGACACGGAAATCATATGCCAAATAAACCACACAAATTTCTTTTCAATTTAAGACTTCACAAATATATATATCTGTTATTATTATTCCTAAACTATCAATTTTAAAATGTAACTTAAGTTTATATTTATGACAAATTCGTGGCATCTTACTTAAAACGAAGAAGGCATTGGACAGTTTAACGTGAGGAGTAATCAATAAGAATATTTAAGACAGAGGTTTTAACTGAAGTTCAAATGCGGATGGTGCATGATTCCTGGGCATTAGTCAGGTAATTAAAGATAGAGACTGATCCAGCATTTCGAGTGAAGTAAATGGTAAGATCTGAGTCTAAAGGCAGTTGGCCAAATCAAAGGATAAGTATGCACATGCGCAACATCTGAATTTAGAGGTCTACATGATCTGCGGTTTGAATATTTTAGCCAACCGAGAAATACATATATAAAAGTAGCACCGAGAAGTCTAATACATCGCAGAGCCTAGAGATCAAAATAAGGAAACACTCATCTGTGCGTGAGCTCTGCATAGTTGTATAAGCAAAGATGCAGAGGTCTTCAATAGAACTAGGCGTGAGCTCTATCTCAAAAGATAAGTCGAGGATCTAGCAAAATAATCTGAGCATGAGCGTTATCAAGTTAAAGTATAAGGAGATCGGATAACTACCAGCGTTTCAGCCAGAGAACCGTGCATCTCGATCAACCAATGGCCGATTTGATATTAACCATGGGTTGTGTCCGAGAACTAGTTCAGATTGGAATAAGAGAAACACCCAATGTGTTAGCAGAGTAAAGTTCAGATCTAAAATATGGAATAGAGCAAGCTCAAATCTAGACCCAACGTTTATTGCAGAAAAACGCAGATCTTGATCTGACACTTTAGCAGAGCCACGTCCTTATTTGATACATAACTATTGCATAACTAGTAAGTCAACTATATATCATTACTGTGGCTTTAATAACTCAACTTTAGCCGAGATCCATACCATATAAATACATCTACCACGTTTTACTAGCTAGAGGAATAAACCAATAGAAAATATTCACATACGGCCAGAGATTGGGTCTACCAGCGTAAGTGGGAGGTAGTTCAAAAACTGAAAAAACGAATGCAGCATACATATAAATCTACTGCACAAACAATAATGGGCAGGGATGGAGCTTCTGAAAGCTGTCATCTCCCATAACTGCATACCTGAGAAATGATGGCTCCCTGATTCATTACTTTTCCACCCTCACAATACCGAAATTGGCAGCGCATTCCCCTTGCTCATCTGGGGTAGAGAATTGCTAATCCAAAGCAGATGTAACCAACCAACATGGATTTCCTCTTGTTCCATTCGTGGATATTTCCCCCCCGCATCCACAGAGTGCAAGCTAAACTCATTTCGGTTCCTTCCCAGACCCGATCCCCAAATTCAACGATGTGATATCTCCCCTGATTCACGAGCTGCCCCCAATTTACCTTGGAAATGCCGCCCTTGAACAAGAGAGCCATTGGATTCTTCCTTCCAATTGACAAATGGTGGTTTCGAATGAGACAAATGGTAGGTAAAAGAAAATTGTTTCTGCCATGTTTTTCTTATTGAGACAAATGGCGGAAAGAGGGAAGTTCGAAATACTCCCACTAAGGAGACAATTTGCTTAAAACTCTCCTCAAATTTCTCCATAGAAACACCCCTCTTTAAATTGGTGCGCCTTCCTAAATATAAGAATCGAAGTGCAGTGATAAGATGATTTTCTTGTTTTAACAAGTATACAATAAATATTGCAATGGAATCTTTTGAAAGTCCTTTCTAAATAGATGTCTAAATAGTATTACTATGGATTTTCTTTTGCAAAAATATGCATTTATAAATCTAATAGGGGTACAAGGAGGGATATTACATCCTCCTCCCCTTTAAAAATAACACCGTCCTCGGTGTTCATACTTTTAGCAGTTCGCTTATTTCGTCATCTCTATTTTGACCCTTTCTGGCCCTTCAAAAATTTCTCGCAAGTCGTTATGGATCAAACCTGAGTTTTCGGCTACAAAACCGGGTTTCAAGGAAAACGAAAAATAATAATAAAAACTTTATCATCAACTTCATAATCAAACTCGGAAACATAAATCATGAGTTCTTTACTGTACATATCACTTGCAATATATGGGATAAATTTAGCACTCCATGATTCTATACTGTTAACTAAATCAACGAACAACATTCACTTGATCCAGGAAATTCTTGCCTAACACCTTAGTGCTCACGCAGCAATCCTTTCTCTCATGTCTTGCCTAACACCTTAGTGCTCACGCAGCAAACATTTCATTCATGTCTTGCCTAACACCTTAGTGCTCACACAGCAAACATTTCTTTCATGTATACTAAGCAGCGTCCTGCCTCCCACATATACATCTTCTTATAGCTTGCCTAGGTCTTACAGCCAGCCGATTCTCCGAGAATCCTAGTGGCTGTTCACTCCCTGATTTTTTTTTTTTTTTTTTGGGAGTATTTCAATGCCATTACAACACTCTTTACACAATTCCCCTCAAGCCTTCTCGCTTGAGTCCCGGAATTTTATTTTTTTTTGTCCCCAAGCCGCCTTGCTTGAGACTAGAAAAATCTCTTTCCATTTAATCAATTTATTTCGTCGTATTATATTTTGTAACCATACGATTACTCTGACCCATTTAAGTCTAGATCTTTATTCAATCAATAATTATCAAACTTAAAGAATGAATAACATTTATGATGTGGATCTTAAATCCTCATCCCATGATTTTTACCATGCATAAGCTTCACAGGAATTTCACCATCTGCCAAATTTCACTTGTTAGTATCACTTTATACACAAAATCAAATATTGTAAGAAGATCCCTTCCTTTAAACCGAAAATCATCTTTCTTAATAGAATATCCATATGTGATCATCTAGAGTGTCATTTCCTACTACACATAACTAGTTTATAAGACTTCCTAACGCTTTGAACACGATATAACATTCTTTCTATGATGATCTATGGACATTATGATCATTTAACCTCGAACTTTAGCTTTCACTAATTCAACAAAATTCCTATTTTAGTTATACAACCCTTTTGGTATACCCTAACATCATATAGGGATAACCAATTGTCTAAACAAACTTACATACCTTATACAGATAACCATGTACCTTTGCAAAAGTGATCGCATAGCTCACCTTCATCTACCGAGGTTCCAGTTTACTTGTATCATCACGCATTAGTATTATGCATGAATCGATATCTATCTATCTATCTATATATATATATATATCTATATATATATATATATATATATATATATATATATCCCACATTTACTCATTGATGGGTGTCAGGCAGTGATGTGTGGGAAAATAACATTTGCTCGATCATAACATTCAAAGTGTTAGTCGTATAAAGGTAATTAAATCATAAGAACAATCATACAAATAACATATGTTCAAACATCATTTTTACTTGTTTCATAAAAGCTTATACCTCGATTACTGTCTCAAAGATCACTTCCGATCTACCCTGCAAATTCCATGTCATCAATGTTTTCCTTAACACATAATAAATAAAAACAATCATTCCTTGTGGCAACATAAGGACGTCAGAAGATTACAGCATCCTACTAACCTGTATTTATTTCATGTTGGTTCTAGGTTTCCAATAATCTATCCCTTAACAAAATAATCACTTTGAGAAAACATATAGTGGTACATGGATAGCAAGTCGTCATAAATATTGAACAAATAAAATTATATCTGTTACCCATTATTTTCCCACGTCTATCTTAGTAGAAATTATTGAAATAAGAGGTATATATAAGAGGTACTCATGCATTTTCATCATATGCATTAACTGATTAATATTCACACACACATATATATATATATATATATATTAAAGTAATTATAACCATTTTCCTTTTGTTGCACTTATATGTAAGGGTACGAGCATGCTTCAATTACTTATCCTATACAATTACATACTAGAATGAAATTGATTAGCAAGGAGATTATTAACCATTTTTCTCATTTGTAATCTCACAATTTCCTAGTCATAGAAACTCCACACCAATTAAAGTTAATTTTCTTGTTTAAAAGAAACCAGACATCCTAGTCTAGCCAAACTATACTTCTTATGGAATAAAACAACAACTTAATATTACATAATTATGCTTCCCTCACAACTAGAAATGTTAAAATCACAATGACTCCTCCTACAGCATGCACCTTTACAGATTTTACTACTAAGGTCAACCTCATTATAAATTTATAAACTTTCTTATTTAAGGTAACTCATATGTAAACAGAACCTGATCGTTCCTTACATAGTTCAAAACCCAAGACTGACCCAAACTATCAAATCTTTAATGGACCTTTTTCATAAAGACTTACTTTTGATCTGAACTTAATGGATCTTTTAACAGATCTAAGTTGCTTACATTTCCCATATTTGGAAATCTAGACTATTGGTCAATCAAGTTTACTTAGTTATCTAAGGTCAACCAAATTAGGAGACTTCCTTAGCCTATTTCATAAGGACTTAACTCCAATAATCTTAACTAATTAAAAGAGTACTTTCTTGTCATTCAATGAAACTAATTGTAAAGGTGAGGAGATATTCATCGTCTAGTGTTATCCATAGGAGATCATTCAAATGAACTTATGTATTGTTCACAAATAGATACTCTAATTATAACTTTTCAGTAACTCATACGTACTTACTTGTAATTTCAAGAAGTTTTGTCGCTTACCTCTTGACAATTCTTTGGAAGTGAACATTTTATTCTTGGCTTATAGAATGCAGCTCCTTTTCTAGTCCGACCAACTTATTTTTGTTCTTATCCAATTGAACTCAATAAGCCCAATGTTTGCGACCTGTGTTCTAGCGGAAGAAACCTGAAGTCGAGCTTGGAGATTCTTTTTCCCCTCCTCGGGTACAATCCATGCATCCAAAATGAAACACAAATAACTGATTAGTCAACTTAACAACCTTCATACTTACTTATCGCATGTTGAGCTCATTAGGTCCAAGTGTTGTAACCTAATGCTCTGATACCATATGTAACATCTCCCAAATCTCGATGTGAGGATTTAGTGAAATTAAAAAAAAAATCTTTCTTTTCATAGTACATAATAAAGATAAATAAACCCCATGGAGTGCTTTGTAGCATCCTACTAAGTAACATTTTCTATTGATTTCTTATTCTTTCACTACATACATTAAGATGAACAAGATTTTCTCACATACATCTAAATACAACATTTATAATTTGTCAGATTCATTTAGATGCAACATTTATAATTTTATCATATACATCTAGATACAACATACAAGTAATTGACACAACATCCCAATCGACAAAACCATAAGCCAAATTTAAACATACATGATCGAGACAAGGATATAGGTGGTTCACCCCGGCTGGGCTACGTCCACAAAGGCAGGTCAATTCTTGTAATATTCAAAGTCAAGGGATACAATATGCAACTCAATGTTGCTATTATTCCAGCTTCTCCTCTAGAGGGAGATCAATCTCAACAATAATCAAATTATTTCTTCTCGAAAGAGATTACATCTTGCGACACAGTTGTCGCCCTAATTAATTGCCACTCTCATCAAGAGCATATCCAATACATGAAATTGTCTTCTTGTGGGCTTTTTCCAAGCCTATCATACAAACTTTAAATACTAAACAAACAGTGCACTATTGCTTACCCATTCCACTATACATAAATAAAATTGATCTAACTGAGATTTCAATGAAATTACGTCCTTGGATAGGCAAGTAACAAATCATATGAATTACGATTTCAGCACATTACCATTTTAAATACAGTGAACATGCATAAATTTCAAAAACAAAGTTAAGACGATTCTCTCTGGCCTTATAGAGATCGGAATACTTATCATCGGTAGATGCCCAAACTAAGACCCTGATTACTCTAGCACTGCAGAGATCGAATTGCTTCACTCACCGACGTAATAAATACTAAATTAACAAGCGTTTTTGTTTTTCTTCCAAATGTATTTCTCATTCTAAAATCCACTCAATTGCAACTATGTATTATGAGTTATATATATATATTTAATTCAAAACTCTCTACTCATGAACAATTATTAATTGGGTTCAAAAATAAACAACATAACTTCACTGAAAGGCTATTAGCATAATTCATGGCCTTTGATAGTCGTGTTTAACCCATAACATTTTGTGTTTATCTATACTTCAATCAAATTGTTTATATAACCAAATATAAAAGTAATGATGTAACCACTCTAATAATTCAAGTAAATCTATCTCTATGTATATACCTTTTAATGGTTATTCCTTTGATATATAAAATATATTATATACATATATAATATATTACTTTTCACCCACAAATGTATTTAAGTTATTTGTAGAACCTATATTCACATATGATAATCTCTCATGTATGTGTTGTTTCCATATAACCTAATCCATGAAAATCTATTTTCCAACTTAACTATAACTAATATATTATCACGTATAATCCATTCCATTTAACTATGTATAAAAAAAACATAATGATATGTGGATAAATATGTATATTCTCAAACACTAACAACCATCTAATTATTCCTTTAAGAATACTCATATTTACGTTATGAAAAACCTGGCTACATATCCTTCCATATGTTAAAATAATCAATAATATAAAATATTCTTTTTTTACGTTTCAATCAATTTATGTATATACAATGTGCCCGGTTAAATGGGATATCAGATGTGAAATATAGGTGGTCATGCATCTATAGAACTCCATATGCATGTAATCAAATCATACTGAAATATTAATTTAATTAAAAGTGACAAAATTTATCTATGTTGATCTTTCTACAAATTCTCCATTTTGAATTATAAATATATTGAAATAATTAGTAAATGAAAAGAGACAGAATTTAACTCAGTTAATCTTTCTACGAATTCTCCATTCTGAATTATAAATATACTAAGATAATTACTTAATTAATAGTTCCTCTACCTCATATGCAAGTAATTAAAGAACACTCAAATAATAATTTGAATGACAACTTGCTTAGAAGACACGGAAATCATATGCCAAATAAACCACACAAATTTCTTTTCAATTTAAGACTTCACAAATATATATATCTGTTATTATTATTCCTAAACTATCAATTTTAAAATGTAACTTAAGTTTATATTTATGACAAATTCGTGGCATCTTACTTAAAACGAAGAAGGCATTGGACAGTTTAACGTGAGGAGTAATCAATAAGAATATTTAAGACAGAGGTTTTAACTGAAGTTCAAATGCGGATGGTGCATGATTCTTGGGCATTAGTCAGGTAATTAAAGATAGAGACTGATCCAGCATTTCGAGTGAAGTAAATGGTAAGATCTGAGTCTAAAGGCAGTTGTCCAAATCAAAGGATAAGTATGCACATGCGCAACATCTGAATTTAGAGGTCTACATGATCTGCGGTTTGAATATTTTAGCTAACCGAGAAATACATATATAAAAGTAGCACCGAGAAGTCTAATACATCGCAGAGCCTAGAGATCAAAATAAGGAAACACTCATCTGTGCGTGAGCTCTGCATAGTTGTATAAGCAAAGATGCAGAGGTCTTCAATAGAACTAGGCGTGAGCTCTATCTCAAAAGATAAGTCGAGGATCTAGCAAAATAATCTGAGCATGAGCGTTATCAAGTTAAAGTATAAGGAGATCGGATAACTACCAGCGTTTCAGCCAGAGAACCGTGCATCTCGATCAACCAATGGCCGATTTGATATTAACCATGGGTTGTGTCCGAGAACTAGTTCAGATTGGAATAAGAGAAACACCCAATGTGTTTGCAGAGTAAAGTTCAGATCTAAAATATGGAATAGAGCAAGCTCAAATCTAGACCCAACGTTTATTGCAGAAAAACTCAGATCTTGATCTGACACTTTAGCAGAGCCACGCCCTTATTTGATACATAACTATTGCATAACTAGTAAGTCAACTATATATCATTACTGTGGCTTTAATAACTCAACTTTAGCCGAGATCCATACCATATAAATACATCTACCACGTTTTACTAGCTAGAGGAATAAACCAATAGAAAATATTCACATACGGCCAGAGATTGGGTCTACCAGCGTAAGTGGGAGGTAGTTCAAAAACTGAAAAAACGAATGCAGCATACATATAAATCTGCTGCACAAACAATAATGGGCAGGGATGGAGCTTCTGAAAGCTATCATCTCCCATAACTGCATACCTGAGAAATGACGGCTCCCTGATTCATTACTTTGCCACCCTCAAAATACCGGAATTGGCAGCGCATTCCCCTTGCTCATCTGGGGTAGAGAATTGCTAATCCAAAGCAGATGTAACCAACCAACATGGATTTCCTCTTGTTCCATTCGTGGAGATTTCCCCCCCGCATCCACAGAGTGCAAGCTAAACTCATTTCGGTGCCTTCCCAGACCCGATACCCAAATTCAACGATGTGATATCTCCCCTGATTCACGAGCTGCCCCCAATTTACCTTGGAAATGCCACCCTTGAACAAGAGAGCCATTGGATTCTTCCTTCCAATTGACAAATGGTGGTTTCGAATGAGACAAATGGTAGGTAAAAGAAAATTGTTTCTGCCATGTTTTTCTTATTGAGACAAATGGCGGAAAGAGGGAAGTTCGAAATACTCCCACTAAGGAGACAATTTGCTTAAAACTCTCCTCAAATTTCTCCATAGAAACACCCCTCTTTAAATTGGTGTGCCTTCCTAAATCTAAGAATCGAAGTGCAGTGATAAGATGATTTTCTTGTTTTAACAAGTATACAATAAATATTGCAATGGAATCTTTTGAAAGTCCTTTCTAAATAGATGTCTAAATAGTATTACTATGGATTTTCTTTTGCAAAAATATGCATTTATAAATCTAATAGGGGTACAAGGAGGGATATTACATCCTCCTCCCCTTTAAAAATAACACCGTCCTCGGTGTTCATACTTTTAGCAGTTCGCTTATTTCGTCATCTCTATTTTGACCCTTTCTGGCCCTTCAAAAATTTCTCGCAAGTCGTTATGGATCAAACCTGAGTTTTCGGCTACAAAACCGGGTTTCAAGGAAAACGAAAAATAATAATAAAAACTTTATCATCAACTTCATAATCAAACTCGGAAACATAAATCATGAGTTCTTTACTGTACATATCACTTGCAATATATGGGATAAATTTAGCACTCCATGATTCTATACTGTTGACTAAATCAACGAACAACATTCACTTGATCCAGGAAATTCTTGCCTAACACCTTAGTGCTCACGCAGCAATCCTTTCTCTCATGTCTTGCCTAACACCTTAGTGCTCACGCAGCAAACATTTCATTCATGTCTTGCCTAACACCTTAGTGCTCACGCAGCAAACATTTCTTTCATGTATACTAAGCAGCGTCCTACCTCCCACATATACATCTTCTTATAGCTTGCCTAGGTCTTACAGCCAGCCGATTCTCCGAGAATCCTAGTGGCTGTTCACTCCCTGATTTTTTTTTTTTTTTTTGGGAGTATTTCAATGCCATTACAACACTCTTTACACAATTCCCCTCAAGCCTTCTTGCTTGAGTCCCGGAATTTTATTTTTTTTTTGTCCCCAAGCCGCCTTGCTTGAGACTAGAAAAATCTCTTTCCATTTAATCAATTTATTTCGTCGTATTATATTTTGTAACCATACGATTACTCTGACCCATTTAAGTCTAGATCTTTATTCAATCAATAATTATCAAACTTAAAGAATGAATAACATTTATGATGTGGATCTTAAATCCTCATCCCATGATTTTTACCATGCATAAGCTTCACAGGAATTTCACCATCTGCCAAATTTCACTTGTTAGTATCACTTTATACACAAAATCAAATATTGTAAGAAGATCCCTTCCTTTAAACCGAAAATCATCTTTCTTAATAGAATATCCATATGTGATCATCTAGAGTGTCATTTCCTACTACACATAACTAGTTTATAAGACTTCATAACGCTTTGAACACGATATAACATTCTTTCTATGATGATCTATGGACATTATGATCATTTAACCTCGAACTTTAGCTTTCACTAATTCAACAAAATTCCTATTTTAGTTATACAACCCTTTTGGTATACCCTAACATCATATAGGGATAACCAATTGTCTAAACAAACTTACATACCTTATACAGATAACCATGTACCTTTGCAAAAGCGATCGCATAGCTCACCTTCATCTACCGAGGTTCCAGTTTACTTGTATCATCACGCATTAGTATTATGCATGAATCGATATATATATATATATATATATATATATATATATATATATCCCACATTTACTCATTGATGGGTGTCAGGCAGTGATGTGTGGGAAAATAACATTTGCTCGATCATAACATTCAAAGTGTTAGTCGTATAAAGGTAATTAAATCATGAGAACAATCATACAAATAACATATGTTCAAACATCATTTTTACTTGTTTCATAAAAGCTTATACCTCGATTACTGTCTCAAAGATCACTTCCGATCTACCTTGCAAATTCCATGTCATCAATGTTTTCCTTAACACATAATAAATAAAAACAATCATTCCTTGTGGCAACATAAGGACGTCAGAAGATTACAGCATCCTACTAACCTGTATTTATTTCATGTTGGTTCTAGGTTTCCAATAATCTATCCCTTAACAAAATAATCACTTTGAGAAAACATATAGTGGTACATGGATAGCAAGTCGTCATAAATATTGAACAAATAAAATTATATCTGTTACCCATTATTTTCCCACGTCTATCTTAGTAGAAATTATTGAAATAAGAGGTATATATAAGAGGTACTCATGCATTTTCATCATATGCATTAACTGATTAATATTCACACACACACATATATATATATATATATATTTTAAAGTAATTATAACCATTTTCCTTTTGTTGCACTTATATGTAAGGGTACGAGCATGCTTCAATTACTTATCCTATACAATTACATACTAGAATGAAATTGATTAGCAAGGAGATTATTAACCATTTTTCTCATTTGTAATCTCACAATTTCCTAGTCATAGAAACTCCACACCAATTAAAGTTAATTTTCTTGTTTAAAAGAAACCAGACATCCTAGTCTAGCCAAACTATACTTCTTATGGAATAAAACAACAACTTAATATTACATAATTATGCTTCCCTCACAACTAGAAATGTTAAAATCACAATGACTCCTCCTACAGCATGCACCTTTACAGATTTTACTACTAAGGTCAACCTCATTATAAATTTATAAACTTTCTTATTTAAGGTAACTCATATGTAAACAGAACCTGATCGTTCCTTACATAGTTCAAAACCCAAGACTGACCCAAACTATCAAATCTTTAATGGACCTTTTTCATAAAGACTTACTTTTGATCTGAACTTAATGGATCTTTTAACAGATCTAAGTTGCTTACATTTCCCATATTTGGAAATCTAGACTATTGGTCAATCAAGTTTACTTAGTTATCTAAGGTCAACCAAATTAGGAGACTTCCTTAGCCTATTTCATAAGGACTTAACTCCAATAATCTTAACTAATTAAAAGAGTACTTTCTTGTCATTCAATGAAACTAATTGTAAAGGTGAAGAGATATTCATCGTCTAGTGTTCTCCATAGGAGATCATTCAAATGAACTTATGTATTGTTCACAAATAGATACTCTAATTATAACTTTTCAGTAACTCATACGTACTTACTTGTAATTTCAAGAAGTTTTGTCGCTTACCTCTTGACAATTCTTTGGAAGTGAACATTTTATTCTTGGCTTATAGAATGCAGCTCCTTTTCTAGTCCTACCAACTTATTTTTGTTCTTATCCAATTGAACTCAATAAGCCCAATGTTTGCGACCTGTGTTCTAGCGGAAGAAACCTGAAGTCGAGCTTGGAGATTCTTTTTCCCCTCCTCGGGTACAATCCATGCATCCAAAATGAAACACAAATAACTGATTAGTCAACTTAACAACCTTCATACTTACTTATCGCATGTTGAGCTCATTAGGTCCAAGTGTTGTAACCTAATGCTCTGATACCATATGTAACATCTCCCAAATCTCGATGTGAGGATTTAGTGAAATTAAAAAAAAAATCTTTCTTTTCATAGTACATAATAAAGATAAATAAACCCCATGGAGTGCTTTGTAGCATCCTACTAAGTAACATTTTCTATTGATTTCTTATTCTTTCACTACATACATTAAGATGAACAAGATTTTCTCACATACATCTAAATACAACATTTATAATTTGTCAGATTCATTTAGATGCAACATTTATAATTTTATCATATACATCTAGATACAACATACAAGTAATTGACACAACATCCCAATCGACAAAACCATAAGCCAAATTTAAACATACATGATCGAGACAAGGATATAGGTGGTTCACCCCGGCTGGGCTACGTCCACAAAGGCAGGTCAATTCTTGTAATATTCAAAGTCAAGGGATACAATATGCAACTCAATGTTGCTATTATTCCAGCTTCTCCTCTAGAGGGAGATCAATCTCAACAATAATCAAATTATTTCTTCTCGAAAGAGATTACATCTTGCGACACAGTTGTCGCCCTAATTAATTGCCACTCTCATCAAGAGTATATCCAATACATAAAATTGTCTTCTTGTGGGCTTTTTCCAAGCCTATCATACAAACTTTAAATACTAAACAAACAGTGCACTATTGCTTACCCATTCCACTATACATAAATAAAATTGATCTAACTGAGATTTCAATGAAATTACGTCCTTGGATAGGCAAGTAACAAATCATATGAATTACGATTTCAACACATTACCATTTTAAATACAGTGAACATGCATAAATTTCAAAAACAAAGTTAAGACGATTCTCTCTGGCCTTATAGAGATCGGAATACTTATCATCGGCAGATGCCCAAACTAAGACCCTGATTACTCTAGCACTGCAGAGATCGAATTGCTTCACTCACCGACGTAATAAATACTAAATTAACAAGCGTTTTTGTTTTTCTTCCAAATGTATTTCTCATTCTAAAATCCACTCAATTGCAACTATGTATTATGAGTTATATATATATATTTAATTCAAAACTCTCTACTCATGAACAATTATTAATTGGGTTCAAAAATAAACAACATAACTTCACTGAAAGGCTATTAGCATAATTCGTGGCCTTTGATAGTCGTGTTTAACCCATAACATTTTGTGTTTATCTATACTTCAATCAAATTGTTAATATAACCAAATATAAAAGTAATGATGTAACCACTCTAATAATTCAAATAAATCTATCTCTATGTATATACCTTTTAATGGTTATTCCTTTGATATATAAAATATATTATATACATATATAAAATATTACTTTTCACCCACAAATGTATTTAAGTTATTTGTAGAACCTATATTCACATATGATAATCTCTCATGTATGTGTTGTTTCCATATAACCTAATCCATGAAAATCTATTTTCCAACTTAACTATAACTAATATATTATCACGTATAATCCATTCCATTTAACTACGTATAAAAAAAACATAATGATATGTGGATAAATATGTATATTCTCAAAAACTAACAACCATCTAATTATTCCTTTAAGAATACTCATATTTACGTTCTGAAAAACCTGGCTACATATCCTTCCATATGTTAAAATAATCAATAATATAAAATATTCTTTTTTTACGTTTCAATCAATTTATGTATATACAATGTGCCCGGTTAAATGGTATATCAGATGTGAAATATAGGTGGTCATGCATCTATAGAACTCCATATGCATGTAATCAAATCATACTGAAATATTAATTTAATTAAAAGTGACAAAATTTATCTATGTTGATCTTTCTACAAATTCTCCATTTTGAATTATAAATATATTGAAATAATTAGTAAATGAAAAGAGACAGAATTTAACTCAGTTAATCTTTCTACGAATTCTCCATTCTGAATTATAAATATACTAAGATAATTACTTAATTAATAGTTCTTCTACCTCATATGCAAGTAATTAAAGAACACTCAAATAATAATTTGAATGACAAATTGCTTAGAAGACACGGAAATCATATGCCAAATAAACCACACAAATTTCTTTTCAATTTAAGACTTCACAAATATATATATCTGTTATTATTATTCCTAAACTATTAATTTTAAAATGTAACTTAAGTTTATATTTATGACAAATTCGTGGCATCTTACTTAAAATGAAGAAGGCATTGGACAGTTTAACGTGAGGAGTAATCAATAAGAATATTTAAGACAGAGGTTTTAACTGAAGTTCAAATGCGGATGGTGCATGAAACCTGGGCATTAGTCAGGTAATTAAAGATAGAGACTGATCCAGCATTTCGAGTGAAGTAAATGGTAAGATCTGAGTCTAAAGGCAGTTGGCCAAATCAAAGGATAAGTATGCACATGCGCAACATCTGAATTTAGAGGTCTACATGATCTGCGGTTTGAATATTTTAGCCAACCGAGAAATACATATATAAAAGTAGCACCGAGAAGTCTAATACATCGTAGAGCCTAGAGATCAAAATAAGGAAACACTCATCTGTGCGTGAGCTCTGCATAGTTGTATAAGCAAAGATGCAGAGGTCTTCAATAGAACTAGGCGTGAGCTCTATCTCAAAAGATAAGTCGAGGATCTAGCAAAATAATCTGAGCATGAGCGTTATCAAGTTAAAGTATAAGGAGATTGGATAACTACCAGCGTTTCAGCCAGAGAACCGTGCATCTCGATCAACCAATGGCCGATTTGATATTAACCATGGGTTGTGTCCGAGAACTAGTTCATATTGGAATAAGAGAAACACCCAATGTGTTAGCAGAGTAAAGTTCAGATCTAAAATATGGAATAGAGCAAGCTCAAATCTAGACCCAACGTTTATTGCAGAAAAACTCAGATCTTGATCTGACACTTTAGCAGAGCCACGCCCTTATTTGATACATAACTATTGCATAACTTGTAAGTCAACTATATATCATTACTGTGGCTTTAATAACTCAACTTTAGCCGAGATCCATACCATATAAATACATCTACCACGTTTTACTAGCTAGAGGAATAAACCAATAGAAAATATTCACATACGGCCAGAGATTGGGTCTACCAGCGTAAGTGGGAGGTAGTTCAAAAACTGAAAAAACGAATGCAGCATACATATAAATCTACTGCACAAACAATAATGGGCAGGGATGGAGCTTCTGAAAGCTGTCATCTCCTATAACTGCATACCTGAGAAATGACGGCTCCCTGATTCATTACTTTGCCACCCTCACAATACCGGAATTGGCAGCGCATTCCCCTTGCTCATCTGGGGTAGAGAATTGCTAATCCAAAGCAGATGTAACCAACCAACATGGATTTCCTCTTGTTCCATTCGTGGAGATTTCCCCCCCGCATCCACAGAGTGCAAGCTAAACTCATTTCGGTGCCTTCCCAGACCCGATCCCCAAATTCAACGATGTGATATCTCCCCTGATTCACGAGCTGCCCCCAATTTACCTTGGAAATGCCGCCCTTGAACAAGAGAGCCATTGGATTCTTCCTTCCAATTGACAAATGGTGGTTTCGAATGAGACAAATGGTAGGTAAAAGAAAATTGTTTCTGCCATGTTTTTCTTATTGAGACAAATGGCGGAAAGAGGGAAGTTCGAAATACTCCCACTAAGGAGACAATTTGCTTAAAACTCTCCTCAAATTTCTCCATAGAAACACCCCTCTTTAAATTGGTGCGCCTTCCTAAATCTAAGAATCGAAGTGCAGTGATAAGATGATTTTCTTGTTTTATCAAGTATACAATAAATATTGCAATGGAATCTTTTGAAAGTCCTTTCTAAATAGATGTCTAAATAGTATTACTATGGATTTTCTTTTGCAAAAATATGCATTTATAAATCAAGTAGGGGTACAAGGAGGGATATTACATCCTCCTCCCCTTTAAAAATAACACCGTCCTCGGTGTTCATACTTTTAGCAGTTCGCTTATTTCGTCATCTCTATTTTGACCCTTTCTGGCCCTTAAAAAATTTCTCGCAAGTCGTTATGGATCAAACCTAAGTTTTCGGCTACAAAACCGGGTTTCAAGGAAAACGAAAAATAATAATAAAAACTTTATCATCAACTTCATAATCAAACTCGGAAACATAAATCATGAGTTCTTTACTGTACATAGCACTTGCAATATATGGGATAAATTTAGCACTCCATGATTCTATACTGTTGACTAAATCAACGAACAACATTCACTTGATCCAGGAAATTCTTGCCTAACACCTTAGTGCTCACGTAGCAATCCTTTCTCTCATGTCTTGCCTAACACCTTAGTGCTCACGCAGCAAACATTTCACTCATGTCTTGCCTAACACCTTAGTGCTCACGCAGCAAACATTTCTTTCATGTATACTAAGCAGCGTCCTGTCTCCCACATATACATCTTCTTATAGCTTGCCTAGGTCTTACAGCCAGCCGATTCTCCGAGAATCCTAGTGGCTGTTCACTCCCTGATTTTTTTTTTTTTTTTGGGAGTATTTCAATGCCATTACAACACTCTTTACACAATTCCCCTCAAGCCTTCTCGCTTGAGTCCCGGAATTTTTTTTTTTTTTTGTCCCCAAGCCGCCTTGCTTGAGACTAGAAAAATCTCTTTCCATTTAATCAATTTATTTCATCGTATTATATTTTGTACCCATACGATTACTCTGACCCATTTAAGTCTAGATCTTTATTCAATCAATAATTATCAAACTTAAAGAATGAATAACATTTATGATGTGGATCTTAAATCCTCATCCCATGATTTTTACCATGCATAAGCTTCACATGAATTTCACCATCTGCCAAATTTCACTTGTTAGTATCACTTTATACACAAAATCAAATATTGTAAGAAGATCCCTTCCTTTAAACCGAAAATCATCTTTCTTAATAGAATATCCATATGTGATCATCTAGAGTGTCATTTCCTACTACACATAACTAGTTTATAAGACTTCATAATGCTTTGAACACGATATAACATTCTTTCTATGATGATCTATGGACATTATGATCATTTAACCTCAAACTTTAGCTTTCACTAATTCAACAAAATTCCTATTTTAGTTATACAACCCTTTTGGTATACCCTAACATCATATAGGGATAACCAATTGTCTAAACAAACTTACATACCTTATACAGATAACCATGTACCTTTGCAAAAGCGATCGCATAGCTCACCTTCATCTGCCGAGGTTCCAGTTTACTTGTATCATCACGCATTAATATTATGCATGAATCGATATATATATATATCCTACATTTACTCATTGATGGGTGTCAGGCAGTGATGTGTGGGAAAATAACATTTGCTCGATCATAACATTCAAAGTGTTAGTCGTATAAAGGTAATTAAATCATGAGAACAATCATACAAATAACATATGTTCAAACATCATTTTTACTTGTTTCATAAAAGCTTATACCTCGATTACTGTCTCAAAGATCACTTCCGATCTACCCTGCAAATTCCATGTCATCAATGTTTTCCTTAACACATAATAAATAAAAACAATCATTCCTTGTGGCAACATAAGGACGTCAGAAGATTACAGCATCCTACTAATCTGTATTTATTTCATGTTGGTTCTAGGTTTCCAATAATCTATCCCTTAACAAAATAATCACTTTGAGAAAACATATAGTGGTACATGGATAACAAGTCGTCATAAATATTGAACAAATAAAATTATATCTGTTACCCATTATTTTCCCACGTCTATCTTAGTAGAAATTATTGAAATAAGAGGTATATATAAGAGGTACTCATGCATTTTCATCATATGCATAAACTGATTAATATTCACACACACATATATATATATATATATATATATATATTAAAGTAATTATAACCATTTTCCTTTTGTTGCACTTATATGTAAGGGTACGAGCATGCTTCAATTACTTATCCTATACAATTACATACTAGAATGAAATTGATTAGCAAGGAGATTATTAACCATTTTTCTCATTTGTAATCTCACAATTTCCTAGTCATAGAAACTCCACACCAATTAAAGTTAATTTTCTTGTTTAAAAGAAACCAGACATCCTAGTCTAGCCAAACTATAATTCTTTTGGAATAAAACAACAACTTAATATTACATAATTATGCTTCCCTCACAACTAGAAATGTTAAAATCACAATGACTCCTCCTACAGCATGCACCTTTACAGATTTTACTACTAAGGTCAACCTCATTATAAATTTATAAACTTTCTTATTTAAGGTAACTCATATGTAAACAGAACCTGATCGTTCCTTACATAGTTCAAAACCCAAGACTGACCCAAACTATCAAATCTTTAATGGACCTTTTTCATAAAGACTTACTTTTGATCTGAACTTAATGGATCTTTTAACAGATCTAAGTTGCTTACATTTCCCATATTTGGAAATCTAGACTATTGGTCAATCAAGTTTACTTAGTTATCTAAGGTCAACCAAATTAGGAGACTTCCTTAGCCTATTTCATAAGGACTTAACTCCAATAATCTTAACTAATTAAAAGAGTACTTTCTTGTCATTCAATGAAACTAATTGTAAAGGTGAGGAGATATTCATCGTCTAGTGTTATCCATAGGAGATCATTCAAATGAACTTATGTATTGTTCACAAATAGATACTCTAATTATAACTTTTCAGTAACTCATACGTACTTACTTGTAATTTCAAGAAGTTTTGTCGCTTACCTCTTGACAATTCTTTGGAAGTGAACATTTTATTCTTGGCTTATAGAATGCAGCTCCTTTTCTAGTCCGACCAACTTATTTTTGTTCTTCTCCAATTGAACTCAATAAGCCCAATGTTTGCGACCTGTGTTCTAGCGGAAGAAACCTGAAGTTGAGCTTGGAGATTCTTTTTCCCCTCCTCGGGTACAATCCATGCATCCAAAATGAAACACAAATAACTGATTAGTCAACTTAACAACCTTCATACTTACTTATCGCATGTTGAGCTCATTAGGTCCAAGTGTTGTAACCTAATGCTCTGATACCATATGTAACATCTCCCAAATCTCGATGTGAGGATTTAGTGAAATTAAAAAAAAAATCTTTCTTTTCATAGTACATAATAAAGATAAATAAACCCCATGGAGTGCTTTGTAGCATCCTACTAAGTAACATTTTCTATTGATTTCTTATTCTTTCACTACATACATTAAGATGAACAAGATTTTCTCACATACATCTAAATACAACATTTATAATTTGTCAGATTCATTTAGATGCAACATTTATAATTTTATCATATACATCTAGATACAACATACAAGTAATTGACACAACATCCCAATCGACAAAACCATAAGCCAAATTTAAACATACATGATCGAGACAAGGATATAGGTGGTTCACCCCGGCTGGGCTACGTCCACAAAGGCAGGTCAATTCTTGTAATATTCAAAGTCAAGGGATACAATATGCAACTCAATGTTGCTATTATTCCAGCTTCTCCTCTAGAGGGAGATCAATCTCAACAATAATCAAATTATTTCTTCTCGAAAGATATTACATCTTGCGACACAGTTGTCGCCCTAATTAATTGCCACCTTCATCAAGAGCATATCCAATACATAAAATTGTCTTCTTGTGGGCTTTTTCCAAGCCTATCATACAAACTTTAAATACTAAACAAACAGTGCACTATTGCTTACCCATTCCACTATACATAAATAAAATTGATCTAACTGAGATTTCAATGAAATTACGTCCTTGGATAGGCAAGTAACAAATCATATGAATTACGATTTCAGCACATTACCATTTTAAATACAGTGAACATGCATAAATTTCAAAAACAAAGTTAAGACGATTCTCTCTGGCCTTATAGAGATCGGAATACTTATCGTCGGCAGATGCCCAAACTAAGACCCTGATTACTCTAGCACTGCAGAGATCGAATTGCTTCACTCACCGAAGTAATAAATACTAAATTAACAAGCGTTTTTGTTTTTCTTCCAAATGTATTTCTCATTCTAAAATCCACTCAATTGCAACTATGTATTATGAGTTATATATATATATTTAATTCAAAACTCTCTACTCATGAACAATTATTAATTGGGTTCAAAAATAAACAACATAACTTCACTGAAAGGCTATTAGCATAATTCGTGGCCTTTGATAGTCGTGTTTAACCCATAACATTTTGTGTTTATCTATACTTCAATCAAATTGTTAATATAACCAAATATAAAAGTAATGATGTAACCACTCTAATAATTCAAATAAATCTATCTCTATGTATATACCTTTTAATGGTTATTCCTTTGATATATAAAATATATTATATACATATATAATATATGACTTCTCACCCACAAATGTATTTAAGTTATTTGTAGAACCTATATTCACATATGATAATCTCTCATGTATGTGTTGTTTCCATATAACCTAATCCATGAAAATCTATTTTCCAACTTAACTATAACTAATATATTATCACGTATAATCCATTCCATTTAACTATGTATAAAAAAAACATAATGATATGTGGATAAATATGTATATTCTCAAAAACTAACAACCATCTAATTATTCCTTTAAGAATACTCATATTTACGTTCTGAAAAACCTGGCTACATATCCTTCCATATGTTAAAATAATCAATAATATAAAATATTCTTTTTTTACGTTTCAATCAATTTATGTATATACAATGTACCCGGTTAAATGGGATATCAGATGTGAAATATAGGTGGTCATGCATCTATAGAACTCCATATGCATGTAATCAAATCATACTGAAATATTAATTTAATTAAAAGTGACAAAATTTATCTATGTTGATCTTTCTACAAATTCTCCATTTTGAATTATAAATATATTGAAATAATTAGTAAATGAAAAGAGACAGAATTTAACTCAGTTAATCTTTCTACGAATTCTCCATTCTGAATTATAAATATACTAAGATAATTACTTAATTAATAGTTCTTCTACTTCATATGCAAGTAATTAAAGAACACTCCAATAATAATTTGAATGACAACTTGCTTAGAAGACACGGAAATCATATGCCAAATAAACCACACATATTTCTTTTCAATTTAAGACTTCACAAATAGATATATCTGTTATTATTATTCCTAAACTATCAATTTTAAAATGTAACTTAAGTTTATATTCATGACAAATTCGTGGCATCTTACTTAAAACGAAGAAGGCATTGGACAGTTTAACGTGAGGAGTAATCAATAAGAATATTTAAGACAGAGGTTTTAACTGAAGTTCAAATACGGATGGTGCATGATTCCTGGGCATTAGTCAGGTAATTAAAGATAGAGACTGATCCAGCATTTCGAGTGAAGTAAATGGTAAGATCTAAGTCTAAAGGCAGTTTGCCAAATCAAAGGATAAGTATGCACATGCGCAACATCTGAATTTAGAGGTCTACATGATCTGCGGTTTGAATATTTTAGCCAACCGAGAAATACATATATAAAAGTAGCACCGAGAGGTCTAATACATCGCAGATCCTAGAGATCAAAATAAGGAAACACTCATCTGTGCGTGAGCTCTGCATAGTTGTATAAGCAAAGATGCAGAGGTCTTCAATAGAACTAGGCGTGAGCTCTATCTCAAAAGATAAGTCAAGGATCTAGCAAAATAATCTGAGCATGAGCGTTATCAAGTTAAAGTATAAGGAGATCGGATAACTACCAGCGTTTCAGCCAGAGAACCGTGCATCTCGATCAACCAATAGCCGATTTGATATTAACCATGGGTTGTGTCCGAGAACTAGTTCAGATTGGAATAAGAGAAACACCCAATGTGTTAGCAGAGTAAAGTTCAGATCTAAAATATGGAATAGAGCAAGCTCAAATCTAGACCCAACGTTTATTGCAGAAAAACTCAGATCTTGATCTGACACTTTAGCAGAGCCACGCCCTTATTTGATACATAACTATTGCATAACTAGTAAGTCAACTATATATCATTACTGTGGCTTTAATAACTCAACTTTAGCCGCGATCCATACCATATAAATACATCTACCACGTTTTACTAGCTAGAGGAATAAACCAATAGAAAATATTCACATACGGCCAGAGATTGGGTCTACCAGCGTAAGTGGGAGGTAGTTCAAAAACTGAAAAAATGAATGCAGCATACATATAAATCTACTGCACAAACAATAATGGGAAGGGATGGAGCTTCTGCTAGTTGTCATCTCCCATAACTGCATACCTGAGAAATGACGGCTCCCTGATTCATTACTTTGCCACCCTCACAATACCGGAATTGGCAGCGCATTCCCCTTGCTCATCTGGGGTAGAGAATTGCTAATCCAAAGCAGATGTAACCAACCAACATGGATTTCCTCTTGTTCCATTCGTGGAGATTTCCCCCCCGCATCCACAGAGTGCAAGCTAAACTCATTTCGGTGCCTTCCCAGACCCGATCCCCAAATTCAACGATGTGATATCTCCCCTGATTCACGAGCTGCCCCCAATTTACCTTGGAAATGCCGCCCTTGAACAAGAGAGCCATTGGATTCTTCCTTCCAATTGAAAAATGGTGGTTTCGAATGAGACAAATGGTAGGTAAAGGAAAATTGTTTCTTTCATGTTTTTCTTATTGAGACAAATGGCGGAAAGAGGGAAGTTCGAAATACTCCCACTAAGGAGACAATTTGCTTAAAACTCTCCTCAAATTTCTCCATAGAAACACCCCCTCTTTAAATTGGTGCGCCTTCCTAAATCTAAGAATCGAAGTGCAGTGATAAGATGATTTTCTTGTTTTAACAAGTATACAATAAATATTGCAATGGAATCTTTTGAAAGTCCTTTCTAAATAGATGTCTAAATAGTATTACTATGGATTTTCTTTTGCAAAAATATGCATTTATAAATCTAATAGGGGTACAAGGAGGGATATTACAAATCCCATAATTCCGAAAGGAAGGATTGTCTTAAAAGAGATTGAGTGGGACTAATCATACTTAGACCGTAAATCCCGTTATTCTGAAAGGAAGGATTGTCTTACAAGAGATTGAGTGGGACTAATCATCCTTAGACTGTAAGTCCTGTAATTCTGAAAGGAAGGATTGTCTTAAAAGAGATTGAGTGGGACTAATCATCCTTAGATCGTAATTCCCGTAATTCCGAAAGGAAGGATTGTCTTAAAAGAGATTGAGTGGGACTAATCATCCTTAGACCATAAATCCCGTAATTCTGAAAGGAAGGATTGTCTTAAAAGATATTGAGTGGGACTAATCATCCTTAGACCGTAAATCCCGTAATTCCGAAAGGAAGGATTGTCTTAAAAGAGATTGAGTGGGACTAATCATCCTTAGACCGTAAATCCCGTAATTACAAAAGGAAGGATTGTCTTAAAAGAGATTGAGTGGGACTAATCATCCTTAGACCGTAAATCTCGTAATTCCGAAAGGAAGGATTGTCTTAAAAGAGATTGAGTGGGATTAATCATCCTTAGATTGTAAATCCCATAATTCCGAAAGGAAGGATAGTCTTAAACATGATTGTGATGGATCTCGTAATTTCGAAAGGAAGGATCACTAGAGTTGATAGGACTGTATCGTCCCTGGACCTCGGTTCAAAAGATACGTGATCTTGATTGTATTATCCATGGACCTATGTCCTAAAGAGAGGGGGATTGATCATCCTATAATATGATCGTGTGTGTTGGAGAGTATGCTACTATTGTGTATACTTGACTGATGAGGATACTTGTATTGATGAGGATACTTGTATTGATGTATTGATACTTGTATTGATGATATGTATACTTGTATTGATGAGGATACTTGTATTGATGTATTGATACTTGTATTGATGATATGTATTGATGAGGATACTTGTATTGATGATATGTATACTTGTATTGATGAGAATACTTGTATTGATGATGTATATACTTGTATTGGTGTGGATACTAATACTGATGGTCTAGATGACGATGCTGATGATCGTGTGATGACGATGCTGCTGATCGTGATGGTCTAGATGACGATGCTGATGATCATGTGATGATCATGTTATTGATCGTGAGGATCCATATGATGATATTGTTGTAGTTGTTCAAGTGCTGCAGGAGATTCGGTACTGAAGATGTTGATGATCCAGTATTGAAGATCTTGAAGATATTCCAGTAACTGGTTGAGTTATTGATGACGTTGAGAAAGTTTCCAATGATTTATAGATGTATCATGTTGATGACTCCTTGCTCCCACAGATGTTGTTATAATATCCTTCTCGTTAAGCGGAAGTGTTTAGATATTGTAACTTCTAAGATTATTATATTTGTACTTTATTATTCCGGAGATGTTTCATTCCTCCGTGAAGATCTTATTGTATATCCAGAGATGTTTATTCCTCCGTCGGAATGTGGTAGCTTGGGTTATTAGATTTCCTTAGTGGGGTTCGGCCCTGTATGTGTTATGTGGGTCAAAGGGTTGTTAGAACACCCTAGCGGGGTCAACCCAGTTAGTTGTAGTGGGGTGTTTAACCTAGTGGTAAAGTTGGGGCCGACCTAGTTAATATAAAGTACAAGTCGGAGATGTGTATATATAGAGGAGGTGTGTTCCTCATTTGAAACACTTCCCTCACTTAGAATATAGCACACTTGTGGAGGAGAGGTTTGCTATGGTGGAGGAGGAGATCATGTCTTTGGTTTGCATCTTTGTGTATTGCTGGTCATCTGTATTGAGGAAGCTTTGCTGGGTTTTCTACCCCATGAGGGTTTCCCAGGATAAATCTGTGTCTCTTGTGTTTATGCTGTGCTTGTTGTTTCTTTAGTGATCTTGTATATGCTAGTATTGTGAAATGGAATGTAATGCTGCTATTTTCTGTCTTAGCATATTAAATCTTAACAGTTATGATGGTGTCTAACACATCTGCATCTATATCATCGTCGATTTTCTCTTTGACTGAATCATGCGCATCGCGCAGCTCTATCAGCTTCCCTTCTATCTTCTGCGATATCTCATGAGCTTCTTCTTGCAGGGACTGTGACTTGTCTCCAGCTTCGCCCTCCCTACCTATCAATACCTGAACTTCTTTCTTTAGTTCTTTGACTTCTTGATATCTTTTTAGTCCTTCTCTTTGTTGGAGTGCCTTCACCTCTGCGTCCATGGCCTCTAACACGGCCTGCTTTTCGTTCAGGGTGTTCTTGAATTCTAGCAGCTCTGGGTTCTCTTCCCACGCAGTAAACATTCTTATTGCTTCATCCAACAAAGCTTGGCACTTATCCACTTCACTGGCTATAATCTCCTCTACAACTTTCGCTTCCTTTGCTTTGATCTGTTGTTGATCAGGTGGTGTCTTCGGCGGATTCTGCACTTCCAAGGAAGCAATCTTCGCCTAGTAATTGGTATCCATATCTTTCATCTCAGCCTTAAGATCGTTGACCACTAAGTTGATCTTAAGAACAGTATCTTCAGGCTCTGGCTGCTCATCGCATTCGGGTATCTCCGCTACTACCAAAGTGACAGTATGTTCTAATCTCCTTCGTCGGTCCTACTCTTCTTGAAGTTGCATAGTCCTCTTCAAGCTTGATTCCTGTAACTGCTTATAGTTTGAAACTAACTCATGGTGTTGGTTCCTCGCGACTACATCTATTTCATGGATCTCCTCCACAACCTGCAGGTGCAGATTATGTAGACCCTCCATTGGCAGCACTGAGATGTCAATGTCTACATGTTGTATGTAGTTGGAAGCTAGTGGGTTGCGCAGTAACCTTATGCTTATTGGGTCGAGTTGGAATATGCACGGTTTCGATGGTAAGGTCAGGGATAGAGGCGCTATATTGTTAACACCCAAAAAGTGTTCACTACCTCATTACCACATTATATGGCTCATTTGTCCATTTTCCTACCATTTTTCCCTTAAAATCCCAAAAAATCCCATTAAAAAGCCTCCAAAAGGCCTAAAATGCCTCCAAAAGGCCACAAAACCCTCAAAATAGCCTAAAAAAGGCTAAAAAACCCCCTTTTTCCTCCAAAAAATAGCAAAAATCCCCTAAAAAGGGAATAAAAATATAAAATAATGAGGAAAAGGAGGAAAAAACCCTATACAGCTGCACAAGACCATGTGTTTCCCAAAACCATGGGTCAGCACTCCACCACCAAAAAACTATAAATAGGTGATGGAGATCCCTTATTCCATATCCACAATCACAAGCACCCTTACTCTGCCAAAATCTCTCTCGAAACCCTAGTTCACCTTTGAACTATTTTCACCTTGAGAGCCACCTTTGGCCCATCCCCAACATTGGAGAAGGAGAAAGGAGCATTCTGAAGCTTGGAGCATCCTCTTGGACACTGCAAAGGGCTTCATCAACCTTGACACTCAAGGTAACATTAATATAAAACCATTTTTTACATCTTTCATTTATATCTCATGCAATGTTTAAAGTAGTGTGTTAATTGTTGTTTTAGCTTAATCATTTAATCATTATTGAACTGCTACTAAGGAGTCCATTCTCCTTAGTAGGTGCTCATTGGCACAAGCTAGGGGTAAAACCCTAGCTACAGTTTTGGCGACTCCCCTAGTTTTCGAATTTCTGGTTTCCGTTTTTTAAATTTTTTCTTTTCGGCTGTCCCTTTCGGCCGCCGCATACCGCGTTTTTTCGCTCTGCAGTCGCGTCCCGACCGCGCCTTTCAGGCCTTTACCCGCGATCCGACCGTGGCTCTCAGACTGCTTCCGACGCTCCGCCGGCGGATTCAAGTCTGTTACCTGCGATCCGACCGTGGCTAATCAGCCTGTTTGCCGCGATCTGACTGCGCCTGTCGGCCTTTTTCACGCATCCCGACTGCGGCTTTCTGCCTCTTTCGGGCGTCCCGACTGCACCTGTTAGCCTTTTTGCCGCGACCCGACTGTGTCTTTTTCCATTTTTCCTGCGTCCCGACTGCCACTGTTGGCCCGATAGCCGCGACCCGACTGTGTCTTTTCCCCTGTTTCCTGCGTCCCGACTGCCTCTGTTGGCCCGATAGCCGCGACCTGACCGCCGCTGTTTCCCTCAAACCCGCGGTCGGCCTGTTCTGATCTGCCACAGACCCGCGGTCTGATTTCTGCTCTTTTCCTGTTTTGAGCCCAGCCCCTCTTGCTGCAATATTTTCTGCATTTGAACAGCCCTTTGTCCCACCTGCAGCCCACTTCCTTACAGCCTTTCTGCAACATAATTTATGTTCCTTTTACAGAATCTTTTTAAAATTTCAGTATTTTTATTTCAGAAAATTTTGCAAGTTCAAAGAATCAATTTCAGCATTATTGATAGATTGGAAGTTGCCCTCCCTTGTGGCACTTCTATTTTTGGGATCATTACCTCACGAGCACACACTCTGTCACATAAAATCAAGTGAGCCTTAAAAAGTACCTAATTGAACCAACATTCTAACCCCACTTGGGGAACACAAAAGAATCATTGTAGTTAGGTAGGGTCGGGGGGATAGGCTTCCAATAACACCCCTCGGTCACTTTCACTTGAGACATAGTTGTTGTCCAAATAGGGAACCAAAATCCCCTAGTACTTTCTGGCACGGTCACGACCAGTTTGTCAGAGGGCCTCTCCCTTAGGAGGGTTGAAGTCGGGAGACTGGTTCCGGAGGCCTGAGTGGAATACCGCACTCCATTCAGTAACCGAAGGGCTACCTTTCGCGGTTCGCGGGATATCCCTGTATAGGGGTATTGCGGTCAACGAACTAAACGGCAGATTCACCTTTCTGGACGTGTCATGAACGGGGTATCTTAGTTGCCATTCTTCTAGGATTGACTACCCGGTGTCCCTCCCGGTAGGGGGATATCATAGCCACTTGGCTTTCCTACTCATATTGTCTGACTTGGATTTCATCACCTTGCAGAGGATATGTTTAGTTGAGTCAGAATACTTTTAGTTAGGTGTTTGCATGCTCCTTTACCTCCCTTTGGTCTAGTGAGTCCACCATTTTTCTTTTTTAGGAAACCTGCTGCTTATTGGTATTCTGACCATCTTTGTTGTTACTCCACCTATTGTAGCACAGCTGTTGCAGTGGGTGTTTTGAGTTGGTTGTTGGCCTGAGTGCCTTGTTTTTTAGCTCTCCTTCTGCACACTCGGTTGCATTAGGATTTTTGAGCTGTTTTTATACTCACCTCAACCCACAGAGACTAGACACCATCTGTCACCATTGAGTCCCCGAGACATTCTCGGCGCCTCAGGGGCGAGCCCCCACAGCACAGTTCTCTTGACACCACTCGTCGTAGATTCCGATCATTGTCCGTTGATACCACTCATCACAGATCTAGAGCCTTGTCACTTGACTCCACTCGTCAGCGACGTAGGACTCCGTCACCAGATAGTGACGCCCCTTACTTTACCTCTGATTCTGACGAAGAGTCTGAGAACCCTATTTATACTGCCCCCACTAGCCCCATGGCTGGTACGACTTTCACTCCATTTGTCATAGGGACCATTGGTGGCACATCCACCACTACACCAGTTACTACACCTGTTTTTGGTATGCCCTCCATGGGGCAACCATCTACCGTTCCCCTCACGGTACCTATACCCACAGCGGGAATACCCATCCCCACTACATCAGTGGCTCACACTACCCATGGTGGTGCTGGACCATCCTCCACTACCTCAGTTCCCCCACTTGGGGGAACCACCCTAAATCTTGTCCCTCCACTTGGGGGCACTGGCCCCAACTTGGTCCATAGCACTACTGTGTCACAGCCTTCTTCCAGTTTGCCATTTATGGCTAGCCTCAACCTACCTGACCTGGCCAGATTGACCAACGATCCTATTCGACACGACCCTACATGGCCTCATATGCCTACCAAGCTCCCCTCGGACATGCCTAAGTTCGAGGGCAAGGCCGGTGAGGACCCACAAAACCACATCATGTCTTTTCACCTATGGTGTTCCTCTAACTCCATAGTGGACGACTCTGTTCGCCTCCGTCTCTTACAGCGCACCTTCACTGGCTCTGCAGCCAAGTGGTATATTGAGCAGCCTCATGGGACCCACGCCACCTTTTCTTCCCTGGCCTCGACCTTCCTGCAGTTCTTCCAGTTGCCTGTCCGCTATGACGCGGGCGTTGAGATCCTGCTATCTTGTAGACAAAACACGGCTACCCATATCACGGACCACATCCATGAGTGGCGTCGACGCCGTAGCTTATGCAAGATCAAACTTGACGACCGTATCTTCCTAGATTGGTTCCTCAAATCCCTTCTCCCGGTTATCGCTAAGGATGTGGCCTCAGAAAGACCCCAGTCTGAAGAAGAAGCCATCCTTAAGGCACAACAGTTCGACCTCATCTACGCCCAATCGGGTTACCTTTATACCATTATACCTGACGCCCCTCGCGGCGAGTCCTCCCATCATGATGCGCCGGGGGCATCCCACGCTGCAGATGGTATCATTGGCCGTGTTTCTTCGCATCCCCAACCATTTTCTATAGCACGTCCTACCCCTGGCCCCGACCTGTCGAGGGCTACCTCCCAGTCTGGAGCAACCAACTCATATGCTCCCATGACACATCACCATTCCCATGGACCTTCATGTCCACCTCAGTGCTTCGGGTATGCGACTCCTGCTTATGCTCCTCCAGTCGCCCCTCAGCCTTACTACCATCAGCAGACTGCCCCAGCTCCTGCGCCTTCACAAGCCCCACCAGCTTATTATCGGCCCCAGGAAGCCCCTACGGCACATCCACAACCTGCTCCGCAGTCCTATCAGCAACCCCCTCAAGTTGCTGCACCTGCTCAGCCTCAACCTGCATATCATCCTCCGCAGCCTGCTCCTGCACCTGCGTAACCTCAGAATCCACCTGCTGCCCAAGGGCAAGTTTACGCCCAACAGAACCCGCAGCAAAACCAGAACAACCAACGTAACCAGGGCCAACAGAACCGCGGCAAGGGCCGTAATCGGGGAAACAACCAACCTACAGACCAAGCTGGTCAACCGGCTAATCCCCCTGACAACAATAATGCGGCCCCCGCTAATCAAAACCCTGATCGCCCGCCCAAGCAGGCTAAAAACCCCAATCTGCGAACAAATCACCCTTGTTCTATTTGTGGGGTCTATGGACATTACACACATGCTTGCCCACATTTGGAGCGAGCTCGGCAGCTCTGGGTTGACGAGGCCCATCGCCAAGGGCATGCGGCTCCCCAAGCACCGCCCAACCCCCCCCAACCTCAACAACCCCCTTTGGTGCTGCAAAACCCATTACCAACTCAAGGCGTAGTGAACACTCAGCCGTTGGCTCCCCATCAAGCCAATGCGCCCCAACAACAACAGATCACTTACGCTACTCCTGATCAACCCATGTTTGACTCAGGTACCCACCACTTGCTGATGATGTCATCTGCTGACGTTAACCTACAGACCCGTCGGAACCAATATGGCTCCACCTCTGAAGCCACTCCCATGGATAAACCTACTAACGCTCATCCCACCGATCAGGCGTTACGTATACCTCCGCCTCCTATAGATGGCGCTGCAAAAGCACCTCGTTTCCCACTTCGCCGAATCAACAATAACCCTACCGCGCGCTCTGCGTCAAACTACAACATCGTAGACGACCTAGCCCAGTCTCCCGCAGCCATGTCTGCGTTAGAGGTCTTGAAGAACTGCCCTTCCCAGCGCAAGACTTTACTTTCCGCCATTGGGGGGATTGACCCAACTGATTCGCATTTGATGGCATTTGATTTAGACCAGTCTGAACCACGCCTACCTTCCAGCTTAGCCTTCCAAGTTACTGTCTCCGTTAGGAACCTTGTTATCCATCGGTGCATCATCGATGAGGGTGCCTCCACATGCGTTATGTCTACATTTGTATGGCAGAAGCTAGGATCCCCTCCTCTCCAGCAGTCCACCACTGCATTACGTGCCTACGACGGTCGTTCGGCCCAGCCCCAAGGCCTTCTACCCAACGTTCCAGTCCAGTTAGGTGGTAAAACAGTCCTTATTGACATAGAGGTAATCAACGCCCAATTGGATTACAACCTTTTACTTGGCCGCAGCTACATGTATGCCATGCGGGCGGTTGCCTCTTCTGTCTTTCGCACCATGATGTTCCCCCATGAAGGACGCGTGGTTAAGATTGACCAGCTCACCTACTATGATCCCAGTGCTCCGGCGGCACCGGAAAATGTTCTCCCCATGGTTGAACAACCTGTTTCTAGTGCCACCACCTCGTTTGTTTCCTCTACGGGGCCTGGAGTCTACTCAGATGCGTCGATGACCTCCACCTTTCAATCCATTCCTCCGCCGTCATCTACGCCCGAAATGTCTGACTTATGTACCTTGTCCCACGACATCCTACCACCTAACAATCAACCATCCTTGTTTCCTAAACCACCATTGGTACCTAGTCACATTGGTGTTACACCGATCCATACGATCCCCTTCCTAGTCCCTCCATCGGGAGTAGTAAGCGCCCCGGTCATGGCTACCCTTAGCCTTCCTGGGTTAACATTGGGATTACCTGTATGGTATCTTTCGCCTCCCGTTCGCCCACCGACACCAGATGTCGTCCTCCAGCCGGTGCAACCCATGGCTACTACCACTCAGCCACCTCCCGGTGTCTCTACCCCTTCGTCCTCCACGACACCTCCTCCTACTCTCAAACCCACTGGGGGCAGAGGTCCACAACCTTACACTGCCGTACCGCCTCCAAAGACAGTCAAGAACCCTCCAGTGTTTCGTGCTCCTCCCAAATGCTCACTGTGTGACGAGTTGGGCCATGCGACCCACCAGTGCCCACAGTTACCCGCATTGCAGAAGCACATGCAAATGCTCGATGATGACCCCAACATCCCAACTGTCGAACTAAACCCCACTCCTAAGCCTAAAGATAAGTCCCTACGTACCAACCACTCCTGCGCCATCTGCGGTATTTACGGGCACTATTCACATCACTGTCCCGATCTCCCAGATTACAGAGCGGCTCTCTATGAGATGAACAATCTGGATCTTGAGACGGCACCACCCACCATTGAGGAGATCTACCCCCCGGTCTCCCCCTCTTCCGAAGAGGTTAATATCATCTATATGATCTCTTCAACCACTACTCCCTCGTCAACCGATTTGATGACGCAAACTTTCCGTACTGATGAGTAACTTCCCTTCTGATTCTGAATCTTGCGGCAAGGGTAAGCTACGTTGTACTTGCTCAAACTTTTCTGTTATACCTTGTAGTGTGGTGAGGTTCTTTTGCAAAGTCTCTTGAATTTCCTTGTCCTTTTTCTCTTTGGTGGCCATCAAGTCTTCCATCTATGTTGTTACCGTTGATGCGATCATCTCGTAATTGTCATCATGGAGCTTGGCTTCTAACTGGCCCTTAACGGCTTTCTACTTCTTCTTCTGTACCTTTTGCTGTACAGGACTCTTAGCTTCCTTCCTTTTTCCCATCCACGACTCTTCAACAATAGTTGTAGGAATGGGATTACTCTCTGCGGAGTCACTCTCAATTTCCACCACTCCTTCGAAAGTTGTAAATCTCGGATAGACCTTTCCAATGGGCTACCGAGCGCCCCAAACGGAGATCGTATGCAAAAGTTACGACCCCGGGAAGTTGATGTACTAACTTACCCAAACGGGGCCCACATGACTTTTGGCGCTTCATCTCCTAGGGTTAGGTTTTTGGATGTCTAGGGTTTTTGACATTCCTGTTTATTGTAAAAAGGCCTTGAGAGCCTCATTGTAACCATCTTCTTGCGAAATGAGAGCAGCCGTCACATCTCTTCTCAGAGATAAGCCGCCACCATTCCAACAAGCTTGTTTTCCGCTGCATTTTACAGTTCTAGCTTATTTCCTTATTGAATAGAAAACCAGTTTTACTGTATCTCTGTTATTTTGTGTTAAGCATCTGATAATAATCTGTATTCATTTCGTTCTGCTCATAAAATCCGGATCAGTGGTATCAGAGCGGCCTGCTCCTTGTTGTCTTAATGCATGTCCCCAACGAGGTCAGGGTACAAAGAATTGGGTCTCGAGCTTGTTTCTCTTGAGGACAAAAGCTCTCGCACGCCCAAGCGACCTCTCATGGCAGGAGAGAAGAAAGATGACGGGACAGGAGATCCTATCAAAATGTTGCTTAAGGAAGCCCTCACGCAGCAGAGGAACGAGATGATGGATAATTTCGCGCAAATCCTTCGGTGACTACCAACAAGCGACGCATCTTCCTCGAGCGGAGGCGCCGCCCCCTTCAAGGTACAAATCAACTTTGATATCCCTATATTTGAAGGACAAATAGACGCAAATGCTGTACATAAGTGGTTGAATCTACTAGAAGGGTAGTTTTTTGTCCATAACTTTTCAAATAAAGAAAAGATTACTTTTGCGCTCCTCAAAGCCATTCCCCATGTCAAAGATTGGTGGGAAACATTCTGCGAGCAAAATGACACAGAAGAAGCCTCATTATTTTCAGTCACGGCCACCTGGGAATCCTTCAGGGATGCTATTAAGGAACAATACTACCCTGTTGGAAGTTATGACGATTTGTATACCAAATGGACCACACTGCGACAAGAAAGAGACCAAGCAGTGCCAGAGTTCACAAATATCTTCCATACGTTGCGCACCAAGCTAGGTATCAAAGATTCAGAGCGACATCTGGTGCTCAAGTACCGCGGTGGTTTGCATAGATACATCCAGACCGAAATGGAATTTCTAGACATCTCTTCCTTGGGCGCGGCCTACCGATATGCTGTCAAAATCGAGCAGAAGCTCAAACAAAAGACACGGCAATTTGGGCCTGGGAACCCTTCACAGCAAAAGACAGGAAAGGGCGGCCCCAACCCACAGAATAAAGGACAGAGCAAATATGGACAGCATCAGGACAACCAGTCCAAGCCGCAAGTAAAGAAGGACACTGGAAAAACAAAGAAAGATACCGGGAAGTGGTGCGACTTCCATAAGAGCCCTTGGCATAACACTGCTGATCGCCACTCAAAGCAGGCGCTGGTGGCCGAAGTGAAAGCATCTGAATCAGATGCGGGTTCTGACTCTGAGTCCGAACCAGAAAGGGGAAGATGGATCATTGACGCGGAACCCAGTGCCACCGTTGCCACCACCAAGCTCCCGCCTGATGAACCAGACGAGCCAGAAGAAGGAGAACTCCTCTTCCATTCACAGATGTGGGTAAAAGGAACCCCGCTACATTTCATCGTTGATAGCGGTAGCCAGAAGAATCTCATCTCAGCAGAGGTCGTCAAGCGCCTGGCCCTGCCGACAACGCTGCACCCACAACCCTACACCATTGGATGGCTCCGAAAAGGAAGCGATCTCCGCGTCAGCCAACAGTGCCGACTGCCATACGGCATCAAGCCCTTCAAGGATGAGGTATTGTGTGATGTTGCTCCTCTCGAAGTTTCAGATGTTCTTTTGGGCCAACCTTATTTATGGAAACGTCATGCTGTATATGAGTCTTGGCCTCGTAGTGTTATTATTTCTTGGAACAGGAAATTGTACAGGATACCTGAGGCAGTCCCTCCTAGTGCTATTTCCTTGATCTCTGCCAAGTAATGCAGGAAGGTCATATCTCAGACCGGGAAATTTGTCTTCTTCGTGATTCGCTCTCATAGTGAAAGAAAGATCGCAGCCACATCCCGCACCTCTGCGACCGATCTATCCACACAACAGAAGCAAGTGGATAAGGTGGTGGAAGGATACTCAGATATCTTCTCCTCTCCGACGGGGGTACTTCTGCACTGCCAGGTCAAGCATCCCATCGATCTGAGCCCAGGCGCACCGCTACCCAATGGGCCAGTCTATCGCCGCTCTCTGTTGGAAAATGAGGAGATCAAGAGGCAGATCCAAGAATTGCTCCACAAGGGGCACATCCGTCCCAGTTCATCACCTTGTGGGAGCCCAATCGTGCGGGTGCAGAAGAAAGATGGGACCTGGAAACTCTGCATTGATTACCGGGCCCTGAATAAAATCACTGTCCGTAACCGGTACCCGATTCCTCGAATCGACGACCTCCTTGATCAGCTCACGGGGGCCAAATACTTCAGTAAGATTGATCTGAAGTCGGGCTACCACCAGGTCCCAATAGAACAGACAGATGTATGGAAGACTTCCTTCAAGTCAAAAGAAGGTCTTTTTGAATGGCTGGTCATGCCTTTTGGTTTGACAAATGCTCCAGCAACTTTTATGAGGATGATGGACGATATCCTACGACCTTTCACCAACAATTTTGTAGTGGTGTATCTGGACGACATCCTCATCTACAGCAAGACTAGGGAGGAACACTTGCAGCATATTCAGCAGGTTCTGCACACCCTGCGGAAGCACAAACTATATGCAAACTTCGAAAAATGCTCCTTCGGCATGGACAGGGTCCATTACTTAGGCTACATCGTTGATCGACATGGTGTGCATGTGGATCCAGCCAAGATCCAGGTCATCCGTGACTGGCCAGCCCCAACCACACTCACTGAACTTCGAAGCTTCTTGGGCCTCGCCAATTTCTATCGCCGGTTCGTGCTGGGATTCTCTCATATCGCATGGGCCCTCAGCCAAGTGACCAAGGGTGGTGGTAAGGCAAAATTTGTGTGGGGCCTGTCCCAACAACAATCCTTCGATGACTTGAAGAAGCGTTTGTGCTCATCTCCGGTACTCTCATTACCGAACCTGCAAAATCCCTTTGAGATCGAGACAGATGCTTCAGATTATGCTGTGGGTGCCGTTCTCACTCAACACGGCCACCCCGTGGCATATCCTAGTGAGACACTATCAGATGCTGTCCGCAAGTACCCTACCTATGACAAAGAAATGTACTCCATTGTACAAGCCTGCCGCCAGTGGAGACATTACATTCTTGGGAAGGAGACAGTCATCCACACTGATCACAAGCCACTACAGTTCATGCAGACCCAAGGGAAGTTGCAGAATGACCGCCATCAGAAGTGGTCAACATATTTACAGCAGTTCCACCTCAACATCAAATATAAAACAGGGAGTACCAACCGAGTTGCTGACTGCCTCAGTCGACCTCCAGTTGCGGCACTTACCACGGTGCTAGACTCTTTGTGGCCACGAGACCTCCGGATGGCCTCACCTCTACGAGACAGACCCTGACTTCTCCGCCACCTATCAAATGTTGGGCACCAACTCAGTGGTTGCTAATTTCCATCTTCAGGACGGGTTGTTGTGTCATCTGGGCCATCTCTGCGCTCCATCAAGCGAGCGTGCGAAGCTGATTTGGGAAGCTCACTATAGTCGGGTGGCAGGACACTTTGGCGTCGAAAAGACAGTGGCAGTGTTGCAAAAACATTTCTACTGGCCGAAACTTCGACAGGATGTCGGCAAGTATATCAGGTCCTGCACCGCTTGCGCTATTGCCAAACCGACCACTAAGAAACAGGGCCTATACACCCCTCTTCCTACTCCTGACAGGCCGTGGGAATCCATCTCAATGGACTACATGTCGGGCCTCCCATCCACCAAGAGGGGAAACGACTGTGTTTTCGTGGTTGTTGATCGCTTTTCCAAGATGGCGATTCTAGCAGCTTGCAAGAAGAACATCACAGCAGAAGCCACTGCCAAGCTCTTCTTTGAACGCGTATGGGTACATTTTGGGATCCCACAGACCATTATCTCAGACCGTGACAGTCGGTTCCTCAGATCATTCTGGTCAAGCCTCTAGTCACTGCTGGATACCAAGCTCACCAAATCCACCGCCTTCCACCCCCAGACCGATGGACAAACGGAGGTCGTCAACCGGATGGTCGTACATATCCTGCGCATGTACAATTCAACACACCCCCACACATGGGATGAGAGTCTCCCGTATGTCCAACATAGCTACAACCGAGCCTTGCATAGCTCAACTGGCCACAGCCCCTTTCAGGTGGGGTTGGGATTCCAACCATTGGGCCCCATGGATGTTGCACTTCCCCTTGCGAACACCTCGGCCGACTCGTCCCCAGAAGCTGACAAAGCCACCCGGTTCATTGAACGGATCCAGCATATCCGCCAACAGGTTCAGGATATTCTACAGAAGTCTAATGCCAAGTACAAGCAGCGCCATGATCAACATCGGGTGCCACATAAGTTTCAGGTGGGCGACAAAGTTTGGTTGCATTTGCAGAAAGAACGCCTTACAGGGCCCCATGGAAAGCTTCGCCCTCTCCGTTATGGGTCGTACACCATCACCAAGGCGGTGGGTGAAAATGCTTTTGAGCTCAACATTCCCCCCTTCCTGGGTCTGCATCCAGTCTTCAACGTGGCTCTCCTTCGGCCATATTTCCTACCACTATTAGACACCTCAGAGATAGCATAGAAGTTGACACCAACAGAGCTCAACCCTGACTGCCTACAACAAGCATCCAGTAATCATATTGCAGACACACAGATCAAGGGCACTCGACATCAAAGGATCCAGCTTTATCGAGTTGTCAAAGCAGGGCAGCTCCTGCACCAAGGCAAGTGGCTCACCCAAGGCCAAATTCAGCAGAAATTTCCTCATCTGATGGGGGAACTCAACGCAATGGAGACCATTGCTTCCTAAGGAGGGAGGATTGATCCAGGTGGATATTGGTGGCCACCCACCTTTCCAACTGGCTCAAAACAGTTTTATGGCAATTTTGGTATTGTACTATTTTTAGCAGTTTTTCGGGTCCTGAACTTCCGGGGCCATTTTGAGGCCCTAAACGACCTTTTTTGGCAGTTTGGGGGGCCAAATGGTTGCCACCAGCACACATTTGGCCCCATTCGAAAGTTGTAAATCTCGGATAGACCTTTCCAACGGGATACCGAGCACCCCAAACGGAGATCGTATGCAAAAGTTACGACCCCGGGAATTTGATGTACTAACTTACCCAAACGGGGCCCACATGACTTTTGGCGCTTCATCTCCTAGGGTTAGGTTTTTGGATGTCTAGGGTTTTTGACATTCCTGTTTATTGTAAAAAGGCCTTAAGAGCCTCATTGTAACCATCTTCTTGCAAAATGAGAGCAACCGTCACATCTCTTCTCAGAGGTAAGCCGCCACCATTCCAGCAAGCTTGTTTTCCGCTGCATTTTACAGTTCTAGCTTATTTCCTTATTGACTAGAAAACCAGTTTTACTGTATCTCTGTTATTTTGTGTTAAGCATCTGATAATAATCTGTATTCATTTCGTTCTGCTCATAAAATCCGGATCAGTGGTATCAGAGTGGCCTGCTCCTTGTTGTCTTAATGCATGTCCCCAACGAGGTCAGGGTACAAAGAATTGGGTCTCGAGCTTGTTTCTCTTGAGGACAAAAGCTCTCGCACGCCCAAGAGACCTCTCATGGCAGGAGAAAAGAAAGATGACGGGACAGGAGATCCTATCAAAATGTTGCTTAAGGAAGCCCTCATGCAGAAGAGGAACGAGATGATGGATAATTTCGCGCAAATCCTTCGGCGACTACCAACAATGGACGCATCTTCCTCGAGCGGAGGCGCCGCCCCCTTCAAGGTACAAATCAACTTTGATATCCCTATATTTGAAGGACAAATAGACACAGATGCTGTAGATAAGTGGTTGAATCTACTAGAGGGGTATTTTTCTGTCCATAACTTTTCAAATAAAGAAAAGATTACTTTTGCGCTCCTCAAAGCCGTTCCCCATGTCAAAGATTGGTGGGAAACATTCTGCGAGCAAAAGGACACAGAAGAAGCCTCATTATTTTCAGTCACGGCCACCTGCGAATCCTTCAGGGATGCTATTAAGGAACAATACTACCCTGTTGGAAGTTATGACGATTTGTATACCAAATGGACCACACTGCGACAAGAAAGAGACCAAGCAGTGCCAGAGTTCACAAATATCTTCCATACCTTTCGCACCAAGCTAGGTATCAAAGATTCAGAGCGACATCTGGTGCTCAAGTATCGCGGTGGTTTGCATAGATACATCCAGACCGACATGGAATTTCTGGACATCTCTTCCTTGGGCGCGGCCTACCGATATGCTGTCAAAATCAAGCAGAAGCTCAAACAAAAGACACGGCAATTTGGGCCTGGGAACCCTTCACAGCAAAAGACAGGAAATGGCAGCCCCAACCCACAGAATAAAGGACAAAGCAAAGATGGACAGCATCAGGACAACCAGTCCAAGCCGCAAGCAAAGAAGGACACCGGAAAAACAAAGAAAGATACCGGGAAGTGGTGCGACTTCCATAAGAGCCCTTGGCATAACACTGCTGATTGCCGCTCAAAGCAGTCGTTGTTGGCCGAAGTGAAAGCATCTGAATCAGATGCAGGTTCTGACTCTGAGTCCGAACCAGAAAGGAGAAGACGGATCATTGACGCGGAACCCAGTGCCACCGTTGACACCACCAAGCTCCAGCCTGATGAACCAGACGAGCCAGAAGAAGGAGAACGCCTCTTCCATTCACAGATGTGGGTAAAAGGCATCCCGCAACATTTCATCGTTGATAGCGGTAGCCAGAAGAATCTCATCTCAGCAGAGGTCGCCAAGCGCCTGGCCCTGCCGACAACGCCGCACCCACAACCCTACACCATTGGATTGCTCTGCAAAGGAAGCGATCTCCGCGTCAGCCAACAGTGCCGACTGCCATACGGCATCAAGCCCTTCAAGGACGAGGTATTGTGTGATGTTGCTCCTCTCGAAGTTTCAGATGTTCTTTTGGGCCAACCTTATTTATGGAAACGTCATGCTGTATATGAGTCTAGGCCTCGTAGTGTTATTATTTCTTTGAACAGGAAATTGTACAGGATACCTGACGCAGTCCCTCCTAGTGCTATTTTCTTGATCTCTGCGAAGCAATGCAGGAAGGTCATCTCTCAGACCGGGAAATTTGTCTTCTTCGTGATTCGCTCTCAGAGTGAAAGAAAGATCGCAGCCACATCCCGGGCCTCTGCGACCGATCTATCCACACAACAGAAGCAAGTGGATAAGGTGGTGGAAGGATACTCAGATATCTTCTCCTCTCCGATGGGGGTACCTCTGCACCACCAGGTCAAGCATCCCATCGATCTGATCCCAGGCGCACCACTACCCAACGGGCCAGTCTATCGCCGCTCTCTGTTGGAAAACGAGGAGATCAAGAGGCAGATCCAAGAATTGCTCCACAAGGGGCACATCCGTCCCAGTTCATCACCTTGTGGGAGCCCAATCGTGCGGGTGCAGAAGAAAGATGGGACCTGGAGACTCTGCATTGATTACTGGGCCCTGAATAAAATCACAGTCCGTAACCGGTACCCGATTCCTCGAATCGACGACCTCGATCAGCTCACGGGGGCCAAATACTTCAGTAAGATTGATCTGAAGTCGGGCTACCACCAGGTCCCAATAGAACAGACAGATGTATGGAAGACTGCCTTCAAGTCAAAAGAAGGTCTTTTTGAATGGCTGGTCATGCCTTTTGGTTTGACAAATGCTCCAGCAACTTTTATGAGGATGATGGATGATATCCTACGACCTTTCACCAACAATTTTGTAGTGGTGTATCTGGACGACATCCTCATCTACAGCAAGACTTGGGAGGAACACTTGCAGCATATTCAGCAGGTTCTGCACACCCTGCAGAAGCACAAACTATATGCAAACTTCGAAAAATGCTCCTTCGGCATGGACAGGGTCCATTACTTACGCTACATCGTTGATTGACATGGTGTGCATGTGGATCCAGCCAAGATCCAGGTCATCCGTGACTGGCCAGCCCCAACCACACTCACTGAACTTCAAAGCTTCTTGGGCCTCGCCAATTTCTATCGCCGGTTCGTGCTGGGATTCTCTCATATCGCATGGGCCCTCAGCCAAGTGACCAGGGGTGGTGGTAAGGCAAAATTTGTGTGGGGCCTGTCCCAACAACAATCCTTCGATGACTTGAAGAAGCGTTTGTGCTCATCGCCGGTACTCTCATTACCGAACTTGCAACATCCCTTTGAGATCGAGACAGATGCTTCGGATTATGCTGTGGGTGTCGTTCTCACTCAACACAGCCACCCCGTGGCATATCATAGTGAGACAGTATCAGATGCTGTCCGCAAGTACCCTACCTATGACAAAGAAATGTACTCCATTGTACAAGCCTGCCGCCAGTGGAGACATTACATTCTTGGGAAGGAGACAGTCATCCACACTGATCACAAGCCACTACAGTTCATGCAGACCCAAGGGAAGTTGCAGAATGACCGCCATCAGAAGTGGTCAACATATTTACAGCAGTTCCACCTCAACATCAAATATAAAACAGGGATTACCAACCGAGTTGCTGACTGCCTCAGTCGACCTCCATTTGCGGCACTTACCACGGTGCTAGACTCTTGTGGCCACGAGACCTCCGGATGGCCTCACCTCTACGAGACAGACCCTGACTTCTCCGCCACCTATCAAATGTTGGGCACCAACTCAGTGGTTGCTAATTTCCATCTTCAGGACGGGTTGTTGTGTCATCTGGGCCATCTCTGCGTTCCATCAAGCGAGCATGCGAAGCTGATTTGGGAAGCTCACTATAGTCGGGTGGCAGGACACTTTGGCGTCGAAAAGACAGTGGCAATGTTGCAAAAACATTTTTACTGGCCGAAACTTCGACAGGATGTCGGCAAGTATATCAGGTCCTGCACCGCTTGCGCTATTGCCAAACCAACCACTAAGAAACAGGGCCTATACACCCCTCTTCCTACTCCTGATAGGCAGTGGGAATCCATCTCAATGGACTACATGTCGGGCCTCCCATCCACCAAGAGGGGAAATGACTGTGTTTTCATGGTTGTTGATCGCTTTTCCAAGATGGCGATTCTAGCAACTTGCAAGAAGAACATCACAGCAGAAGCCACTGCCAAGTTCTTCTTTGAACGCGTATGGGTACATTTTGGGATCCCACAGACCATTATCTCAGACCGTGACAGTCGGTTACTCAGCTCATTCTGGTCAAGCCTCTGGTCACTGCTGGATACCAAGCTCACCAAATCCACTGCCTTCCACCCCCAGACCGATGGAAAAACGGAGGTCGTCAACCGGATGGTCATACATATCCTGCGCATGTACAATTCAACACACCTCCGCACATGGGATGAGAGTCTCCCCTATGTCCAACATAGCTACAACCGAGCCTTGCATAGCTCAACTGGCCACAGCCCCTTTCAGGTGGGGCTGGGATTCCAACCATTGGGCCCCATGGATGTTGCACTTCCCCTTGCGACCACCTCGGCCGACTCGTCCCCAGAAGCTGACAAAGCCGCCCTGTTCATTGAACGGATCCAGCATATCCGCCAACAGGTTCAGGATATTCTACAGAAGTCTAATGCCAAGTACAAGCAGTGCCATGATCAACATCGGGTGCCACATAAGTTTCAGGTGGGCGACAAAGTTTGGTTGCATTTGCAGAAAGAACACCTTACATGGCCCCATCGAAAGCTTCGCCCACTCCGTTATGGGCTGTACACCATCACCAAGGCGGTGGGTGACAATACTTTTGAGCTCAACATTCCCCCCTTCCTGGGTCTGCATCCAATCTTCAACGTGGCTCTCCTTCGGCCATATTTCCCACCACTATTAGACACCTCAGAGATAGCAGAGAAGTTGACACCAACAGAGCTCAACCCTGACTGCCTACAACAAGGATCCAGTGATCATATTGCAGACACACAGATCAAGGGCACTCGACATCAAAGGATCCAGCTTTATCGAGTTGTCAAAGCAGGGCAGCTCCTCCACCAAGGCAAGTGGCTCACCCAAGGCCAAATTCAGTAGAAATTTCCTCATCTGATGGGGGAACTCAACGCAATGGAGACCATTGCTTCCTAAGGAGGGAGGATTGATCCAGGTCGATATTGGTGGCCACCCACCTTTCCAACTGGCTCAAAACAGTTTTATGGCAATTTTGGTATTGTACTATTTTTAGCAGTTTTTCGAGTCCTGAACTTCGGGGGCCATTTTGAGGCCCTAAATGACCTTTTTTGGCAATTTGGGGGGACATATGGCTGCCTCCGGCAACATTTGGCCCCATTCAAAAGTTGTAAATCTCGGATAGACCTTTCCAACGGGCTACCGAGCGCCCCAAACGGAGATCATATGCAAAAGTTACGACCCTGGGAAGTTGATGTACTAACTTACCCAAATGGGGCCCACATGACTTTTGGCGCTTCATCTCCTAGGGTTAGGTTTTTGGATGTCTAGGGTTTTTGACATTCCTGTTTATTGTAAAAAGGCCTTGAGAGCCTCATTGTAACCATCTTCTTGCGAAATGAGAGCAGTCGTCACATCTCTTCTCAGAGATAAGCCGCCACCATTCCAGCAAGCTTGTTTTCCGCTACATTTTACAGTTCTAGCTTATTTCCTTATTGAATAGAAAACCAGTTTTACTGTATCTCTGTTATTTTGTGTTAAGCATCTGATAATAATCTGTATTCATTTCATTCTGCTCATAAAATCCGGATCAATGATGATGATGATGAAGATGATGATGGTGGTGGTGATGACGATGGCAACAATGATGATGAAGATGGTGATGATGATGATGATGATGATGATAATGATGATGAAGAAGATGAGGATGATGGTGGTGATGAAGACGACAACAACAACAATGATGATGATGATGATGGTGATAACGATGGTGATGATGATGATGATGATGATGAAGATGATGATGATGATGATGATGGTGATGATGATGAGGAGGAGGAGGAGGAGGAGGAGGATGAATATAATGAATATGATGATGATGATGATGAATATGATGATGATGATGATGATGATGATTATGACAATGACGATGACGATGATGATGATGATGATGATGATGAAGATGATGATGAAGACGATGAAGATGATGGTGATGGTGATGACGATGATGATGAAGATGATGAACATGATGGTGATGATGATGATGATGAAGATGATGATGAGGAAGAGGGTGATGATGGTGATGAAGAGGGTGATGACGATGATGATGATTATGAAGATGATGATGATGATGATGATGATGATGATAATGATGACAAAGATGATGATGATGATGATGATGATGATGATGATGATGATGATGATGATCACAATGAAGATGATGATGATGAAGACCATGAATATGATGGTGCATATTCATGGTATCCACCATCATCTTCATGTCCTTCATCATCATTATCATCATCTTCATCATCATCATCATCATCATCGTCCTCATCTTCATCGTCATCATCATCATCATCATCATCATCGTCATCATCAGCATCCTCATCATCATCATCGTCCTCATCTTCATCATCATTGTCATCGTCCTCATCTTCATCATCATTGTCATCTCCGTCTTCCTCATCAACATATTCATCATCATCATCATCTTCTCCCAAGATGATTTAGATGATGATGATGAAAATGATGATGATGGAGATGAAGATGAAGATGATGATGATGATGATGATAATGAAGATGATGATGACGATGACGATGATAATGATGATTATGATGATGATGATGATGATGATGATGAAGAGGGTGATGATGATGAATACGATGGAGATGATGGTGATGATGATGATGGTGATGACGACGATGATGATGAAGATGATGATGAGGAATAGGCTAATGATGAAGATGAGGAAGAGGGTGATGACGACGACGATGATGATGATGATGATGATGACGATGAAGATGGTGATGACAATGATGATGATGTTGATGTTGTTGATGAAGATGCTGATGATGATGATGATGGCGATGATGAGGAAGAGGGTGATAACGATGATGATGATGATACTGAAGATGACGAAGATGATGACGATGATGATGATGATTATCATGAGGATGATGATGATGATGATGATGATGATGATGATGATGGAGAATATGATGATGATGATGATGACGAGGATGATGATGATGATGAATACCATGATCATCTTTGTCGTCGTCATCACCATCATCTTCATGGTATTCATCAAAATCATATTCATCATCGTCATCATCATCATCATAATCATCATCATCGTCATCATCATCATCATCATTCACTAGAGATCCTGACGAGGTTTGGGATGATGGATTGCAAGGCTATGGCCACACCTATGGCATCGAACTTGAAGCTTCTATGTGATGCTTCATCTGATCCGGTTGATGTCACGATGTATCGTTAGATGATTGGGTCCTTGATGTACCTAATGAACACTAGACCATATATTTGCTTTGCGGTGAACACATTGAGCTAGTTCTTGACGGATCCTAGAGGTGTTCACTTGGTTATTGTAAAGCATATTCTGAAGTACCTGAAGGGTACAATTGATTATGGGATCAAGTATGATGCAAATCAAAAGTTTAACTTGTAGGGTTATGTTGATTTAGATTGGGAAGGTAGTGCTGCGGATAGGAAGAGCACATCTGGGTGTTGCTTCAGTATGGGATCAGGTGTGATCTCTTGGTTTAGTAGGAAGCAGTCTTGTGTAGCACTGAGTACAGCCAAAGCAGAGTATGTTGCAGCTTGTTCGGCTAGTTGTGAGGCAGTATGGCTCCGGAAGGTATTGTCTGAGTTATTTGATCTCCCGCTGGAGGCTACTGGTATCTTTTGTGACAACCAGAGTTGTGCGAAGCTGTCTGAGAACCTGGTGTTCCATGACAGGTCGAAGCACATTGAGATCAAATATCATTGTATCAGGGATATGGTGCAGAGAGGAGCAGTGAAGATTTTGTATGTTGCGACGGATGAGCAAGTTGCAGATGTGTTGATGAAACCACTAGCCAGAGTGAAGTTTGAGTACTTTAGAGAGAGGCTTGGTGTTCTTCAGATTGATGAAACTTTGAGGAATAAGTGATGGACACATTTGCTGGAAGCCATTCCAAGCATTGTGACAAGAGGATCCTTCCCATGACTGTGGATGTAAGCGCTGGATGATGAGCATCAGGACGATGCTCCAGTTACTGCTCTGTATATGGATCATGTTGGATGCTTGTTAAGATTAGTTGGATCATGTATATGTATATGCATCATGTTGGATGCTTGTTATGATCAATTGGATCATCTATATGTATATGCATCATGTTGGATGCTTGGACCATGTATCTGTATATGTATCAGGTGGATACGTTGTATGATCAGGTATATCATGTATGCTGATATATATCAAGTGGATACATTGTATGATCAGGTGGATCATGTATCTGTATATGTATCAGGTGGATACATTGTACGATCAGGTGGATCATGTATGATGATATTTAATAGGTAGATACTTGGTATGCATCAGGTGGATTCATTGTATGATTGGGATGATCATGGATGATGAGCTTCAGGATGTTGCTCCAGATGACATACATTGGGACGATGCAGTGATGATGATCAGGATGATCATGTACATCAGGACGATGTATGGTGAGTATCAGGTTGATAATCTGTGCTCATGGATAGGTTGTGCAAGGGTAGCATGTAATAAGTCCTGGAGATTTGGATAGAATGAAAAAGGATTCAGATGCTTTTTAGAGATCTTGCTTGGAAAGACACTCGTTTAAGGTTTTTCTAGACCACATGTAATAAGTCCTAGAGATCTGGATAGGATGAAAAAGGCCTCAGATGCTCTTTAGATATCTTGCTTGGAAAGACACTCTTTTAAGGTTTTGTGGGGACCACATGTAATAAGTCCTGGAGATCTGGATAGGATGAAAAAGGTCTCAGATGCTCTTTAGAGTTCTTGCTTGGAAAGACACTCTTTTAAGGTTTTGTGGTAGGGGTAACATGTAATAAGTCCTGGAGATCTAGATAGGATGAAAAAGGCCTCAGATGCTCTTTAGAGATCTTGCTTGGAAAGACACTCTTTTATGGTTTTGTGACAGTCACATGTAAAAGATCCTGGGAGATCCGATAGGTTGAGCTGTGTGCTCGTAAAATGCCTGGGATTCTCTTTCGAGGTTTTGTTGACACACGTAATATGTCCTGAGGATTCCACAGTATGGCCAGTGATGATGAAGACCTACATGTGGTGGGCCTACATCCAGTATGAAAAAGGACTGGCTCTGTAGAACTTCCTATGACGAGTAGATGAGAGATTGATTGAGATAGTAGCAGCAGTGATGGTGATGATGATTCGATGACGATGATCTAGAGAAGAAGACTTGTGCTAGCAGATCTGTGTCGAGAAATACCTTCCTAGTTAAGAGGGAGTGTTGATGTATATGTAACTTCAGAAGGTATTTCACCTATGTATATTTGTATTCCTATAGAGATGTTATTATTACTCTATACGGAAGTGTTTGTATTCCTATAGAGATGTTATTATTCCTCTATACAGAAGTGTTGTCATTTATATTGTAAGTGTCGTAACTTATACATGATGGGTTATTAGACCACCTTGTAGGGGTCGGCCCTGTATGAGTCATGTGGGTCAAAGGGTTATTAGACCACCCTACTGGGGGTCGACCCAGTCAACATTATGTTATGTGGTTAAGTTAGGGCCGACCTAGTTGAGTAAAGGTCAAGTGATGTAGTGTATAAATAGAGAGTGCGTCTCTCTCATTTTACACATTCTATTTTTCACTCACTTCGCATTAGTGAGAGAAGAGGAGGATGCGCACAAGTGGAGGAGGAGCATGCTACTGTAGATATCTATCTTGTTAGGAACCCATATCTTTACTTTGTTAGTATGTTGTTGTTGGACGCATATGCTTTGTAAGTCGTCCCGTAGTATTTGTTGATCAATAGTTTGTGTTATTGTTGTTGGCGCATATGCTTTGTAAGTTGCCCGTAGTATTGTGATCCATAGTTTGTAACGGCCCATGGTTTCGACCCATAGTATTGGTGCCTAGAATTAGTATATAAGTGTGTGTTGAGACCTATGAAGGCACCGTGAAGTTATTTGTATTGAGCTTGCTCAAAGGAGGTTGCCCCCTCGAAGTGGCCTGTGATCAATACAAAAGTGATTCTGAGTTCTGTCATTTCTGCTATTTCACGTATTCTTGTTAATTAATTGTTGCAGGTGCCTCACATCTGGTATCAGAGCACTTTCTTGGGCTCGCTGGGTGAAATTTCTGCCAAATTTTTTTTTCACATCTGTTGCAGGTTCGGATTTGGGAATAATCCCTATCCGCTTAACTGTGGGAAGTACTTGGGCATAAGCCCTAAAACTCATTGTGAGGAGTACCACAGGAGCCCCGAAGTAGCTGGCCCATTGAGAGGACTTGCCGGCGAAAAGGGCAATGACCCCTACCTGATTGACTAGTTCCCACCCGTGAGGTAAACCAAGAGCTGTCGTTTGTGGCAAAGCGGTTATCAGTTTTACCTGAGCCGTGGAGTGAGGGGTACTGCCCCAATACGCAAGCTGTCAGACATCATTGGTGGCCGAGTGAAAACCCTGAACTGTTAGGAAGCCGCACATACCTGGGGTCCATATCTACTTTCAGCTGAACTATTGTTGATCACTGCTGCACCATTTCAGATTCATTTTGCAAACCGTTCCAGATCCAGCCGTCGGCGTTGTTCCAGAATCCTTCGAACCGGAGATCCCATTCTGCAAGCAGAGCCGTAGCCGCTCCAGTTTGTAAAAAAAAAAAAAAAAAAAAAAACACCGAGCCGTAGCCGCTCCAGTCTGAAAAAAAAAAAATAATAAAAAATAAAAAAATAAAATAAAAAATAAAAATAAAAAAAATAAAAATAAAAAAAATAAAATAAAAATTTCCGTTTTTTCTCCATATCTCCCTTGTTTTACCTCTGTTTTCCTTGAAAATTTCAGGGAACCCCTGTCATTCCATTCTGCATATTCCATCCCTGAGGACCCTATCCTCAATTCCCTTTCCTACAGCCCGAAATCCCACATTTGTCTATTTTTAGGGTTTTCCATAACTTCCTCAGATTTCACCCAATCACCTTCAATTTTTACCACAGATTTCCTTTCTGAATTCTGCTTCTTTGTTCCCCTCTGCCAAATTTTCCCATCCTTTCACCCCGCTGCTGAAATCCTCATTTTTGCTTCCCTGTCTATCCAACAGTGTCCAAAAAATGAGTCAAACCCCAATTACCCTTCTGATTTTTTCCCAAATCCAAATTTTCCTTTACCAGAGTAGTTCGTGTTTTTATTTTCCTACCCAGTCCAAAAAAAAAAAAAAAAAAAAAAAATCCCTGGTTATGGTTGTCACCCGTGCAGGAGCAAAAACCATGGAGGAAGCCCTTGCAGCCATCCAAGCCAAACTCCAGGATCTGGATGAAAAATTTCTTGGTCTCCATCTTGAACATTCAGCTATGAACAACAAACGACAGTCCAAGTCTTCAGTAGACAATGGGTTCTCTTCTTCCAGCAATTTCCGTGGTCCGAAGCTTGATTTTCCTCGCTTCAATGGTACCGATCCAAGTGGATGGATCTATCGTGCAGAACAGTATTTCAGTCTACATAATACTTTTGATGTCAACAAAGTTCCGTTGGCATCCTTTCATTTGGAACAGGAATCTCTTCAATGGTACCGTTGGTACATCAAGGCTCATCCAGATCCCATCTGGCCAGACTTTTGCCAGCTCCTTTTGCAACGATTTGGTCCTAGTGCTTTTGATGACTTCACAGGAGCCCTCACTAAAATTCACCAAACTGGCACTGTGAGAGAGTATCAAACCGAATTTGAGAATCTAGCCAACCACACCAAAGGATTGTCTGATGAATTTTACCGGAGTTGTTTTATCAGTGGTCTAAAGGATGCCATCCGCTCTGAGGTCAAAATGTTTTGTCCCAACACAATGATGGAAGCACTCGAGTTGGCTAAATTGGCAGAAGATAAGATTGCATCCCAACAACGCTCCAAGCCCACTTTTGTTCCCTTCCGAAATATGGGGTCTCAGCGACCTCCTATACCGCAGGCTCCTCGACCGACTCCTATCAAGCTTTTGTCTGAAACAGAGATGCAAGCACGTAGAGAAAAGGGTCTTTGCTATAATTGTGATGAAAAATTTACTTGGGGACATAGATGTGTTCAGCAAAAGCTCTATCTCCTGGATGTGGAGTCTCCGCCTGCCTCTGAAATGGGTGACGAAGATCCAGAAACACTGGATGCTCCGGTCGACATTCAGGAACCGCCTATTGACCCTCCGTCTCAGGATGACCAGCCAGAGATATCTCTCCATGCTTTAGCTGGAATCACCACCCCCCAAACAATGCGGGTCAGGGGTTACTTCAAGAAGCTTCCTCTTACAATCCTCATTGATTCTGGTAGCACTCATAATTTCATTGACCCTCGGATCGCCAAACAAGCTGATTGTTTTATCCATCCTTGCTCCAACTTTGAAGTCATGGTTGCCAATGGGGGTACCTTACCTTGCAAAGGGAAGTGTCGAAATGTGTGTATCTCTATGGGAGATTATACCTTGCGCTCTGACATGTTTGCCTTGCCCTTAGGCGGATGTGATGTGGTTTTGGGCGCTCAATGGCTACGCACACTCGGCCCTATCTTATGGGATTTTTCCGAACTTTGGATGCAGTTTTCCCTCAATGGACACAAACACACATTGACAGGATTACAACCAGGTTCTCTCAGCATCATCAGTTCACATCGCATGGAAAAACTCCTCAAGAAGAATTCACATGGTGTCATCGCTCAGATCCATTCCATCCAGATGCAACCATCAGCGGTCTCCACTACTCCTTTGGATCTACAACAAATTCTGGATCGATATACAGGTGTCTTTGCTGAACCAGTGAGATTACCACCTTCTAGGCCAGAAGACCATCGTATTCAGCTCCTTCCTGGCAGCGCTCCTCCCAACATCAGGCCCTATCGCTACCCATTCCACCAAAAAACGAAGATTGAAATGCTTGTTCGGGACTTACTGAAGCAAGGTATTATTCGCCCAAGCACTAGTTCCTTTTCTTCTCCAGTTATTCTCGTCCGCAAAAAATATGGGTCATGGCGCCTCTGCATTGACTTCCGAGCACTTAATCACCTCACCATCAAGGATAAGTTTCCAATTCCTGTTGTTGATGAACTTCTTGACGAGCTTCATGGGGCTCACTTTTTCTCCAAGTTGGATCTTCATTCTGGGTATCATCAAATTCGGGTTCATGAGGATGATATTCCTAAAACAGCTTTCTGCACACATGATGGCCATTATGAGTTTTTGGTCATGCCCTTTGGCCTCACTAATGCTCCTTCCACATTCCAGGCCTTAATGAATAAAATATTTCGACCCTACTTGCGGAAATTCATTCTAGTATTCTTTGATGATATCCTCATCTATAGTAAAACATGGGATGAACATCTCCAGCATCTGGATCTTGTCATGCAACTTTTCTCTGACCATCATCTCCATGCCAAGCAGTGTAAATGTGTTTTTGGACAATAGGAAGTTGAGTATCTCGGGCACATTATCTCAGCACAAGGGGTTCGCGTGGATCCTGCCAAAATCGACGCAATGAACAATTGGCCACGTCCTCAGACACTCAAGAGCCTTCGTGGGTTTTTGGGGTTGACTGGCTACTACCGCAAGTTTGTCAAGGATTATGGGAAGATTGCAGCTCCATTAACTGCTCTATTGAAAAAAGATGCTTTTACATGGACACCTGCTGCTCAGTGTGCATTTGACAAACTAAAACAAGCTATGTGTACTACACCTGTGCTAGCTATGCCCGATTTTTCCAAGCCCTTCACTATTGAGAGTGATGCTTGCGGGAATGGACTTGGTGTTGTTCTCCTTCAAGATGAACACCCCATTGCGTTCACCAGCAAAGCCCTTTCAGGTAATAATTTAGCTGCCTCTACCTATGAGAAGGAAATGATGGCTATTTTGCATGCAATACAGAAGTGGCGTCCATACCTATTAGGGAATCATTTCTGCATCAAGACTAATCACCAGAGTCTGAAATATTTCTTGGACCAGCGTGTCTCCTCCCCGGCACAACAGAAATGGGTTAGCAAACTCATGGGTTATGACTATGAGATCACTTACAAGAAGGGTAAAGACAATATTGTGGTAGATGCTCTTTCTTGCACATTTGGTGCCCAAGGTTCTCTTTCATCTATTTCTATGCCTGTTCCAAATTGGTTGCAATCTGTTCAACAGGGTTATGTCAATGACTCTTCCTTATCTCAGATCATCCAACGCTTGACCAACAACGCTTCTGCTATACCACATTACTCTTGGTATGGTGCTTCTCTGCGACACAAGGGTCGTTTGGTGCTTCCCCAGAGCACAGATCTTCAACAGACTGTCTTCTATGAACTCCATGCTTCTCCATCGGCTGGGCACTCTGGGTTCCTCAAAACATATGAACGAGCACGGCGTAACTTCTTTTGGCAGGGCATGAAAAGGACAATTCAACAGATGGTGGCCGAATGTGATACCTGCCAGCGCAATAAGGGGGAAACAACACTCGTTCTAGGATTGCTTGAACCCTTGCCCATACCTACACAGATTTGGACAGATATTTCTATGGATTTCATTGAAGGGCTCCCTAAATCTGGCGGGAAGACAGTGATTCTCGTTGTGGTTGATCGCCTCTCCAAATATAGTCATTTTTGTGCTCTCAGTCATCCCTATACAACCTCCTCAGTTGCTCAAATTTTTATGGCCAGATCTTTCGTCTTCATGGCATCCCTTCTTCCATTGTCTCGGATCGTGATGCGACTTTCACTAGTCATTTTTGGACAGCACTATTTCGCCACACTGGCACCAAACTAAAGATGAGTTCAGGGTATCACCCACAAACAGATAGTCAGACTGAAATTGTCAATAAATGCTTGGAAACTTATCTTCGTTGCTTCACCTCAGAACAACAACATCAGTGGGAAAAGTGGCTCCCTCTTGCTGAATGGTGGTACAATACCTCTTACCACACTGCCTCTAAAATGACCCCATATGAAGCAATCTATGGTCAAGCACCTCCAGCTCTTCTTCCATACACCCCCACCAGTTCACCAGTTCAGGAAGTTGACACGGTCCTTCGCAACCGCGATCAGATTCTTCGCATTTTGTGGGACAATCTTCACATGGCAAGAAATCACATGAAGCAGCAAGCGGATCAGCACCGTTCAGAGCGCACTTTTCAAGTCGGCGATATGGTTTTTCTTCGTCTCCAGCCGTACAAACAATCCTTCTTGAAACTCAAAGGGCGTCATAAGCTTGCTCCAAAGTTCTATGGGCCATATCAGATTCTTCAGAAGATTGGGTCCATTTCTTATAAATTGGAACTTCCTCCTTCTTCCCGCATTCATCCAGTCTTTCATGTCTCTTGTTTGAAGAAAGTTCTTGGCACCAACATCAGCGGCCAAACGATTTTACCCGAACTGGATAATGAAGGATCCATCCTTTTGGAGCCAGAGGCCATCCTCAATCGGCGCACACGTCAGCTTCGCTCTCGCTCTATCACAGAGGTCTTAATTCAGTGGCACGGCATGCAACCAGAGAATGCTACATGGGAACCACTCCTTCAGATTCAACAACAATTTCCACATCTGAAGCTTTGAGGACAAAGCTTTTTTTAAGGGGGAGGGGATGTTAGGAACCCATATCTTTACTTTGTTAGTATGTTGTTGTTGGACGCATATGCTTTGTAAGTTGTCCCGTAGTATTTGTTGATCAATAGTTTGTGTTATTGTTGTTGGCGCATATGCTTTGTAAGTCGCCCGTAGTATTGTGATCCATAGTTTGTAACGCCCCATGGTTTCGACCCATAGTATTGGTGCCTAGAATTAGTATATAAGTGTGTGTTGAGACCTATGAAGGCACCGTGAAGTTATTTGTATTGAGCTTGCTCAAAGGAGGTTGCCCCCTCGAAGTGGCCCGTGATCAATACAAAAGTGATTCTGAGTTCTGTCATTTCTGCTATTTCGCGTATTCTTGTTAATTAATTGTTGCAGGTGCCTCACATATCTCTTGGGTTTGATCATGGTGATCATTGTATTGATGCTTATTCTATCTCTGAGGAAGTTGCGGGGTTTTTCACCTTCTTGGTTTTCCCCAGTGAAATGTTTTGTGTCTCTTGTCTCTTGTCTCTTATGCTTAATATGTTGTACATGTTGTTCTTTTAGTTAAGATCCTAGATCAGAATGTATTAAATTCTAGAAAACTAACAGGCACCTACTACATTCAACAACACCTCAATCCTTCGTGTACTCACCTTGTAGTTAGCTCCATTCAGCTCAACACTCAATCATCTCTATAGATATGGTTTCAATTTAGCAATTCTTTTGGCTATGGTTTCACTATTCTCACACCTAAACTAGGAGGAAAGCATGGATGCTTTCCACTTCAACCAGGAGGATTAGGTTTAATGGGGGATGATCCATACCACTTGTTGTATTAGGCACTTGTTCACACAATTTAGTTAGATCTATTTAGTTAGAATAGTTAGTATCTAGGATTAAATAATGGTTTTTCTCTTTGACTTGTAAAATGTGGACACATATGTAATCCTTTATAAAGGATATCAATCCTTCATCTAATACAATCTTATCCGTGTGTTCTTACTATGTGCATTTTGTTATTGAGTTAATTCATTCTATTATAAGTTCAAATATGAGTGTATTTTCTTAAGAGGTGAGGATCCTCTTTGAGCTTGATGTTTTAATCGGATCATGGTTTCCAAGGTTGGGTGAGCTACGTGATAGAGGTGTGCAAGGTTTAGGATAAGCGAAGGTGTTAGTGTTATAGTCTAGTGCAATGGTTAGGGTAAGGGTTACAAAATGGTGTCAAGAGAGGCTTCCTGAAAAATTTATGTTCAATGGATAAGGCATGGAAAAATGCTTGGTCTATAGTGGTTCTCTCAAATATAGCTAAATCATTACAAAAATACTAAGAAAACTAGATTTCGATATTATAAAAAATGCCCCTTTAGGATATCCTATTTTGACATTGGAGTCAAGTATCATGGTGAATACCTTGATAAAATACTTGGCACATTGACCTGGATCTTGATCAAACTACAACCACCTACACATTAAGGTACATAATTATAACTTGGAGGATAAAAATTCCTTCTCAAGGATTTCCATAATGTGCCATAGGTAGTGATGTGATATGAGTGTCTCTAGTACCTTATTCTATATTGAGATTTGTAACACACTTGTTACCCTCAATAACCAATTGGGGTATGGGAAATAAAAAAAATTATTCCTTTAAACTCTAAGCAAAACAAGACCCTAAAGACAAACTTCCATACGGTGTTATAATTTACATATGTGCAATAAGGCACTTCATTTGTAATTAAATTCAATTGTTAGAGTATGCTTATTCAATAAAAACATAACTATCTAATTAACATCAATCTCATTCTCAACAACTTAGATGTTAAATTTTACTTCTAGATACACGTAAGTCCATTAATTAATGCATAATTGTATAAATATTGTAACATAATTATTGCAGGATACAATGCCACATACCATAGCTTATAGAGGTAAATTCATCACTTATCCTTGATTGTAGATTTTAGATTTTGGCATATCAAGATCACCATGATCTTTGAATTCTCAAGACAACAAGTAATCACATGTGATTTTACACATCCAATATTAATTACTATCATGTAGCAATGAAGGGGTTAACCGGAGTCTTAAACAATTATTTCAAACCGAATGATAATACAAATTGCATATGCCACAACAATGAGTTTGAGTATAACGACTACATCATTAATTATAAGTATGCACTTATTGTCAATGATAGTAAACAATTTTATCTGTTAGACATTTACAATTTGCAACATAAATATGACGTTATCATGCCTTATCTAGCACATGGTTCTACCACAAAATGATAAGGTTGTCTTATGCTACAATATTCATTGGCGGGGCCTTGGCCCTCAACTTCTCATCATGAACTAGTACATACACATATTTACATGACATAGATTACAGCAATAGGGGGTCAAGAGCAAGGGATGTTACAAGATCAACATAGATCTATAGAAAATCTTGGTGAGACTGCTACCATGCTTGTTTAGTCCTTCTAAATGGTTACATGCAAGGAGGTAGTTCTCTTTTATTATGTATGGGCAGGTTTTGACTTAGGTAGAAAGGCTATAGATATAGGAATCCAAATAATCTCCATGCATCTAGACACCAATTAGTTAAATAAATTATGGTGTCTATATGGAAACTATATGTGAAAACCCTAAGTTGAAGTCTTAACAATTTGGGGAGAGTGCTAGCTAATTTCTATACTATGTTGGATAGACTAGGACCTTAATAATTAGAGGTAAAAATGGTGTGGGGAGTAATTAAGATAGATATGATATGTATGAGATCAGGAGAGGTGCAAGGGAAACCCTAGGTTATTGATCTGGTTAGGGTTCTTGGCAGGAGGGGCATCTAGTATTTGATGAGAGACAAGGAGAATGATGTTGTCAAAACATTGAAAGATAGATGAGGAGAGTGACACACCACAAAATAAATGTTTGGGTTGGGAGGGTGACCTCCAAAAGGCCCCCAAAATGATTAAGTATAACGGGTGTTGAGCTTTAGGAATTAGAATAAGAGGTATTTGGGGTGGAGAATGAACCTAAAGTGAACTCGAAACCTAAAATGTATGAGTATGCAGGAAGTTAGGAAACCTAGGAAAAGGTGAATGAACACGTGGGTGAGAGAGTGATGTCCAAAAACCCTATGCTTGAGTGAAAAGGAGTAAACCAAGATCTTGCTTCTCTAATTCCAAATAATAAGGCATAAGCTATAAAAAATCAATCAACAAGGAAAACATAAAATATTGGAATTGATATGAAGAAAATCCAAGATATAACCATGAAAACCCAGAAATTGGAATAGATCAAATCATATAATCTATTCTTAATGATGAGGAAAACGCATTTCTTGTACATTTATATAACTCTCCAGGACAAAACCATATTCTAAAATGTATGTCATAAAAAAAATCAATATTATATGCACTTACATACATACACAAGTAAGAATCATTCTCTAACAAATTATTCAACTAACACAACAATATATTAGTTAATAATTGTATAAAAGCCCATAAAATGTTGCACCTTATGGTAGCATTATATATTATATTAATTATACATAATAATATTTGCATAATATATCTTTTTAATTTAGAAATATACATTCAACGGTTTGTTCTCTATGTTTACTACTCTTTTGAGTACTACATATGTGATATTCTTTCTACCAATATATACATGTATCCCACGAGTTCTCAAAGTAAAAGAAATAAGGCTACACAAGTTTGAATTATATTTGAAAATACATGAAATACTTAAATTTACAGAAAGAATTTAAAGCATACGAACTAGTCCTATGTGTACACTAAATATTATTCAAAGCAGTCCATTTTATATCCCTAACATATATATAAATATATGTACGATATGTAAATATATTTCGTACATGTTAACATCAATATATGTTTTTATTATGAAATGACTTGTGGTGGAGTGGTGTGAGGAGGAAGGTTGCACGGTGATTTGAAGTTTTTTTGTTTGGTAACAGTGTGGGGTCTCTTTGGGACCTCCTTGGAAGGCGAGCCGGGAAGGAGATGGGCACAACAACTTATGCGGTGACCCTAACTTCGATGGGAAACCTGGATAAAGACAAACAGGTAAACCAAGATACTATCCCAGGATTAGGGATTGAAGATAATAAGGCAAGTACCAGTACGGAGGTCACCTTCGTGCAAACAATGACAGAATCAGGAAAACCAAGGCAATGTCTGCCAAAGACACTCAAAATTCTGAAACTCTTGATAAAATCAGAGAGAATCAGAATGGACATTTAGCACATGAAAGATCATGTGCTCATTGGTAAATTTGTAGGGATCTTGCCTGCTGAGAAAGCTTTGGTATAGTGGATCAACACAACCTAGAAGCCCCAGGGACATTACGATCTCCAATTGGGAGCAAAAGGGTTCTTTACTGTAATTTTTTTCAATGCTGAGGATTGTACACAGATCTTTGACAATGGACCGTATTTTTTCAATTCGGCGGGCTTGTATCTAAGGCCATGGAAAGAAAGGTTTAACCCAGGAAAACAAAATTTAACTATTGCCCTGGTCTGGATAAGACTCTATTCCCTGCCTTTGGAGTATTGAAAGGAAGATATTCTGATAGAGATAGGTAATGAGCTGGGAGTATTTGTTAAAATCTCTGAACAAACCAAGAAGATGAGGTACACATCGTATGCCCGCATATGTCTGTACCTGGATATTTCCAAATACTTGCCGGTAGGAATAGACCTAACTTGGGAGGATGAAGATTGGTTCCAGGCTATTGACTACGAACAGATCCCGTTTCGATGCAGGAGATGTCACGAACATGGGCACCTGTTTAGGGACTGTCCATTGAACAAGCAGCCAGCAGGAAAAACTGAATCGGACGGCAAAGATAAAGAAGGATTCAAGAAAGTCATAAACAAGAAAAGGCAAGCTAGGAAGGTCAGAGGACCGGAGATCCATAAAAAGACTATTACCCATAATAGATTTAAAATCCTGCAATCTGCAGAGGGAGGAATAGAAGATGAAGGGATCTGTACCAAAGGAAAGAACGAAGAGATAAACAAAGAACCAAAAGAAGATCATATGATCCAAGCGGTGGAATCTGAGGTTCAGGGTAATGCAGGATCCTCGTAAGAGGAAGGAGGAAATGAAATAGAATTGGAGGATCTGGATCTGGAAGGGCTGGAGGAGGCATTTAAGGTGCCAAACCCAAGTTCCATAACACCTCACCAAGTCGCGCTTCTTGAGAAAGCGTTAATTAAGTCTAAGAATCGTAAATCCCTGGGGGTAATCTCTGAATCCCTCAAAGAAAATGATGGGAAAAAGATAACCAGAGGGGAGAAAAGAGGAAGACGTAGCAATATGCAGAGAATACAGATGATTAGGAGGAACCTGGTGGCATCGGGCCAATACCCAACCATTGATGCAGTTTTAGCTTCATCCAACCCAAATAGGTTATAATATGTGGATTACATCCTAGAACATAAGAGGGTGCAAGAGCACTCTAAAAATTCGACTCCTACCTCGGAAAATAGAGCCAGAGAAACCTGATATCATTTTTCTCCAAGAAACTAAGTGTTCGGAAATGGAATTCCAAAGTATTGGACAAAAATTTTGGAAACTCTGCAAGGTGGTAGCTATAGACGCAGTCGGTGCGGCCCAAGGAGTTGGTATTCATGGAACCCTAAAATAGTAAGTATGTCTGAATGGATGGCCTGTAAGTTTATCTTATCTGCTGCTTTCCATATTTTAGGAACCAGAGTTAGAGGCTTCATATCCAATTTTTATGGCCCTTCACTGGTGAATCATAAGAGTTATTTCCTGAACTCCATTAGGAATCTCAAAAAAGAAGTAGGAGACAGATCCTGGATAATAGGTGGAGACTTCAATCTAATCAAAAACCTTGAAGAGAAAAGAGGAGGTAGACATTGTCTGCACCCCACCAATGAGGAATTCTCCGAAATAATTGAAAATTTAGCATTGATTGATATTAAAACCTCCAATGGCATTTACACATGGAATAATAAACGCGGAGGAGATAGAAGTATTGGTTGCAAATTAGATAGGTTTTTGATCTCTAAATCCATCATGTTGGGAGGTGGGGATCGGACTGCTACTATGTTACCTTCGGCAGGTTTGGATCACTGGCCAGTAGGTATGGAATGGCACAGGATAGGAGAAAACCTCAGAAGACCGTTTAGTTTTGAACAGTTTTGGCTTCTGCACCCTGACTTCTTTGACCAACTGTGACAGTGGTGGAAGACCTGTGACCCGATTATAGGAACCAAGATGTACCAATTTTAGCAAAAGCTAAAATACCTTAAAGGAAAAATTAAAAAATGGAATAAGGACGTTTTTGGAAATATCTTTCAAGGTAAAAAGATTTTGGACCTTAAACTTCAAGCAATCCAGAAGGAAGCGATGGAACAGAGATACTCTACAGATCTGAAAACTCAGGAACAAATTCTTCTTCAGGAACTCAATCTAAAAGACCATCAGGAAGAACTCCTTTGGAAGCAAAAATTAAGTAATCGATGGCTTAAAGAAGGTGAGTGCAATACCAAATTCTTCCATAAGGCCACCATCCAACATCGGCACGGGAATAGGGTGGTCAGACTCAAGAAGGAAGATGGAACCATTGTGGAAACTCAACCTGAATTAGAACAAACTTTAACAGAGCATTTTGAAGACCTTCTCAATGAGCCTATTATCAATAGGCAAGCTGAAAGAGAGAAAGTTCTAAGCCATATCTCGAGTTTAGTAATGGAGGATCATAACAAACTCCTTATGGGAACTATAAGAATGGAGGAAATGGAGGAAGCCATCAAGCAAATGGCGGATGAAAAATCCCCTGGGCCAGATGGTTTCACCACTAATTTTTTCCATGCTTGTTGGGATTGGTTGAAGGACGAAGTGCTAGCCATTGTTGAAGATTCCCGACGATCCATAAACATTCTTAAAGCCTTGAATGCTACCTTTGTCATGCTCATCCCCAAGGAGACAGGAACGGAGGATCCTGGAAAGTTCAAACCTATAGCTTTATGCAATGTAATCTATAAGATCATCTGTATGGTAATTGCAAATTGGATTCGACCTCTCCTATCTTTAATATCTCTCCTGAACAAGTAGGGTTTGTGGAAGGATGTCAAATTACTGGTGGCATCATTCTAGTTCATGAATCAATTCACTCTCTCAAAATAGAGAAAATCCTGGGTATGCTCCTAAAACTTGATTTATCTAAAGCTTATGACAAACTTAATTGGACGTTCTTAGCAAAAATGTTAAAATCCTTTGACTTCAGTTTATCTTGGATTGACTGGATTATGAGTTTGGTCTCTTCCCCCTTCTTCTCGATTATGGTCAATGGCACCCCCTCACAACCTTTCCTTGCTTCTCGTGGAATTCGACAGGGGGACCCATTTTCCCCTTTCCTTTTCATTATTATGGTGGAAGGGATAGGAAGAATGATATGAGAAGCTCAGGTGAACAATGACATATAGGGGTTGAATTTGGGAGAAGGCCTAATCCCTCAAACCCACCAACAGTTTGTGGATGACACAATGATGATGGGACCAGCCTCGGTTCAGGAGGCCAGAAGCATCAAGGAAATTCTCAGCACTTTTCTCAAGGGCAGTGGTCTTGAAATCAATAAATAAAAATTGAAGGTATATTTTTTCAATACCCCCATAATCCATCGAAGAAATATCCTTCGCATTCTAGAATTTTCTGAAGGATCCCTTCCTTCGAAGTATCTAGGGGCACCTTTATCTGAATCCAACATTGGTCAAATATCATGGAAAGAGCTCCTAGACAAACTTAAATCTAAACTTGAACTATGGACATTCCGGGCCTTAAACTTCCCAAGCCGTCTCATTTTGGTTAAATCTGTGTTACAGGCCATGCTGGTCTATTTGTTCTCTGTGTTGGCAGCACCCAAAGTTGTCCTGAAGAAAATCCAGACTCTTTACAGGAACTTTTTGTGGGACGGAACCCTCGATCAGAGGAAATGGGCCTTAGTGAATTGGGAGACTCTCTGCACTCCGAAACGATTGGGGAGTCTCAGCCTACAGGACCCGGTCTGCATTAACAAAGTGTTAGGAGCTAAAATGTTGTGGCGTTGGATTACCCACAAGGAGGAACCCTAGGAAAAACTCTAGCACAAGAAGCACGCCCTTAGATGGCCTCATCAAGAACTAATCAGATTCAGAGAAGATCAACCTGGTTCAACCATTTGGCAGTTGGCCCAGGAAAACCGGGACCTAGTAAAAAATCATAGCTTCTGGGAAGTCAGAGATGGAAACTCCGCATCCTTTCTGCATGATGCCTAGCAGCAAAGTTCTAAACTCTCGGAAGAGTATGACAATCAGGAGGTGGTCGTTTTCTTATGAAGTAGCCTGTGGGAGAAGGTAAAGGACTTTTGGGAAATAGGACATGAGGAACAACGATTCAGACAATGTAAATCAATTCAATGGTCGAAATCCCTAATCCATGATGAAAATATGGACAATTTCTATGAGGAACTTATCAAACGCCAAATACCCTGAGCCACTGGACCGGATAAAATCAGATGGGGCCACACAAACTTGGGTAACTTCAATATTGCTGAAGCGGTTTGCTACCTAAATGCTCATGATAGGTTACCCATGGAAGACAAGTGGAAGAAAGTCTGGCAGACGAACTATTGTCCCAAAATAGCAACTTTTAGTTGGCTTCTTATTCATAGACGAATCTTGACTTGGGATAACCTTCTCGAAAAGGGTTTTCATGGGCCGTCCAGATGTAATATGTGCACTTTAGGGAACGAGACCATTAACCATCTTGTGGATGAATACCCATTGGCATCTGCTCTCTGGAACAAGGGGGATGATAGATTCAGGAAAACGTCTAGAGTTATCGGCTGCTCGGATATGACGCTAGTCAACTGGGAGACATCACCCTTCAAAAATGAATACCTTAACAGAATATGGGAATTTTTTTTGGTGTTTGTGGTTTGGGAAATATGGAAGGAAAGGAACCAAAGAATTTTTTAAGAAAAACAAAGAATCCCATAGATTATCTAGAAGACTATCGAAAAGAACATCAAGGAAACTCTAAATTCTAAAACCCCATCTCTGGAAAGTGGTAATATAGACCCGGCCGAAAGAATAATTTTGAATGATTGGGGTATCTATAACATACCTAATGGAATCGCTGAAGTGTAGAAAAGTAGAGCCGCTCCTTCTAGCCCGGACTTCTGGCAACCTCCTCCAGAAAATACCTGGATGCTCAACTTTGACGGAGCTACTAAAGGCAATCCGGGTCCTGCAGGATATGGTGGAGCCATCAGAAACTCCTAGGGCCTGGTGGTGGGCGTCTTTTGGGGAAAATTGGGAGAAACCACTAATAACGTTGTTGAACTCGAAGGCATGGTAAGCGGCATCAACTGGGCCATTGGCAAATGCTGGGTACCTCTCATGGTGGAGGGGGATTCCAATATTCTTATTTCCATTACAAGTCGTATCCAAAGAGGTGCGGCAATATCTAAGGTCTCTCAAAACTAGAGATGGGAAGGAAAATTGATGGAGCTCCAAACCATTCTCAGCACCTCTCCGGCCATCAATTTCATTCATGTCCGACGCAAAGGAAATAAGCTAGCCGATGAACTTGCGAACATAGAGGTTAAGGCAAGTGCAACTTTCAAAGCTGGCACCTTGATTGAGATGGAAGATCACATGGCTCACGATAGATGCAAATCAATCGCAACCGTTGATCTTAATTATAACCACCATACCACCTGGCTGGAGTATCGTGAATCACATGGACTCGAGTTTGTAAGGACATATGTGGCAGGTAATCAGACGCGTGTCAATCCCGAGTTCATATCCTGATGCAATGTACCTTGATCATGTCCTTTCATCATAAGGGAGAAAAGGTGGCAGATAATCGAGCATCTTTCATCATGTATATCAGGTCTTGTCGTGGTTTTTCACCCAAGCATCCGAAATATTGGTGTATTCATTCAAGCATGAGTAAGGGTGGTCATGAAGCGAATAGTGATGGAGGTAGTTATTACTCTAGCCATGACTAAAGGAAGGTCAACAGCAATATTTGCAATTTCATCATACTTTGGGATGGTGAGATCAGGTGCCAATATAGAATGGTTAATTTGCGCAATTATGAGAATTTATGGCAGGAGTTACTTCCCAACCCTTGCCATAAGATCAAAGGCTACAAATCTAACACTGATTTCATCAAGAAGAGTTACAATTCACAAAATAAATGCCCTTCTGTGCTTGCAAATAGCAGTTTGGAGGGTGTCGGTAGGACGATTTGGTCATACAGATTAGTCAGAGTCTCGCTGGTGCTCAACTTCAAGTGTCTACGAATTATGCATCCTAGGATTAGGATGAGAAGTAGTCGAGGAGGCAACAGAAATTCTGGGGATAGGGGAAGACATGTGGATGAAGCCTCCTCTTCCCACTCCTCTCCCTACCTGAATGCAAATCCCCAACGTTTTAACTGTGCCAACTTTTATCTGGAGGAAACACCGGTGGATATTGGAAACCAGATAGCCTTCATGGAGGTAGCGTTGCTGGATGAAGTGGAGTTTCAGATTGGTCACCAAATTCCGGCGAGTCCCTTTTGGGCCTATCGCATTCTCCTGGCACGGGAACTACAGATCAGAGAGAATATCTCGCGGAATATTAAAGATTTCATTGCAGGCATGAAAGAAAATTAGCAAATTGACAGGGAGAATACCAAGACTCTGGAAGCACTTATGGAAGATCTCAGCATTCATCCCCCGCAGCAAGTCAGTCAGGAAGTACCTGAGACTTCCAACCATGAGTAATTGGTTGGTCAGCTCCCCGCTACTTTCGTTTTTTGTCTAGCCTGGTCTTTTTGGTTCTCAGGCTGGTGTGGCTCGTCTTAGCCCAGGCCTTTCGGCTCCTTGAATAGCTCGGTCTAGTATTACTCTGTCACCTTTTTTGGTCTATTTCGATATCTTGTAATGCTGCTTCGAACAATATTGAGTACCGACCCTAGGTGGTCTTAGTTGACATATGATTATCTCTGTAATCTGTATATTTGGTTCTAGACTCTAGTTTAGGTGGTATTTTGGGTCCCCATTCTCCCCATAGGGATGGGTTTTTGCAGATCCTGGATCTATCTTGGGCTTATGTAATTTGTTGTAATATCTGTACTTTACTTTACTAATAGAATGTTACTCTCTCTTACCTACAATATATATATATATATATATATATATGTTTTTATTATTAATTTTTTTCATTATTACTTAAGTTTCAAGCTAGGCATATGTCATATTTATAGGTAGAATAATAAAATGAATTTTCATTGTTTAGACTTATATCTAATTTAGAAAGTGGAATAAGAATAATAAATTATTTTTCGCTTATCAGATATGTTAGTCTTGCTTTGAAAGAAGATTATATGAATCGATTTGGCGAGGTTTTTTATTTAATAATTACATTAAATTAATGACTTTGAAAAAAATAATTTTTACATAATTTAATAACTATTAAAAAGTTCAAACTTTAGAATCATATTGTATTCATATTGATAAACCACCAAAAAAAAATGAATCATATTTTTATGACATTATTTATTTTAGTTCAAAGTATAGGATACGTGCATCCGTCATTGACATTATTTATTTTAGTTCAAAGTATAGGATACGTGCATCCGTCATTGACATTATTTATTTTAGTTCAAAGTATAGGATACGTGCATCCGTCATTGACATTATTTATTTTAGTTCAAAGTTTAGGATACGTGCATCAATCAATAACAATTATATTATATGCCATATCGATAATCTCCTAACGTTATCTCTTATACAAGTTTCTATTATTTAATTTAAATATTAAGATACGTGATCAAATGCTTTTAGATTTTATTTTGCTTAAGACTTAATTTATTTAAAATTAGTGTTTTCATATATTATTCAAAAAGTTAATTAATCTTAATTAAGAGTGAGTTTTTTTAGTATTTAATAGAAATCATATTTGAAGTATTGAAGTGATATGGTTCTTATCTAAAATATTATATATATTTAAAAAAAATTAATATATACTTTATTTTTATAATAAATATCATATATATTTAAAAAATTAATATATTTTCTTTAAGTTATATATATTTTTTAAATTAGTAGAATTGGATATATCAATTACAAAAAATAAAAAAAGAGTTTGTAATGGGATATATGATGAGCTAAGTCAATTTTACACAAAAAAAACAATGATATCGATAATTTAAGTAAATATTTTATGAAGAATATTAAATATTAAGATTTTAGATTTTTTAGATTTATTTTAGTATAATTAAATTTTTTAGATTTATCTTAGTATAATTAGATTTTGTACTCATTACTAAAAGTGTAATTTTGAAATGATAAATCTTTTAGTTTATGTAAAAATGAATACAATGTTTACAATATCCACAATTTATTTTTTATATTCACGTTAATTTTTATAAGTTAGAAAGCACCAAATAAAAAAAAAAAATTAGAGGAATAAAATTTGTAATCTTTGAAAGAATAAAATTACATCAAAATTGATCACTCTTTTTTTAGACATTAAAATAAAAGAAATAGATATATAGAAACTAGGTAGATGGAATGAAATCCATTTAACTCCCTCAATGGACAACCATATCCTTGATTTTGAAAAAATTTGTGGTATTTAAAACTATTTTAAGTAAAAAAAAAAACCAATTTTTTTTTTATAAAAAGCAAAAGATTGAATATTAATTTTTAATAACTAAAAACTGTTATCTCCCTTACTTTTATCATTTTAATTTTATAAATGTAATATGCCCATATATACAGAAAGCTTAAATTGATCAAAATAAATTTATAATAAAAATGGTAAATATTAGTGTTAATTATTAATGAATTTTTTTCCACTCAAAAATAAAAAAAATCAATGTTAATAAGGGAGAAAGAATTTAGATGTTATAGTGAATTTTCATAGCCTAGAAGGAAATATGGTCAAAATGTTTCAATGGAGTTAGGAACCAAAACCAATTATCGAGGCCTTAGCTCTCTACCAAGAGTGTAAATTTTTACAACAAGGTTTCAATATCATCCAATATGCCTTTACGAGTGCTCACCCTTGGGATATCACTCTTGAATGGACATGGCTCAATTTCTTCATATACTTTGGGGCTTAACTGAAGAGGTTGATAAAGTAGCTAATTGTGCCACAACCATGGTGGAAGGCACTAGTGATCAAATTTGAAGGGTAGGTTTTAATTTAAATTGGAAGGGAATTTGTTCTTGGAATGCAATATAAATAATTGTACTTTAATTGAAAAGTATAAATTAACTAAACCCTTCTCTCTCAAGAATGGAAAAATTAAATATTGCCATCCAAATTTTTACAATCTTAAGTAATTGAGCACTCCTTGATATCTAAATGAAAAATGGTATCTTTTCAATAAAACCTAATTTGAACACATTAATTTGACATATATGTAACATTAATTTTACACTTCATTAAAATAACAACTATCCTGTTGTATTTTTTGGGGTTGGAGCACACTTCATTATATAGAAAAACTACTTAGACTATGCAATAACCATATTGGGGCATCTGTGTGATGTTATGCATAGTGAAGAACGTTGTAACTAGATATAGTCTTAAAGTAAAACTAGAACCATGAGAAAATTACTTAATGTTAACTATGTACAAAAGGAAGCCAATAAGCAAAATTAGGCTATAATAAACCTACAACCAAAACATACATATAAAACCAACCAAAAACTCAATTCAAATCGAAGAGAAGGAACCCATTCAAACCTAACAGATATAAGAATGATGAGCATTGGATGCATATGAAAAAAGAATACATAGCTCATAAAACATTAAAAGAAATCCTCCATGCCAAGCAGGTTAGCAACACTGGCATCACAAAGGCTGGGGCATCAAATTTTGTTGTTCAACACTTGTCACGACAGCATATAGACATGGGAGGGAGGGGAAATGAAACTAAGCCTATGCCAATTAGAGCCTTGCAACTCACTGCATGTTTAAGTCTCAACACTCTACCTTTTAAATTGAACTAGAACACCAAAAGAAGTTTGTTAATGGCTCGATTTGATAAAATTCTAGATGTGAGTAATTAAGAGCTCGAAGCTCTAAAATTTATTGTGTTTGTACCAATCCACGATTCAACAAATTTTCAATCACTGGAATGAAATTCAAGTTATTTAATGAAAATAATTAATGTATCTACCTCTATGTCGAAATAGTTTTCAATGCTGATGTGGGCCACTACCCTCCTTATTGTCTTACCAAAAGGCATGAAAATGAGGAAGAAGACTTAAAATTATGGACTTCACCTTCAAAGATTGCCTTACAATCACATTGGTAAGTAGTAATAAGAAGATCAACAATCCAACGTGTCAAATCTTTGTTGATAATGTCAATTAAAGACTTATATGGGAAATTTAATATAACACTTACTTATAGTTTTCTCTTACTCTTTGCATCTTGACACATTTGATATTTTATGGTTGTCTTTGCGCCTTGACCCAATTGACATTATAAGGTGAGGATGTGCATGCATAATAATCCTTAGTTATGACTATGAGATGACGATTTAAAGAGAAGATGATGTAAAGACAGGTAATTTTTATATGTATTTTGGTGGCGAGTGCCGAACACAAATGTGGTGAGAAACCACATATGTATGGAAGGATGGAGGGAGATTACATCATGATCATGCCACCCATCAAATTGAATACTATGCCTAAGCCAATTTATTTTATTAAATTATAACCATTGTGATGCTTTAGTCCAAATGTTTGTTCTAACTCATGTTGTTTCTCCATATCGTGTGCCTAGTGCCACCTCTCTATATCAATGCCTAAATCAACCTCTGCACTGTTTTTGGTCCTAGCTGCATGCCATTATTTGTAGTTCCATGCCATTGAGTGTTGTTTAGAGTTGTCGTGAGCCAGTGACATTCATGCAATAAATGAAGTCTTGTAGAGGAGGACTCATCAAACCACCCATTTGAATTTCATTTTAATGAAAAACGAGTGGACATTGGTAGCCATGTTCACATAGGTAGTAGGCACAAAGTTTTGGGATCGTTTTGAGCCTAGTAGTAGTCTAGTAGTTGTTCTTTGTTGTTACATTCGTAGTCCTGACACATTGTCACACCTTAAATCTCAGCCTAAAGTGACTCGGGAATCAAAGTCAAATCCTGATGGCCAGTGCCTCGTAGTCTCTAGTCATCACTCATCATCTTGCACATCTAAGTAGCGAAAGCATGACGTGAGTGAGAGAGTGATTCTAATTTATGATATTTCCAATATTTTGAATGACGAGTTGAATTTTATAACATAGGAATTCAACATAGAAATTGAAATTTATATCAATGGATAATTTTAAATGTTGCCCTTCTTTTGAAATGTTGATATAAATTATGTCCTTCTTAATTGGAAGGGTAAAATTCAGATTTTAATTTTTTTTCGAAAAACAATTTTAACTTTACACTTCAATGAAAGGCTAGAACCCTTCCCAAGGGTTGAGAAGGGTTCATATTTGATTTTTTGAAGGCACCCTAAATCTTGACGGGGAGGGGGACGCATGGGTCCCAATACCTTAAGCTCAAGTTAGATGACTCGAGCTCGTGGGCATTATAACATATTGAATAACCAAAGGCAAGCATGAATAATGGGGAGCGAAGGTGTGTAGAATGTGGCAAGGGGCATGTGTCACTACCGTGTGCCTTGAGGGAGAACAATAAACTAGAATACAAAGGTTGCATGCTCCTCCTCCTCCCATGACTAAAAGGGCATTTCCTTGTATCATCCCAAATATGGAACATCATGCACGCATATTGTATTCGTGCTTCAATCATGGGCCATGGATTGAGCAACATTATGGTAGCAATTGGAGCTAAAGGATTTATTGACAAGCATTGGATTTGTGTGCATACTCAGATGAAATCGCAAGATACTACTCTTCGTTCTATTTTCTCGTTCTATTTTCTGATTCTGTTATGTTTCCTTCAATTGGATCTTTTCCCTTAGGCTCATGATGCCTCTGTGATGTAGTTGAAGGGAGGAAAATGACCACTAGTGTCACAAATTGCGTCGTGTGGAAGACAAGTTTCGTTATTGCACCGAAGAGGCGCATTCTACAGCTCAGTAGGGGGAGATGTGTAACTCTTTCCATGCTCATCCTAGAGCTGACACGTGTTCTTTTTAAAAAATAATAAAAAATATTATGTCGGCTATTTAAAAAATTTACAAAGGCATATATATAAAACTACACAAAATAGATAAATTAAATCACTTCCTCAACATTTACACTCAAAAAAGGGGTTTGCATTTCGAGAGATTTGATCCCTCTCGGTGCTTGGTAGGTCCCCTTTAAGATGGATCTATGTTGGTTTACCACGCTCACTACATAGACTATAAATGGATCTTAGTCGAGATGTACAAAAAGTGGAAATGAGGAGGGGATGCGATAAAATTTTTAGGGTACAAGAAGTTGTAGAGGTGCAAGATTTGGAAATTGAAGTCAAAATGGAATGAGAAAAGAATGCAAATTTGGCTATGAAAGTGGCAGTCTTGGAGGCAAGGTGTGTGATTCTAGAGTAGGGCTTCTTCAGATCTTCGATCCCCTTAATCGAATTGGCATCCTGAGCGGTGCTTGGCATTCAAGATGTAAAGATGTAAAGTAGACGACCTCCTCTTCCTAAGTGCTTTATATTTTTTAAATGTAAACTCATGAACTCTTAGAGTAGAATTACTCCTGCTAAAGTATTAAAAATAGTCATTTTGAAGACCTCCAAGCTGGTTGCTTTTATATATTTGACTAATGACCTCAATTTTGTCTCAATTTTCTAATATATCTATTGCAAAAAAATTAATTAAAACTTCCATAATTAAGTTTATACTTATTTACAATACAGGATATATAAGAATTAAATTACTTTATTTGTGGTGCGGTTGAATTTCTCAGCAAAGCATAATTCCATTCATTACATATATATTTGGATAATCTAATAACCTGAATCATTCGGAAAGAAGTCAAAACCTCTGTGCAAAGTTGCCATAAATAAGATAAAATTATGACAGCAAATTTAAGGATAATTTTAGCCAGATGGACTCTCAGTGGAATTTAATGTTTACATTGTAACCGGGATACGAAATCGAGGTCAGAAGAATGCATCCTTTTCAGAAATTACTTATTAAGAGATTGAGTCAATAAATTATTTTAATATTGTATTATAAAATTACATTTAACCTATTAAGACATATGTTAATAAATGGTTTTAATAATGTACAAAAGATGATTAGGGCACTGAAAACATATGCTGGATTATGATAAAGTTTGCAGGTGAGGTTGAGACATGGATGAGCAGAAATCAAATTCAGGCACCTTAATCTCTCGTACTGTCAAATTATTTGACCCTAACCGAAAACTAACTCATGTGCTTTTGGGTCTGCTTTGGGTAGGCAGTCTTGTCTTCCCTATCAAGGATACATTTCGACATGCAGGCTTCTATGTCTTTACCTCAATCCTATTCACCGTTTTTGTCTCTTGTTTCTCTCTCAGATTCATTAAATGGCGACGAAAATGTCTTGCAAATCGGATTAAAAGTGATGATGAATTTAGCGCAGAATATCTGAAGAATCTGACAGGACTTCCAACAATATTCACTTATGAGGCCATGGACACTGCAACCCGCGGATTCAGCAAAGAGATTGGAAATGGGGGATTCGGGATCGTATACGAAGGAATTTTGAGCGAGGGCACTCCAGTGGCTCTCAAATGTCTGGTGAATCGGGCAGGGCAAGGGCAGAGAGAGTTTTGTGCAGAAATCGCCACCATATCTTCCATCAATCATTCCAATCTCGTGACCTTGCGTGGTCTCTGTGTAGAAGGGCAACATCGAATTCTGGTGTACGAATTCATGGCCAACGGGTCTCTGGATAAATGGCTCTTCGGTTCAGACAAACTGTTGGATTGGAAGACCCGATATTCGATTGCTCTCGAGACCGCCCGGGGGCTTGCTTACCTGCACGAGGATTCCAGGCTTTGTATTCTGCATCTTGACATCAAACCTCAGAACATTTTGCTGGACGAGAATTTCAAGGCGAAAGTCTCCGATTTTGGCATGGCAAAGTGTCTGGATAGAGATCTGGAAAGCCGTGTAGTGACAGAGACGAGAGGGACGGCAGGATACATGGCGCCCGAGTGGATTTTTGAGCAGGGAATCACATCCAAGACCGACGTCTTCAGCTACGGGATGGTGCTTCTCGAGATCATCAGTGGGCGCAAGAACGTGGATAACTCTCAGGAATCCGAGCACTGGTTTTTTCCTTCTATTGCTTTCAGCAAAGCGAAGGAAGGAAAAATGGAGGAACTAATCGACAGTAGATTGAAATTGAAAAGCGCACAGGATTGGGAGGAGGCCTATCGAGTAATAAAGACGGCTCTGTGGTGTATTCAGAATAATTCTGCGCTGAGGCCATCTATGGGGACAGTGATGCGAATCTTGGAAGGGGACTTGGAGGTCATGGATCCTCCAGGCTGCACGCTCCCGTTTGTTCCCTCCATAGCTGACGATCAGACGCGCACACAGGTTCCTGCTGAAGCAGGCAACTTGGAAATTTTACAGCCTGCGTGGTTGCCTGAAGACGTAATAATAAAAGTCAACGAAGTGGTTGGTTGCCTAGAATCGGTCTCCCAATAAACACATGTATAGATTTTCCGTTATCAATATCCAGCTTGCTTGATGCAGGACATTTAATGTGTTGATGATCAATATCTAGTTTGGCGCAGTTAATTTAATGTGGCATGTGGGGATATATCTAGTTTGGTGCAGTTCATTTAATATGGCATGTGGTGATAGCAGGTATGTTGGCCGTTGGATCGAGATACAACCATTAAAGATCTGCTGTGGCGGTGAATGGCCTGCACTAAGCTGAGATTTTCTGCAGGGCTTACTGTTCAACTCTTGTGTAGTTCGTTTTCGTTTGCTGTAAATCCTTTCTGCATGCTTTCGATTCCACTATTGTGTAGTTCGTTTTCGTTTGCTCTTCAAAGATTTACACTGTATTTAGTAAATGGTTTGAGATCCAACGACCAAAAGCTTGCTGCCGCGACAATAAATGCCCTGCACCAGGATGAGTCTGCACGGCTTTCGGGTCAACTATTGTGTAGTTCGTTTTCGTTTGCTGTTCAAGGATTTACACTGTATTTGGTAAATGGTTTGTTTGGCTCTTAGGTTACTTAGGAATAATTGCACATGGAAATGTGTGTAACTGAGAAAATGGTTGCAAAGTTCAACTATGTTTTTAGAGCTCTTGGCAACATCACAGCATAGAGTGATGCTGAAGCACTCTAAAATAATGATTTAGTTGATTGAGTTTATTATCTTAGTTTTTACTGAACTTTGAATGTGTTTTAGTTTTGACATAAGAAGTCTGAGTAGTTTTGACATACGAAGTCCGAATAGATCTTCGAGGAGACAGCGTTTGGTTGGGAGGGATAATCTTTCTCTACTCACCAGGGTTGATTATGATTATCACCAACTTTTGTTTCCATTGTGAATATCAAGGTTCGGTTGAAAAAAAATCACATATAATCAAATGCAATATTTATTTTATAATCTTAATTCCAAATTACATTACATAAGATAAAATATTTAGTTTTTTTTTATAATTAAAGTCAAACGTATCGATTTACTATATTGTCGTGCTCATCATCATAATTTTGAAGTTTATGTTTAATGGAGTAGGGACGTGAACTCATAGTCTCTTAGAACTCTGGCAAGGTCGAGCATTTTGGAAAAAACGACGAAGGAAGAGAAAAAAAAAAGGCGAAAATAAAAACGATAACGACATGGATGATGAATAATCTTCTCACGGGGGTTGGTGGAGATGCCTCTGTTGTGGCTTAGCAACCAATGCATTTTAGAGTGCATGGTTAATAGAATCTAGTGTTCCCTTAAATTATGAGAGTGTTTCCTTCCATCTGATTTATCATAAACAATGGTTTTCAAAGTATGAGAATCAATGGTTTTCAAAGTAGGAGAAATATCACGGTAGGAAGGTATACCTCAATGATGATTCTGATAGAGTATTTATTAGATTCCCTCATGGCATGGTGAAGTGGATCATTGGATTTGTGCACATTCCAAGTTTGGTACATAATTTAATATCAATAAATGAGCTTAAATAATGTGAACATGCAGGTTGTTTTCATTAATATAGGGTATAAGATGGTATTAGGGTTCACAAAGGGTGTTGATGTGGGCACTTTGTTTCAACTTGATGCATGACTCATTCAATGTAATAGTTCTTCAATTTCTATAAGAAATAGATCTTTAAAATCTACTTGATATGGGATAGAGAGTGTAAGGATAAAAAATCAACTAAACATATGAAAAAAATGTAGTAACTCATATAAACAATTTTAGCTACAATATATGACAAATAAACCTTAAATTTAGATAAGTCTAATTGAGATAGTTTTGTTTCTATTGATGAGGTAAATGCCTTTCATAGATTTACATATCTTCCAAGCCTTTATTGCTTGACAAGGTCAAAAACCTAATCTATACTTGACAAAGTCAAAACCCTACTCTAATAATTCAAGAAGCTCAAAATTGGAAGAATTATTATTTAAATGCATAATGCATGCAACACAAGGCTAGAAAGAGATGCTTCGTAATTTCCTACACAACAATCCTTGAAACTAGTAATATGTCGAGCTACATCCTCCTTGATTGAGTTTTTTCTTCATCATTTACTCATGATGATGGTTCTCTAGGGGGATGTTGGAGCTGTCAAGTGTGGAAAGGTGATAGATGCTCTACTGAACTAAAAATATAAAAATACTTCTCTACGAATAATGTGGCTATTAATATCAAACATTGATATAGAGGAAATAGCCTAAGAATGACAACAAGGAATATGATAGTTGACTATGAAAGAACTTATGGGACTAGAATATGTATGAGTATCACATGTAGTGAGAGAATGAGAAGACTATTGGTCAACAAGACACCATAGAAGGAGGGATATGGAGTGCTAGAGACAATAGCCATGAATGCACCCTAATGGACAACAACATGATCCATGAAGAAGGACAATGACATGAGTATGGAGATAAGGAAATATGCATGCTTTGAATAATGATAAAGTGTACCAATAAAGAGAGATAAGAGGCATGTGAAGAGATTAATCCTAAATGGTGTAGTTGGTTTCTTGCAACAATGGAGAGCCCGAAATAACAAGAAAATAAAGAGAGCAGTAATGTGAGTAAGTGGATTATGAAGGAAAAAAAGTATGATATGCATCATGTGTGACAAAGAGAAACTAAAAATAGTCATTGATAATCATAGATTTTATGAAACCCATGGAATCATTGAAAAAGGTGGCTTGCATGATAAGTTACCCACATGGGGCTTTACTAGGTGGGAAATATCATAACACACGAATTCATATTGGGGGAATTTAATACTCTAAAACATGGAATCAATATATTTCCTATTATATAAGGGTCAAGGGGTCTTTTTAATATATTAAAAACATATAGATATTAGGGGTGTTTATAATTATGTATCTAGGGGGTTGAATAAGATGTTGGGGGTTTGAATAGGCACTCTATGTATAAAGATGGTCTGAATGCAACTATGTGTGAACTCAAATTAATGGTTGAATAAGTATCATTTATGTTTGAAGGTGGTATGAACCCATTTGTGTTTGGAGTCAAAGTGGTGTTTGAATATGTATAACTTGTGACTGAATGTTTTTTGGAGTTGATTGAAATACTTGTGTACGATTTTAACCTATGTTTAAGGGGTTGTTCCCCATCCTGAAATATTTTCTTTGACTAATATTTCATATGCAAGGCTTCTAGGGGTTTATAAGAGATGTTCCATGTCACAATACTAGGGTTAAAAATTAAAAAAAGGGTTATTAAAAATGTCATGGAAAAAATGGATACCTAGGATATCTAGTGAAAATAGGGGGTTTTAGTCGTAAATTGGTATTGGGGGGGCGGGGGGGTTTAACGAAAGTATTTTTGGAGGAATTCATTATCATCTAGTGAAATTAAGTGGATTCTTTCATATCCTATGAATGCATGTGCTATGTCATAGTTGATAGAATGATCCCCCAAGGTGACCTATAAGGTGTTGTGAGGTTGAAACTTTAGGGAGTTGCTAAAAAGAAGTGGCAAGCATAGAAAAAATAATTGTGCCTAGGAAAATGGCTTATGCACTAGAGATGATAGGAGGGCTCACCTCTATTGTATGTGCTAAGGTGGTGGATGGAAACTATAGGTATAGATGCATTCTCTTAGAGATGAAACTAAAATGATATTGAAATATAAATCTTTAGATGACGTGAAGTAGTAGTACAGAGAGTGTTAGGCCATATATATGGTTGATGTGTGGTTTTTATAAAGTAAAAAAAAGGCATGTGCTTGAGGATAAAAATATGAGGAAGAAGTGACGGTTGTGTCATGTATTGATGGATTATTCTGCAAGAAGGTCCTAGAGCATAGAGAGAACTACCATGATGGATTAAAAAGGATCCACATGGATGCTAACTATATGTTGAAATGAGATAGAAGAGTTCCCCAAAGAGGGCATCACAAGTGACAACATACGGGGGTGCTCTAGAATGTAGTGAAGCAATGTGTGAAAGTAAAATGGTGGGTTGGATGTGGAAGGGAGGCAATGAGGGAAATTAGAGTGATCTATTTTATATAGGTATTGGGGTAGGTAAAGTGTTTCGTAGATGTGAGGAATCTGGTTGTTTGGATATGAGAGGAGGGAGGACCACATGAGATAGGTGTTAGCTATAGGGAAAAGGGACTTGCTAGAGAGGTGAGTTCGTAATTTTCACCATTGTTGGAGAGTTTCTAGGTACAGAAAAATCATCATAAAGGGAATGGAAATTATTCAAATAGAAGAGGCCAAAGAGTAATTAACAAAAATCATTTCGAGAAACAATATATTTAATGGCATCATGAAAAGGGCCAATGGAAAAGGTGAAAACACTAGTTTTATTAATGTGGAGAAAAGGGTCACCCTATTACACCCAACAAAGATAGTATGACAAGGGGTGGGTAGTAGTGGGAAGCTTAATATGTTCAACAAGGGATTTCACTAAAATTATCGAGGATGATAGTACCCAATTGGTGTTTCACTTGGCATTTGTGTGTCAACTGATGATTAAAAAAGGGATTTGTGTGTGAATTCGTCACTAAAAGGAGAGAGGGATCAAGAGTGTTATGATTGGGAAGGGAGACAATTTCCATTTTAGATGAAAGTTACCAGTTTAGATCCTTCTCCAATAAATTGATCTCCAACAATGTAATGACTGAAAACAATTTTATCATCAAGATCCACAAGCAAATACTCCAATAATAAGTTTCAATATCACAATTATGGAGCCACATACTGATTATATGGTGAATAATTAATAAAGTACAATGAACTTAATGATGATTTTTATAGAGTGTCTATGTTTTTAGGAGTAAGGAACATTGATAAAATATGACTTCATCAACAATGCATGTCATATTGCCATGGTATTCACTGTAAGTATAGCATCCATGGGTAATATTACATATGAATCCATCTTGATATCCCTCTATGCTAAATTCCACAGTATATTTTCTCATTCACCATTAACTCATATCCATTTTGAAACCACATCTATAAGATTGTGGACGTTTAAGACACTCAAATTTAACTTCTAGAGCATTTCTATTCGCTACCATATTATTAGTACTTCGACTATCAACAATAATTATAAATATACAACACTTATCTCTAGTGATGCATGTCATTCTGAAAATTCTCTTCCTTAACCAATCCTTCTTTATTTTTTCTTTGTTTCTACCTTGTAGGTGACAAAGTCATGCTTTCTTCATCCTTGAATTTTGGATTGATGGCTAATATCCCTTGAAGTAGTTTGCTTTGTATTGTTGTGTTTTTAAAGCTTTCCATGGGATATGGTAAGTGTAGGATATAGGTAATAAGAACTAATTCGTAATTTTATGAAAAAGAAAGAGCATACTAAGTTATCTCGTCAAACTTCTTAAATTTTGTCAAAACCAAATGTATTAAAATTCAATTACGTCATAGTCTTGCATCAAGCCTTCATTTATTGCCATGATTTCTTTAGTAGAGGAAAGATTGATGTTTGAAGTGGCAAGCCACCTTTGACAACTATGACAAATTCATCACTTTAGTATTCATCTTAAAATCATAAAAGTAAAAAGAATATCAATATTGTTATTGGCGTTTCATACTTCTTAAAATAGTTAATTTGTTTATATCTTTTAGTAAAATTGTCATTTAGTACTACTTTTTACACTTTCTTTTGTAGTCATATTAGCGCACACACACATATTAACTGGAATTGTATTATGCTTTGGTATGAGTCAATATTAGAAATATAATAGAAATATGCAATGCATTATGAAATTAAAACTAACATCTAATATTGATTTTTTTTTAGATCACGACAATTGATGACCCCATACATGATGATCCAAACTATGTTGAGCTTGCTTAAGATATAGGAGAAGAAGAAGAATATGATGATGATGATGATGACGATGTTGACAATGATGATGAGGTTGACCAATATGGTGAGTTTGATGATCATGATGAGGATCACGAACAAGATCTTGATTATGATGTTGGTGGTGCTAGCTAGCTATTGATGCTATACATGAGCATGCTAGATTCTGGATTATATTTACATGTATTTTGGTTGATATATAACCATGACATATTTATTATTTTGACTTTTATACTTATATATGGAGATCATACAACTTATTTCTTATGCTATTGGTATTTAAATCATATATATATATATATATATATATATATATATATATATATATATATATATATATATATATATATATGAATTCTTTTTACTTTACTACGATGATATCCATGAAAGGTTTTGATTCATTGATCATACATTTGAAATTTATTTGATTTGATTAAATATGTTGATGACATTATCAATATTGTCTTGTTACTCTATATATATTGGAAATAGTCAATGTTCCTTTGATGGTGAATTACTATGTATGATGATATTACTAATTTTTTATGGATGTTTTGAATTTCCCTTAAACATCTTCACAAATGGTATGCTATAAATTTGAATTCTTAATAATATTTGAAAACTTTGATGTATTTCAATATTTAATTTAAATTAATAAAATGGTTGAGAAATCAAATCTATTTTTTTGTAAGCTAATACCAATGAAGTTTCGAGCCAGTGACCTAATGCAAGGAGTGCCTTAGCAATACACCCATTGACCATCTATTATATTCCCCATGAGGTGAAATCAATATAAATTGATATATTTCACTATATTGAAATTAATATTCTTAATTAACAGTGGATGCAAAACAAAATGCAAAACAAAATGAAAAATGGATGCCAAATTGGATGAAAAATAGGACACAAAAGTGGATACAAGATTAGACACAACACTAGATGAAAAATTGGAATCACAGAATACAAAAAAGTGGACACAAAACTGGATGCAAAAAGAGACTCAACACTAGACACAAATCTGGGTGTTTTGGGGTGAGTTATATACTTACAATTTTCCTACTCTTTAATGTCGACTTGGGGCTCATAAGCTTGAGAGGTGCATGAAAAGTATATGCAGGACTAAATATTGACTATCATGTCTAACTATAAAACCAAAGAAAGAAATCATGCAAATTAAACAATTCCAAAGATATTCTTGAAATCAAATAGTTCGGCACCTCATACCATATGTAAACATTAATTTAAAAAGTTATCGTATGATGAGGTGGACTAATATTAGAATGCTATGGAACTTGTAACTTCAAATACTTTCTTAGATTGGATAGTGTGACACTCACATCAAACAAATTTTGTTGAGGTGAAATGGTGTCAAGAAAGTTCCGAAATTTGCAATTTCAAACATTAATCATATCCGGATTAAATCAAAAACTGATTTACAAAGATTCTTGAGTGTTTAAGCACATGTGCTAAGTCAATGTTCAGGTAGGTAACCGTTTATTATTTTGAAGCATTTACCCACAGTACTTCGTTCATGTTGTCACATACCCAAATATCCGAATTAGTGAATTCTCAAAATTTTTATAATGATTACTTTAACCTAAAAACTTCATATAGTTCATACACAAGATAATATTTTTATCTTCAACCTTCACCTAAATAAATTCTTGAGTTCCACACATTAACATGGAACATAATCTTATAAGAAAATTCCATAAGTTTAAGATCTCCATACTTACAGTGAAATTATTCGGTATTAAGGACCAAATTGCAATCGTACTTACAGCAACATAATTATAACAGAAATGCAAGCATCTTTAACCATTCTCTTATATTTTTATTACAACCCATACCTTGATGAACTTATTGTGTGTACAACCAAAATTTCTCAATTGAAACATAATGCACATTTATAGAAACTTAGAGATATACACATCCAATCGAAACAATAAACACATAAGAGAACACCATATAACGTGGTTCACCCAATACATGGGCTACGTCGACAAGGAAGAGTCTCATCTTATTTCATAATCAACAAAGAGGGTTACAATCCTGCAACTTGGTCGTTGCAACAATCTCTTTCGCCTTTCTCAAAGCCTCTCTACCAGAGAGCATTTTCAATATGTTCCTATCATTAAAAGGATTACAAGGATTTATCTCGGTAAAGACTAATGTCATTCTTTCCATGCAATTAACGCTACATCCAAGCCATTTATAGAGCTCTGATAAACAAAATTAACAGCATTCTTTCCATGCCATTAACACTTCATCCGAGTGATTTAGAGATCTGATAAACATAATTCTAAAAGAACAGGATTATGCTTATAAGCTAACCCTATGATATACACTACGATGGAAAAGTTTAAAGTAAACACAACACTTAACCAGGATTGGCTTAAGTGTTGCGATCTACAATGCAGATACATTTCAATGACAAAAACAAAAGCTACACCTTGCTCATAACCTTATGGAAGCAATCTAGCCATGTCGATTACAGCAATTTATAATATTTACAAGCAGCATTACATCACATCATACTAATACAGAGCAATCTATAAATAATTACAGGAAGCATTATAGTTATGAAATAGAGAATTCAGATCGCAAGGATCAATCTCATTCACGATGGCAACAAACTATAAATATTTACAGGCAACATTACATCACATCATACTAATACAGATCCCACAGGAATCCATCCAATCCTTGGCAATCTGCTCTTCTTCACCATGTATCCACATATTGACAAGCAGGGGTTCATAAAACAAATACCAAGTAAATGAGATCTAGCTATTTGCTTTGCATCCTAATGATTTAATAGACTTACACAGCAGCGTTTCGCAGTAATGGAAATTTTTAGACTTGAAAAAATAATATTAAGATGGACTACGATCTAACTGGATTTGAGTACTAACTAGTACTGAGTGTGATCGAGGTCAAACCATCAAGGTAAGGTATTGGCTTGATCCAATACAATTGAAGATATAACCTAAAATGGATTGCAATCCATCTGGGTTGAGTGTTGACCATTTACTGCATATGATCTGCGACTATACCGAGATCAAAACTATAAAGGTAAGGTATAACTTGATCACAACCAAAATCGAAATATATATATCTACGAAGTTACCAGACTCAATTTATGAAGCAGTGATCAGTGGATCTGTTTACCTGGGTGCAAGGTGAAAGCAAAAATTTCTGATTCTGAAAATGCGGAATAAAACTTTAATACATAATCGAAATATGAATACCAAATAGATCATACCTCCAGCCATTGATGCTACTTGAGTTGCTGTAAAAGATTTCCCTGTTCCACAACGTAGCTTCCTGTACGGCACTTCCAAGCTCTGCTTTCTCTTTCTTGATGGTGTAAAATTGAAGGGGATTGAGATAGCAAGATTGGGGACCAAACAGGGGTTTAATAGCCAAGCTTCCATCAAGCTTCTGATGGCTATGTGTCAATTGTTCCACAGATCAAGATAGAGAACCGTTGAGGGAGTTATGGACCATTCCCGAAGCTCTCAACGAGAAATCAGTTATTTCCTTAATTAGTTTAATATTAATTAAGAGAGCTTACATTCTCCCACTTGGTCCATACTTCCAAACTTAGTGTCTCATCTTAAAACCTATTGACAATCTGTATCAAGTAATAGATACAAGAATCATGGCGATAAGTCCTCTTATGACAAGTATTACCTTCCATGTATTACTATGTATTTATTGCTATTTTAATTTATGTGGCAACAATTTCTTAATGAATAAACCTTATGTTTATTCTTGGTCCTCATAGATGAATTTTCTCAAATTAAATTAAGGTGCACATATGTATGAGAAAAAACAACACAGTAATTAAGAATTTCATTAAAAATAACATTGTCCATACAATGAGAAACTACATAATGGAACCAAGTCCCATATTCATTACATGATCCTTGAATTTAAACGGTGGCATGCCCTTAGTCAAAGGATCAGCGATCATAAACTCAATGTTGACGTGCTCAATGACCACTTTCTTTTCTTTAACACGTTCCCTTATGGCTAAATACTTAATGTCGATGTGTTTATTTCGACTCCCACTTTTGTTGTTTTTAGCCATAAAAACAGCAGCTGAATTGTCGCAATACATTCTCAATGGCTTAGAGATAGAATCCATAATTCTAAGCCCAGAAATGAAACTCTTAAGCCATACACCATGTAAAGTAGCCTCAAAACAAGAGACGAACTCGGCTTCCATAGTGGAAGTGGCAATCAAGGTCTGCTTGGCACTCCTCCATGATACAGCTCCACCGGCCATCATAAAAATGTATCCTGATGTTGATTTGCGTGAATCAACACATCCAGCAAAGTCAGAATCTGAGTAGCCAATTACTTCCAAATTGTCCGTCCGTCTATACATAAGCATGTAGTCTTTAGTTCCTTGAAGATACCTCAGTACTTTCTTTGCAGCTCTCCAGTGGTCTATACCTGGATTACTCTGATATCGTCCCAACATTCCCACAACAAATGCAATGTCAGGTCTTGTGCAGACCTGAGCATACATTAGGCTTCCGACAGCAGAAGCATATGGAATGTTCTTCATTTGTTCCCTTTCAAGGTCGTTCTTCGGGCATTGATTCAAATTGAACCTATCACCCTTCACAATGGGAGCTATACTTGGTGAACAATCCTTCATCCGAAATCTCTCTAAAATTTTATTAATATAGGTTTCCTGAGATAGACCCAAGATGCCTCGAAATCTGTCTCTATGGATCTTAATGCCAATAACATAAGATGCCTCACCCATATCCTTCATATCGAAATTTTTAGAGAGAAATTGTTTCACCTCATGCAGCAAACCCTTGTCATTGGTTGCCAGTAAAATGTCATCCACATATAAAACAAGAAAACAAGTTTTACTCCCACTAACTATCAGATATATACATTGATCCATAATGTTTTCTACAAAACCGAAAGAAGAAATTACATTATGGAATTTCAAATACCATTGGCGGGATGCTTGTTTTAAACCGTATAAGGATTTCTTGAGCTTGCAAACCAGATGCTCACCATCACTAGAGGGGAATCCTTCAGGTTGTTTCATGTAAACCTCCTCCTCTAGATCTCCATTTAGAAAAGCCGTTTTCACGTCCATTTGATGCAACTCCAAATCGAAATGGGCTACTAATGCCATAACAACGTGCAAGGAATCTTTCTTAGATACAGGAGAGAAAGTCTCCGTGTAGTCGATCCCTTCTTTCTGAGTAAATCCCTTAGCAACGAGTCTAGCCTTGTATCTCTCAATGTTGCCCAATGAGTCTTTCTTTGTCTTAAAGACCCATTTACATCCAATGGCTTTTGCACCATTAGGCAACTCAACAAGATCCCAGACTTCGTTACTCTTCATAGAATTCATCTCTTCTTTCATGGCATCGTACCATAATTCTGATTCTTTGCAATTCATGGCTTGTGAAAAGGACTCGGGATCATTTTCGGCTCCAACGTTATAGTCAGATTCTTGCAGATACACAACATAATCATCAGGAATTGCTGATCTCCTTGGTCTAGTAGATCTTCTTAATGTTGTATCACTATCTTCTTGAGAAGTATGTGGTTCAACTCGTTGTTCAAAATTTCTTGGAAACTCTTGGACTACCTGATCTACTAGAATGTCATCAACAGCTTGTGGAACTTCAACAATTGGTTGTTCAACACCAGCTTGTACTTGAGGGGTGCTGTGAACAATAACCAATCTATCACTTGAAGTGGAAGGTTGAGATTCTGAATGATCCTTCTCGGAAACTATGTTCCTGGTTAGATCGCTCCCACTGATCAAGTCATTTTCAAGAAATTTTACATTTCTTGATTCCACAATCCTAGTGCCGTGAGATGGACAGTAAAATCTGTAACCTTTAGACCTTTCAACATATCCAATGAAATACCCACTAATGGTCCTTGGGTCCAGCTTCTTTTCTTGTGGATTATATATTCTCACTTCAGACGGGCATCCCCAAACACGCATATGTCGTAAACTCGGTTTCCAACCTTTCAATAATTCAAATGGTGTTTTAGGAACGGCCTTGGTTGGAACTCGGTTTAATACATACACTGCTGTCTTAAGTGCTTCAGTCCACAAGGATTTAGGAAGATTGGAGCTGCTAAGCATACTCCGCACCATGTCCAATAAAGTTCGGTTTCTTCTTTCTGCTACACCATTCTGGTCGGGTGAATAAGGCATGGTGTATTGGGCAACAATCCCATGCTCTTGAAGAAATTTTGCGAATGGCCCACGTGCTTGTCCATCTTCTGTGTATCTACCATAATATTCTCCACCTCTATCTGATCTCACAATCTTAATTTGCTTGCCGCATTGTTTCTCTACTTCAGCCTTAAAGATCTTAAAGGCATCTAATGCTTCGTTCTTATTATGAAGCATGTAGAGATACATATATCGTGAGTAATCATCTATAAAAGAAATGAAGTATTTCTGACCATGTGAGTCCATATCTGGACTACATATATCAGTATGTATGATCTCTAATATGTCTGAACTCCTATTGGCACCTTTCTTCGACTTGTTGGTCTGCTTTCCTTTAATGCAATCCACACAAGTCTCAAAATCAGTAAAATCTAGAGTATTAAGTATCCCTTCATTTACTAATATTTTAATTCTTTCTATGGAGATATGACCTAGTCTCCGATGCCATAATTTAGAGGAATCATCATTAATAACACATCTTTTAGATCCAGTGTTAACATGCATTGAATCATAAGTGACATTGTTTTGTAAATTAATGCAGTAAAGACCATCAGACAAAATACCATTCCCAACACAATCAGATTTATAAAATAAACTGAAAGATATTTCTGAAAAGTTGAAGGAATATCCAAAAGGTACAAGCCTTGAAACTGAAATCAAGTTTCTAGAAAAACATGGAACATAAAATGTCTTTTCTAATTCTAAAACAAAACCACTATTTAATGTTAAATAGCATGTTCCTATAGCTTCCACATGCGAGCCCATCTTGTTTCCTGATAAGATGCTTTGCTCACTTCCTACTGGCTTCCTTAGGCTTTGCAAACCCTGTAAGGAATTCCAAATGTGAATTGTTGATCCAGAATCAATCCACCAAGTGTTAATATTGACATTGACCATATTAGATTCATAACAAACAAACGAGATTTCTTTAAGTTCAGGGATATCACAACGAATTTCAGAGAAATTTGCAGGTTGTACAACTGCATAAAATTAAAGATCACATGCTTATGTTAAAATTGAGGCCTTAAATTAAAATTTTATGCTTTACCAATGTAAATTCATGCTTTAAAATTGAATCTAATAACAAAAAAATTGCCTGTGGGCTAAATTTTTAATTCAAGCAGATTCAAAAATATTCTTTATGATAAAACTATTAATTCATAATTCCTGTGGGTAAGTTATGAATAATTCAATATTTTATCCTAATTAATTACATAAATATAATAAAAATTCCTGTGGGATAAAATTTATTATATTCAGTATAATTAATTACAATTAATGTATAAATATTCTTTACGTGATCTTAATCAAACATAATATATAATATTATTTAATTAGAGATGCTGTGGCTATTCTCTAATCAATTAAAATTATATAGATCACTAGACATTATTACTTTATGCATAAAATTAACAGTAACAATTCATGTTAGAAAAAAATTTAACTGTAAAGATCTCGACAAGATCCAAAAAACAATTTCTTGATTTCAATTCTTTTATACATGTGTCACTTGACAGCAGGCAAACAAATAAAGGTAGCAGTGGTGGTTATCAATAGTCAAATCCAGCGACAAGCAAGACTTAGTACAATAGATCTGACCACAACTAAATCCCAGCACAGTAGATATGACCTCAAAGTAAATCTATGGTAACATACATGTAACCTATCCCTTTGATGCTACGTATGTAAAAATAACCCATGTCCAAAATATGGTACCTATATGTATATAACTCTTTATACAATGTACCCAACATATAACAATCTTTTTATGCAATAAATATATACATATATATAACCTAACCACTTATGCAATATATATATGTATATATAATACTCAATTTATACCATATATGTAAAACATGATCCTTGTATACCATCGATACAAGATAAGACCAAAGTGTAAAATATCTTAACTAGATGTAACAACACTCTTCATAAAGCATGGATAACATATCCCTTTTATATAACATGTAAAAACATATTTACTTTATTCAATACTAAGACTTCACCTTTCTTTTTATAATCTACTTTTACCGACTGGAACTATTCACTTCAAAAGGTAATTGTATAGAGATCATTTTACTAGCCAGATCAAGCCTCTGGGAGAAATCAGGGTCATTTGTCGTGCTGTTCTCAGTTGATCAGTTGAATTTAATCAATTTCAGTCTTTTCCATTGCATTGTGTCACATGCCTGGCTCTCTAACTGCCATCAAAACGGATTAGTAGATAATCCTCCCTGGCTCTCTAGCGTCGACCATACCCGAAGGTCCCTCCTGACATAACTCAACACGGTCTGCTCAACCTTCTCAGAGAATGGTTGCATGCGTTTTGGCGCATCTACATGTATGAGATAGGGATCTAGATATGCACAAGGATGGCCATAAAATCGGGTGGATTGTAAATAACAGCAATAGACCCATACTCACAGCCATTGAGTTTATGGTCGTTGTCATGTAAGGATTCCACCTTATAAGTTTTCCACGGATAAGCATAAGCAAGCTATTAAGGCTTATGGCTGCCACAAAAAAGACATTTACCAGCAGGCTGCGGCCAGCTCTCAAGACCATTGATCAGATCTTATACCCACAAAATAGGTCACGACATGCTCTCAATAAGTCATAGCAGGCTCAATAAAACCCAACAAGGTTACAGCCTCCTCTAATAGGCTCACGACAAGCAAGATAAATCAGACCCATAAATATGCACTCAGCAGGGTAGATCAGACCAATGGGACGCAGCTTTAAAACATGGATTTTTATGATTGAATATATAAAATAACAATCTCTATCGGAGCATGCAATCTCTATCGGATAACCAGAAGCTGCAGAATAAGTTCAACAAAGGCAGCGAAACACTCCAAAAAAAAAAAAAAAAAAAGATAGCAGCACCTCCAGGCAGGTCACGGTACCCTCACACAAGAGGACGGCAGCCTCAAAGCCCTCTCAACAGGTCACGATATCCTCAAAAAGAGGCTCAACCAGGTAGCTGCGGCCTCAAGGTGAGCAGCAGCCCAAATTGAGGTTTACATATGTTTTCTGAAAGATATGCACATTATCTAAGAAGAAAATATTGCCAGTTCAATTGAGAAACACTCCAGAAAAACAAAGAAAAGAAACGTATGAGCAATATCCCAATGGACGCACAGCACTCCAAACATCAAGGCAGAGATAAAATTATGCTCTGATACCAACTGAAAGCAAAAATTTCTGATTCTGAAAATGTGGAATAAAACTTTAATACAGAATCGAAATATGAATACCAAATAGATCATACCTCCAGCCATTGATGCTACTTGAGTTGCTGTAAAAGATTTCCCTGTTCCACAACGTAGCTTCCTGTACGGCACTTCCAAGCTCTGCTTTCTCTTTCTTGATGGTGTAAACTGAAGGGGATTGAGATAGCGAGATTGGGGACCAAACAGGGGTTTAATAGCCAAGCTTCCATCAAGCTTCTGATGGCTATGTGTCAATTGTTCCACAGATCAAGATAGAGAACCGTTGAGGGAGTTATGGACCATTCCCGAAGCTCTCAACGAGAAATCAGTTATTTCCTTAATTAGTTTAATATTAATTAAGAGAGCTTACACAAGGTACATAGATCCCATTGATCGGTATGGAAAAAGCATAACTCGCTCAAATCGTAGATAGCCTACACCTGATCTTCCCTCCAGAATTGCAATATATAATAAATGTTTCGAGGATCAAATTATAATGCAGCGATCAGTAAAATTTGTTTATCTGAGTATAAGGTACAGAGATCCCGTTCCCTTTATTTTTCTAAAGATTGGAATACTATCGCAGGGGTTTAAACTATGATTCCCTCAGTGCTGTGCTTGTTTCGATGTGAATCGGAGTATCCTCCATCTTGAACTCTTTCTCAAATGGTACAGATAGAGGAAATCATATTGTCCCTACTGCTCTATCTATCCACCGCGACTACTACAGGGACATCACTACAATATATAATGAACTTGCAACAGAAACCTGAAAAACACATAGGACCTAGGATCAGGCTTGCTCCACCGAGCTCAGCCATCCCTTCCCCACCGTATCCCTATTCTACTCTCCTCCCCATTACCATGGTTGCGTTCTCATTTATAAGCACAATAGACATGTGCTTCAACCTCGAAGAGTCCATCCAATGGTTACTCCAGATACCTGGCCACGTTGGAGTTAATGCCTTCGTTTTACTCCAAATGTAAGTCTTAACTCGTACTCGTCAAAAGGAACTCGGTGTTTGAAAATGCCAAATGGAATTCTTAGCTCATACTCGCCAAAAGGAATTTTGTGTTTGAAAATGCCAATTGGCAGTTGACTTGTATTGAATGCGAATGGGAAGTTCCCCCTTTACTCTTTACGTTTGTAAAGATGTAACTATATATATATATATATCATAGTATTATTCTTCACTATGTTTCCTTAATAACATAGTTAGGGTGAGTATTTGATTTTAAGGCCATTTATAAAGTAAGGTATATAATACCTCTATAAATATACCTACATATGTATATAAAGTTATCCTCAGTATTTGATGTCACTTATATATATACACATAGATTCCTCTTATGGAAAGATCAAGATTAGTTTATAAGATCTAAGGATCATCTTTGGTTCTAAGTGCTATTTATTTTATATGGATATGTTAGATAGGATAATTAGTTAATCCTTATTAAGTTTAAAAAATGGTAAATAGATTTCTACCTCATAACGAGATCCTAGATGCTCATTATCCGCTAGGTGCGACATAATAGTTTAGTTTATTCGAGACTTATGCTAACTACGATATTACTTGAGAGGTTCGATCATTATACCATTGGTTATTCGTCTTCCCATGTCCAAGGCACCGGAATGGAATCCTTCATTACTAACTAACTCTTATGGCTTCCCAACCATCTACCTCGCCCTCTATTTAAATCATTCCCCCTTCATTTTTGTCATGTTGAAAAAAATTCAGTCCCCTAGGTCTAAGATCAACCACTATAACTTTTAGGAAGTAAATAACAAAGTTCACATTGTTCATTGGTGGAGCCTTGGCCTTGGGATCCTCACCAGAACAATACATATAGTTACATTTTTATTTACAACAGAATAGGGGGAATAATAGGGATGTTACAAATATCTAACTTAGTATTGAAGGTTCATGTAATCAGCTATGAAAACTTAAATCCTAAGGTGTGCACACTTGCTATTGAAAAAGAAGCTATAGGAAATTGAAAGAATTATGAAAAACAAGCTAAAATAAAAGACAAAGCAACTTGTAAATGACTAAGCTCAAGACAATTACTCAAATGAATGCAATCAATGGAAATTAAAACAATATCCAAAATGTAATGGGTGCCTAAGATGCTATATATAATGGATACCAAGAAGAGTTAATGGAAAGAGGTTCTTTATTTTCTCTATATTCATTCATATTGTAAATATGACAACGTCTCATAAACTATTAGGAACAAGGGAGTGAAAATAATACTATGAACAATGGAATGACTTGAACTCCTTGTGTGTTAAATGATTGATTTGTGAAGCACAACTGTACAATGAAATGTTGAAGGCTGATGTGGGAAGTATTTTCCTCTACAATTAATATGTTAATATACCAAATCTGGTTGTTATCAACTCATAAGAGAAACTAATGTAATTGTTTTTAACCATCATAGATCCATCTTAAACCCAGATCTATCAAGCATCGAGACGGATCTAATTCCTTTAGGTGTAATTTTTTTTAAATCTTAAACCAAGAAATTTGATCCCTCTCTTGCTTGATATATCTAGGTTTAAGTTCTAATTTTTTATTTTATGCACAAATATGGAATTTTCTAATTACTTTTTATAAGTTTTTATTTTATGAGTTGACTTGAATTTTTTTAATTAATTTCTATTTTTGGTAGCATTATGTTATGTTACAACATCTCCCCCATACTGTGTTATAGAGCACCTCACTCCTCTCGATGCAATTATTAGAGCTAAATACTAATACTGAGGAGGGAATATTTGGATTAATTCATGTGGCATTTTAGAGGAGAAATATGTACCTAAGAAGGTTAAACAAGGAATGTTGTGATATGGTAATGAACTATGGATGTTTTGCAACAAATTAAAAGAGATATCATGGTCAAAGTGGAGCGTATTTGGAGATGGCGTGATTGTAAGTTAGAGCAGGAATTTTGAGAAGCTGTAATTAACAAGAATAGAGCATAAAATAGATATCCCTAACCCTGATTTATGAGTGCAATGTTGTCATGATATTGAGACCATTTAACTTGCATAAATTTCGTAATCTAGTTGCAAAATGGATATATCAAATTGATGGTGTCAAGTGTGTAAAACAAAGATAAAGAGATACAAAACATAACAACAAACATTCGAGGAAATTTGGGGTCTAAAATGGGCCTTATAAGAAAAAGAGTCAACCATAATTTCTTGATGAGTTGGAATTCAAGAACCAATAGAATTTCAATAAAATGAGTGACCATAATGGTTAACTTGAGATATTTGTCATAAAAAACTATTTTTTGTTTGTATTTTAAACATATCTCCCTGTGTTTTTACTCAAATTTCGAGTGAGAGCACTCGTTGGATGTTGAATTAAATTCCACATCCAACGAGTACCCACACTGTATACTTTTGATGCACCTTGCTTCCCCAAAAACAAGAAATACTTGAAAAAACGTGATGATGACATCGTCATCACATTTTTTCAGGTATTTCATTTTTTGGGGAAACGTGGTACGTCAAAAGTGTGCAGTGTGGTACTTATTGGATTCGGAATTAAATTCTACATCCAACGAGTTCTCCCACTCGAAATTTGAGTAAAAACACAAGGAGATATGTTGAAAATACGAACAAAAAAGTAGTATTTTTCTTTCTTCCTCCAAATTTAATAAATATTATTTTAACTATTATTTTATTATTTTCCTTAGGAGGCCCATTTTAGACCTCATATTTCCTCTAGTGGTAAAGACAAAAGATGTGCAAAACATTTTTTATGCATAAAATGGTATATTTTCATAATTGAAACAAGTTTACACAAAAGAGAAGAATATGTCCCAAATATTCCTAATATAAATCTATTTGCATCAAAGAAATCTAAATCCTCATAACTGAATTGAATTGCAATAAGAAATCAAACCATGCATAAGTGACATGGAAATGTAATGAATTCAAACGAATCTATTGAACCAAATAAAAGATAGAAACACTCATCCATGCTAAGCGACCCTTCCTATGTGGCAAACACTACTAGGAGTGATCAAATAAAGCTAATAAAATGTATAATGGATCAACAATAGTCAATTATTCATTTATATCAAAACCTCTAGTTACAAAATCAGCTCTATCATGTTTGTTCTTTATAAATAATCTCCATACCAATTAAAAAAGATGATAATGAAAATGATGCCCCCCTCCTCTTAACTGATGAGGCCCTTTTATACATAAAAACTCATCATGGAGTGATTAAAACCGAATCGCAACTCAAAGAGCCGAATTTGCCAAATTTAGGCAAAATCCACCAAATCTAGAAATTACATTATTTTGGGCGGATTTTCCTCAAAGATACCTACTTATCTCTCAAATAGTTCCAAATTTTGGAAAACCCCTCATCATTCGACTAATTTTTCATAATATGCAAGTGGGTTTTGTGTTATATTTTTAATATTTGCTTCAATCTACACGCAAAATGAGGCAGAAGTTGGCAGCTTCTAAACTGCTGCAAGAAACTATGAAAATGTTGACCAAGTGATGGAGGCCCACACGTGTGAGATGGGTAAGTTCTAAGTTACATGAAACTATTAAATCAACCATAGAAAAAACCCATGTTCTGGAATTTTCCCAAAGATTCTCCAACCATGAAAAACAATGAGGGTTACAGTCTTGAGCTAAGCCTATAAATATGTCTTTCTGAATATTCTAACAAGAACTGGAGTATGAAAAAATGTCATTATAAAATAAATGTAAAATACTCCTTAATTTCAAAAAAAAGGGAAATTGATATTGTTAAACCACTAAATCAAAAAAAAAAGCATGCCATAGGGTTCATGAGAGTTTTATGATGAAAAATCATAATGGACAAACAAAATAATGAAGCAAAGTGGGAGTAATGAATGAAATGGTGAAGTGAAGTGCTTCAAAGTGATAACTTGAATGAAAAAAATTATGACAAATATGGGACCCAACAGCTTCCCCACACCTTAATATTTCCATGTCCTCGTGCAAACAAAGTGAGGAAGTAGGTAAATAACTATGTTTTTAATGGAGGCTTACTTTCAATGATTGTTGGATACATGTATTTTTTTTCTTTTTGTGTAAATGACCATATTTGCTATACCATTTGTTTTAGACAAGTAGCAATCATAAAGTATGATAATATTACTCTTGGAAATATTGAGAAGATATCTTCACAAAAGAGTGACTTTGTAAGGTAAGGTTCTTTTGTTGGTCTTTTATATGGTAAGTGGATTTTTACTTTGTAATGCTAGTGAAGAGAGTAGAAAGGCATTGTAAAATTTGAGTCAATGGAAATGGATGGAAAATGGGAATGGAACTAAAAATGAGGAAAGGGAATTTGTCATGTCTCCAATTTTCCAATACCAAGGGAAACAAAGAATCCACCAACCCCCCATGGATCCTAGTGAAGACCAAGGAATTAATTAATGAAAGGGGGGATAACCTTAGCCTAAGAAATTATTAACTAGGAATGAATTATCCTATAGTTGTTTAATTAATTAAATTAGAAGGATGTAATGATTATCTTCATATTTAAAATATTAATTATTTGTTTTGGTGAGTTGGATGATGATAAGGACACCATGAGGGAACATGGAGAGATAAGGCTAGCCTTATGAGTTGTCACACCAAAGAAGAAAGTGGAGAAAAGTAGCACAAATAAAGATGCCAAGCTAAAAGGAAAGAAACTGACAAAATCAGGCAGGTGAGGAAAATAGAAACAATAATTTTATTAATTTTAATTATTTTCATAAATAATTATTCAAAAATTTTGAGCAAGTGGGCCAAGAGACCACCCTCATGAGGATAAGGTTTCTAAAATGGAACTGGAGGTAAGAAAATAGCAAAAGATGAAAAGCATGGAAGGTGTAAGAATTTTCCAAAAGCATAAAAGTGGAAACATCCATAAAATCCAAGGGAGGGCGCAGTTTACAAATTAGATGCCAGTTTACAAAGCAGGAAACATCTCAAGTCAAGGGGGGCACAGTTTTTAAAAGGATGAAAAGTTGTAAGAGAGGAAAAGAAGGAAAGCCTATCCACTCAAGGAGGGAGAATTTGGAAGGGCTCTCAAAGGTCATCAATCACATCAACTTTCTCAGCAATCCATCAGGAAGTTTATAAAAGAATCCAAGAAACTCCTTTTCACAATTTTTTATCATTATTGAATTTGTGTGTGAGCACTTTAGCTTACCAAGGAAAGGATATGTGCCCCATTCCTTCTCTTCAATTATTCTTCTATGATATTCTTCCTTATCTTGCAGCCATGGAAGTATGATGTGTAGGTCGTGAAGTCCATTAAACCTATTTCGAGAGTCAGAAGAATGAATATCAAGCATCCAATTCGAAATCTCTATTCATTGCCTTCATTCAGTGTGAATAATGTGGAAGTGACGAAACAAAGGTTCTGTGTTCAGTATTTCTAAGAATTTCTGGGTGGTGAGACATATTCCATTACATCTGGAGGGTCGTTTCCAGTAAGAAAATCATTTTTTCTTGTTGAAAAAGTTGACTGGATGACCAAGATACAATCATTCTCACTAGAGCCAAGGTTTCAGTGTTAAGGAGCACATGTGTGAAGTTTCAGTTCATGAATGCGCCCGAGAGAATATCATGAATTTCAGTGTGCCATCCATCTGTAGATACCATATATGATTTCATCCTCATGCCATATCCATTGCATAACTTATGCTTCTTCTCCTCCTCCAATACTCATTCTCTCAGTTTGTAAGATCTCTCTAGCATTGAAGACTCCTTGAAGATATGAATGTTGTAATTCCTCTAATCTCTTCTTAGAGTATTGAATTTAGACTTGATTGTTTTAATAAAAATATGAAAAATACTTGATATAATTCAGAAGTGAATTTTTTAAGCCTCTAAGGCAATTCCGATCAAGCAATTCGAAGACTAGCTCTTTAAGCAATTTTTATTGACTAGTTTTACCATTTTTGCAATTAAGGGCTATATATGAGTCAATTTTCTTTTCTAAAGGTTATTTATGAATCCTAAGACATTAATTAAGAATATCCAACCATTTCCATGAGGATTTGAAGGCCTCTTAGTCCATTTGGAAGAACTTGGAAAACTACTAGTTGAGCAGTCCAAGATAACACCCTTGCCTCTTTGGTTTCCAAACTCCACTAGAACCTCCCAAATATTCAATAAATACTGTCCATAATTTAATTAAGAGTTCAATGGTATGATATCATCCACTGGTTACATTCAGGTGTACGCACTGATTTTAGTTTGCATATGTTGGTGTGCCCAAGAAGCATCAAAGTAGACATCAACCTAGCTGTTGTTGAAATGTAAATGGCCCCAGTACTTTGTGCATAGGACTCAGTAGTTGGACCTGTTTCTGAAATTTTTGCTGCTGCACATGACCCATACAATTTGAAGAACCTAAATATCCAAAATTCATAACCCAGTAGGAATCTGCTTGTGCCCTACACTAACCCCTTTTCCACTAGTTCAGTTAACTAGTTTTTACTGGGGAAAACATTGTATTGTAATTTTTAATTTTTGAGTTAATATCAGTTGATCATAGGTCAGGTATATTATAGTGGTATCAGATCACTTTCCTTGTCTCATCCTGTGGAAAGTAATTCTCAGTGGAAGACATCTCAGAAGTGTTTTCAAGTTGAGGTGTGGAAGCAGTGACAAACATGGAAGATGAAAGTTTTGAGTTTTATGAGGAAGAAGAGATAATTTACATTGATGGAGGAATAACAAGAGATGAGGATGGTTACATTTATGACCATATGTACATATATCAATGTGATGAACCACCAATGGCTAATCCTAAGAAGGAGTTAGCAAAGAGGATATATGCGGGTAAAATTTTTCCCTACCACTACCAGGAGTATCTAGCTTTGGGAGAAGAGATTGGTAAGGTCATTTCTTTCAAAGATTACTTTTATTGCAGATTTTCATTTGAGATCAAGGATGAATATTTGGATTCAATAGAGAGCAACAAACCATCCATAGAGTAAACAAGGTGTTCCACCTTTGTGAGTAAAGAAGAAGGGAAAAAAAATCAGCCAACTGCATCTTCTAGCATCAGGAGATTGTTTGGGTTTACTTCAAGCATATATTCCAAGGGAGGTAAGCATGAAGAAGCCATCACCAGTTCTGCTAAGGATCAACAAATTATGGATCAGAGAGTAGCTATGAATGGGTTCCAAGAAGAGGAATCTACTAACAGTTGCTCAAATTCTGAAGAAGCAACTACTGATGGATGCTGTGAATAGGTACCTACTGATGGGTGCCTAATTTTTTAGGAGACAACTACTGATAGATGTCCATATATTTATGTGGGTGACATAGAGATACCCCTTGATGAGTTTGCTGCAATTACAAGTTTCCTTAATACTAATGAAGTTTATATCCTTGCAGTTAAGGAAGAAGTCACAGGATCAATCTCAATATCACCACCTGAGCTTCAAGAGGTTGATCCATGGGTAGATGATGAGGAGATTTATTCTCCACCTTACCCTTTTGAAAGGCCACTCAAGATGAATGAAATAAGTATCAAGAGGGCCTTATACACTCTCCATGACACACATGCTTCAGTTTCACAATATTGTTGGAGAGATGCTTCATTGGAAGATTCATCTTTCCTTGAAGCCATGGAGAATATTCAGAGAGCAATGTCTATAATCCAAGGTAATTTTTCAGATATTCTTTCTGAAAAAAATTATTTGCATGAGATTTTGTATATGATGCAGGGAGCATCCTTGAAGGATGATGAAGAGATCAACAATCTCAATGATGAATTGATGGCCACCCAATATTCTTTGAAAAGCACTCAAGGTTCCCTCTTAGAATCCAAGATCCAAATAGAGAAAATTCATTAAAAGTTGCAAATATCACTCATACCATTCAGCTAGTCTCTTATGGTTGGTTGTATTAAAAGTTATATGGAGGGACCTCATGTGATGGTGGTTCATGAGGTACATGATGACACACATGTCCTTGATTAAATTTTAGATGCAGATGGAAAGTTCCAAGCACATACAGTTTCTTAGAGCGAAACTGAGCTTCTTCCTAGAGTAAGTAATTCATCCACTAAGGAATAAAAAGAGCTCATGTGTGAGGGACCAGCCTGTGATGGAGTTGATGCATCCATTAGTTTGGTGAATGAATTTTGAAGAGAATATATTTTTTTCCATGATCCCACATTAGAATCTTCTACTTATTCTATGACATTTGAGTATGAAGTTTGGGCCAAGAATTTCTTTTTGATGGTGCTCGAAAAGGAGCAGAAGGCTCCCACATTCACTTCAATTGATTTAATGGCAGCACCATTCCCTACCCAGCAATTGCAGAGGAATATCATTCCTATATTTGATGCCACATCACATATATATGTAGGTGGTTCCCATTTGAATTTATTAAGTGGGACACAAGATAGTTGCAGGCATCCTTTGACTAGTGAGAGAGAGTCGAGCCATTGTAAATTTTCACATGGAGAAGCATCTTGCTTTCCATTTGGACCATTAGGTTGGAGTGTCTCTTCCTTTCCTATTTAGGAGAAAATACACATGAGTAATGTTCCCGCTTGTAGAAACAGAGAGTCCTTTGATACATTTTACACCTTCAGTGAGCAACATGGGAATCCATGGAATGTTGATGATGCCTACCCTTCTGGTGATTGGACATGGGTCCCTCACCCTTGTCATTGGAACAACAATGTTTTGATTCTTGGTACTTGTGTGCATTGGGAACATGGAGTAAAATATGATATGCATGAGTTTGGAGCGTTTGGATCTAAGCAAGATGAAGTCCAAGCACCTATCCATTGCCAGAAAGAGTATAAGTTGCCTCATGGAGAAAGTTGCAGATTTTTGGAGAAGGATAATTGCTTCCAATATTTGGCTCACTTTCCTTCACCCCACATACATATGGAAGCCAACACACTTAGGGATGAATTTTCGATAAAATGACTTTTCCTATGGGTGCCACATGAGGAGCTATAGGCTCCCACATATTCCATTGATGAATTCAAGGTAAAGCCATGTGGCGTGACAAGTGCACCATTTCCTTTCCAGCTTGATGAGTAGTAGCAGATACATCTATCTAATGTCTCCATCATGCATAATATTTCATTCAGTTGGAGTGTTTGTTCATCCATTGATTGGGTGGATGGATACATACTGGAGCTAAGCACCCCCAAAGGTGAGTTTCATGTCTACATCAGGGGAGAGTTGAATGACACATCATGTATTTCTTTTGAGATGTTGCATGAGAATTCATGGTTTCTGGATGATATTTTGAAGACATGGGATTTCCACCTATGCCAATTTTCTAGCAGAGGTATAAGTCTATGTGCTGGTTTGCACATGGAATAGGAGGAGTTCCATACTTGGTTGGAGGGACTCATTGAGGTCTAGTTTTGCACGGGAGATGATAAAATTCCAATATGGTGGAGTGATCTAGACATCCTCCATGATGATATATTCTTCATGCTAATCTTGATGTTTGGAAGGATGCAGCTGAGATAGTGGGACCCTAGAATTCTTTGGAATGACATTTTTCCACAAGTAACCGTGCCACTAAGATACATGCAGCACAAACAGTGGGATCCAAGCATTCTTCTCATCTTTTTTAGTTGGGTTGAAATTTTTTTTGTAAAGGAATTAGTCATTGGTAGAATGATTATAATAAGAGTGGTGCAGCAGAAACATGGTGTACTTTTGGTTAGAGTTGGAGTTGTTTTCTCGATTGAGGACAAGCAAGTCTGGGAGGGGAGGACTGTCATGTCCCCAATTTTCCAGTACCAAGGGAAGCAAAGAATCCTCCAACCCCCCATGGATCCTAGTGAAGACCAAGGAATTAATTAATGAAAGGGGGGGTATCTTTATCCTAGGCAATTATTAACTAGGAATAAATTATCCTATAGTTGTTTAACTAATTAAATTAGAAGGATGTAATGATTATTTTCATATTTAAAATATTAATTATTTGTTTTGGTAAGTTAGATGATGATAAGGAAACCATGAGGGAACATGGAGAGATAAGTCTAGCCTTATGAGTTTTCACACCAAAGAGGAAAGTGGAGAAAAGTAGCACAAAGCAAGATGCCAAGCTAAAAGGAAAGAAACTGACAAAAGCAGGCAGGAAAGGAAAATAGAAACAATAATTTTATTAATTTTCATTATTTTCATAAATAATTATTCCTAAATTTTGAGCAAGCGGGCCAAGAGGGAACCCTCATGTGGATAATGTTGCTAAAATGGAACTGGAGGCAAGAAAATAGCAAAAGATGAAAAGCAGGGAAGGTGTAAGAAGATGCCAAAAGCAGAAAAGTGGAAAGATCCATAAAATCCAAGGGAGGGCGCAGTTTCCAAATTAGAGGCTAGTTTATAAAGCAAGAAACTATTTTACAAAGCAGGAAACATCTCAAGTCAAGGGTGGGGATGCAGTTTCTAAAAGGATGAAAAGTTGTAAGAGAGGAAAAGAAGGAAATCCTATCCACTCAAGGAGGGAAAATTTGGAAGGGCTCTCACAGGTCACCAAGCACATCAAATTTCTCAGTAGGTCATCAGGAAGTTTATAAAATAATCCAAGAAACTCCTTTTCACAACTTTTGATCATTATTGAATTTGTTTGTGAGAACTTTATCTTATTGGGGCAAGGAGATGTGCCCTAGCCAACGAGTGGGATATGTGCCCCATTCCTTCTCTTCAATTCTTCTTCTATGATATTATTCCTTCTCTTATAGCCATGGAAGTGTTATGTGTAGGTCCATAAGTCCATTCAAGCTTATTCGAGATTCAGAAGAATGAATATCAAGCATCCAATTCAAAATCTCTTTTCATTCCCTTCATTCAGTGAGAATAATGTGGAAGGGACGAAATGGAGGTTATGGGTTCAGCATTTATGAGAATTTATGGGTCGTGAGAACTATTCCATTGCGTCCGTAGGGTCATTTCCAATAATAAATGCCATTTTTCTTGTTGAAAAATGTGTCTGGATGACCAAGATACAATCATTCTCACTAGAGCCAAGGTTTCAGTGTTAAAGAGTGCACGTGTGAAGTTTCAATTGATGAATGTGCCCCTGAGCAGCTTGTTACAACGTATTTTGCCACCTTGTGAGAATTTATACTCTTTGGCCTCCATTATTCATTTGATTGAATCATAACCACTTTTTGTCCTCTAGGAACCCATGTTTCCCTATTTTTGTTTTTGTACGCAAGCTACTTGACTGCAACTCGCGCATACGCAGGTTGTACCACTATAGCCCGTGTACATTGAGTTAATTGGTAAATGATAGCAAAAACTCTATTTTTTCACTCCAAAAAATGGCCATTGTGACCTTTGGACCTCCATGTATCCCGAGACGACTTGATTCGACCTTTCACCTACCTTTGGAGGGTTATATATTGAGCTCTTTATATGGTGCATGGAAGGAGGAGAAGGAGAGAGCATCAAAACTCTATTGGATTTTTTCCATAGCTTGAGTCTACATCCATTGATCCTAGTTGTTGTGAACCCCTTATGTTCACCTCCTAAACTCTTCCATATCTTGTGAAGGAATCATTCCTTTACTCGCAAGTTTTCCATTGCATGGGGGATTGAAGTGGTGGAGACACAAGTGGAGAGACCTAGTTCTTGGTTGAGATGAGTTGCCGAAAAGAGGTTGTATCATGTACTTCTTGTTCATATTAATATAAATACTCATTTTCTCGTCCAATTGATTTTGTGAATGGTTATTATCGTTGGGTACATTTGATTCATATATAATGGACTGTGCTATTGTTTATGCTAACAACTTTCATATATCATTTGCACTTGCTTGTGTTTATTGTTGAGACTAAGCTTCAAGTTCAAGTGTGGTGATTGCAAAGCTCAATGGGGATCTACATCAAACATCCGGTTGAAGGTTGGTCTTTTATTCCACTTCTTAGAATTTACATTTATATAGCATGCATTGGGAATTGAGTTGATTTCTAGTAGTCATCTATCTGTTGTGGTCTACCCCAAGCCATAGGAAGTTTTTCTCTGTAACACAACTCTCGAAGTTCAATTATTCCTCCATATGCAGCTACCAAATATGATTTCATCCTCATGGAATATCCATTTCATAACTTATCCTTCTTATCCTCCTCCCATACTCATTCTCTCAGTTTGTAAGATCTCTCTAGCATTGAAGACTCCTTGAAGACCTGAATGTTGTAATTCCTTTGATCTCTACTCAGAGTATTGAATTTTGAATTTCTGCTATTAATAAAATTATTACAGAAACATCATATACATTATAAGTGAATTTTGTAAGCCTCTAAGGAAATTTGGATCAAGCAATTCGAAGACTAGCTCTTTAAGCAATTTTTATTGACTAGTTTTACCATTTTTGCAATTAAGAGCTATGTATGAGTCAGTTTTCTGTTCTGAATATTATTTATGAATCCAGATACATTAATAAAGAATATACAACTATTTACTTGAGGATTGTAATGCCTCTCATTCTATTTGGAAGAACATGGAAAACTACTAGTCGAGTAGTCCAAGATAGCACTCTTGCCTCTTTGGTTTCCAAACTCCACTAGAACCTCCCAAATATTCAATAACTCTTGTCCATCATTTAATTAGGATTTTAATGGTCTGATATAAACCATTGGTTACATTTAGGTGTAAGCACCGACGTTAGTTTGTATATGCTGGTGTGCCCAGGAAGCATCAAAGTAGACATCGTCCTAACTGTTGTTGAAATGTAAATGGAACCAATACTTTGCGCATAGGAATCAATATTTTTTCTTGTTTCTGACATGTTTTTTGCTGCACTTTCACCCATACAATTGGCAGAACCTAAATATCCCAAATTCATAACCTAGGAGGAATCTTCTTGTGCCCTACACTAGCCCCTTTTCCACTAGTTTTGTTAACTAGTCTTCGACGGGGAAAAATTTGTACTCTAAGTTTTAATTTTTGAGATAATATCATCTGATCATAGGTCATGGATATTACAGAACTTAGTGGTTATTTATTTTTCTCCCTATATTTTTAACAAACCAAAAAGTTTTACACATATTTTAGCTCAAGTTTTACCTTTAGAAGACTAGATTGTTGTTGATGTTAAAAATGTAGGAATGGCAGAACATGAGGATGAATATGTATGTTGCCTGGAGGATGCAAATTGAAGATGAAGTTGAGTAAGGCTATGAGATAGAACTGATAAATGTTGATCTGAATCTGTTGAAGAAAGATGAACTAAGAACTGGATCATGTTGAAGAAATGAACTAAAGATGTTGAGAAGAATATTTAGATATCAACAACCACTCACCCACACCTGAGGGCTTGGATGTTCACATGCAAACGAGGTGAGGAACTCATTTCTACTACTAAAACTGGATGATCGTGCTGTTGTATGGAAACCATGAACATACTGCTACAAGAAAGGAACTAATGCAAGCTAGTATTGGAACCGTTAGATCACATAATATTCAACCACTATAAAAAATGAGGTACAATACTTACCATGTGAATGAATGTACTTGAAGTCAAACATAGAAATGAAATGTTGTATTGCTAACCATTAATGTATGTTGTTAACCAACGTGAAGCAACTTTCCTTTAATGATAATGAGTGCTAAAATACCTTAGTGCATGTTAACATGTACGAATGGATGTGTTGGAGTCAATTCACCTAGAAGATTCATTAATCAAGAGGTATTAATGAATCCCCATGATTACCAAGAAGGAAATATGCCATTGATGCATATAGATCCCAGGGAACTATGAAATATCTAACCTCTATCCCAAATGATGTGTTGAATTCAATGGAATGATATTTTTTAGGAGGGCCTTAAGGAATCCTCCATTAATTGGTGCAAGCAAAAATAACGATTTTGAAGAATACAAGATTTAAAGAACCAACATAAACTTACAGAACTTATTGAGAACTTTTCCTCACTAGTTTTTTGGTTTTCAAGCAAAGCTCATGTCTAGTTGTGCCAATAAACTGGTTTTCGCAAATGGACTTATTTTTCTCTTTACTATTTTACTTATTTATTTATCTACAATGTCCTACTTTACTTGAAAAGGAAAAATTTCCCTTCAAGTGTAGGAAAATTTCCAATGCATCCATATGTGTAACATAATTACAATTATACTCTTGCTCAAACTTGAAAAATACACATTAAGAAACACTAGAACATGAGGAACCAACTGCTTTGATGGAAATGGTGCTAAGAAGTGTCAAGGACTAGAATGGCAAGGATTGATGATAGTTTGGAGCCACACTTCAATATAACCTTGGTCTTTTGGGTTCTCTTCTTTAATTATCATTCCATGTAGTTCTTGAAAAGTCTTCTCATCGAACCCTAAATGCACAATGAATCTGGATTTAGTGACAAAGATGCAAGGAATTCTTTAATCTCCGTCTATAACATATGTTAAGTTGTTCATGGCTTTACGTAGTGGTAGTTGCAGAAAGAGAGGAGACTTATAAACAAAAAATATTACATAAACAAAAAATAAAAAATTAATTAATTAATGAATAAACCTATTATTTAAATGTGTCGGCTAATTAAATTTACTAAAGAATTAACCTCACACCTATTAATGGCTAATTTCTAGACTTAGGTTACCTCGGGATCTTTTTCTCCTGATGATGAGCCCTACTTTGTGGCTTGAAACGTCGAGAAGTTAACTATTTAACGCAGTCTCCTCTCTTTCTATAACATATGTTCTTCACTAAATTTTGTCCATGGTTCTTTGGAATCTTCTTCATGCTAATGAGAATAACTAGAAGAAACTTCTAGATCCTATTTTAGTGGGTCTTGTCCATGGATATTTTGGTATTATTTTTTCTCAATGTGATACCTTTTCTCTTCTATCACTATCTAGGAGGAAAATATGTTTATGATTTCTATTAAGATCTGTTACTCCTAATATGTGGATAGTTTCCCAACTATTGTTAGGAATTGAGAAATTCCTTGGTAACATTCTTTACTCAATAGATTCTCGATCATTCTTGTTGTAAATAAGTCTTATCTTGGAAATGGAGTAGTACTTCAAGAGAAAGGGATTAGTATTAAAAAATGAGTGTGTTCTTCTAATGCTAGAAAATGAAAATTTCAAAAATAAAACTTAATCTACTACTAAATCTATCTCTGCTATATAAAAAACATCACAAAAATTTGGAATATTCTCATTGATGGTGATAGAGCAGGAATACTTACCTTCTTTCACCAAAGTTGGTATTGCAAGTTCTTACCTATTGTCTTATTATTTGTTCCTCCTACATGTCAAAATTTTTGGCGTCCCCTCCCGTCGATCCAATGTAAGGAAGGGAACATGACTACAAATCTTGGGGTTTTTCATAAACTCAGACCGATTCATTCGATTCATACGAATAAAACAAATGTGTGCAGATGTAAATCAAAATAACATGTACAACGAAATTAAACTGTCCACCCACATTACTCATGCATACATTCAGAAAAAGAACAACCAATACATTACATAATTGAATACACAGAAATAGAATACTTATCTTGATGGTAAAGTTGCCCCAAGAAACTAGCTATGCCGCTGCAATGTTCCACCCAACCATAGGTCTCTGCCTAGCTGTTAACAAGAAAATTAACACCCTTAATCAAGTGATGGAAGAAGTGCATTTTTACCATGCACCTGCAGCATGAAGACATGACACAAGTTCATGTAGAGATGAATCCTCTCTAAGAAATGCATTAAATTGCATTAATTGTGCTTAAAATCATCTAAATGGTGCAAAAATCCTAAAAACTATGAAAAGTGGGTTTTCAAGTTAAAATAATCTAAAATGGATTATCCCACACTCAAAAGAGAAACCTAAGGCACATTTCCCAATGCTATATAAGAAAGGATTTGGGGCATGGCAAAGACACACCAAGCGAAAGCAAAGGAATGCTAGAAAGATTATGAAGGAGGAGAAAGAGCTCAAATTCTTCAAAAGCAAGGGTGAAGAAAGGGAAGCTCATGTCAATGGAGGAAGGATTCATATCTAATGCCATGGTAAGGATGTATTTCTCCATTGTTCTACTATGAATAGATTCAAGTTTCTATCATCTATGAGTTTTAATTTGGTTTATCTTGTATGAATTTAATTCTTGGATGGATTTAGATCTTAAGTTTGTTTATCTTGATTGATGAATAGATATAGATATTTGGGAAATTTGTGATAATCTTTTCAATTTGCTGACATAGGAACTCACCATTCTTTAGGAAGATAGTTAACCTAGTGTAGACACAACCCTGCACTAAATACTATTATCACCAGCTTGTATTCTTTTAGCACTCAGAGGCCACCCCCGAGCTGGGCATGATTTCTACAAGGAAAAATGGGACTTTCAAGCTCACCACAACCCAAGCAAACATCACATCTAAGCCAAGCTAGTCCACAGTTGGGTTTATCGGGCTGAATCTAAACCCTCTTCATTTTTGGATGCTTGCACTCAAGCTCAAGCCAAAATAATGGATATCCATAACCCCTACCTGAACATACTCTATCTACACACAGCCAAAAAAATCATTAGGCATCGATACACATTTTTAACAATGGGATTTACAACAAGATGGCCATGGGTTTTCCCCAAATCGTGGGCACACCAAAAACGGATTGTGAGAGGGAAAATCGACCACATGGAAGAAAAAAATTTCTTTCATAGATATATGAGCATTTAGTGGGCCAAAAAAGCCTCTATGGAACCCAAATCGATTTCCCATTCCTTCCCATAGTTTTGCAACGTAAAAACACCCTTCTCCTAGTTAGAAAACCATGAAAAACGTGGAGGGAAAGCGCTCAAGCTAGCTCCAACTGCGTGAAGGAGCAATGAAATGGTGAATAATGGCTTGGGGAGAAATTTCATGGCTCTTTTCTTTCCCAAGAAGTTAAACCCGAATTTCCATGAAGAGTGGCTTGCCCATACCTGAATTTGGACAGCCATACCTTTCCATTCCCCAAGGCATTAACTACCTCAGCCAACTCTTGGAAGAATTAAATGATTGGGTACAAAAGACAACATGGGTAGCTGAGGGTTTTATGTGTTATCTCATTGACACGTGGCTTGAATTGATTGGCTCCAAGGGTTTGAATATTTCCCTCCCAATTCCTTGTAAAAAACATGCCCCCATCTCTTGTTGCATTGCATAGCTAGTTGTGGGTATTTTATTAAAGTGCAAATTTACATGATATTTACAATTCCATTGTTCCTGGCTAGCACATAAACCATATGCATCACTAAATCGATGGCGGGGCCTTGGCCTTGAGCTCCTCACCATGATTTTATAACAATATTACATCATTTACATTTTAATGCAATGGGGTCAAAATCGGGATATTACAAAATTTAAAAGGAAAATACCTACCTACACAAGCTCTAATCCCTTTAGAGCCTCACTGATGACGCCAAAAATGTTGGGTGAATTTAATGCTTACAATTTCCATGCACTTTAATGTCAACACAGGGATCGTAAGCGTGCGAGGTGGATGCAAAGTATATGCAGGACTAAAGCTTGACTATCATATCTAGCTACAAAACCAAAGAAAGAAATCATGCAAATTCTGCAAATCTAATGATCTTCCTAAAATCAAACAGTTCAACACTCACATCATATTTAAACATTGATATTCAAAGTTATAGTATGATGAGGTGGACTAATATTAGAAATATCTGGAACATGTAACTTCAAATACTTCCTTATACTAGGATAGTGTGACACTCACATCAAATAAGGTTTGTTGAGGTGGACTGGTGTCAACAAATTTATGAAATATGCAATTTCAAACATTAACCATATCCTACAAACAAAAAAGGAAATAAACCATAACAGGGATGAAATGAAAAACTGATTTAGAAATATTCTTAAGTGTTTGAGCATAGGTGCTAAGTCAAATTTCTGGTTGATAACCCTTTATGCTTTTGAATCATTTGCCCAAAGTACCATGTTCTTGTCTTACTCAATATTCAAGGTTAATGTAATCAACTATGAAAACTTAAATCCTAGGGTGTGCACACTTGCTATTTAGAAAGCGACTATAAGAAATTGAAAGAATTATGAAAAATAAGCCAAAATAAAATACAAAGAAACCCATAAATGAATAAGCTCAAGACAATTCTTTAAATGAATGCAATCAATGAAGATGACAACAATAGAAAAAATGTAATGTGTGCCTAAGATGCTAGATATAGTGGATACAAGGAAGATTTAATGGAAATAGGTTCTATATTTTTTCTGTATTAATTTATATTGTAAATATGGCAATGTCACATAAACTGTTAAGAACAACAGAGTGCAAATAAGACAATGAAAAATGGAATGAATTGAACTCTTTGTGTGTTAAATGATTAGTTTGTGAAGCACAATTGTACAAATAATTGTTAATGGATGATGTGGGAAGGATTTTCCTCTACAATTAATCAGTTAATATATCAAATCTGGTTGTTATGAACTCATAAGAGAAACTCATGTAATTGTTGTTAATTAACAGAGTTGAATACCAATATTGAGGAGGGAATATTTGGGTTAGTTCATGTGGCATTTTAGAGGAGAAAACCATAGCTTAGAAGGTTAAAAGGGGATTGTTGTGATATGATAATGAACTATGGAGGTTTTGCAGCAAATTAAAAGAGAGAGCATGATCAAAGTGGAGTGTATTTGGATATGGCGTCGTTGTAAGTTGGAGCACCAATTTTGAGAAGATGCAATTAATAAAAATAGAGCATAAGATAGAGATCACTAACCCTAATTTATGAGTTCATTGTTGTCATGATATTGAGACCATTTAGCCTCCATAAATTTTGAAATGTAGTTGCGCAATGGATATATCAAATTATTGGTATTAAGTGTGTGTAAAACAGAGATAAAAGAGATACAAAATAGAGCAACAAAATAGAGACAAAAGATGTGCAAAAAAAAATTGATGCATAAACTAATATATTTGCAGAATTGAAACAAGTTTGCACAAAAAAGAAGAATATGTCCCAAGTATTCCTAATATAAACCTATTTGCATCAAAGGAATCTAAATCCTAAAAACTGAATTGAATTGCAATCAGAATTCAAACCATGCATAAGTGAAATAGAAATGCAATGAATTAAAAGTAATCTACGGAACCAAAGAAAATATAGAAACAATTACCTACGCTACGGGGCCCTTCGTAGGTGGTCAACACTAAAAGGAGTGATCATATCAAGCCAAGTAAAATGTACAATGGATCAACAACACACAATTCTTTATTTAGATAAAAAACCCTAGTTACAAAATCAACTATCTCATGCTTGTTCATTACAAAGAATATCCATACCAATTACAAAAGATGATATTGACAATGATGGCCCCATCCGATTATCCCATGAGGCCCTTTTATACATAAAAAAATCACCATGGAGTGATTAAAATTGAATCCCAACTTATAGAGACGAATTTCCCAAATTTAGGCAAAATCCCTCAAATATGGAAATTACATTATTTTAGGTGGATTTCCTCAAAGTTGCCTACTTATCTCTCAAATGATTCTGAATTTTGGGAAACTTTTCGTAGTTCAACTAATTTTCTATACTCTGCAAGTGGGTTTTGTGGTAGGTTTTCAAGATTCAATTCCATCTGCATGTAAAACGAGGCATAAATTGGTAGTTTCTAAACTGCTACAAGAAGCTAGGAAAATGTTGACCATGTGGTGGAGACCCACACATGAGAGCCGTATAATTTTTTAGCAAGATGGAACCATTAAATAAATGTTACGGAAAAAACCCATATTCTAGAATTTTCCCAAAGATGATCCAGCCACAAAAAACAATGAGGGTTGCAGGCTCAGGCTAAGCCTGTAAATAAGTATTTTTTAACATTTTAACCAGAATTGAATTACGAAAAATTGTCATTAGTAAAATAAATGTACAGTAATCCTCAATTTATCAAAAATAAGAGAAATCGATGTTATTAAACCACTAAAACATACAATAACATGTCATAGGGTTAATGAGAGTTTTGTCATGGAAAAGGACAATGGAAAAACACAATGTTGAAGTAAGTGACAGTAAATGAATGAGATGGTGAAGTGAAGTGATTAAAAGGGATAAGTTGAACGAAAAAAATCATGAAAAATATGGGACCCAACATATCCCCCACACCTCAGGATTTGCATGTCCTCATGCAAACAAAGTGAGCAAGTAGTTAAATAACTATGTTCTTAATGCTTTCTTACTTTCAATGATTGTTGGATACACATATTTTATTTTATTGTTGTTGATGTTGAAAATGTATGAATGGTGGAACATGAGGTTGAATATGTATGCTGAATAGAGGCTACACAATGAAGATGAATTTGAGTAATGTTATGAGTTAGAAATGATAATTGCTTATCTGAATCTATTGAAGGAAGATGAACTGAGAATTGGATCATGCTAAAGGAATGAACTGAATATGTTGAGAAGAATCTGAATATATCAAAAATCACTCCCCCACACCTGAGGGTTTGCATGTCCTCATGCAAACGAGATGAGGAACTAGTTGTTGCTATTAAAACTGGATGATCATGCTGCTATATGGAAACCATGTACATATTGCTACAAGAAATGAATTGTTACAAGCTAATATTGGAACCATTAGATCACATATTCCTCAACTACTATAAAACCTGAGGTACAATTCTTACCATGTAAATGAATGTACTTGAATTCAAACATGGAAATAAATCGTTGGATTAGGGGCCATTAATGTATGTTGTTAACATGAAGCAAATCACTTTTAATGATAATAAGTGCTGAAGTACCTTAGTGCATCTTAACATGTACGAATGGATGTGCTAGAGTCGAGTTACTTGCAAAAGCCATCAATCAAGAAGCATTGATGAATTCCAATGATTATCAACAAGGAAATGTGCCATTGATGAATGCATATCCCAGGGCACTATGAAATCTTTAACCTCGATCCCAGATGATGTGTTGAAGTCGATTGAATAATATTTTTCAGAAGGAGGGCCTTAAGGAATCCCCCGTCAATTGATGTGAGCATAAAACAAATTATTTTGAAGAATACAAGACTTAAAGAACCAACAAAAACATATAGAACTTATCGATAAATTTTTCCCACCAGTTTCGTGATTTTCAAGCAAAACTCATGTCTAGTTGCGCTAATAAACTAGTTTTCACAAATGGATTTATTTTTCTCTTTTCTCTTTCCTTATTTATTTATTTACAATGTCCTACTTTACTTGAAAAATAAAAATTTCCCTTCAAGTGTAGGAAAATTTCTAAGTCATCGAAGTGCATAACAGAATTACAATTATACTCATGTTTAAGCTTGAAAAATACACTTTAAGAAACACTAGAACATGAGGAACCAACTGCTTTGATGGAAATGGTTCTAGGAAGTGTCAAGGACTGGAATGGAAAGGCTTCATGATAAGTTGGAGCCACACTTAAATATAATATCGATATTCTTGGTTCTATTATTTAATTATCATGCGATGTAGCTCTTGGAAAGTCTTCTCATCGAACTCTTCAATGCACAAGGAATCTGGATCTGGTGACAAAGATGCATGGAATTCTTTAATATATGGCTCTAATGTCCATTCTTTATAAAATTTTGTACATGGTTCTTTGACATCTTCTTCATGTTGATGATAATAACTAGAAGAAAATTCTAGATCCTCTTCTGGTGGGTCTTTTCCATGGATCTTTTGGTCTTCTTTTTTCTCATGAGGCCTTTTCTATTCTATCATTGTCTAGGATGCATATATGTTTCTGATTTCTATTAAGGTATGCTCCTCCTGAGATGTGGAGAGGTTCCCAACTACTGTTAGGATTTGAGAAATTCCTTGGTAACATTCTTTACTCATCATATTCTTAATCATTCTAGCTAATAAATGAATCATGTATTGCACATAGATTAGTACTTCAAGAGAAAGGGATTTGTACTAAAAATTTATTGTGTTCTTTTAATGCTAGAAAATGAAATTTTAGAAATCAAATTTAATCTACTACTAAATCTATCTCTGCCACATGAAAAACATGACAAAGATTTGGAATATCCTCGTCGATGGTGATAGAGCAGGAATGCTTACCTTCTTTCACCAAAGGCAGTAGTGCAGGTTCTTACTTTCGTTTTATTATTTGTTCCTCCTCCTTGTCAAAATTTAAAAGAAACCTACCTACTTACCTAATATGTAATTCCTTTAGCACCTCCTTGGCAATGGCACCAAAATGTTGGGTGAATTATATGATTACAATTTCCCTAGACTTTAAAATCAACCCGAGGCTCATAAGCTTGTGAAATGCATACAAAGTATATGTCGAACTAAATATTGACTATCATATCTAACTGCAAAACCAAATAAATAAATCATGAAAATTATGCAATTCCAATGATCTTCCTAAAACCAAATAGTTTGAAAGTCACATTAGATTTAAGCAATGATTTTCAAAGTTATAATATGACGAGGTGGACTAATACTAGAAATATCTGGAACCTGTAACTTCAAATACTTCCTTAGACATGGATAGTGCAAAACTCACATCCAATAAGGTTTGATGAGGTGGACTGGTGTCAAGAAAATTATGAAACCTGCAATTTCAAACATTAACCATATCCTACAAACTCAAAATGAAATAAACCATAACAAGGATGAAATGACAAGCTGATTTGCAAATATTCTTAAGCGTTTGAACAAGTTGCTAAGTCAAACTAACTCAATACTCAAGGTTAATGTGATCAACTATGAAAACTTAAATCCTAAGGTGTGCACACTTGCTATTTAAAAAGAAACTACATGAAATTGCGAGAATTATGAAAAACAAACCAAAATAAAGGACAAAGCAACCTGTAAATAACTAAGCTCACGATAATTCTTCAAATGAATGCAATTAGTGAAAATGACAACAATAGAAAAAATGTAGTGGGTGCCTGAGATGCTATATATAATGGATATGAAGAAGATTCAATGGAAAGAGGTTCTCTATATTCATTTAGATTGTAAATATGGCAATGTCTCATAAATTGTTAAGAACAATATAGTGCAAATAAGACTATGAAAAATGGAATGAATTGAACTCTTTGTGTGTTAAATGATTGGTTTGTAAAGAACAATTGTACAAAGAATTGTTGAAGGTTGATGTGGGAAGGATTTTTCTTTAGAATTAATCTATTAATATATAAAATATGGTTGTTATGAATTCATAAGAGAAACTAATGTATTTGTTGTTAATTAACCGGGATGGATACCATTATTGAGGAGGAAACATTTGGATTAATTCATGTGTCACTTTAGAGAAAAAATCCATATCTAAGAAGGTTAAAAGGGGAGTGGTGTGATATGGAAATGAACTCTGGATGTTTTGCAGCAAATTAAAAGAGAGATCATGGTAAAAGTGGAGTGGATTTGGAGATGGCATGGTGTAAGTTAGAGAAACAATTTTGAGAAGATGCAATTAACAAAAATATAGCATAAAATAGAGATCCCTAACCCTGATTTATGAGTGCACTATTATCATGATATTGAGACCATTTAACTTGGATAAATTTCATAATCTAATTGCACAATGGATATATCAAATTGCTAGTGTTAAGTGCATGTAAAACAACTAAAAGAGACACCAAATAGAGTAGCAAAATAGAGACAAAAGATGTGCAAAACAGATTTGATGCGTAAACTGATATATTTGCAGAATTGAAACAAGTTTGCATAAAAAAAAGAAATATGTCCCAAGTTTTCCTAATATAAATTTATTTGCATCAAAGAAATCTAAATCCTCAAAATTGAATTGAATTGCAATCAGAAATCAAACCCTTGATAAGTGAAGCAAAGAAAAGATAGCAATGCTTACCCACACCGTGTGGCCCTTCCTAGGTGGCCATCACTTATAGGAGTGATCAGATCAATCTAAGGAAAATATACAATGGATCAACAATAGTCAATTCTTCATTTAGATCAAAACCTCTAGTTACATAATCAACTCTCTCATGTGTGTTCTTTACAAAGAATCTACCTACCAATTGCAAAAGATGATAATGATAATGATGGCCCCCTCCTCTTAGCCTATAACTGAATATAACTGAATATGGAGTGATGAAAACCAAATCCCAATGGATATAACTGAAGTTTCCAAATTTAGGAAAAACCCTCCAAATCTGGAAATTAAATTATTTTTGGCAGATCTTCCTCAAAGATCCCTACTTATCTCTCAAATGGTTCTGAATTTTGGAAAACCACTCGTGATTCAACTAATTTTCCATACTTTGCAAGTGTGTTTTGTTGTATATTTTCAATATTCGCTTCCGTCTGCACGAAAAATGAGACAGAAGTTGGCAGTTTCACAATTGTTGCAAAAAACTAGGAAAATGTTGACCAGGTGGTGGAGACCCACACGTGCAAGTTGGGTAAGTTATGAGCAACATGGAACCATTAAATAAACCGTATGGACAAAAATCATGTTCCGGAATTTTCCCAGAGATGCTCCAACCATGAAAAACAATGAGCTCGAGCTAATACTGCAAATAAATATTTTTTAACATTTTAACCAAAGCTGAATTACAAAAAACCGTCATCAGTAAAATAAATGTATAATACTCCTTAATTTATAAAAAATAAGGGAAATTAATGTTGTTGAACCACTAAAAAATGCAAAAATATGTCATAGGGTTAATGAGAGTTTTATGGTGAAAAAGAAAAATGGACGAACATAATAATGAAGTAAAGTGATAGTAAATGAATGAAATGGTGAAGTGAAGTGGTTCAAAGTGATAAGTTGAATGACATAATTCAAGAAAAAATTGGGACCCAGCAGGTGCCAAACTAGATTCAATACCAGGCCCCAAACTGGATGCAACATATGATGCAACAATAGACACAAAACTAGACTCCTAACTAGATGTAAAATTGTGCACTAAATTGGGCACAAAACTAAGAAAAAACTAGGCATAAAACTAGATGCAACATTGGGCATGAAACTAGGCACAACACTAGATGAACACTAGGTGCAAACCTAGATGCAAAAAAAGATGTAAAAAAAGATGCAAACTTTTGGATGCAAGATGGGACGTGGCACTAGATGTAAAATTGGATTCAACAGTAGACATAAAAATTGACACAACATTAGATGCAAAATTATATGCAGAACTAGGTGCTGTTAGGATATTCCTATACTCCATCCTAGTCCCACTAGTATTTTGATCATTTACATTTTCAGTCATGCATGCACCTTTTAGGGTTTGCATGCATTCTAGGGTTTGCATGCATTTTGCATGCATCCCAGTCATCAGTCCAGCACCTATCCCTCAGTTAGCTAGCCCCTAGGAGCTTCTCACTATTCATTTTTAGCCCTCCAAATTACTTAATGCGCCCTTCTTCCTTGATTTTAGGGAGCAACTCGCCCTTCTTCACCTACCAGTCCAGTTGTCACTCAGTCACACTCAGTTACACTAAGTTACACTCAGTTACAGTCAGTTACAATCAGTTACACTCAGTTACAGTCAGTTACACTCAGTTACTCTTAGTTACATTGAGTTACACTCAGTTACACTGAGTTACACCTACCAGAGTTAGTTTGACTAATGGTTGACAGTTACTTGAGCATTGATGACTCCACTGATGATGATGAAGACTTCCAGTTGTGCTCCGATGATCATGAGGACACCTAGTTGTGCTCCGATGACACTCTATTGATCTTATGATCACTCCGAGAGGCTAATTCGAATTGCCACCTTGGGAATTCGAATCCTCTCTACCATTGTACTATTTATTTGTCCATATTGTGATTAATTAACTAGTATGACCGAAGTATTATTGCTTCTATCTGAGTTCTACTGTACCATATTATTTTGTTGCTCATTATACTGCATCTATCACTCTTCTTCTATTTTATTGCTTAATCATAATTATTCTCTTGTGAGATACATCATCTCTTAGATCTGCTGTGAGGATTTTCACAGGTGCAACATTGGGCGTAAACCTAAATGTAAGAAAAAGACATGAAACAGGATGCAACACTAGGCGCAAACCTGGATGCAAAAGAAAGACATAAAACAAGATGCAAAATTGGATTCAAGATGGGTCACGATACTAGATGTAAAATTGGATGCAATATTAGACACAAATCTAGACCCAATATTGTGTCCAAAATTGGATGCAATATTAGACACAAAACGAGGTGCAAAATTGGATGCAAAACTGACACAAACAAGGATGCAACAAAGGAGAGAAAAAAGGGTGCAATACTAGATGCAAACTTGGGTACAATGAAGGAAGAAAAAAAATACACAAAAAAAAGATGCCAAAAATTGAGCATGAAATTGGGCACAAAGAAGGACACAAAAGTTGATGCTTTACAAAAATTCACAATAGCACTAGGTTTAGCACCAGATTATTAACCACAATTGGGAAAAAAGTACTCTAAATCTTATGCAAATTCCAATTTTTGTTATAGTGGCTCCTCTCCACATATGCTTCACAAGTTTTGCAATAGTATTACAATGAAATCCATAAGATTTACCCAAAGCCTCACCTTCACCTCTATTATATACCAAGAGGTATGGAAGAATTACATCCCAAAATACACATGGGATAAATGATTTTTCACCTCTTTATATAATGAATGGTAATAGGTGAATATTTCTCCATGATGCATGTGGGATAACTCCTTTCGCATAAAATTAGGGTTATTTATGCCTTCCAATGCTAGATAAGACATGCTGTAGTATCACACTATACATATGTACACATGTAATATTAAAATTATAAATTCCAATAGGTCGGTCTCCATAAAATCCTATAATGGTGAATGGAACCAATATCTAAAGGTAGATGTGCTAGTCCTAAAGTTGAGGCGATGATTAAGGAGAAACTATCTCAAACAAATACCAATATGAATATCAATGTCATGGTGTAGGGATAACCTTGATGAACCGAGCTAGTGTAAATTTCAAGGTAAAAGGATGGAATTTGAGGAGCTAGAAATAAAGGGGGATTCATTGGGGTCTAGGATGAAGAGTCAAGAGTAAGGAACCCAATCAACTACAAGAATTGTTTTTTCGGTGGCTATAGGGTAGACCTGGAGGTACCCAATAAGAAGTATTTTTTGTTTAAATTAGTCATCCTAGAATCCCTACTCTAATAACATATAATATCAAACAAAGATACACAAGACAAAAAATTGACAAAGCATAAGAGAAAAATGTATTAAATGATCTGAATAATGAACAACAAGATATGATAAATAAGCCATGAAATTAGATACATCCAAATTAGATATCTTGGTTTATATTGATTAGGAAAAATCCTTTCATAGATTTACATATATTCCAATCCTTTATTTATTGACAACTTCAAAAACCCTAATATTTTGTTTGTTTGTTTGTTAGAAATGCCTATCACTCAGGGCCAATGCATTTCAACCATTGGCTAAGAAACCAAATCCCAAGGGCATCTAAGTTTTCAAACTTCACCCAAGGATCGCACCCAGATTTGGCCATGCCAACCCTTAACATGAATGGATTTAACGGTGTCTCCCCCCAACTAAATCAATGTAAAGATATTGAACTTGGGTTGCATAGGAAACGAAACCCACATTTTAACCAAATGAGCTAGTGGGAATTGACAAAAAAAAACCCTAATATATTATTGATAAGTTCAAAATGACAATATAATAATGCATACAAGTCAAAGCTTGAAGAAATCTTACTTAAATGCATAGCATCCAACATAATGCTGAGAAGGGTGCTCCCAAATATATTACTAACTAGAATCAAATTAATATAATGTAGCTCAATGTTTTACTAAACAATCCAAGAAGCTACTTATGTGTGGAGTTGCGCCATCCTTAAATATGTGTGTATTCCTTGATTGAGTGCATTCTTTCTCACCACACCTTCGTCATTAGAACCAAGAACAAACAAGTGTGTTGTATTTACACTACTGCATTTCAAGTGTTTAGGGGTGGTTGTTTTCCATCACTAAAGGTGGGATTTAAGGGTGTTTTTTGAATTAAAGGTGGTTTTTAAAAAACTCCCTCCAAAAGCACCAACCTTAAAAGTTTGTCCTTTTAACAATGTTGGCAGGGCTAAATTACCCATATCAATAGTAGATGTTTAACCCAAAAAGAAGGACCAATTAGACTATTTCTTGTTTGGTATGGAAAAACCTTTCGAATTTATGACTCAATTATCTTTTGATGAGGTTTAAAAAAATAGAAACAAAAATTGATATTTTTTGTTTCTTTCTATATGTGCAGTATGAAAGAAAGAAAAATACAATCCTAATTTATTTTAATCTAAAAAATAGATCCTAAATGAAAACTAATATGCTAACTAATGATTCTAACTAGTAATATGACTAAACTTGAAACTATTATTTACTAGAAAAAGGTTATGTGAAAATAATTATATATTAAATTTAAAAATAAAAAAATAATATACAAGATAAATATGAAATAAATGAATAATCAATCTTTGAGACTTTTCTTTTCAAGTTCCAATCATTTAACAAGATTTTCTAAAGCAATAATAGATAAAAGAAAAGTAACAATAATTAATATAATCACAAGTTAGAATTTCTTACTACACATTCTTAGCAATTTATGTGAAACATAACAATCATAACTTCAAGGCAAATTATAATTAAGAATTTCCAAGTACAAACCATTGACCAAAATGATTCTCAACATTTTCTTCTTGAAAGATGTAGTCTGAAGTTTTCTCCAAAAGGCTTGCCTCAAAAAATTCCCTTATACTTCTAATTTTATTTCTTAAATATATATAAAAAAGTAGTCAGTATAACTAACTTTTAACCTAACCCTAACTTAACTCAAAGGATAAATTGAGTCAAGTTGTTTTTCCACATCGTTTTCATGTTGTCCCTATTTTCAAATAATTGACTACATAAAGTAAAATGAGTAAAAATATGCTGCCTAAGTGGGGCCCTTAAATCTAGAAGCCGAGTTTGATATCTTTCAATACATTTTTCAATTTTGAGTGGGGTGCATTGAGATTTTGTGACCCTTTGAACTTCCTTGGTAATGAAATCTGGATATGCTCTTTGTTGATCTGGGATATCTTCTGAAGTTCACCTTTATGTTGATCCTATGGATCTTTCAGAACCTTTATAACCTCTTTGGTATCATAAAATTTTTCAAGTGACCTAGAAGATGGAAAATGGCATTGATTCACAATATCTTCAATAAAATCTCATATTTTAAGACAATAACCACTCATAGTCTATCACATTTTGTGCTCCTCTGGCCATTCTTCCCTAATAAATTACATCTTGTTCAAAATCATGTATTTCATCTTCTTCAAGAATTTTGATGTTATGAGTTTTATCCCTTCTATGATGTTCAGCGTGTTTGATAAAGTTGATATGTTGTAAGGAAAATTTTATAATTTGTAAGGCAATTTTTCCTCTTGTTTGGGCATTTTATCATTGCCTGGCTGTTTTTATCATTGGTTAAGAGAATTTCATCTTGATTGGGAGTTTTTAACTCTTGTTGGGTGCTTTTACTGTTATTGAGCATATTTACTCACATATGTGGGTTGCAACTCTTTCTAAGCATGCCCTCATTATTGGGTGTTCTCTTTCCGTGTGGGGCATATTTTCTTACATCCATGGTTGTTTTTAACTCTTGCTAGGTGTTTTTACTATTGTTGAGCATATTTTGACACACCCCTTAGAATTTTTACTATTGTTGGGTGTAGTTTCTCACGCCCCTAGCCATTTTTACTATTGTTGGGTGTTGTAACTCTTCAGTGAAATCTATTTCTTGGTTGAGGACATTGAATTTTGGATTGTGGTTTCTAGTTGACTAGTTAGTAATTTTCAAAGCAAATATGTAGCCATGCCATTCCATGTTTGAATTTATTATGCATGGGAATATCTTCACTTAAGTTCCTTAGCTTTGAATAGATACATTGCTTCATCTTTATTGAAATCCATTTAATTAATGAATAGATTAAACATCGTATTTCATATATTTTAAGTAGTGATACATTTCTTTCATGATTTTTTTTTATCATCCTCTACCTTAGGTTTTAATCATTGAGCATGAGATTGGTGTTTGAATGAAATGGTGAATGATGGGCTACACAATATTTCTCATAAACAATCATTACATTTGAATTTTAAGAATTAGAAAAGGGTGCCCGGTTATTTAACTTCCTGATAAAATCCAAGTGTTGTTGATAGATTAGTGTGCATCGATCATCTCTTATAAACAAAGTTTGTTTTATTTTATTAGATTTGCAACATTAAGCATATATCAAAGCCTTGAAACTTGCAAACAACTATCTAATTGGTTATCTTTAACTCTATAAATTGTCTTTCCATGTATATATTAATCAAGTGCCGCTACATGTGTCTCTAGTTGAAAGGTTGGTTGAAGATTAGTTGTGATGTGAGATTGGGTTATTGAGTTATTTTCATTCAGGTTAAATTAGTTCAAGCACATGTGACTAAACAAAGTTTCTCCAAGTATGATATCTCAAAATAGTCAGAGTTTCACAAGTTTACAAAGTAATTTATCATTATAGTTTTATCATTACGAAAGTATGAACCTTGACATTGGAATGAGTTGTTTCCTATAATAGTAGTGGGACATTGGATAAACCATAAAATAGAGCAAGAGTTAGCACCTTTGATGTTGGATAATATTGGTGGCATTGAAATAGAGATTGTTGTATTCATTTAAGCTCGGAGAGAGATATCTTCTTAGTACTTGTTTAGTCTACAAAGACAACAACAAAAAACAAGATTTGAAGCCAAGAAGCAAGGCTAGGTCCTACCAGCTTGTCTGGTTAGATATGTGTTTACATGCACATAGTATTGATTGTTATTTGCATTGTAGCCGATTGTTTTGTGCAGGTTACGCCAAGACTAGAGGCCTTGCACCGAATAGAGGGACAAAGACTTTCGTACAAGATGGAGAACAAAGACTAGATATTTATTTCCACATAGTATTCATGTAGGTGAAGCGAGTGGGTTATTATTCTCTCATTTATAAATCTGCTCGAGTGGTCACATATGAGAGCAACATTTTTAGTTATGAAATGGTGCTTCTGAACATCATCAACATCATCGTTAGGCACAAGAACATAAGAACACAGATAACTCATAATTAAAGGCACTAGGTAGAACATAAGAACATAGATAACTCACAATTGAAGGCAGTAGGTTTTCCCTTCTATTGATTTCAACAAGGTGCGGCAAAGATGTATGGAAGAATGGATTGACACTAAATTGAAATTGAATAGGGTACATGATAGAGAGGAGGCATATCGACCAATCAAGATGGCCCTTTGGTGTATTCATAATAATTCGGTGCTAAGGCCCTCTATGGGAACGGTGATGCAAACCTTGGAAGGGAACTTACATGGATTATTTCGATTGTTGGTAATATATAATCTAAAGGATTTATTAGAGTTGCCACAATTTTTGTTCGGTTTTTCATATTAATTTTTATAAGTTTCAACTTTCATGGTGGGTTAACACTAACACAATGAACTTCGGAGAAACTCCCCAAACCCAAAACAAGCATTTTAAAACCAGTCTTTACATTTTTATATGCTATTGGATACTGTAATATAATAACCACTTTAGTCTAATCGAGCAATAAAGTTGACAAATTCTGATTGGACGATAAGTTTATTTTAATATTAATGTTAACGTTATTTAGGTTTTAATTTAATATGGTCGTAATGTTTAGGTGGATGAACGAATAAATTTGGTCAATGGAAATTGGATAAACATTTTAAAATTAAGTGCCAACTCCGGAAGACTCAATCAAACATATGGAAGGATTTTAAAAAAATGGATTGAAATTGTCCAACACCAATTATGGGAAATGCTAGTATTAAATAATAATAAAAATGTGTTTGTTAGGGGAAGTCTTGACATTTTCCAGATATGCTATTTTCAATAGTGGAGTGAGATATTAAACTTTGGAAACGTACTTAATATCATGAAGGGTTTATGAAAGATGTTTAATATTTTTTTTTATTTGTTGAACAGAATTAGGTTTAATGAGATTTATATTTAAAATTGTTGTTTTGAGAGATAAATTTTCATTATTGTAATATTACAATTTGGTATATTTTTGTTATTTTATTTTTAAATTTGATTATAATTTTTTTTTATAATTAATGTGATTTTCTAAAGATGAATAGAGTGAAAATCTAACAACAACGACACAATAATAGATGGATATGCCCTCACGTATAGAATAGCAAGAAATTTAATTTACATTACTTTTGTAATTTTAATTTTATAAATGTAATATTGTAATTTTAATTTTATAAATGTAATATGCCCATGTATGTACGAAAGTTAAATTGACCAAAATAAATTTATAATAAAAATGGTAAATATCATTTTTAATTATCAAAGGTTTTTTTCTGCTAAAAAACTAGTGTTAAGCATGAAATTTTTTAGAAACTACTCTCAACATAGAACATTTTAGAATGAATTTAAATTTATAAATATTTCTCTATAGCATAGAGCGAAAGCTGATCCAAATGTTTGCCTGCAGTTAGGAATCAAAACCAGTAACCAAGTTGCTAAGGCATTAGCTCTCTACCAAGGATGTAAATTTTTACAACAACAAGGTATTTAATCTACCATCATCAAAGTGCTCATAGTAGGATATCACTCTTGAATGCATTATAATGTGAGTTAAGGGGTTCACTATGGACAAGGTTCAATTTCACCATATACTTCGGGGCTTAAATGAAGAGTTGATAGAGCAGCTAATCATAACACAACCATGGGGGAAGGCACCCTTAATCGATGGGGAGGGGGATGGATGGGTCCCAATACCTTAAGCTCAATTTAGATGACTCGAGCTCGTGTCATGGGAAATATAACATATGGCATAACAAAGGGAAAGCATGAATCATGAGGTGGTAAGGTGTGTAACACATGGCACCATGCATGTGTCACTATCATGTGTGTCAAGGGAGAGTTATTAAAAAGCATACAAAGGTTGCACGCTCGTTCTCTTCCCATGTCTTAAAGGGCATTTCTTTCGTTCATCCCAATTAGATGTTGGAACCTAAGGTCTTGATGGTTCATCACACCTTTGGATCTTCTGGAGACAATCAGACCATGACTAGCAGAGCAGTCAAATGGAGTCTTGACTAAGGAATTCGGCAGAGCGACTGTATAGTCGGTTGAACAGACGATTGTATGGTTGGAAAAATCCTGGTTGGAGCGACTACAACAACCCACTAAAATTTGGGAGGTTACAGATTTTGTGGAAATGGTTAGGACCAACAACCCCTATTTATGGACCAGATCTTCTTCACTTTTAGGGAGTTTGGTAGATATGGAATCTATAAAGGGAAACCCTATGTGTTTTGTTACATATGATTTTTTAGATGTATTTCATACTCAATATGCATTGTGATATTCTTATCACAATTCTCTTTGCTTAAGTGATGCAACGATGTATTTAGACACACCTCTTTTCTTGGAATATTGTTCCCATCTATTCTATCTTTTAGGCTCTATGGTTCAATTTTAATAGGTTTCCTAACATGGTATCAAAGTAGTTGGTTTTGACCTAGCCCCATTGTCTACAGATCGTGTTGATTTGGATCTAGGGTTGATCGACTATTAGATGATTATTTGTTGACTAATGCCTCTACATGAACTTTTATAAGATTTGTTAGATCAGAAGGATGACTTTAGGATAGAACATGTTGTTCTCAATGGATATAATTATGTAATCTGGGTGACAGAAATGGACGCCTTATTGAATATAGAGGGATTGTGGCAGTTCATGAGGACTGTTGTTACTGACTTGACAGATGATGATGCTAAGTTTATCATAGATGTTAAAAGGGACGAAGTTGTCGGTATTATCATGACCTACATTTCAAAAGAGATTTTCTTTCATACATGCAAGATCGATTGTCCTCATGTCGTTTCGAATAAGTTAAGGACTTTGTTCAACAAGATAAATGAAGGCGAAGTTATGAATATAGAGAAAGAGTTGATCTCTTTGGAACCTATTTCCTTTGATCGGATAAAGGACAATTTAGTTCGCATCAAGGAGCTGCAATTGAAATTTGGTGAATGTGGTAAGGATTTTCCGAAGAAGGATGGACAACTCATTGTGTTGGTTCTAGTGAATTTTAAGAAACCATATTATGTTTTATGTTCCTTGTTTCGCGTCAATTAGATGTCACACAAATAATATGGTAAGGATTTTTCCTTTTATGCTTTATGTGATTTGTTGATCTAGGACAAACAAAAGTTGCTTGAAGAAGGGAATCTTAGTAGCAATTGCCAAGATCACTTGCTGAAAGGCAAGGCCAAGCCAAATTTTAAAGAACCTAGCTGACAAGATCAATGACTAGAATATACTGACCAACATACAAAAGGGAATACTTAAGAGTCATCATCGATGAAGAAGGATTGTAAGAAGAAGAGATGTTGGTATTATGCAAATGTAAGATAGGTCGAGAAGAACTACTAGAATAAGATGAAGGATTTAGAAGGAAATATCAAGCACCTTGAGGATAATGCATCGATTGGACATTCGACCAATAAAAATCCTAAAAATTATACCTTTTATGTCAGTACATATCAATAATTACATGCCCGCACCATTAATATTGAATGGATAGTTGACTCTAGATTTACTCATCATATGGAAAAGGATGCTTCTGTGTTCTCTGCCTTAAGTGATGCTCCTGAATAAAATATTGTTAAGATTCAATATGCTAAGACAGAAAATAGCAGCATTACATTCCATTTCACAATAATAGCATATATAGGATCACTAAAGAAACAACAAGCACAGCATAAACACAAGAGACACAGATTTATCCTGGGAAACCCTCATGGGGTAGAAAACCCAGCAAAGCTTCCTCAATATAGATGATCAGCAATATACAAAGATGCAAACCAAAGACATGATCTCCTCCTCCACCATAGCAGACCTCTCCTCCACAAGTGCGCTACTCTCAAGTGAGTGTGTGTGTGTAAAATGAGGAATACACCTCCTCTATTTATACACTACTCCGACTTGTCTTTTACACAAATCATGTAGGCTCGTATTTAACCATTGGGTTAAATACCCCATTACAACTGACTGGGCCGACCCTCTAAGGTGGTCTAATAACCCTTTGACCCACATAACACATACAGGGCCGACCCCCACTAGGGAAGTCTAATAACCCAAGTTACCACATTCCGACGGAGGAATAAACATCTCCGGATATACAATAAGATTTTCACAGAGGAATGAATCATCTCTGGAATAATAAAGTACAAATATAATATTCTTTGAAGTTACAATATCTCAACAAATATTTATGTCACTGATGATTATGACCTCACTATCATAGAAAATGGTGATGTTGAATGTTCGCATGGTCACATATCCAATGTTTATCATGTACCAAGTTTGAGTACAAACTTGGTGTTGGTTGCTCAATTGACAAAGACTAAGAAGACCGTTGAGTTTTGGTCAGATCACTTTATCGTAAAGGATCTGGGGGTTTGGGGGGGAATTGTTTCTTCATGGGTTATGGATCCCAAAGATGGACTTTATAATTTCTTTGATACTCCCATGAATGTTTCCTAGATGACTGGTCGACTACATTCATCGCTCAAATGGATGAAAGAAGCCGAACTTGGCATGAATGACTTGGCCATCTAAAATTTCAAAGTTGGATGATGATGGTAACTCAAAATATGGTTAAATTTATTCCAAATACCATTCCACCTGATGGAGTTTGTAAAGGATGTATGCTTGGAAAACATCATCAGGCCCCGTTTGATTCAGGGAAAGCATGGAGAGCACAAGATCGACTGGATCTTGTTTACAGTGATCTTTGTTGCATGAAAAAACCCACATTAACAGGTGCGAAGTATATTTTTAACTTTATTGATGATTTCTATAAATTCACATGGGTATATTTATTGAAGAATAAGAGTGAAGTCTTTGAAAAATTCAAGGAATTTAGAGCACTAGCTCAAAAGCATTGTGGATGACTCATTAAATGTTTGATATCAGATAATGGCGGTGAATATGTAAGCTGACATTTTAAACAATATCTCTTGCAAAATGGTATTTCTTGGCAGAGATATTTCCCTCAAACCCCTCAGCATAATGGCTTCGTAGAGAGGAAGAATCAAACTTTGGTAGAAATGGACAGTGTCTACTGTAGACCAAATATCTCCTAACAAAATTTTGGGTAGAATAAATTTACTGCTCAAATGATCTCATGAACCTTGTTCCAACTCGAGCCATCATTGACATGACTCTAGTAAAAAAATGGAATGGAAGGAAGCCCTTTGTAGGACACCTCCGAACTTTTGGATGAGTTGTGTGGGTGCATATAAGTGATGATTGCAAAAAGAAATTGGATGCAAAGAGTCGCACTTGCATCATGATGGGCTACTCTAAAGAGTCTAAAGCCTATAGATTGTTTGATCTTATCAAGAAGTAGATCATATTAAGCTAAAGTGTGATATTTGATTAAAATAATTTAGGTAATAAGTTGTTGAATTCCTCCTCTATCCTATTAAATAGTCATCCATTTAACAACCTTGAAGAGTTTGGATCGGCTGTATTTGTCTATGGAGTTTTGACCAGATCAATAATTTTGCTCCCAATTCAACTGGTAGTTAGTATATTCATATTGTGATAGTTGAAGTAAGCAGTCTGACTTCCTTGACTCAAATGACTAATGATAGCTGACCTAAATCACTAACTCCTTTCTTACCTCGGTGGGATGTTCAAATGATTGAAGCTGTTGGATTGGATGATCTGGTGATGCTAGTATTAGTCAGAAGACTCATAGTAAAAAACAATGTTGCAGTGTTTCGTTAATCGCGTGTTTTCTTGACACCTATGATCCTAATATGTATGTTGATGCTCAGGGTGTGCCAAAATGGGAGAATGCTATTATTTATTAAATTAATTCCTTGAAAAAGAATCAAACCTAAGACATTGTTCCCCAAACACAAGAAAATAATGTTGTGAATTGTCGATGGGTTTATACGACCAAGTTTACCTCTGGTGGTATTGTTGAATGCCACAGGGCTCATTTGGTCACCAAGGGATTCTCTCAGCAAGAAGGTGTCAAATAAACTGAACCCTTTTCCCCCATTCTGTTCAACTAATTATTTCCCTTGCTGCTCAGTTTGGGTGGGAGCTTCATCAAATGGATGTTAAAATTTCCTTTCTTGATGGCAATTTGACCGAAGAAACCTATATGGAGCAACCTCCTTGTTTTGTGATAGATTTTGGTCTTGTTTGTCGACTGAAGAATTCGTTGTATGGTTTGAAATAGGAACCTCGTGCTTAGCATGAGAAGATTGATTGTTTCTTTGTTAATCTTGGATTCAAACATTGTGAATCTAATCACAGCATTTATGTATTGCATGGTCATGGCGATACTTTTATTGTGGCATTGTATGTTTATGGTTTAGTAATAACTAGAAATAATGTCAATCTGATTTTGGGTTTGAAGAAAAACTTGTAGATACTTATGAAATGACTAACCTTAGTCTTCTGCATTTATTTCTTGGCATTCAAGTTTTACAAATGGATGATGGTATCTATCTTTCTCAACCTAAATATGCCTTGAATATTTTAAAGTGATTCAATATGGATTACTCTTATAAGTTGAGAGTGAAGTCGTCAAAAAACTACGACTCTTGATGAGTCAACCCACTCTTTATCAACAGTTGGTTGATAGCTTGATTTATTTGATGCACATTTGATCAGATCTTTCCTTTTCTATTAGCGTGGTTTCCTGGTTCATAAAAGATCCTCGAGAAAGCCACTGGAAGGATGCAAAGAGAATTGTTCACTACATTAATGGAAATGATCAATATGATATTAAGTATTGTCCCAGTATAGAACCACTAGTTAGTTACACTAATTCTGACTAGGGCGACGACATTGATGACTGCAAGTCTACTTCTAGCTATGTGTTTTTTACTAGGTTTTGGACCCTTGGTCTGGTTGTGTAAGAAACATAAGGCAATCTCTCTTTCGACTACAAAATTCGAGTATTGTGGCACTATCAATGAAGGTACATAGGCAGTTTGGATTCATCAGCTTCGAGATGAACTTGGGTTTCCTGATCAAGCGTAGATATTGTTATTTACTGTGATAGTTAGGGTGCTATTCAAGTTGTTGATAAGCCTGTTGCTTGTAACAAGATCAATCATGTTGGCCTTCATGGTCATTATTTGAGACAATTGGTACAGGAGAATGTTGTATCACTTATTTATTGTAGGAAAATTGATCAGGTTGTTAATATATTTATGAAACCTTTATCATAATCCAAGTTTGTGAAACTTCAGGCTATGCTTGGGATTCAGGAGGATGGAATCGTGGAGGGTTTTCAGAGCAAGTAATTTCACCTCTTGAATCTTCATAGTGTTTTGTTGATGGGGGGGTGTTGGAACCTAAAGTCTTGATGGTTGATCGCACCTATGGATATTCTAGAGACAATCATTCGTTAAATGACATGCGACTAGTGGAGTAGTAGAGTGGCCTCCTCATGAGCAAAGTTGGAGGAGAGACTATAAAATCAGTTGAACTAATGACTGGATGGTTGGAAAAATCATGTTCAACGTGACTACAACAATCGACTAAACTTTGGGACATTGTGGATTTTGTCGAAATTGTTAGTACCAAAGACCGCTATTTGTGAACTAGATCTTCCTCACTGTTAGGGAGTTTGTTACATCTGGAAGCTATAAAAGGACAAACATATGGGTTGTGTTACATATGATGTGATGCAAGAGAATCGGGGCCTAGGAAGAGTTGTCGAATTTAGTCGACATGAGGAAAGCCGACCAGAGGGAGTGCCGACGACCACTGGTGCGGAAGAGTAGATTGACATGTCTAAGTCAATAAGTCAAGCAGGAGCAGTTGGGTATGCGATCGACGTGCTCAGCGAAAGTCGAGAGTCGACATGTTGGGGTCGACAAACGATGGGAGGAGTGGATCATCGAAGGTCGACATGTGTCGAACCATGAATCCGATAGGTTTGGATGTGAGCCAAGCGAGGAGGAAGCCGACAGATAAGTCGAAGCTGACAGAGAGTATAACCAGCATGACGGTTTACTATAGCCTGTTAAAAGGATGAATGGAAGTCACGCTGAGTACTTGGCAACAATTTGGGGTTGCTAAGGATGTAAATGATAGTTATTGCAGGTGGGTGAAGACATGACAGATGTTGTCATAGATAAGGGCTGTGAAGCATGGTTGGGGCACTGATAGTTGCAGGTCTACATGATATGAGGAAAAGGATGTGTGTCAGGAAAAGGATGCGTGTCCCAGGGGTCACATGATCTCGGGAACAGCATCAGCAGAGTAGAAGACCAAGGAGTTCGGGTCAGTTGAGGGACTTGGCATTTTGGAGAGTCAAGCAGAGCTCAAGAGAAGTTTGGTAGATTGGATTGGAAAGTCACACATCTATAGAGCCGAGAAGATTGAGCCATAGCTCAGAGTTCTGCACTGAACCAGGATATGGTGGAGTCGACACACTGAGATAGCACACAGTTACTTCTATATTGTAACAGCCAAGGCCGACAGTTAGTTAGTTATTTCATTTCTTTGTATTTTTCATTTTAACTGATTTAGAGAAGTAATATAAGCCAACTTCTGTCATGTTGTTTGCATCTTGTCTATGTGAACGTGTGTGTAGTGTGTATTATTAAGAAAGGACCTTTAGCGTATAAGGCACCTTGCACCAATTGGTATCGGAGTGATAGAGAATCCTGTGTGGAGAGCGAAGGTGGTTATACCAACCTGACTTGCATCAGTTTGTATCAGAGCAATAGAGAATCCAGTGTGGAGAGCGAAGGTGGTTATACGAACCTGCCTTGCATCAGTTGGTGTCAGAGCCCAGAAGTGATTTCAGTCAATTTGAGTGGGAGTAATCCTGCGAGTAGAAGAACGTCAAGTTGTATTGAACCTCCGAGTGTGTTTACAGCTCTAGCGGAGGTTGGGTAGAGTTCTAGATGACTTGTTGAAGTTCGGTTGTGATTGGATGAAGTGGGAGTTTCAGTCAAGGTTGAAAATGGCTCACTGAGGCATTAACGTTCGAGGAGTTGGATGAAGAGCGCGTGGTGCAGTAGTCACAGTTGATCATGAGATGTTAGACGAGTGCATCCAAACAATGCAAAATTCGATAAATGAACTCGCATCGATCAAAGAAAGCCAAAGGCGTGGTTGTATTCATGATGCGTTAGACCCCAACGACGAGGAGGTCAAAGAAGTGGAACAACAGGAAGCTATGGGAAAAGAACCAGAAGACAAAATGATCAAACTTCTGACAGATATGAGAGGTAGGACAAAGCTAGATGTACGTACCTACTCAAAAAGTCTAGATCCAGAAGACTTGATCGACTGGTTCAGAGAGATGGATAAATACTTCGACATAGAGAAGATCGAGCATCCTAAACAGGTTAAGACTGCGTGTTTGAGGTTGAAGGGTCATGCCTCATTGTGGTGGGACAATGTGCAGGCTGACAGAGTCAAGAAGGGCAAGGAGAAAATCAAATGTTGGGATAGGATGGTCGCCAAGATAAAGGGGAAGTTCTTTCCAAATGACTATGTGATTTCCTTATTTTGGAAGTCGAAGAAATTTTGACAAAAAGAGATGACTGTGAAGGAGTACACATAAGAGTTCTATAGATTGTCGATAAGGTCGGGCCAGACCGATTAAGGAGAAGAATTTGTCACTAGGTACGTGAATGGCTTGAAATATGCCGTTCAGGATGAATTGAGCATGTCAAGATTCAGAGCAGTGGAAGAAGCCTACCAGTTACCTCTGAAGGCAGAAGAGAAACTGTCAAGGAAATATGTAGTGACTAGAGGCAGGATGATTGGTCAAGGTATGACGACTGTTTTCGTGAAAGGCCAGAGTAGCGGTTATAGGAAGGAATCTGTCAAAGAAAGTCAAAGGACAGAGGGACATCGATAAGAGATAAAGTGCAAGAGAACAAACGCGATGGTCGTGATAACTGCGGTCGAGGTGCGTATGGTCGAGGTGGTCCATCCGACATAAAAGGAGCTAAAAGACCAGCCATAATCTATTACAAGTGTCATGGAGTGGGACACAAGGCATATGAATTCCCAAAGAAGCTACATGTTGCAGAGGATTTGAAACCCATACGTCGAAGGGATGAGCAAGTCGACAAGAAGGAAGGATCGACATCCAACAGCAGTGAGGATGGTAAGAAGAAAATTTGGGCCATGAAAGACAGGAAGACACTGGTTCTAGACGATAGATGCGATGAGAAAGAGCCGACACAATGAAAGGAAATCTTTCTAACCAAGGTGCGAATCGGTGAATGGCATTGCAAGACCATAGTTGATGGTGGAAGCATTGAGAATCTTGTGTCGACAAGGAAAAGTTGAAATGTTAGGAACATCCACACCCTCACAATATCTGATGGTTGCAGAAAGGACATCATGTGAAGGTGGCCAAACAGTGCCTGATTAACTTTAGAGTCAAGGGATTTGAAGACAGTGTACTGTGCGACGGGGATTTGGTAGTATGATTGGAAAATGATCTATCATGGTCGAGCAAACATAGTCACAGTGTGGAAAAATGGCGTGAAGAGGACTCTTAAGATAAGGCTGGAGGAGAGAGCCGACGGTTCGCACATCGAGAGAAACATTTGGGAGAAGTGAGTGCTGATTTGATCAGCAAAAGAATTCCTTACGAATGAGGAAAAGAAGTCGGGGTGTTATGATATCATTCCGAAAGGGCCATGTGTCGAGAAGGAGACAATGGAGAATATGCTGGTCGAATTCGAAAAGATGCTTGAAGAGTTTCAGAGCATAGTAGTCGATGAGATGTCGATGGGATTACCGTCGACAAGGAGCATATCCCATCAGATCGACTTGATTCCAGGGTCAAGTCTGCCAAACAAAGCACTGCATAGGATGAGTCTGACAGAAGGTCATGAACTCAACCGACATGTGCAGGAGTTATTGGATAGAGGGTTGATTAGAGAGAGTCTAAGTCCGCGCACGGCACCAGTAGTATTAGTGCTATAGAAAGGGGGAGAATGGAGGATGTGTATAGACTCCAGAGCTATCAACAAGATCACGATCAAGTACCGATTTTCGATGCTGAGAATGGACGACTTGATGGATTGCTTGAGTGGAGTGAAGTACTTCACAAAGATAGACCTGAAGAGCAGTTATCACCAGATTCAGGTTAGAGAGGGAGATGAATGGAAAACATCATTCAAGACAAAGGAAGGGTTGTATGAGTGGTTATTCATGCCATTCATATTGACTAATGCACTTAGTACATTCATGAGGTTGATGAATGAGGTACTGAAGCCATTCTTGGGAAAGTTTTTCGTAGTCTACCTAGACGACATTCCGATTTTCAGTCAAACCAAGATGGAACACTTAAGGCACATTCGACAGGTATTGCAAAGTTGGAGGAAGAGAAGCTGATGGTGAACCTGCTAAAGTGTTTTTTCATGAACGAAGAACTAGTATACTTAGGATTCATAATCTTGGGTAAAGGGTTGGTGATGGACCCAGAGAAGGTGAAGGAAATATTGGATTGGTCGAAACCGACAAGTACGACTGGAGTGAGGAGTTTCCATGGAGTTTCCAGTTTCTATAGGAAGTTCAATCGAGGATTCAATCGGATTTGTGCACCTTTTACAAAGTGCATGAAAAAGGGCGAGTTCAAGTGGATGGAAGCAGCCCAACGAGATTTCGACAAGTTGAAGGAAAAGGTCACTGAGATCCCAGTTTTGGCGCTCCCAGATTTCGACAAAGTTTTCCAGGTCGATTGTGACCGGAGTGGAGTAGCAATTGGAGCAGTGTTGAGCTAGGAGGGCCGACCAATTGCATTCTTTAGTGAAAAGTTGGATGACGCGAAGTGGAAATATTCGGTCTATGACTAGGAATTTTATGCTATTGTCCAAGCATTGAAGAAGTGGAATCATTATTTGTTTCCTAAGGAATTTTTGTTATACACAGATCACCAAGTACTGAGGTATCTGAATACTCAGTCAAAGTTGAATCAGCGGCATGTGAAATGGGTTGAATTCCTACAGGGATATACACTCATTTTGCGACATAAGTCGGGCAAGTCGAACAAGGTTGCCGATGCGTTGAGTCGAAGGATTACATTGCTGAACACGATGACAGTTCATGCAATAGGAATAGAGTCAGTGAAGGTATAGTATGAGACCGACGAGGATTTTGCGAAAGCGTGGGGAGCTTGTCATGAACCATGGAGCGTCGACAGAACTCCACACTTGGATTATTTTATCCAAAACGGATACCTCTTCAAGGGACAACAATTGTGTATTCCAAGAGGATGAGGAAGAGAAAACCCCGAGAGTTGCATAGTGGCGGATTAGCAGGTTATTTTGGCATCAACAAGACTAGGGAATTGGTTGAAGAAAAGTATTATTGGCGAGGAGTGACAGGAGACTTCAGAAAGTGGGTTCGACAATGTAGAGTTTTCCAATTGGAAAAGGGGAGAAGTCAAAACATAGGGTTGTATACACAATTACCTATACCAGATACCCCCTGGGAGCACCTAAGCATGGATTTTGTGCTAGGATTACCGAAGACACAGCAAGGGAGTGACTCAATTTTTGTTGTAGTTGACAAATTTCCAAAATGGCACACTTTATTCCATTTTGGAAGACAAGTGACGCCACGAGCATTGCTGTACTATTCTTCAAGGAAGTAGTAAGATTGCATGGGTTAACGAAGAGTATCACATCGGGTAGTGATACTATGTTTATGGGACATTTCTTGAGAACCCTATGGAAGAAACTGGACATGAGGTTGCAGTTTAGCTTGGCATATCATCCAAAAACAGACGGATAGACCAAGGTGGTGAACAAAAGTTTGGGAAATCTTCTGAGATGTTTGACAGCTGACAGACCCAAGCAGTGGGAGAATGTGTTGGTACAAGCAGAGTTTGCATATAACAATTCTGTGAATCGGTAGATAGGGTTGAGCCCATTCTAGATGGTTCAGGGAAGAATCCCACATGGAGTGGTGGATTTGGTGGAGTTACCAACAGAAACCAAGAAAAGGGCAGATGCAGAATCATTTGTAGAGCATATGAAAGAAGTGCATGAAGATGTGCGAAGACGCATAGAAAAGAGAAACACTTCATACAAGTTGAGAGCCAATAGGAAGAAGAGACTATAGTCGTTTAGCGAAGGAGACTTGGTCTATGCACATTTGCGGAAGGAAAGATTTTCAATAGGGACATATAACAAGTTGAAGCTGAAGAAGATTGGACCATGTAAGATTATAAAGAAAATTTTGGACAACGGTTATATGTTGGCGCTGTTGAATGACTTGAACATTTCACCAATGTTACATGTCTTAGATCTGTAAAAGTTTGAAGAAGGTTCAAGCAGTAGTGGAAGCGCGGAAGTGTCAGATATCGACTAGAAGGAGCAGATTCCAGATCGATAGAAAGAAGAAATCGCAAAATTAATAGAGGAATGTGAAGTCAAGCGTACGCACAGTTCGTGAAAGAAGGAATACTTAGTGTGATAGGAAAATGATGAGTTGTAGGAGGTGAAATGGATTTCCGAAGAAGAGTTCAGGAGACTGACGGAGCAGTCGAGTTCTTTTTTACCTGGGGGGTCTGATGCAGGAGCATCAAGGCCTAGGAAACGTTGTCGAAGTTAGTCGACATGAGGAAAGCCGACCAGAGGGAGTTCCAATGACCACTAGTGGACCACTGGTGCGGAAGAGCAGATTGACGTGTCTAAGTCAATAAGTCAAGCAGGAGCAGTCGGGTATGTGAAAAATAGGTTCAGCGAAAGTCAAGAGTCGACATGTTGGCATCGATAAACAATGGGAGGAGCGGAGCATCGAGGGTCGACATGTGTCAAACCATGAATCCGATAGGTTTGGGCATGAGCCAAGCGAGGAGGAAGCCGATGGATAAGTCGAAGCTGAGAGAGAGTATAGCTGACGTGATGGTTTACTATAGCCTGTCAAAAAGATGTATGGAAGTCAAGGTGAGTACTTGGGAACAGTTCGGGATTGCTAAGGAAGTTAATGACAGTTATTGCAGATGGGTGAAGACATGACAGATGTCGTCACAGGAAGAGGATGTGTAGCATGGTTGGGGCACTGACAGTTGCAGGTCTGCAGTGTTAACACCTAAAATGTACCTCTACATTGCAGGGAGGCCAAATCAGGGTAACCACAAAACCACTTGAGGAGGGATAAGTTGGCTTCTTATCCTCTAGAGAGGGATCTCTCACAGATATGTTTTAATAGGGCCAGATAAATTATTAAAACTGAGATTAGATTTTTGTTTGGTTGAAAATTAAATAGGTATCCATTGGGAAATGGAGTCAAAACAGAGAGAAAATGAATATCAGGACAATGCTTTTCAAACAAGCCTACTCAGAGGCAATGAAGCCACCCTCTCAGAGTCAAAGTGATTTAAATTTGATTATTTAGAAGAAAAGATGAACAGTCCATCAATATAGAGAATATGGTTATGAATTCTATATCAATTTTAGTAGAAACGGGTTATGAATGCTTGGAATGAAAAAAAAGAGTAGAATAAATATGAATTCTATTATGATACTACAGTTATCCAAGCATGAAAAACATGACAATATGGATTAAACAAAGAAGGAACACATTCACATAAGGAGAGAAATGAACAGATGGTAAGACCAATAACACATGAATCCCTGAGAGAAAATTCCTACAAGGCCTTACCAAATATTATTAAAACAGTAAAAAATACTCAACATAGAGCAATACATGGGTTTCCCAAAATTTTCAACCCTTTGGCATTCATTTACATTGCTTATATAGATCTTCTGAGCCTCGGGATCGACTTGTCCTAACATAAAATAGTTGCAAAACCAGTGACACCTATGCAACAGGTTCGCCACTCCAACAAAATGACAAAGTTGGCCAAGCAGGATCAACTGTCTTTTACAAATTTACTGATAATTTTTACCAAATGACAACAAACACTAACAAAAAAGAAAAAATGCTCTGCTAACCGCTCCTCCAGCTGGCTGCTCCCACTATCCTTGACTCTTCATGCACTCAGCTTCAGTTTGTCCTTTCCATATTTTTCAATGAGCTTCCACTGCTCGGCTGCTGGAAAATCTAACATGGCAATCTCTTTAAGTAGTACCCTCATTTCAGTGTGCTCTCTGTATGAATAGCCTTCGAGGAGTGTACGAGCCTCTTTAAAGATCGAATCTAACTCAAATTCCTTTGCCAATTTTTCTACTACCGTCTTACCTGTCAATGGCTGCTCCATGTCTTCAAAACTTCCCTGGTCCAGCCTACACTCCTAAAGCTTGCCTTGATATCCCTCCTTTGTTCTCATTGTACCATCTTCCTCCCAAAATATGGGTAGACCTTTCTTAAATAAAGGATCAAATAATTCTCTGAAATTTTTTACCTAGCTAGCCAAGATGTCTTTCCTTTCTTGGATAGTGCTCACATGCTAGTGCTTGTGAATTACCCTTTTTGCACAAACGATAGTGGTTAGTCTGTCTTTTATATTGGCCGCTTGAACCTGCTCTTCAGACAGATCATTTAAGAACTCTATTGCATTCTAGGCATAATCCATAGGTTTCTTGTTTAGATCCTCATTGGAAAATATGATAGTTGACCTTTCCAGCTTGATTATAGCTTCCTTATCTATCATGAAGTCCAAATATGGCCTTAGCTCCCCTGCATGTGCAACAGTATCATCCCAGATGATCCTATTTGTTTCCTGTAATGTACTGTTCCCTATAACCTGTTGCTTCAACTTATCATAATCATCCTGCATCGCCTGGTACTTAGTTTCCCAAGACTCCTTATCCTTTTTTGTAGTGTCCTTCAGGGTACTTAGGTTGGAATTTTGCATCTTTAGCCTTGCTACTTCTGTATCACTCAAACTAGCCTTGGCTATTTTCTCTACAATGGAAAAATCTCTAGATTCTATTGAGGGTGTCGTCATGGCTTCTATCTCTTGCTCTTTCTCTTTCAACTTCTTCTCAAGTTCCTCAACCCTAACCTTTAAGGCTTCCGCATTGTACATTATAGATTTCATATCTTCCTGCCACTTTTTCTCCCTTTCTTCAAACTCTAATAGCTTGGATTTGCAATCAGTCAACTTACCTTGCAACTCTTCTTTTTCCTCTTCTAGCTCTACAATTTCAGGTGCTTTCTCTAGTTGGGCAACTAGAATCTTCAATTTCTTCTTCAGTGACAGGATTTCTTGATCTTTTTCATCTAATAGATTCTGAATGCTAGCCCTTTTGTTCTCTTCGGTCTCAGTGGCCAATAGTGAAGCTTGGAACTTTTTTCAGTTCCGCTTTCAGGCTCTTGTTCTCCGCCTTTTCCAATCCCAACCGCTTTTGCACTTTGGCTTTGTTGGCCTTCACCTTTGATAGCTCTATGGAAGACTTCAACAACTTGTTGTAGATGACCTCACCTGTCTCCTTATGCAGATTGATCACATCAGGTACTGGGATGTATTCCATATTTAGCTTTAGTTCTGTGGCTTTATTTTTGGTGGCTAAGGAAAGACTTAAGGTGTTCTGGGAAAGGTTTCTGCTCACCACCAAGGCCACATGCTTCTTGGATATTTTTCTCACATCAGCATACAATTTAGCTTCTTTTGATATGTTCCGTAGGCTCTCTTCAGATTCCTCGAGCAACTTTTCCCTACTTATGCTTGGTGCTGTAAGTCCATTAGGTACTTTGTTAAACACATGCTCCTTAACCTCAAAAGATGGCACCAGGAATCTGACTTGATTTTTCTTCGGCTTCCTTGTTTTCACTGCTACTAATTTCCGGCCAGAATCTTCCACCTTTCACCTCTTTGAGGATCTTTCTGCACTATTGTCCACATCCATGGGGTCACCACCTTCTGGCTTGCTGGATGTTTCTGAAACAATGGTAATGGGTATAGTTTTTGATACTGATGGGATCAGGCTAGAAGAACCGGGCACCAGTGATTTGCTACTTCCAAACATGAATTGCACAGAGGAGGAGTCTTCTGGTGGGTTTATTTCCATCTGACCTTTGCCAATATATTCTAACCAATTTTCCCTTTTAGCCAGGCCAGTGAGCCCAAAATGCTCATACCCTTTCCTGTTAGTTTCCTTCCTGTCTGAAATTATATGGTGGGGATCATAATTCATTGTTGCCTTTGATGGGAATCCCATGTCACCCATCATTCGCTCAATACTTGGGAGGGATGCTTTGTTTTTGACAATGAAGAACCTAGTGTCTAGGGGAAATTGATGTGAGATAACTTCCTATCATCTAGGAAGTGCTCACATTCTACCTTCATCTTTTGCCTTATAAATTCCAAAGTGAGCACTCTGGGGGTTAGGAAGGAAGGAAACACATAGGGGGCATGGGAGAAACCATATACCTTGATCACAATCCCATGCTTCAGTAGAAACCAATCTCCCACCCTCTTCTCCATGGATGGCTGCAATAAGTCCTTCATCTCTGGAAGAACCCTAGGCAACCTCTTCTGGAAGAAAACAAAATAGATCTCTTCCATGAGGTCATTCATAAAGGTCTTGTAATCTAAGTACATCTTTTGGGTAATTTGCATCTTTGGCACTTGTAGGTTTTCTCCATTTGCTGCTAGGAACATTTTCAACAAATAAGACTGGAACATGAAGGCCCTTGTCTTAGAGAATTCTATGAGCTAGGAGTGGATGCAGTCTGCTAGGGCTTCATCGAATTTTAGGCAAGTGCACTAGGTAGGAAAATTGGGGTCTGTTGGCTCAATGGGACAGGTGCTTATAACAAGCAATAAACTAATTAGAGGCTCAGTTATATATTGGTCACTGTCCAGCCCTAGGAACTGGGCCAACATGGAAATAACAGACCTTGACTCTTCTTTAAACAGGTTGGCTTCACTAGGAAAGGATGTGCCTTAAAAGGAGGTATTTGATAGTAGGGAGGCATAATAAAAGCTTTGCTTGAGGTCACCTGGGGCTTGACGGAAATACCGAATTAGGTTTTCCATTCTGAAACTTTGGGACTTCTGACAGAATTCTTCTGGAACGGCTAGGCTTTTCTGACAATGGGGGCCTCTATATAGCACAAAAGTTTTGAGTTTGATGCATCTAGGATTTCTCTTCGATCTGGGGAGTAATGGCCGACACACCAGTATATAAATTTAGGGCAACAAGGAATTTGACTGTTTGTAAATAAATGGAAAAGGGAAAGATACACGTTGTGGGAATCTACGTGTCTGGATCTCATGGCCTCCAACTTCTCCTTAGCCACCTCTATGGAGCAATTTATCAGCATGGTGTTGAAAACCTCACAGTCTTTATCTTCAGCCAGGTCGATTGTCTTCGAGGGTTCAAATCCTAGGGGCTCCATAGAGCCGGCCATTTAAATAGTTTATGGTGTAATTAGATGGCCTACCTAGTCACTTTGACAACTAGGCAAACTTCTGAGCTTTTGGTTGGCTGGCTGGTTCTGCACGTTCCGCTCCTTTCCCTCTCCAATGCACACAGGACAAATGGGATGCGAATCTCTGTGTAGGTGGGCATTTTATAATATAAATATTCCATTTCACCTTTATAGCTATGATAGTGATGGAACCACGTTAGTCATCCACCCTATGCAATTAATTCTCCATCATAGATCTCTTTAGCCTTTGCCTTCCAATAGCCCCCGTGGCCTCCAACTCCACCACATATCATCCTGATAACATCTCTGATCTGCAAAAATATTTCCAACTATCGATATGATTTCCTCCTGGATCCTGACCGTCCAAGGATGTGGCTCTTTACTGAGTTCGCGAATTTTGGGTCTGTTGATTTTACATGCAAGTCATATCCGCGAACTAATTTTGAGCCATCGATCTTCATCCTGCTAGATCTACACCATTGGGAGGTGTTGGGCTTTAACAAAAGTTCATGGATTTGAAACGTACCCCTTTTCGGGCATGTCTAAATCGCAAACAAATTATCGACCCTTGATCTGTGCCACCCGCCGTTGATCATTCTTTGACCTTCCCATTGGTTAACACCCCGCCAACATTTAAGAAACCTTTAACTTTTTTCGCAAAGGAGGCTTATGACTGTCGATCTTCATCACCTTTGATCTAAATCATCCATGGGTTCCATTACGCGCTGCAGGCGCATTCCTTTGTATTTAATTCCTGATCACCATTAAAACCTTTGCATCGGATCCAGATTCAACTACACAGAGTTTTGATTGCTTCAATCTTTGGGTCTTAAGGGTTAAAGACTGAGTTTTTCGCTGGCCAGTTTCATGGATCTAGAACTCTTTTATTCTCCAAAACCCCTCCAACTTCTTAGCACAAATCATGTGCTAACAACAGGATCCTATTGGGGATGATATCCTCCTTGTGAAGTAGAAAAGAACCCCTGCAGACCAGTTCCTTATCCATTTAGGCGACTCAAACAAGAAAATCAAACCCATGTCTTCTCTGGTTTATTCTGAACACACAGACAAAACAAAAACTATGGCTACCCCCTCTAGATCTTAGGGCCTTCGCTTCGGGCTTCAAATCTCTCGGTTAGCCATCAATATCTAATGCAACTGTAAAACCAAAATATATACAAACTATGATACAAGAGTTACCTGTCATCCTCAGGACAAGTAATGCTTAAAAAATATTCCATTCACTGGACCTCCTGTCCATGGAGACCCATCTTGATGCTCCAGGATGAATGAGTTCACACCCCTGTTTGCTGCAATGATATATGGGCTCACCCACATATGATTAAACTTCCCATGTTTATTCTCTTTAGGAGCATCCCATTTTAAAACTAAATCATTAACCTGAAACTGCTCTTCTTTGACCTCCCTGTCAAAGGTATTCTTCATCTTCTCTTGGTCAACCTGCACTTTATCATATGCTTTATCTCTTAACTCGTTCAATTCTATTATCTGGTTCACTCTTCTCTGCATATGGTTAGGCTCATCCTCCTGCACCTGAAGCAGCCTCATGACTAGCAGTCCTAATGAGGTGGGAAAAACAACATTTGCTCCATATACTAGCTAAAAAGGTGACATCCCAATGGCCCTTTTAGTGCTGATCCTATCATCCCACAAAGCATATTTCAATTTTTTGTGCTAGGCCCTTTTTTTTCCTCCAACAACTTCTTAATTATCCTCACCAAGCTTTTGTTATAGGATTATGCCAGCCCATTTCCACGTGGATAGTATGCAGTGGGATGATTTAGGCTTATGTGGTATTTGTGATAGAAATTTATGATTTTATTGGACTTAAAAGCAGCTGCATTACCTGTTACAATCCTCTTGGGGCACCCAAATCTGGCTAAAATGTTGTCCTCTGGAAAATCCATGTTAACATTCTCAGTTTCCCTTCTAGTAGGTATGCCCTCAATCCATTTTCTAAAATAATCTCTGGCTGTGAGGATCCACTTGTGCTTACTAGAATATTTTGGCTTTATCTCCCCAATGAAGTCGAATCCCCATTGCTGAAAAGGTGCTTCCACTGAAATTGGGTTGAGGGGAAGTGAAACCAACTTCCTCTTTCCATCGAAGACCTGGCATTGATGGCAAGTAACAGTCTATTTCTATACATCAACAAATAGGGTAGGCCAATAGAACCCAAACCTCAAAATCTTGTTGGCTGTCACCTTCCATGAATGGTGACCCCACAATCTCCCTTATGAAAATCTTTCATGGTTTGTTGAGCTTCATTTTCTAGCAAGTAGTTCAATAGTATACCCTCAGGATCTTTCCAGTATAAGTATTGGTTCATCATACAGAATTTGATAGACTTCAGTTTTATAGACCTGGTCCTTATTTTGCTCAACCCTACAGGGGCTTGCAAATTTTGCAGCACATATATAATATCAACATACCAAGGGGAAACAGAGAAATCTGGTATTACCTGCACTCCTATGTCTAGCTAATTTGAATGGTCTTCCAAGAAATTCATTTGCAGAGATCCACAGTTGGCCTCAGTCATCATTTTTTCCAGCCTCTGCCCCTTTATCAACTTGGTAGGCTTGATCTCCAAGTCATACTCCAATAGAACAACAATCCACTTTTCCCTTCTCTCTTCAGGATTTGGCTAGCTAAGGATGCTCTTTATTGCATTATTTGGGACATGTGCAACAATATGTGAATGTAGGATGTATACTCTGAAATCTTTCAAGGACTTTACTAAAGCATATGCTTGCTTTTCCATTATGTCATATTTTAACTCCCCATCTCTCAACACTCTGCTAAAAAATGCAATAGGCTGCTCAACATTCTAGTTATTCTTCTGCAAAAGTATTCCAGCCACTGTATGTTCAAATGCATAGGAAAAATCAGGAAATCTTTAGAAAAATATGGGTTGGACTGGGGCTTCAGTGATGGCCTTCTTAATTCCCTTGAATGATTCCCTGGCCTCTTCTGTCCATTTTATCTGATTTCCTTTTCTCAACATGTTTGTAATGCTCCTCATTATTTCTACAAAACTGGGGATGAATCTTCTTAGGAAGCCCACTTTCCCAATGAAATATTGCACCTGCTTCTTGCTCCTTGGTTCCCCTACCTTATGAATTGCACTAACTCTCTCTGGGTCGATCTTGATGCCATCTTTTGAAATGATATGCCCAAGGATATTTACTTCTTCTAATGCAAAATTTGACTTCTTTGGATTAAGAGAAATACCATATTTCCTGCATTTGATAAAGAGCTTCCCCAAATGCTTAAGGTGTTCTCTGTTAGACCTGGAATAAATTGTTATATCATCCATATAAACCACCACAAACTTGTCTTTCTCCGCAGCAAAGGCTATGTCCATTGCATGCTGGAAGGTGGCCCCTGGTTATGTATATGGACCTTCAGAATGTATTTCACATATATGTATATTGTATTCCTATAGAGATGTTATTATTCCTCTATACGGAAGTGTCGTCATTTATATTGTAAGTGTTGTAAATTATACTTGATGGGTTATTATACCACCTTGTTGTGGTCGGCCCTATATAAGTCATGTGGGTCAAAGGCTTATTAGACCACCCTAGTGGGGGTCAGCCCAGTCAGCATTATGTTAAGTGGTTAAGTTGAGGCCAACCTAGTTGAGTAAAGGTCAAGTCAAGTTAGTGTATAAATAGAGAGTGTGTCTCTCTCATTTTACACATTCTATTCTCTTACTCACACTTTGGAGAGTAGCACACTTGTGGAGGAGGAGGCTCTGCTACTATGAGAAGACTACCTCTTGTATTCTGGTTGTATCATTGCTCTATCTATCTCTGAGGAAGTTATTGGGGTTTTTCACCTTTATGGTTTTCCCCAAGTAAACTCTGTGTCTCTTGTGTGCTTGCATTATTGTGTCCATGATTGATATGCTGTAGATTTGCTATACATGTTGTTCTCTCAGTTAAGATCCTAGATTAGATTGAAGTAAATTCTGAAAATTTAACATGGTATCAGAGCTACCTGAAAGAAGGCATGATATGGCATGTATGACACTTGTTGCACTTACGATGCTAGGGCTTGATATAGCAAAAACCAGTCATCGTAGCACTTTCGCTATAAATCTGTTTTGGAAATTTTTTTGGATCTGCAAATTTTACAGGTTGAAGCTCAGATACCCATGTACCTTGTGTCCAAAGGACAACCTATAATTCGTTGTACTTTGTGATTTATGATCTATACAATATAGGGTTTCTACCTCTTCCAGATCTGAGTCAAAATCAGGTGACCTTGGGAAAAAGGTCATAACCTAGGCTAGGAAGCTCCAAATGAAATTTCATAAAACATGATAGGTAGTACACAGACTGTACTATCTCAATAAAAAATTTCAGAGGCCGAAGTTGAACCAGTGACACGTGGCATGCCATACAACTTCACCCTCCTGTATTATCCCATAAACAGGTCACGTTGCAACACTTGGCATAACTCTCTCTCAGAGAATCCAATTGAGGTTATACCTATCGAGATGGAAAGATAACACGTCAGGCTATCGCAAAAAAACATTTCAGAGGCCGAAGTTGAATCAATGACACGTGGCATGCCGTACAAATTCGCTCTCCTGTATTATCCCATAAACAGGTCACGTTGCGACACTTGGAATAACTCTCTCTCAGAGAATCCAATTGAGGTTAGACTTGTCGAGATGGAAAGATAACAGGTCGAGCTACCTCAAGAAAATTGTTCAGACCCTGTGGATCGAAAAGTTCGGAGTTATACCAGAAAAAATCAGGTACATATTTTTGTCAAAACATAATTATTTTTTAGTACCTTCATTCATGACTTCCGGAATTTAGGGTTTTGGATAAAGTTGGAATTTTTGTAATCGGAGACCACAGCTGAATGATACTCATCAAAATCGAAATTTAGAGAAAAAGATCAGAATTTTTGGTTGGGCAGAAGGTCAGGCTTGATCAGACCCTAGTTCGGGACTTTGATCAGAAAAGTGGAAAATTAGGGCTTCTGCAAAAATGGGAATTTTTAAATTTGTGACCACGGCTGGAAGCTCCTCATAAAAATAGAAGCTCAAAGCTTTGGATCAAACCTTTTGATGGGGCAGAAGAGTGGGCTTCATCAAACCCCAGTTCGGGGTCACGTCCAGTGAATTCGGAAGTTTCAAAGGCAAACTTGAGGAGTGAAACTTTGCAGTTTTCAAATTCTTAACATACCAGCTTGATTAGCTCATCAAGGCGCATATTTCTATCCTTTCGAAAGTTTGAAATTCAAAGTTTGAATTTTTTGGGTTTCTCTGACAAACCCTAATCCAGCTCCAGATCCAGTTCTTGCAAATCAAGTGGATTGGGTTAATCCTAGAAGAAGATGGGTTGGTCACCTGCATAAGTGAAGAAGTTCCTATTTCAGAGGGAGATGAGGCTAAGGCCTTACATAAGAAGATTACAAGCAATATCGATAGGTATGACTTATCCAGGTATGTTTCGAGATTTGTTCATGATTAAGTTTATGGTATATTTGTCTTCATATTATTATGGTTAGTACAATCTTGATTAAATCTAGACTTGTCATATCACCTTAATAAAATTATGAATGCACGATAAAAGATATTCATTGATTAGGGTGTTGACACTTATGATTGTACTAATGCATTATGGTGTTGTATGAGGTTTATGTTGTCTGCTAACACAAAAGGTACACCAAGAAAGTCAAATCATGTTCTACTTCAAGAACATATGCTCATGGTGACATGCAGACAAAGATTCATCCATTGTCGTGGATCACATAGAAGATCTACTTTCGAGGTATGTATAACTTGGTTCTACAATGGTTAACTTATGAGACATGCAGGTTACTAGCACAAGTCACTGAAGAGAACCATAAGACATTATGCGGGTATGTTAGACATAACTAGCTAGCATGCTAATCCAGGTATGTTTTTCCTATATCAAGCTAGAATCCTACCTTGTGTTAGGATCTTATACTGTTGTGTTGTTGATAATGATTATTCATGAAGTCATAGGTTTGAATAATCATGGTTGTATGCATATTATGTTTCTTACCATAATTGATGATATGACTAACCAGAAGAATCATGAAGGTATAGGTTTGAATAATCACGGGTTTTATGCATATTATATCTCTTATCTTGATTGATGATTCAACTAACCAGAAGAGTCCTATGATCAAATAAGAATGTGTATGAGTAAAAGAAGACTTCCCTGAAACCTTGAATACTAATGTTTATTATCTGTGAATGATCATGAATATACATGTTTAAGATTATTGTGTTTTGATAGTATTAAGATTATACTAATAAATATGTGATTATGTATGAGACCTCAAGGATAACACAAAGATGATACTAATAAGCATGCATAGTGATTAAGGATGCATGTAAGTTCAAGGACAGGTAATCCAGGAAGCAAAGATCAAGAGGGAGCACACTCCAGTTGTTCCTGCAAGAAAGCAAAGGAGCACACTTTAGTAGTTTCTGCAAGGATGCAGATATTCAGATGGAGTTGACCACTTCTCACAATCCACATAAGAATGGAGTTGCAGAAAAGAAGCAAAGACTGAGAGGGAGTCAACCCAACAAACAAACAAACATAAGTATTTGAATTGTCATTACTTGCATATTTTATTGTTGAAATAATACTGTTCAATAATGTATATACTGATGTTCCTAGAATTAGGTTGTGTATTATGCATATTAGAATAGTGCTACAGAAAAATTAGTACACGAGATCCATATTGAATAAGATATATATTATTGAATTGATAAGATGCTTAACGCTTTACAAGAGCTCGCCTTTTATAAGGTTTGAGCATTTCTTGAGAAGGGTTACGTCCCTTCAATTAAACTAATTAATAATTTAATGATTAATTTAATACAATATTTAATATTCATAGCATTGCCACTCCCTTTTAAAGAGCTTTGTCCTCAAAGCAATGGTAATGAGGGATGTAACTGTCGAAATTGTTCTGATTCCCATGTTGCATCTTCTTCGAGAAAAATTTTCCATTTTATGAGGTATTCTTTAATGACTCACGTTCTTAATCTCTTCTCTCTAGTAGCAACGATAGATTCTGGCTCGAATATGATTCTTTCTTCTTCATCTAACAAGGGAAGTATTGTCTGTGCCTTCTGGTGTTGACCTATCATCTTTTTCAAACATGAAACATGAAAGACATTGTGGATGCGACTTGTAGTTGGAAATTCCAATGCATATGCCACCTGACTAATCTTCTTATTGATTTGATATGGGCCATAAAAACGTGGAGCCAATTTATTTTTTCCACCTTGTTTAAGTGATAATTGTTTATAGGGTTGTAGTCTTACATATACCCAATCTCCAATTTCAAATTCTCGTTCTGTTCGATGTCGATCTTCTTGTTGTCTCATTCTATTCCTGGGAGTATTCAAATTCTCTTTAAGTACTTGGACAACCTTTTGGTTTTCTTCTAAATGGTCATTTACTGATGCGACCCTTGCTTGGTTGGTGATGAAATCCTTCCACTTTGGGGGTTCATATCCATATAGGGCTTCAAATGGTGTCATTCTTTCATATGTATGATAAGTAGAATTATACCACCATTCCGCAAGATGTAGCCATTGGAACCATTTATTTTTCTTATCAGTTACAAAACAACGGAGGTAGGTTTCTAAGCATTTATTGACAACTTCTGTCTGTCCATCTGTTTGGGGATGATAAGCTGAGCTCATGTTAAGAGACGTTCCAATTTGCTTGCAAAACTCTCTCCAAAAGTTCCCTTTAAACTTGGCATCCCTATCACTTACTATAATCTTCGGAAAACCATGTAATTTGTAGACATTTTTACAAAAAGCTTCGGCTGTTTCTTTTGCCGAATCAGTTTTCTTCACTCCAACAAAATGTGCATATTTGGTTAGCCTATCTACCACAACTAGTATTTTGTCTTTTCCATCTGATATGGGTAGACCTTCAATGAAATCCATTGAAATTTCCTCCCATTTCTTATTTGGAATATGTAATGGATGGAGTAACCCCGGACTTGAGATATTCTCAGTTTTATTCCGCTGACAAATGTCACAATCTGCAACATACTTGTGAATGTCAGCATACATACCCTTCCAAAAGAATGATTGCCTTGCATTATAATAGGTTTTAAAAATTCCTACATGACCAGCGGCTGGGCAATCATGTGACTCTTTAAGCACCTTGGTCTTAAAACTGGAATTGGAACTTAAGTAAATACGTCCTTTGTACCATAAGAGTTCATTCTTCCATTCAAACTTCAGATACTGATTTATGTTGTTAATTATGGAGCAAACCTCTGAATTCTTGGCATATTCCTTATGAATTTCATCCAAAAATTCTGGGATCACCGTGGATACGGTGTAGACTTGTATCTCTTCATCTTTCCTTGATAAATCATTAGCTACTACATTGTCCTTCCCTCTTTTATGTAGGATCTCCATATCGAAGTTAGAGATTTTCTCTATCCACTTTTGTTGCTCGGTTGTTAATGTCTTCTGCTGTAACAAGTGTTGTAGACTATTATGATCTGTTCGGATTAGGAATTTACTTCCCAAAAGGTATTGTCGCCATTTAGTTAATGCATGCATGATGGCAAGAATTTCCTTGTTGTATGTAGACTGCAGGTATTCTCTTTTGTTCAAATTCCTTCTTTCAAAAGCGATTGGATGACCTTCTTGCATTAGCACAGCTCCTATCCCAAACCCTGAAGCATCACATTCGATTACGAATGGTTTTGCAAAATCAGGTGTTGCCAAAACGGGAGTTGAAGACATAATTTGTTTCAACGTTTCAAAGCATCTTCTTGCTTCATCATCCCATTGAAAAGAATTTCTTTTTAGGAGATTTGTTAGTGGAGCAATGACATGTGCATAGTTCCTGATGAACCTTCGATAGTAACCTATTAATCCCAAAAATCCTCGCAATTTTGAAACATTCTTTGGTTCGGGCCACTCCTTCATTCCCTGGATCTTCTTTGGGTCCACCTTAACTCCTTCCTTTGAGATTATATGACCGAGATACTCCACTTCTTGCTTCCCAAAGGTGCATTTTGACTTTTTTGCATAGAACTTGTTATCCTTCAGAGGAGATAGAACCTCTTCTAGATGCGTCAAATGTTCTTTCCATGTCTTGCTATATATAAGGATGTCATCGAAGAATACTAACACAAATTTCCTTAGGTATTACTGAAATAGTTCATTCATAGTTGCCTGGAATGTGGCAGGGGCATTAGTTAACCCAAAAGGCATTACTTTGAATTCATAATGTCCTTCATGAGTTTGGAAAGCAGTCTTTGCGATATCCTCTAATCTGACCCTGATTTGATAGTACCCTGACCTTAAATCGAGTTTCGAAAAATATTTTGCGTCATGAAGTTCATCCAGCATATCATCGATGAAGGGGATTGGAAACTTGTTCTTAATTGTTATTTTGTTTAATCCTCTATAATCTATACATAATCTAAACGATCCATCCTTCTTCCGTACTAGTACGACTAGAGCTGCATAAGGGCTTCTACTCTTGGTGATGACACCACAATTCAGTAGATCTTGAACCAACCTTTCTATTTCTGTTTTGTGGTGGTGGGGATACCTATATGGTTTAACCTTGATAGGATTTGACCCCGGTTTAATCTCGATTATGTGTTCTATACTCCTTTCTGGTGGTAGCTGCATGGGTAAGTCTTGAAATATGTGTTCATGTTTCTGGAGTAATTTTTGGATTTCCTTTTTGAACTCATTTGGTTCCTCCTCTATTCCTTCTAGTTGATGACATTGTATTACGTATGTTGATGCCCCTTTTCGAATGAGTTTTTCCATTTGCTGAGATGAGACTACTTGTGTGTTTGGTGGATGAAAACCATATAGCTTAAAATTTTTCCCTTGCCACTTAAACTTGATGAAATGCTTTTGATGATTGGCAGAATATATTCCCAATGTTTGTAACCATTGGACTCCCAAAACAATGTCTACTCCTCCCAACAGTAAGGTGGAGAGTTCTGATTCCAGTTCGAAGTCTTGTATTTGAAGTCTCACCTTGTGGCACTTTCCAACTTTTTCGATCTTCTTGCCATCTGCAACCATCACCTTCATGTCTGGAACTGGATGTACGAACAACTTGAGTTTTCGTGCCATTCTTATATCAAGAAAGTTGTGAGTGCTTCCAGTGTCTACTAGCACTGTAACATTCTCATTTTTTATATGCCCTTTTAACTTGAGAGTCTGTGGTTGACTAATGCCTGTCATGGCTGCTAGGGATATTTTGGGGTTCTCGTCATTCCTGGCTGCCATATTTGCGGTTTCCTCCTCTTCATCTTCTGGCTCTTCTTCTTCTTCTTCTTCTGATTCACTATTCTCCTCTGCTTCACAAGTATATAATTTTTTTGAGTTGTCCTCGGGGCGACACCTATGTTTAGGGTTCCATTTGTCTCCACATCGTCGACATTTTCCTTCTCTCATACGTTGATTCTCGAGGCTCTTCCTATCGTCCCTTCTAGGAGGAGGGATGTATTTGTTTGTATCATCCTCTGGAGTCGACTGGATGTTTCTTTGTGAGTATGACTTCCCTTTATTTGATTGAAAATTGTCAAATTTGGCCTTGGCTGCTTTTGCTTTTCATCTTGCTGCCTCGACATTTGTTATGTCATGCATTTTTAACTCTTTTTGTATGTATGGTTTTAGTCCTCCTAAGTAGGTTTCCAACCATTGTTTGTCGGATAGCCCAAATACTCTGGTAGCGAGGGATTCCCATTGATGCGTGAATTCTTCGACGCTTCCCTTTTGTTGTAATCTGGTAAGTTTTGAGAAGAATTCATCTTCTGTGATTCCTTGAAACCTTTTTAAGAAATCATTCTTGAATAAGTTCCAAGTGTATGCGAAGTTGTCTCCCTTCCACCACATATACCAGTTGTAGGCATATCCTTCAAGGTGCATTGAAGCATACTTGACCTTTTCTCCGTCCATTGTAATGTTATATATGTCGAAATACTCTTCTGCTTTATTCAACCAAGTGACGCATTGGTCTTCTCCTCCATTATATTTCGTCATCTCTATTTTTGCTCTCGGCGGGTACATTACGAATGGTTGTTATTGAGTACCTTTCATCCTGTTGTGTTCTGGTGACTCAGAATTGGAAGATGGGGTAACCGACATATCCAAGCCATGTTGTTTATGATTTTTTTCCTCATCATTCATTTTTTGTAATATCTCCTCGATACCTTTCTGGCTCTCAGTCACTTTTTGACCTAACATTTTTTGTTCCTTGCTTATAATGTCGAACTTGTCGTCTATTTTCTACTCCATTACCTGAATGACTTCATCCTTAATTTCTTTCTTAAGTGCTTCCTGGCTCTTGGTGATCATTTCCTTGAAGGTTCGGAAATCCTTCTCTATTTTCTCCATTTGGGCTTTTAACTCTGTCGTCATGCTTCTTAGGTGTGGTGGTGAATAATTGGACACAATTTTGACTTATGAGATATTGAGAACAATTTAAAAGGTCTTCGGAAAAATGGTGATCAATAATAATTATTATAGCAATAATAATTACTATAGTAAAAATAATAAATATTATATTTAAATATTTATTATAAAGTGTAAAATTTTAATAAAATAAAAATATTATTTAATAATATTATATTATTATAATAATATTTTTTTATTAATTTGGGTTTGGTTTTTTTTTTTTGTAGGTTGCGAGGAATGGTGGAGAATGCGTTGGGAAGAATGCGCAGGGGCTGGAGGTGTTGTGTAAGAGGTGGTGAGTTGTGCGCAGAGCGTGGGCAAGAGGAGGAGCAGGTGGGCATGGACGAGCAGCAGATGTGGTAGCTGCGGGTGGTGTAGGGTGTGTGGTGAGTTGTGCAGAGAGCGTGGGCGGGAGGAGTGTGTGCAGGAGATGTGGAAGAGAAACACATGGAAGAGTGTGAAGGTGGGAGAAGCGGATGGGAGTAAGAGCGACGTGGGTGCAGAAGGGAGGCTGCGTGGGTGCAGAAGGGGGCGGGAAGAAGAGGCGACGGGAGCGTTGGAGCAAGGGAAGGATTACGTGGGATGTAGCGAGGTGGGGAGGACAAGCATGGAAGGGTGGACGGGGAAGCAGGTGTAGGTGGGCGCGGGAGTCCCAGCAGGGGAGCGGTGGATGTGGGTGTGGCGTGAGCGTGGAGGCTGCAGGAGGGGAAAGGAGCACAGGGGGAAGGACGTGGATGGAGCTGCTCAATGAAGAACACCGAGAAGATCGCTGAGCTCTGATACCAAATGCTACAGAAAAATTAGGACGCGAGATCCATATTGAATAGGATATATATTATTGAATTGATAAGATGCTTAATGCTTTACAAGAGCTCACCTTTTATAAGGTTTGAGCATTTCTTGAGAAGGGTTACGTCCCTTCAATTAAACTAATTAATAATTTAATGATTAATTTAATACAATATTTAATATTCATAGCAAATAGTTGCATTGATGAACAGTATACTACTAATATGCATGGGTAAGTGGCCTATGGCACTGTACAACATTCCATTGCTACTTATCTAGAATGAAACCTCTTTGCTGACATGTTGGGAGTTGTGCACACTCTTAACAATGTTCTGGTAGAGATTGGAAGGCATTGAGAAAGTTACGGGATATGAATAAATGTTGTATTGAATCGTTGGCTAAGATAATTGCATGAATGTATGACATATTTATTTATGTGTAAGAATTTAATCTGAAAACTATGAGATGTTTTCTAATCATGCAATTTAACTTGTTGTGTAGGAAAGATCGTATGCCATCACCTACAAAAGAAGAACTACAACATTTGTTCAGCAACAAAATTATCTATTGAAGATATTGAAGTTCCCAGGATATGGGAAGAATGCCATGATCTGTCGATCATGAATAATGATGTTTGGGATGTAGTCCCAAGACCTAAAGGGAAGTTTGTTATGACTTCCATATGGATCTATCAAGATCAAGCATGCTGCAGATGGTAGCATAGAGAAATATAAAAGTGATGAAATAGAAGATACACCAGATGGATTTCAAGACAGCTTTCTTGAATGGTGTAGTTGAAGAAGAAGTGTATGTGGAGCAGCCACTTGGTTCCGAGACACATGACAGGGAGTCATATATGTGCAGAACTTGGGTATGATGCACCACTTTCTAGGTATGGAGGTGTGGCAGAGTGCAGGCGGAATCTTCCTTGGACAAGGGAAGTATGCAGTAGATGTTATTATTCCTCTATATGGAAGTGTCATCATTTATATTGTAAGTGTTGTAACTTATACTTGATGGGTTATTAGACCACCTTGTTGGGGTTGGCCCTGTATAAGTCATGTGGGTCAAAGGGTTATTAGACCACCCTAGTGGGGGTCGGCCTAGTCAGCATTATGTTAAGTGGTTAAGTTGAGGCTGACCTAGTTGAGTAAAGGTCAAGTCAAGTTAGTGTATAAATAGAGAGTGTGTCTCTCTCATTTTACACATTCTATTCTCTCACTCACACTTTGGAGAGTGGCGCACTTGTGGAGGAGGAGGCTCTGCTACTAGGAGAAGACTATCTCTTGTATTATGGTAGTATCATTGCTCTATCTATCTCTGAGGAAGTTATTGGGGTTTTTCACCTTTATGGTTTTCCCAAGTAAACTCTGTGTCTCTTGTGTGCTTGCATTATTGTGTCCATGATTGATATGCTGTAGGTTTGCTATACATGTTGTTCTCTCAGTTAAGATCCAAGATCAGATTGAAGTAAATGACTTCTTTGGATTAAGAGAAATACCATATTTCCTGCATTTGATAAAGACCTTCTCCAAATGCTTAAGGTGTTCTCTGTCAGACCTGCAATAAATTGTTATATCATCCATATAAACTGCCACAAACTTGTCTTTCTCCTCAGCAAAGGCTATGTCCATTGCATGCTGGAAGGTGGCCCTTGCATTCATCAACCCAAAGGGCATCTTTGCATACATAAATGTGCCCCGGGGAGTAGTGAAAAAAGTCTTCTCTTGGTCTTCTGGGCATGCTTTCACCTGATTATATCCTGAGAACCCATCCATGGTTGACATCCTCTCAGATCCTACCATTTTCTGCAGGATATGCTCCATTTTTGGCAGGGGGTAGTTATCTTTCAATGACACTTTGTTAAGATTCTTGAAGTCTATACAAATCCCGATCTGTCCATTCTTTTTCCCGACAGGTACCAGATTAGCTATCCCTTTTGAAAACCTCAGGGTGACAATGATCTTGGCATTGAACAATTTTCTGATTTCCTTCTCTATCACAGGCAACAGTTTTGGGTTTATTCTCCTCAGCTTCTTCCTGAAAGGCTTCTCTCCAGGATTGAATGTTGTATAATGGAAGTGCCATATTATTTTAGGTCCTCATAAATCCAAGAAAAAACATTAGTGTACTTCTTCATCAATTTCACATACTCATCCTTTTCTTTAGCATGCAGCTTTTTGGATAATTTTACAATTCGAGGCTCTTCCTTGGTTCCTAGGTTCTGGTCCTCCACAACATCATTGGCAGGCTCGACTTTTGGATTCTTAGCCACGTCATTCTGGTCTAATAATTTTTCCATGGGTATTAAGCCTTTGGGGATATAATTACTCTTCAGCTGGATGATATCCTTTCCCCCCAACATGTCTTTCCATCCTTTTCCTTCGGCCCTTTCATCTTTGGCCTGCTCTTCACCAATGAAACCCTCCAGGTTCTCATTTTCTATGCCAACCTGTACATTTACGAATTCAGCAGACAATTATAAGAACCTCTTAATATGCATGTCATCATCAAATACCTACCAATACTTGGAATTATCTAGAATTGATGGCTTGTTCACTATTTCTACTTCATGCTTTGTTTAGGATCAATTCGGGGTCCATCATTAAAGAATATGGAGGATCCTAAGTCTGTATCAACATCATATATGGGATGGTTCTCTGGTTTGTCTGGGTTGTTGACCATATAAGCCAACTTTTTCTCTCTGTATAGTCTCCTGTTTCCTCCAAATAGAGGGATGGTGGCATATGACTAGTCTAGCTACACATTCCCTCTCATGTCCAAGACCTAGACAATAGCATACAAAACTTTGTAGGGATGTCAGCCACCACTATGTCCATTACAATGCTCTTGGAAGGAAGTTGGGCCAATGTTACTACCATGTATTTTATCAACCCCTACATTTGAGCTTCCTGGAGTCGAAGGAGTACAGATCTTTGTAAGGCCTGGTAACTTCTAAACCTAGTTCGTCCACCATTGTTTAGGGGATTAAGTTGTGAGAGGCACTAGAGTCAATTAGTGCATCATGTAAAACCATATCATTAACATTTAAGCTTCAATAAAAGGGTGGAACATTCTCATCTTCTACAACTTCCAACTTGCGACCAAAAACAATGGTGGGAGCATCATCTATCACTTCTAAAATGTCTTGTTGCAATCACCTTTACCACTAACCATTTTGGTAATCTGATCCATATATTCATTGTTCTTTAACAGCTCATTAAAAGGGATAGCTATCTTTACCTTTGATAGTTCAGACTTCAAACTAATGGATGAAATTGGTTCGCTGATGCCAATTTGTTCTAGCTGCATAGTCTCCTAGGATTGCTTCCCTTTATCTTCTGGTTTTTTCTGTGCAACAACTTCCTACTGCTTTTCTTTTATCTTTTCTGAGTTCTGCTGGGTATTAGCAGGTTAATTTTGATTAGATTTCCCTTTTTTTATGTTCACCTCTCGATTTCTTAATTTCATCTTTCTTTGAAAATCATTCACTGCATTCTGATAGCCCATTTGATACTGCTTTGAGTCTAATTCAGGGATGGGAGTAGCATTCTCCCCGGTGAAGAAATGATGCTCTCTCTCAGTCAAGTATATCTCATGGTCAAGGTCATCAAAATGTTGAATTTGATCACCTACTAGGTCTTATTGCCCTTCTTCATCTACCATATTCTTAGAGAAGGGAAGACTTATCTGTTGATCATCATGATTCCTTTGGATTCTTTGAGGGAATGGCCTTCTAATGTTAGGATTCCTCACTTGATTCTTGGGCTGGTCTCTATTAGGAGGTTTGTTATCCAAGGCTAGCCTATCCATCAACTTTTCCATGGTTTTCATCATCATCATTTCCCCTTCATTTTTCCTGAATTCATTATGTTTGCTTCTTCTTCTAGGGAATCTTTAAACATAGCTGATAATGTAGGTGACTTCCTCTCCCTTAGCATACATGATAAATCCCCCTCAAAAGCATCTGCATAATGTAGCTTAGAAGCACCAATCAGGGGCTTGATATCAGCTGGAATTGAATTGTACACTCTCATGAATCTGCCAGAGAACTCATGCACATACTCAAAGTTCCCTTTCTTCACGTGGTTATATTGGAACAAGATTTGTGATGGACTCTTTACTGCCTCCCACCTATCTAGAAACAATGTTTGGAAGGCTGCAAAGGTATGGACATATGCGTTTGGTAAATTTCTGAACCATTTCTTAGCCTCTCCATATAAGCTTTGTGCAAACAACCTCATCTTAGAATCCTCATGGTCGATTTCTTCTAGGTCAATAAAATCTTCAAACCTATCTACATGTTGCCTATCTAAAAAATCACCTTCTCCATCGTACAGGATGATTCTCTGTGAGCAATTTTTAGGGAGGTCATGCACGATAGCTAGTAGATCTAAGGGGGAAAACCTAGCTGCCATTGGTTTGGGTGGGTTCTGAGCTATAGGAGGATTATTTTGAGGAGGATTCTGGACAGTGATATGAGGCTGAAGGGTCTGGGATTGAGGCTTAGCTCTTTCAGCTTTAACAATATTCTTCATACTATACCACAAAGGATCTAATAGGTATGAATCAAGGTTATTAAGAATTTCTTCAGCTAACTTTATATCTAATTCTGATTTAGATCTTAACAAGGGTCTTTCAATGTCTATCTCTATATCTAATTCCTGAAAATCATGCAACTCTTCCTTAGACGCAGAGTTTTCAATATTACAAGCACTAGTATTATCTTTGCCACATCTATGCCTAACAAAAACTTCTTGATTTTCTACGCCTAGTAAAATATCAGAGATAGTGTTACCTCATGTTTGGATCTTTCTAGGGGCCAATAGGATGCCTTCTGGAGCTTCTTTAGAAATGGACTTGGGCTCGTCAACTCTTCCCAGTGGAGTCTCCTTTGAACAAAAATCCCGATGAGTGGAGTCGCCAAGGCAAATGCACAACCTTATTAAATTTAGAAACCTCTGTTTTCCGTTAGAAATATCTTCTTTCTCTGAAAAACTAGAATTCTTTGTCGTTCTCCCAGGGATGATACAACACTCGCTCCCTAGCAACGATTCCAATATGTTAGCACCTAAAATGTACCTCTAGTTTGCAGAGAGGCCAAATCAGGGTAACACCAAAACAACTTGAGGAGGGATAAGATGGCTTCTTATCCTCCAGAGAGGGATCTCTCACATATACGTTTTAACAGGGCCAGATAAATGATTAAAACAAAGATTAATTATTATTTGGTTGAAAACAAAATAGGTATCCATTGGGCAGTGGAGTCAAAATAGACAAAAAATTAATATCAAGACAATGCTTTGCAAACAAACCTACTTAGAGACAAGGAAGCCACTAGCTCACAGTCAAAGTTCTTTAAATTTGATGATTTAGAAGAAAAGATGAACAGTCCATCAATATAGAGCATATGGTTATGAATTCTATATCAATTTTAGTAGAAACTGGTTATGAATGCTTAGAATGAAAAGAACAGAGCATAATAACTATGAATTCTATTTTGATACTACACTTATCCAAGAATGAACAACATGAAAATATGGATTAAAGAAAGAAGGAACACATTCACATAAGGAGAGAAATGAACAGACTATAAGACCAATAAAACATGAATCCCTAAGAGAAAATGCCTACAAGGCCTTGCAAATTTTATTAAAATAGTAAAAAATACTCAACACAGAGCAATACACAGGTTTCCAAAAATTTTCAACCCTTTGGCATTCCTTTACATTGTTTATATATATCTTTTGAGCCTTAGGCCCCGACTTGTCCTAACAGAAAATAGTTACAAAACCAGTGACACCTATGCAACAAGTTCACCACTCCAACAAAATGACAAAGTTGGCCAAACTAGTTGAACTATATTTTACAAATTTACTGATAAGTTTTACCAAATGACAACATACTCTAACAAAAAAGACAAAATGCTCTGGTAACCACTCCTCCAGCTGGATTCTCCCACTATCCTCGACTCTTTATGCACTCAACTTCAGTTTGGCCTTTCCATATTTTTCAATGAGCTTCCACTACTCGGATGTTGGCAAATCTAACTTGGCAATCTCTTTAAGTAGTACCCTCATTTCAGTGTGCTCTCTGTATGAATAGCCTTCGAGGAGTGTATGAGCCTCTTTAAAGATCGAAGCTGGCTCAAAGTCCTTTTCCAATTTGTCTACTACCGTCTTTCCTATTAGCAGCTGATCCATGCCTGTGAAACTTACCTGGTCCATCTTGCACTCCCAAAGCTTGTCATACCTTTCTTAAATAAAGGATCAAATACTTCTCTGAAAAGTTTTACCTGGCCAACCAAGATGTCTATCCCTGCTTGGATAGTGCTCACCTGCTGGTTCTTGTGAATTACCCTCTTTGCACAGATGATAGTGGTCACTCTATCTTTTATATTGGCTTCCTGAACCTGCTCTTCAGACAGACCATTTAAGAACTCTATTTCATTCTAGGCCTAATCCATATGTTTGTTGTTTAGCTTCTCATTGGTAGTTGTGAGAGCTGACCTTGCCAGCTTGATTACAACTTCCTTATCTATCATGAAGTCCAAATATGGCCTCAACTCCCCTTCTTGTGCAACAATATCATCCCACATGATCCTCTTTGCTACCAGTAATGCACTTTCCCTATAAACCGCTGCTTCAACTTATCATAATCATCCTGCATCGGCTGGTACTTGGTTTCCCAAGCCTCCTTATCCTTTTCTGTAGTGTCCTTCAAGGTCCTTAGGTTGGCATTATGCTTCTTCAGCCTTTCTACTTCTATATCACTCAAACTAGCCTTGGCTATTTGCTCTACAATGGAAAAATCCCCATATTCTATTGAGGGTGTGGTCATGGCTTCTATATCTTGCTCTTTCTCTTTCAACTTCTTCCTCAAGTTCCTCAACCCTAACCTTTAAGGGTTCCTTGCTGTCCATTATCGATTTCATATCTTCTTGCCACTTTTTATCCCTTTCTCCAAACTCTAATAGCTTGGATTTGCAATCAGTCAACTTACCTTGCAGCTCTTCTTTTTCCTCTTCTAGCTCTGTAATTTCAGGTGCATTCACTAATTGGGCAACTGGAATCTTCAATTTATTCTTCAATGACAGGATTTCTTGATCTTTTTCATCTAATAGCTTCTGAATGCTAGCCCTTTTTTTTCTTCTGTATCAGTGGCCAATAGTGAAGCTTGGAACTTTTTCACTTGTGCTTTCAGGCTCTTGCTCTCCACCTTTTCCAATCCCGAATGCTTTTGCACTTTGGATTTGTTGTCCTACACCTTTGATAGCTCTATGGAAAACTTCCACAACTTGTTGTATATGACCTCACCTATCTCCTTATGCAGATTGATCACATCAGGTACTGGGATGTCTTCCATATCTACCTTTAGTTCAGTGGCTTTATTTTTGGTGGCTAAGGAAAGACTTAAGGTGTTCTGGGCAAGGATTTTGCTCGCCACCAAGGCCACATCCTTCTTGGAGATGTTTCTCTCATCATCATACAATTAGCTTCTTCTGATATGTTCTCTAGGCTCTCTTCATATTCCTCCAGCAACTCTTCCCTGTTTATGCTTGGTGCTGTATGTCCAGTGGGTACTTTGTTAAACATATGCTCCTTAACCTCAAAAGATGGCACCGGGAATCTGACCTGCTTTTTCTTGGGCTACGCTGTTTTTGCTGCTACTAATTTTTGCCCAAAATATTCCACCTTTTGCCTCTTTGAGGCTCTTTCTGCACTATTGTCCACATCCATGGGGTCACCACCTTCTGGCTTGCTGGATTTTTTTGAAACAATGGTAATGGGTATAGCTGCTGATATTGATGGGATCAGGCTGGGAGAACCAAGCACCAATGATTTTCTACTTTGAAATGGAAATTCCACAAAGGAGGAGTCTTCTGGTGGGTCTATTTCCATATGACCTTTTTCAATATATTCTAACCAATTTTCCCTTTCAGCCAGGCCTGTGAGCTCAAAATGCTCATACCCTTTCCTGTTAGTTTCCTTCCTCCTCTCTAAAATATATGGTGGGAATCATAATTCATTGCTACCTTTGATGGGAATCCCATGTTACCCATCATTCGCTCAATACTTGGTAGGGATTCTTTGTTTTTGACAATGAAAGAACCCAGTGTCTAGGGGAAACTGATGTTAGATAACTTCCTCTCATCCACGAAGTGCTCACATTCTACCTTCATTTTTTCCTTATAAATTCCAAAGTGAGCACTCTAGGGGTTAGGAAGGCAGGTAATACATAGGGGGCATGGGAGAAACAATAGACCCTAATCACAGTCCCATGCTTCAGCAGAAACCAATCTCCCACCCTCTTCTCGATGGATGGATGCAATAAGTCCTTCATCTCTAGCAGCACCCTCGACAGCCTCTTCTGGAAGAAAACAAAACGTTCTCTTCCATGAGGTCATTCATAAAGGTCTTGTAATATGAGTACATCTCTTAGGTAAGCTTCATCTCTAGAACTTGTAGGTTTTCTTCATTTGCTGCCAGACACATTTTCAACAAATAATACTGGAACCTGAAGTCCCTTGTCTTAGGGAATTCTACGAGCTAGGAGTGGATGCCGTCTGCTAGGGCTTCAGAAAATTTTAGGCATGCGCACTGGTAGGAAAATTGGGGTCTGTTGGCTCAATCGAAAAAGTGCTTATAGCAAATAATAATTTAATTAGAGGCTTGGTTATATATTGGTCACTGTCCATCCCTAGGAACTGGGCCAACATGGAAATAATAGACCTTGAGTCTTCTTTAAACAGGTTGGTTTCGCTAAGAAAGGATGTGCCTTGAAAGGAGGTATTTGATAGTAGGGAGGCATAATAAAAGCTCTACTTGAGGTCAGCTGGGGCTTGACAGAAATGCTGGATCAGGTTTTCCATTATGAAACTTTGGGACTTCTGACAGAATTTTTTTGGAGCAGATAGGTATTTTCTGACAGTGGGGGCATCTATATAGCACATAATTTTTGAGTTTGAGGCATCCAGGATTGCTCTTCGATATGGGGAGTAATGGCCAAAATACCAGTCTATAAATTCAGGGAAACAAGGCATTCAACTGGTTGTAAATAAGTGGAAAAAGGAAAGATAAACATTGTGGACATCCACTTGTCTGGCTCTCATGGCCTCCAACTTATCCTTTGCAACCTCTATGGAGCAATTTATCAACATGGTGTCGAAAACCTCACAGTCTTTATCTTCTACCAAGTCGATTGTCTTAGAGGGTTCAAATCCTAGAGGCTCCATAGATCTAGCCATTTAAATAGTTTATGGTGGAAGTAGATGACCTACCTGGTCGCTTTGACAACTAGGTGGACTTCTGAGCTTCTGGTTAGCTAGCCGGCTCTGCAAGTTCCACTCATTTCGCTCTCCAATACACACAAGACAAATGGGATGTGAATCTCCGTGCAGGTGGGCATTTCATAATATAAATCTTCCATATCACCCTTACAACCATGATAGTGATGGAACCACGTCATCCTTCCACCCTATGTGATTAATTCTCCACCATAGATTTCTTTAGCCTCTTCCTTCCAATAGCCCCCGTGGCCTCCAACTCCACCACAATATCATCTCGACAACATCTCTGATCTGCAAAAATGTTTCCAACCGACGATCTGATCTCTTCCTGGATCCTGACCATCCAAGGATGCGGCTCTTTACTGAGTTCGTGAATTTTGGGTCTATTGATTTTACATGCAAGTTGTTATCACTAGAGTTGAACCTAGAGTACAAGAGGTTCAAGCCTAGGGAAATATTAAGAGTAGATATAAGGTAAGTAAGAAACAACTCTATGGGGTTTGGTGGTAGGTAAACATATTACAGAAATCAGAAAAAAATCAAATATTCAAATGGTAGGGAGTATATCAGTATTATTGTCACAGATATTAAGTGAACATAGCAATGAGCATGACTTTGTGAAAGAGATGATTTAGATTATGTTTTCAAAGCATTGCAAATAGTTGCATGTCAATCAAAAGAATCATGGCATGGAATGTTAATACCACACACAAACAAAATAATGATCACATGTACTTTAGTTATTAAAACAAAATAGGCTCATAGATCACAATCATTTCAAAAATAACTATTTCATATCAATATAAAGCAGAACCATATACATGCCTACAAATAGAGCTTAAAGTCTGACTTCCATCATATATTCCAACCCCTTCTACTTCATCATTGTTTGATATATATACAAAATTCTTCAAAGTTTGAAATTGTTTCAAGATCCTATTTTCATGGATCAACCTTTTCAAAAATAGTAAAGTTTTCAAACTCTAAACTCTTGAAGTACAAGTATAAACAAAATAAAAACAACATTATTTGCTGCTAGCTATCGAATCATCAATAAACTAGTTTTCTATGACTAGACTATCTTAGATCATCAATGAACTAGAGAATTCTAGCATATTCTTCCAAGACAGTCAGATCATTAAGAACCTGGGAACTCGTTTGCAATCTGATGCATTTAGCATCTTGGTTTTGTTCTCAACTCTGCAACTCCTTGATCTGTATCTTCATCTGTTCATACTTCTTTTGAATGGCCCTCTTCTTCTTTAATATATCTTTGGATATGAGAACCAACTTTTGGTAATCAACGTCTTTCTCTTCTATATCTTCTTGTAGTCTCTTGTTGGCAAACATCAATTTTTCATTTATGTCTTAGAGGTATTTTCTTTGCTCCTTGTAATACTGTAAGGAATTCTTAACTTGATCTAACTCTGGAGTTATTTTGATCTCTTCTACCTGCATAGAAACTTCATCTACCTGCAAGGCTTTTGAGACTGATCCATTTTCATTTTCAGAATGAGTTTGTTTGTTCAAGCAAAATACTTCAGGCATATCTCCTGCATTTCCTTGAAGATATATGAAATTTTCATTGTCTGAGAAATGCTTCTCCTTTGACACTTGTATATATTCTTCACTAAAAGAGTCATTCACAACCATAAGTTCAATACCCTTTACCGGATTGTACATTAGCTTGATTTCTGCTTCTAACTTGCTTCTTAACCTCGTCCTTGGTTTGATTGTCAAGTTTTTTGCATTTGGGGTCTCTTCCTGCGAACTTGGATTCTTCACAACAATGCTAAGCATGTTAGACTCTTCTACAACATTAAACTCTTCAGCAATCTTCTTATCTTCATCTGCAACCTACTTGGTCTGCTCGGCCCTAGTCTGGACACCTGCTAGTTTCATTGGATCCTCTGTTTGCATTTGCTTGCATGAACAATTTGATTTATTCCCTTTTCTCTTAGCAGGATTTTGCTTTTTAGATTCAAATCCCGATTCAAGAAAAAATCTATCCCAATATCGCCCACTCTTATTCAAATGAGAAACTACCAGTAGCTTAATCAAACCCTAATGGAAAATGGAGCGGGTTGTATGTTCAGGATGGGTCTGAACCCATGAAATCATTCTTTGCAAACTTTTTAACAAATACTATGGTAAACGGAGATTCAAACTTCCACTGAGATGCATTAACAGTCGTAGATGGTACCTTAAAACCCTGTCATATCGCCCTTCACAGGTGATATATTTTTGAACCATTTCCAATGGAATTCACCAATTTGGTTTAACCTTGCTGATGTGTATACCATTTTTCCATTTTAATTTCTTAAAACCTGGTAAAAGAAACTCACCATAATTACCCTCAAACTATTGTTGTTTAAACCATTTCTCTCCCTTTGCTGGGACACCAATAGCTTCTAAAATAGATTTCTCATCAACCACGACCTTAGTTCAAGAAGAAATTCAAATTCAAGGAGCTTACCATATTAGTTATATGGGAAATATGGAAATACTGGAATAGATGTATCTTTCATGATCTAAATCCTTCAATTTTTCCTATCTTCTCTAAGATATTGGTTGCAATTCAGGATTTATGTGTGGTGGATAAATTGAAGATTACAAAAGTCCCAACTAGGCCTATATTAAATGAAAATATTCCATTGTTTTCTTTGATGGTGTAGGCAAAAATGGATATTGAGGTGTGGGTATGGTCCTAAAAATTAAATAGAATCATTTTATTAGAATGTGGAAGAAAGCGGGTCGTAGTTCAAATACCCTTGAAGCATAATTAATTGCTCTTTGGGGTCTACTTTGGTTTGCAAAGAAATGGGGAATATTGGAAATTCAGATAATGGGGGATTCTAAAGTTATTATAGATTGTATAATGAAATGATTTCTCCATTATTTAGAACTTATGTTCGGATCAATGGACAAATAGAGTCAAGGTGATGGTTCAACATTTTGCTTGCCTCTCTTTCATCCATGTTTATTGCATTTTTAACTAGAAGGCAGATAGACTTTCAATGTGAGCTATTGGGAATATGGATGGCCCAGATGCTCTTTGAGGAAATATTTGAGGAAAGCCTCATTGAATCTGGTTCTTATTATGTTTTTTTTTTATGGTCATAAGGATTGTGTTTTTAGATCCCATTAGTTTTGTGGACATGGTTCATATTATTATTTGATGTTAGGATCATGAGTTATGTTGGTAGATTTTGAGAGCATGATGACATACTCTCTGTATTGTCAAATATGTAATGTTTCTATGTAACTTTGATTCTATGAATAACAAGTTATAGTTTTTTAGTTTGAAAGATTTTTTTTTTTGTACTAGACTATGTTTACCAGGGCTTTCCAACACTCTTTTTAATAAAAAAATTAGCATTCATGTAAAAAAATGATTAAAATTTCCAAAATTAAATTTATAGTTATTTATAATATATTTGAGATTTGTTTATGAGAATTAATTTACTTTATTTTTGCTGAGGTTAAATTTGGAGAGCGAAGCATAGTTACTTTCATTACATATATTTTCTGAATGATTTCGAAAGAAGCCAAAATTGATTGATATATGACCTACAAAAAATAATTTTAGCCAAACAAAGAAAACGATGCTCCGCCCAAAATATTTGACTTTGACTTTAATTTTAGAATGTAAAGCTTGCATTGTAACCGGGATACGTATTCAGAGATTGAGTCAACAAACTATTTCAATATTGTATTAAAAAATTACATTTAAGGTATTAATAATTCAAATAGATTCTCTTTTCCGCATGATATTAATAATGTACGAAAGTTGATTAGGGCACTGAAAACATCTGGATTATGAGAAAGTTTGCAGGTGAGGTTGAGACATGGGTGAGCAGAAATCAAATTCAGGCAGCTTGAAAGCTGGAACTGTCAAATATTTTGACCCTAACCTAAAACGAACTCATCTGCTGTTGGGTTTGCTTTGGTTAGCCAGTATTCTTTTCCTCATTAAACAAGAATTGCGTCCAGTCTTCTATGTCTTCACAGCAATCCTATTCACTGTTCTCGCCTCTTGTTTCTCTCGGAGATTCATTAAATCGCGAAAATCTGCTCAAAATCGGATTAAAAGTGACGATGAATTTGACGCAGAATATCTGAAGAATCTGACAGGTCTTCCAACAATATTCACTTATGAGGCTATGGACACCGCAACCCGCGGATTCAGCAACGAGATTGGAAGGGGGGGATTCGGGATTGTATACGAAGGAATTTTGAGCGAGGGCACTCCAGTGGCTCTCAAATGTCTGATGAATCGGGATGGGCAAGGGCAGAGAGAATTTTGTGCAGAAATTGCGACCATATCTTCCATCAATCATTCCAATCTCGTGACTTTGCGTGGTCTCTGTGTAGAAGGGCAACATCGAATTCTGGTGTACGAATTCATGGCCAACGGGTCTCTAGATAAATGGCTCTTCGGTTCAGACAGGCTTTGTATTCTGCATCTCGACATCAAACCTCAGAACATTCTGCTGGACGAGAATTTCAAGGCGAAAGTGTCCGATTTTGGAATGGCGAAGTGTCTGGATAGAGATATGGAAAGCGCTGTGGTGACGGAGGTGAGAGGGACGGCAGGATAGATGGCGCCCGAGTGGATTTTTGAGCAGGGAATCACATCCAAGAGCGACGTCTTCAGCTACGGGATGGTGCTTCTCGAGATTAGCAGTGGGCGCAAGAATGTGGATAACTCTCAGGATTCGGATCACTGGTTTTTTCCTTCTATTGCTTTCCGCAAAGCGAAGGAAGGAAAAATGGCAGAACTGATCGACAGTAGATTGAAATTGAAAACGGCACAGGATTGGGAGCAGGCGTATCGAGTAATAAAGACGGCTCTGTGGTGTATTCAGAGTAATTCTGCGCTGAGGCCATCTATGGGGACGGTGATGCGAATCTTGGAAGGGGACTTGGAGATCATGGATCCTCCAGGCTGCAGGCTCCCGTTTGCTCCCGCCCCCATAGCTGACGACACGCGCACAATGTTGCCTGCTGAAGCAGGCCGCTTGGAAATTTTACAGCCTGCGTGGTTGCCTGAACACCTATTAATAGAAGTCAACGAGGTAGAATTGGCCTCTCAAGAAACACATGTATAGATTTGAGTATGTCGATCTTCAGAGGGCGTAATCTTTGGGCGTGTGGCACTGAAATCGCCCTGATCGCCCCCTGCGGGCGATGGAATTTTTTTGTTGGGGAATTTCGACTTTTGGGTCGTCTTAAAATGGGACAAAATATTTAGGAACATAGTTATATAGTATAGTTTCATTGAAGTGGAAGTTGTTATTACGATTTTGTCGGTTTTTATAATAGATCTAGGGAATAAATCATCAAAAATATAGGATGAAAAATGGGACAATTTGAATGTCAGTGATCCCAGGCTTCATCTTTGTATAGATTCTTTTCACCACTTTTTACATCAAGTCTTGAGTCCATTGTATTTGGTAAATGGTTTTTTTCTCCGAAGTTATGCTAAAGAATAATTCCACATGGAAATGTGTGTAGACTAAGAAAATGGTGACAAAGTTTAATTATAGTAGGATAGTGTAAATTAATTTTTTTAGTTCTATTTTTAAGTATGTGTTGTGGCCACAATAGCACCTTTATTTTTTTATTTTTGAATAGGAAAGCATAGAACCCCTCATTCTAGATTTTAGTCTCTTGAATGTGACTTAGAGTCATGTATGAATGATGACTAAGCCAAATGGAGTTTGATTTGTGACCTTAAGAATAATCTTTGTGAGTTGGCATAGACATCATTGGATTAATAATTTAGGTTTCTTACATGCAATTTTTATCTATTTTTATTTAATCTTTATTTATCTAATAAATAATGAAAATATCTAATACTAATAAAATACGGAAGTAGCTTGTTTATATATAATATTTTTAATCAAATATTCATAAATATACATAGACATTTATATAATAAAATTTAACATATATTTAAAAAACAAAAATATAAAATCTCAAGAGCTTCTAATATGGAAGTGTGAGAGACCAAACTTATTAATAGTTATTTTAATAAGAAAGTATGAAATAGAATGGTATTTATGTTTTATAGTGTTTAAAAAATTAAATGATATTTATATTTTATAGTGTTTAAATAATTAAAGGTTTTTTTAATTGGTTTTCAAAATTTAAGTGCCAACTAATAATCCGTATTTGTATCACAGCTACACCTAATATTTGATGAATTTGAATTTGCTTTGAATTTCCGTACACAAAGTGCCAATACGAACGAATTATGCTACTATGATGCAATCCTTATTTATTGTCACATAATCTTTGCTTATGACTTTGCTGTCAAATTGCATGGAAATAATTGAGCTGGGGAAAACTGCTCTACCCGAACCAATCTCATGATCTAATTATTGCACTATTATACACAACATATGAGTCAAAGCATCGTCTTATTGATCACTTAAGCCTTGCATAAGAAAATCAATGCACACATTAACCTCATTTGACTTACGGTTGGCAGTCCCCATGAACCCTAAGATTTAGCGTCATGCCTCAATTGTAATTGAGTTTTTCTGAGATAAAGATTTGTTCTCAACTTAGACTATCTTTATGCGATATTTATTGCTAACAGGTTGCCTTAGAGCCATTTCTGAGAGCAAATTCATCTTTTGACCACTCTCATATTCACATTTACATTCTTTTAGTTGTTAATACACATAGATTTTACTGAGTGAAGTTGGCCTTAGGCCTCTTAGCCAAGACTTAGCATATATTCGAATGCATCGTTATTTTTTTATTGCAAGTGTTTCGTATTCCATATCCAAGCTTGCTATACTATAAAATTACAATGTCCAAGCTTGACATATTGCACAAAGCTCAAGTCTTGACTTAATACAAATTGATGTGATTCAATTATCATTTAACAAGGTGTTAAAACCCCTGGTTCAAAGTTTTACTTTGCACATCACTTATTACATAAGGTATATTACAACCTTGGTCCAAAGTTCATGCTCTAATTATCACCTATGGCTCACCCCTTTGTGAACACACAACCACTTGGGATGCGATCCCATTCAACATGAAAAAAAGGTTTATATCCAAGGGTGAATTTGCCAAGCAACTGACAACGTACATGATTTAAATGCTTTAGGTGAAGGCTCGCCCTTCTAGCTGCCACAAAGCCATACAATGGAAGGGGAATTGATTACAAGGCTGTACAACCATCCTAAGAGGCTAACTCTCTCGTTTTCCAGAGAAGTCATTTTCATTTGTGCTTTTGAGGCTGGGTTGTGAGGCCTCACAATAGTGAGGGTTTCATACCTTTCATTCTCCCTCAGGTCATAGGCTTATTCTCAAGCCGTAGAATCCATTTCTGAGTGGGTTCAAGCTCAAGATTTTATATATATCCATTTTGGTTGCACTGAGAAAGAGTTGTTTGGTTCTTAATTGCCTGGAGGATGGGGTTTTCATCGCCTATCTTGCTCCAGTGGTTTTCAACGCATGGCAGTCCTATAGAAAGGTAATATTTTATGCAACGTTGGTCTTTCCTGATTATTTAGTCTCATTATTACATGATGCGTTCATTGTATTAACTTATTTGTTTTGGTTTCCAATAGGGCTACGATGGGTAGAGCGTGGCTTCTGAATTTTTTTTTCAAGTGAACTCAACTCGGTAAGCTCATGGCACCATGGCCATAGTCCTCTCTTGAGGTTGGCTTCCTCTTTGAAAATACAAGGTCACGTTGCCCAGAAACGTTATGGCTCCATAGCTGTCAGTTTTTAATAGTTGGTATTGTAATTCTCTCGATATTGGGTCAGTGCAAGCTAATGAGGGTCACTTTTGGTGCGTTAGATGCAATAGAAAACTGAAAAAGCAAGCATCCCTCAACTACTTGGATTTTTTGAGCTACTTACGCAAAATATCTTGCATTGAGTAAAAGAGATGAAATGTAGGAAATTGAATCACGTTTCTGAATATATAACTTTTATGTATTGAAAATTTGCATAGCTATGTCAAGTTTCATTTTTCCTAACAGACACTTTTTATTTTTCAGGCAAATGATAAGGTATATGTTTTTGTGGGTAGAGCCTTCGAGGGCCTAAATGATGGAATCAAGCTACAAAAATCGACATGCATGTAGAGAACACATAGCACTTGCGCGCCATTATTTTTCGAAAATTAAATTAGTAATTTTATAATTTTTTTATAATTGTCTAAGTGATCAAACCTCGAAAATAGTACCTCTTTTGTGGGTAGAGCCTTTGAAGGTCTTAATGCAAAAATCTTGAAATGGGTTTTTCATAGAACGTGGAGGTTAGTGTCCTCTTGTGCACCATACAATTTTTTTTTGAAATGATTGAGAATTGAAAAAGTTATGGAAGAAACACTAACAGTGTGTTTCACGAGTTAATGAGGTAGGACAAAAAAGAAATTGAAAGAAAATAGGAAAAATTAATATTTCAAAATAAAAGTTACATATTTGGAATCTGCAGAAAAAATGCTATTGTGCCTAAGATTTTGTCAAAAATGACTCTGTGTAGCATATTGTAATGAGTGGCTAAGCACAGGCTTCTCCAAAAACTGGAAGAAATACCCAATTAGCTTTGGTTTTTCATTAACATAGCACAGGTTTGGAATTACCGAAGCAAACTCCAAAGCATACACATAGGATTATTGTTGACATGTGAGCATGTGACTCGGCCTGTTTAAATTCAAAAATATTGCTGCACTTTTAGATGTACATAACGCATACGCGTTATATAACTACATAACGCGTGCGTGTTATATAACTACATAACACGTGCGCGTTATATAACTACTTAATGCGTACGCGTTATATAACTACATAACACGTACGCATTATATAGTTAAAAAACGCACTCGCGTTATGCAAATCATAAAATACATGTTTAATACTTGAGAAAGAGGGGGTGTGGAAGACTCAAGGGAAGTTTTGTTTAATATTTGAGAAGGGGTGGGGAAGGGTCAAGGGAATCTATGGCTAATATTTAATAAGGGTGGGGAAGGGTCAAGGGAATCTATGGTTAATATTTAATAGGGGTGGAAAAGGGTCAAGGGCTTAGAAGGATGTTGGAATCTTGAGTGGGGAGAGGTGAAGGGAATGAGAACATGATGGGATACAGGGGGTGAAGGGAAGTGGAGCTTGAGAGCACTATTAGGAGTAGAATAGGTTCTGAAGAGGTATAGGGTTAGAAGTTGAAAGTGAGACTTGAGTGACAAGGGGGAATGGATGGAGGCAAGGGGGATGTGAGAGAGAAATAAAGAATACAAGGGGGGGGGGGAGATAGAGCGAGGGAGGGAGAGGGACAATGGGGAGGAATGGATTTGGAGGGAGTGAGAGATAGATGGGGATAGACCGAAATAAGATATAGGAAGGGAGGGACAGAAAGTGTTGGTGGGAGACATGCAGGGAGTGGTGGAGATGGAGAGAGAGAGAGAGAGAGAGAGAGAGAGAGAGATAATATGAGAGGAGGGGGAAGGGACATAAAGTGTGTGAGAGAGAGGGAGTGATGGAGAGATTGGGATAGGTTGAGGGAAAGATAACATGAGGGAGGGATAGAAGGTGAGAGACAGGCGATGGGAGAGAGAGGAGAGAAGGTAGGGTGAGGGATGGAGGGAGAAAGGTGGAGATAGATATGGATGGAGGGGGGATGGGTTTGAGAATGGAAAGTGACATAATGTGTGTGTATGTGTGTGTGTTTGAGAGAGAGAGAGAGATAGAGAGATTGATGATTGGGGAGAGAGAGACTAGAGGGAGTTGTGAGCATCATATTCTCCATCAACATCATATTCTTCATCATCATCATCTTCATGACCATCATCGTCATCATCAACATCTTCATCATCATCACCATCATCATCATCATCATCATATTCCTCATCAAATCAACATCTCCATCATCATTATCATCATCTTCTGAACATCATCATGATCATCATCTAAACATCACCATCACCATCATCATCAACATCTTCATCATCATCACCATCACCATCATCATCAAAATCTTCATCGTCATCACCATCACCATCGCCATCACCATATTCATCATCATTGTCATCTCTAGGTTCCCCATCAACATCATCATCTCCATCATCATCATCTTCTTCATCATCATCATCTTCATCACCACCATCATCATCATCAACATCTTCATCATCATCACCATCATCATCATCATCATCATCTTCCTTGAATCAGATCAACATCTCCATCATGTCACCATCATCTTCTTCATCATCATCATCATCATCTAAACATCACCATCACCATCACCATCATCATCAACATCTTCATCATCATTACCATCACCATCATCATCAACATCTTCATCGTCATCACCATCATCATCATCATCATTGGAATTTGTAGGTTCCTCATCAACATCTCCATCATCATCATCTTCATCACCATCATCATCAGCATCAACATCTTCATCATCATCACCATAATCATCATCTTCATCGTCATCAGGTCAACATATCCATCATCATCATCTTCTTCATCATCTTCACCATCATCATCATCATCATCATCTTCATCGCCATCTCCATCATCTTCAACATCTCCATCATCATCACCATCACCATCATCATCATCTTCATGACCATAAACATCTTCATCATCATTGTCATCTCCCCCTTCCTCATCAACATCTCCATCATCATCATCATCATCATCATCATCATCATCATCAACATCAGCATCATCATCAAAATCTTCATCGTCACCACCATCACCATCTTCATCATCATTGTCATCTCTAGGTTCCCCATCAACACATCTCCATCATCATCATCATCATCTTCTTCATCATCATCATCTTCATCACCATCATCATCGTCATCAACATCTTCATCATCATCACCATCATCATCATCGTCTTCCTCATCAGATCAACATCTCCATCATGTCACCATCATCTTCATCATCATCATCCAAACATCACCATCACCATCATCATCAACATCTTCATCATCATCACCATCATCATTAGCATCTGTAGGTTCCTCATCAACATCTCCATCATCATCATCTTCATCACTATCATCATCATCATCATTGGCATCTGCAGGTTCGTCATCAACATATCCATCATCGTCATTTTCTCCATCATCATCACGATCATCACCATCATGATCTTCTGAACATCATCATGATCATCATCTAAACATCACCATCACCATCATCGTCAACATATTCATCATCATCGCCATCAGCATCATCATCAAAATCTTCATAGTCATCACCATCACAATCACCATCACCATCTTCATCATCATTGTCATCTCTAGGTTTCCTATCAACACAACATCTCCATCATCATCATCTTCTTCATCATCATCATCATCATCAACATCTTCATCATCATCACCATCATCATCATCATCTTCCTCATCAGATCAACATCTCCATCATGTCACCATCATCTTCATCATCATCATCATCATCATCATCCGAACATCATCATCACCACCATCATCAACATCTTCATCATCATCACCATCATCTTCATCAACATCATCATCTTTATCATCTTCATCTGCATCATGATCATCTTCATTGTCATCACCCTCCTCCTCATCATCATCTTTATCATCTTCATCTACATCATGATCATCTTCATTGTCATCACCCTCCTCCTCCTCATCATCTTGTACACTTATGCACTTAGGGATTAATGTTTAGAAGAGGGTCTAAAGGCCTTTATGGGGGAGGGGCTCTAGGAACAAGGTAATACAGATAGGGTAGGGGGGAGGGATAAAGGCATAGAGGGTTAGTGATTAAGGGAGAAGAAGGGAGATAGTGCTATAGGGAGGGATAATGATGAAGATAAAGAGAAGGTGGAGAGATGGAGAGTGGGGTGGTAGAGACATGGCTGGAGTAATGGAGAGAAAGAAACATGAAAGAAACATGTAGGGAGGGATGTAGGGAGAATGAGGGACAGATATTTAGAAAGAGATAGGGGGTATCTAGGGATTATTGGGAGAGAGCTAGGGGGTGTTAAACCATACAAAACATTTGTCCCCAAACTAAAAACATTTGTTTTGTATGTAACCATATAAATTATTAGTTTTCTTTTGATTTTGTTCGTTGCCCTAGCCGTGCACCTAACCTATTTATTGTGCTTGACTATATCGCATTCGTGTTTTGTCACTACATATCGCGCACGTGTTTTTTCTTTATATAACGCGTGCACGTTTTGTAACACCACAAATAGTGGACTGTTCCTGTCCGAGAGCAACTTCACTCTGTCCGAGCCAAAACAACAATCCCGCGATTTTTCGAACAGCACGAACCCGCCATTGGAAATTCTCACATTCTACACCAACTCCATCATTTTTTTTTTTTTATGCAGGTGCAGCATTGAGGACATCTTTCATGGTTGCTCAGTGTGGTGTTGGGTTATATGGCCATATTTGAAGAAAATAATCAGCAAGCTTGAAGAATCTCCAATTGAATAACACCAAAGATAAGGGCTTTGAAAGATTCATTTTGCCTATATTTGAGGAGCACACAAGATAAGATATCAAGCTTCAAGACCAACAAGGAAGAACTTCCATTTGCTTATTATTGAAGAGCTTGTAATTGAGTAGCAAAAAAAACAAACTATATTGAATTGATCATTGTGGTGATGGGGAATGCATGTAACCGAGTAAACAAATCAACAAGGAAGAAGAGACCTCAAGAAGTCATTGAAGAAGAGAAAGAAAAGAAAAAAATATACATGATGAATCAGAGGCTTTCTTTGGAAACTAATCCAAATCCAATTGTAGAGGATACCACGGTTCATCGTATTAATCCACGACAAGAGGGACCTTCAATTTCCACAATAGTTGTTGAACAAGCACCCCATGGAAGTAATCAAGAAGCAAAACGTAGGTGCTCATTAGGGGATGTTTCAATTCCCACTTCAAGTCAAAGTGATAAGTTACCATCTCAAGATGAAGCTCAAGAAGAAACACCCAATTTGCTATCCGGATGTGGTTATACAAGCGATGAAGTCAGAGAGGCGTTGGACATTTTGCCTACTGTTGAAGAAGAGAATGTTATCCACACCATCGATGAGGATGTTGGACTTCCACAAGGGGATGTTGGAATTCCAAAGACCATCGATGAGGATGTTGGACTTCCACCATCCAACTACCAGGAAGAGAATGAAGGACACCAAGCTACTACTGAAACGCCAGAGCGTCTTGGTGATGCGCTACATGGTACAATTCCAACCCCCTTACCTCCATTAGCAAGCACACGTTGAAGAAATCCGAAGCATATACAAGTTGATGAAAGTCTTATGAATTCCATTGAAGTTATTCTATCTAAACATAGTATTGTGTAATGTCCCTTATTAGGAATTTTATTAAAATTGCAATTTTCCACTTTTTTCCCTAGTTCGACCTTTGACTAGTTTTGATCTCTAGGTCGCAAATTTGCCCCAAATGATCCCAAATCTTCTGAGAAGGTATATGAATGATATTAGAACATAAATATGTGTTTCAGGGATGAATTTGGTTTGGACCTTTAAAATAATTCTTCAAATCCTCTTTCAATTCTGATCAATGTAGGTAACTTTACTAGTGATTTTCCTTTGACTAGTATTGGTCTCTAGGTCTCAAATTGACTCCAAATGCCTTCATATCTTCAAGGAAGGTGTATGAATGATATTATAAATTGAATATGATGTTTATGTATGACATATGTCCACCAAAAGACCTCTGCAAACTCTCTTAAGATTCTGGACCAATTATGCAATTTTACTAGTAATTTGGGGTTCAAATCCCCCTGGGGTAAGTACTGAAAATGACTTCCCAAATGCCTCCAAACCCACTCAAATTTATGAACAGAGGTATGTAATGTGTTAAGTATTTTATTAAAGTCTCATATGCACCATTAATGGATTATTAAAACTGTTCTCACCCTCTCCCATTCAACTGCAAAAATCCCCAATTCGACCCTTGGGGGAATGGCACTATTTCACCTCCCAATACAACTAAACTGAGTAAAAATGCTTCAAATTCTCAAGTACAATGCATGAAACTTTTAGAATACATCCATGGCAGTATATTTATCACAAATATATCATATAACCATCCATTCATTCGAAATCATCATCACTACATTGGCTCACAACAAGGTAGTGGGGAAATGGCATTGTTATTCCATTAAAAATGAGATTTATACATTTCTACTTGGAATTTCGACCTGAAACTTTTTGGAGATGAAGAAATGAGTATTTAATTCATATTACAAAATAAATGGGACATTAAAATCTTCCCCAAAGTGTACAATAGCTCACCAAAAAACGCCCTCCCTCAAGGATCAAGAATATGCCATCAAAACTGGAAATGGTTGAAGGAGTGAGCTGCAATAGAAGAAACCATGAGATCCCCTGTAGCTTACACATGCAAATAAATACTCCATTAAAGCTCCAAATTAAAGGTCTGAATGGCCTTTCCAATTACCAACTTGGATGGGAATTTTTCACCCTCGAAATTGGCTAAGGCAAGAAACTAGTCATCCACTAGCTCTCCCTCTTCACAAATGCAATTGCAAATTCTAAAAATGATCAAAAGCTATTCTCATACTTCATTTCTACATTTTATAACCAAGATTATCCTTTTAAGGGTCGAAATCCTCTCAATAGATTCAATATATTTCCATTTAGAAAATATTCCACATTTGCCACTTGTCTCCTAGTCCCAACCTTCCATCTTCTCCCAAATTTGATTTTGAGTCTCTTTGGCTTCTCCAAATCCCAAATTCGCCTTCCTTGAGACTATTTTTGGGGCTGACATGTCATAGTGGTCATATGTCAGAGGTCAGGTCTGCAATTTGTCATAGTTGTCATAGATGCTCCATCATTGGTGTCATAGGGGCTAGGGAATCTAGCCCAAGTGTCCACAAACTTCCACTTTGACTCTTTATCGTCAATGGAGGTTACCAATCCTTCCCAATTCGACCTAAGATGCTCAATGACATGTGTTATGACTTACCAACTCACCCAAGAGTGTTCACATTTCCATTAATTCGAATTTGCAAAAGAGAGATACCATGTATTATGAAAAATCAAGCTAGTGTGGGTCCCACATCCTCCATATGTCTCCAAAACCATTTGTCACCTAGTATTTCTCTTGAATTTCTTTATTCACTCTATTTATTAAATACTTTAACCCTTCTAATGTCTAAACATCATTTATTATCCCGCTTATTCCAAATCCCAAAGCTTCCACCCCAAACCTAGGAAACTAGTAATTTTCCTCCTTGGCAATTATTTGACCCTTAACATCAATTTTACAAACTCTAATGAATATTGCTAATGTGATTAGGCCATTGTGACCCAATTCCAAATTTGGAACATGACAAATTCTCCCTTCCCAATATTGCTTGTCCTCAAGCAATTTTAAACATGGGTGTTGAAGAACCTGCTTTCTGTATAATTCTTTGAAGTTGCCATTGAATTGCCAAACCTTGAGTCTTTGAGTTTCCATGAATATTTTAGAAAAGAACCACCATGCTTGCTGCTACACTACTCTGATTAAAATCACTTTATTAAGTGGGGAATCCATCTCCCATACTGCTTGCTTCCCCCCAAAAAATGAAACCAATGAGACAAAAATTATTCCAGGGTCCCATTGCTTGTATTGCACCCCAACAATTAAGAGTGCTCTCCAACCTACACCATTAGATAAGAGGATTCCTGGATCCCATTTTCTTGTATGCATTCTTCCAAACATCATGAGTACCAAATATATATCATCAAAGTACATAAAAACATAATGAAAATGTACATCAAGGATATGCTTCATCAAAGAGTCATGAAAGTGCTTATACCTCCAAGCAAGTAGACCACCATTTTCCAAGTGCATACAAGCTTCAAGTGACCAATCAAATATTCTCCAATGACATAGGTGAGGATCCCATGTCCTATAATGCTGCTCCAAAAGGATGTGATATGCATCAAAATATTCAGCCATGTTTTCTTTCATCCAAGAAGTGAATAAAGAATCTCCACTAAAATCTGAACCAAATAATGAGCAGAAAAAACAAGGAGACTTCAAATGACTCAAAGAAGTCTCACCCATACATCCATGAATGTGAAAATCATAAAAATATAACAAAGTATGTGGCTGCCAAGAAAAATGCTCTCCAATCATAAATCTATTCTCCCAAGTGTTGGATGAAGTTCCTCCAACATCAAATGAATCAAATGTTGAGCAAGAAAAACCATGAGTCTTCAAGTGACTCAAATGCATATCATAGGTGCATCCATGTAGATTTGCATCATCATAAAGTGACAAATAATGTTGCTGCAAATGTGAATAAGAATGTGCTCCAACCATGTCATCATAAAAGGTAAATCTAGGAGTTCCATACTCCTCATGTGGCACCATAAAAAAGAACCCTTTCACCCATACTTCATTGAGACTAATACTGCAAAACATGGAATTGTAGGATGTAGGAGAATGAACTAACTCACCCAAATGATCAAAAAGTGCAGAAGTTTCATCATGGGAAGGATCCATGTGGGTAGTATCATGCAGCTACTTCAAAAGTGGGAAACCTTTGTCATAGATTGGTTCCCATATAGAGGAATCATGCTCTTCTTTAAAAATTGCATAAGCTTCATCAAGAGACAATTCAAGTTCCTCTTCCACCACATCAAGTGTTTGGATCTCTTCAATTTCATATTCAAACACATTAAGCACATTCAAATTCCCACATTTCTCATGATCCACCATGTCATGAGAATCCTCCAAACAATCTACCATTTGACAATCTGAAACATAGGAGGAAAAACAAGTATCTTGCAACTTTTCAAGAAGTTGCTCATTTTGAATTGTGAGCTTATGAATATCCTCATTATTCTTCAAGTATGCATCATGTAACAATTCATTAAGCTCAAACAAATGGTTTCTATCAAAAAGCAAAGACATGAAATTACCTTTGATGTGGCACATTGCTCTTTGAATCTTCTCCATGTCTTCAAGGAAGGATGTTTCCTCCAATGAAGTAGCTCTCCAACAAGAATTTGACACCAATGCTTGAGTGCAATGGAGAATGCTGAAGGACTCTTGGATCTTATTTTCATTCATCTTTAAGGACCCTTCAAGAAAATGAGGCTCTTGCAAATGAACCTCCTCATCTTCTTCAATTTTTCTTGGACCAACTTCATGAAGCTTAAGTGGTGATGGGGAAGTTGATCTTGGCTCTTCTTCAACTGCTACAAGGTCTTCATTATCGTGCTTAATGAAATTTGTACTTGTAGAAACATTTTCAAAAGTGATCTCTATGTCACCAACATAGAGGTGTGAGCACCCATCAGTAGGTACTCCTTCATAGTTTAAGCATCCATCAGTAGATGCTCTTTGGTTCATGTCTAAGCTAGAAGGTGTCTCGAAATGATCTTCCATATTTTCAATAGAATCTTCTTCATGCTCTCGTGATGTCTCTTCCTTTTGATCCTTAAAGAAAGTTGATGCATTTTGACCCTTGTTTTCCTTAGGATCAATATATTTGGAATCTCTTCTTGAATAAATCTCAAAATCTCTCCTCAAGGAGGACATCATTTCATGCACACATATATGATACTCGCTCCAAGGGTTTTTACAAGAAGGGCATAAACCTTTCTTCACTAACTCCACATCTTCATTTTTGGGCCTATTTTCAAAAACATGTTCAGCATAGTACTCAAAAGACATGGCATTTTGTGTATTTTTGCTAAAAGTAAGATATTCTTGATATTTTTTATATTGTTGGGGCAAGGTTTTAGATTTTGCTCTCCATCTTTGGAACTCACTCATAGAATTATCCTTGGTTGGTGTGACACACTCATATTCATCAGATTTAAAGTCATAAGAATAATCTTCATTTCCCTTGAAATTGTAAGAAGTGTTGCATGATGCAACCTCTTCCTCATACCATTCACATTCTGCTTCATATTGCTCATAAGCATATGCATATTCCTCATAAGAATTGTACTCATAGGATTCATCATAATAGTAAGACATGGCTTCCAATTATTCTTGAATGTATGTACCTAATACACAGGTGCAAGGACCATGCTCTGATACCACTGTAATGTCCCTTATTAGGAATTTTATTAAAATTGCAATTTTCCACTTTTTTTCCTAGTTCGACCTTTGACTAGTTTTGATCTTTAGGTCTCAAATTTGCCCCAAATGATCCCAAATATTCTGAGAAGGTATATGAATGATATTAGAACATAAATATGTGTTTCAGGGATGAATTTGGACCTTTAAAATACTTCTGCAAATCCTCTTTCAATTCTGATCAATGTAGGTAACTTTACTAGTGATTTTCCTTTCACTAGTATTGGTCTCTAGGTCTCAAATTGACTCCAAATGCCTTCATATCTTCAAGGAAGGTGTATGAATGTTATTAGAACTTGAATATGATTTTTATGGATGAAATATGTCCACCAAAAGACCTCTGCAAACTCTCTTAAGATTCTGGACCAATTATGCAATTTTACTAGTAATTTGGGGTTCAAATCCCCCTGGGGTAAGTACTGAAAATGGCTTCCCAAATGCCTCCAAACCCACTCAAATTTATGAACAGACATATGTAATGTGTTAAATATTTTATTAAAGTCTCATATGCACCATTAATGGATTATTACAACTGTTCTCACCCTCTCCCATTCAACTGCAAAAATCCCCAATTCGACCCTTGGGGGAATGGCACTATTTCACCTCCCAATACAACTAAACTGAGTAAAAATGCTTCAAATGCTCAAGTACAGTACATGAAAATTTTAGAGTACATCCACGGAAGTATATTGATCACAAATATATCAGAGAATCATCCATTCATTCGAAATCATCATCAATACATTGGCTCCCAACAAGGTAGTGGGGAAATGGTATTGTTCTTCTATTAAAAATGAGATTTATACATTTCTACATGGAATTTCGACCTGAAACTTTTTGGAGATGAAGAAAAGAGTATTTAATTAATATTACAAAATAAATGGGGCATTAAAAGCTTCCCCAAAGAGTACAATAGCTCACCAAAAATGCCCTCCATCAAGGATCAAGAATATGCCATCAAAACTGGAAATGGTTGAAGGAGTGAGTTGCAATAGAAGAAACCATGAGATGCCCTGTAGCTTACACCTACAAATAAAGACTCCATTAAATCTCCAAATGAAATGTCTGAATGGCCTTTCCAATTACCAACTTGGATGGGAATCTTTCACCCTCGAAATTGGCTAAGGCAAGAAACTAGTCATCCACTAGCTCTCCCTCTTCACAAATGCAATTGCAAATTCTAAAAATGATCAAAATCTATTCTCATACTTCATTTCTACATTTTATAACCAACATTAACCTTTTAAGGGTCGAAATCCTCTCAATAGATTCAATAGATTTCCATTTAGGAAATATTCCACATTTGCTACTTGTATCCTAGTCCCAACCTTCCATCATCTCCCAAATTCGATTTTGAGTCTCTTTGGATTTTCCAACTCCCAAATTCACCTTCCTTGAGCCTATTTTTGGGGCGGACATGTCATAGTGGTCAGATGTCAGAGGTCAGGTCTGCAATTTTTAATAGTTGTCATAGATGCTCCATCATTGGTGTCATAGGGGCTAGGGAATCTAGCCCAAGTGTCCACAAACTTCCACTTTGACTCTTTATCTTCCATGGAGGTTACCAATCCTTCCCAATTCGACCTAAGATGCTCAATTACATGTTTTATGACTTATCAACTCTCCCAAGAGTGTTCACATTTCCATTAATTCGAATTTGCAAAAGAGAGATACCATGTATTATGAAAAATCAAGCTAGTGTGGGTCCCACATCCTCCATATGTCTCCAAAACCATTTGTCACCTAGGATTTCTCTTGAATTTCTTTATTCACTCTATTTATTAAATACTTGAACCCTTCTAATGTATAAACATCATTTATTATCCCACTTATTCCAAATCCCAAAGCTTCCACCCCAAACCTAGGAAACTAGTAATTTTTCTCCTTGGCAATTATTTGACCCTTAACATCAATTTTACAAACTCTAATGAATATGGCTAATGTGATTAGGCCATTGTGACCCAATTCCAAATTTGGGACATGACATATTGCTTATCAAACTCAACAGATACTTGATAAATATTTTTTTTCTAAATGCGATGGAGATAAATGTAGATTATTTTATCATTGTTAAAATCTAGGAGCATGAACGTTGTTAGGAAAAAGTTAGGGATAAAGATGATAAAGAATTCTGAACCAAGTTCTCATATAGTTAAAATCCTAGTAGATGCATTTGGTAAAATTGGTAAGAACACACGTTCAAAGGATTGCAATGCTGCTCGTCGTGTGTTGTCACAAGCAATTGCAAATAAGAACACCAGGGCCCTTCGTATTCTCAGGCTTACATCCGAACTAGTTAATTTGAATGTAAAAACCCTTCGTAGGTATTCTACTAGAAGAGGACATCTTGACACAACCGATCAGACAGATTTTTGGGCCTTTTTTGGTCGGTTGCCACGTCGTGACATGAAGCTAGTTGATGCAGTAAAGGGACTAGTGCGCAGTTTTTGCAATGATCACACAAGGCCTTCTTCAAACCGAAAGGATGTACTAAAACTAAGAAGGGGTTCAAAGGATCGTGAACCACATACTAAGCATCTTCTTGATATAACATAGACAGAGCTTTACGAGAAATTTAGGATTGAGCATAGACAATTAAACTTGGGGCAAAGATCTTTTGAGAAATGTAAGCCATGGTATGTTAGAATAAATACTCTTTGTAACACTTGTTGTTGTAGATACCATGTAGAATATGAATATTACTATGAAACATTTTTGTACATTTGTCGTGTGTTGCATACTAACATTGTGCAGGATTGCTCCATGACAATACCATCGACTTCATCAAGAGAATTCATTCATAGCATCATGTGCAATAGGCCCGAGGGGCAAACATACTATGCAAAATCTTGTTTGGATGGAACATGCTCCAACTGTGCTGGAATGGCATTATTGAGCCAATGTATGCATGAGAATGGAGACAGTGAATTTGGGAAAATGGTTACAGACATGAAAAGTTTCAAATATATCAACTATGAAATAGTCCCAGGGAAAGAAAGCAAAAAAATACAATTGGTGACATCTCAGGTATGCATTTATATCTATAAAATTATGTTGTAACGGTTACATTTCAATCCTTACTTACAACAAAAAATTGACATTGAGATCATTTTGTGTCACCAGGTACAAGTTAGTGACTTCATCAAGGAATTTATTGAAAAGACACATCAATATGTTCAGCATGTCCGCGTGGCACGATGGCAGGATGAGAAGTTTAGAATATGCAAAGATATATTTCCCCTTGGTACTATACTTTCAGTTGTTGATTTTGTCGAGAACTACACTCTGCAACCTCAAAATGAGATCCAAAGTCAGTATTATCACTCTGAGCAGGTTTCCTTGATGGTCCATATCACATATAGGCATGGCCCAAATAGCACTAAAGAGCAAAGAGAAATTCTGAAGGAATATCACTTCTACATAAGTGATGATAGGTGCCACGACTTCCACTATGTACATCATTGCTTCATCATGTTCTATGATCACTTGAAGGGAAGTAACATACAGATGGATTGACACTGGATTTGGTCTGATGGGTGTGCTGGTCAGTTCAAAAATGCACACATATTTCAGTGGTTGTGTTCATTGCATAAAAACTACAAAATGCCACATATGTGGAACTATTTTGAGATTGGGCATGGTAAAGGAGAGCATGATGAAGCCGGAGCATGTTTCAAAACAACCCTACGAAGAGAGGAATTGAAAGTATCTACAGAATCTACTATTCTAAATGCTCAATCTACAGTCAGGTGGTGCACGACAGTAATGGGAGAGGAATCAACTATGCGAGTAGAATCCACAAGAAAGAGACATGTGGAGAGATTTTTTTGGGAGGTGGTAGACATAGATCGTTCACATGCATGGGAATGCAAGACTGTGCCTGGGACTCGTGGCTTTCATTCGGTTCGAAGCTCTGATAACTCAGTATTTGAAATTTGGACCAGAAAACTCCCTTGTTTTTGCCCGCCTTGTTGTGATGGTGACTGGGATGGGTGTGAATCATTGGATTGGGTTGATGGATGGGATCGCATATCACTTCCACTTGATCATCGTGCAATTGTTGAGTTAACTCCGTTGGAAGAATACCAATCATCTATTTCTGCAGATTTTGATAATGTCTCAGACCTTGTACAACCCGGTATGATGCATTTCCTTAACATTTTTTGTTTGTTTACGTAGTCTTCAAATGCACATTAATGGCCTTGTATCGCACGAAAAATATTTGGATCATATAACTACAATCATATAATGCAGGGCACATATACGCAGTGGTTACCTCAAAAGATACTGAATGGGGTGATGAATACTGGTTGGCACGTTGTATATATGGAAAGCAAACCCTCATTATGTCCATGACTGACGATGAAAACAACCACTTTCCAACTGGGTCTATGGTTGTTAAAGGTGAATACTTGACACAGGACAGCAATGGAAGAAAGAAGGGTGGATAAGTTTAGAGGGATTACAAACCAGGTGCAAGTGTGTATCACTTTACCAACTTAATCATTGGCACAAACCTTCAGGTACGAACAATGCCTAGTCGAAATACATCGAAGGTACACTACTTCTTACCGGATACAGAGCACGAGAGACTAATTGAGACCATCAGTATAAGAGATGATCCGGAGGGCTTGGTTGTATGATAATAGGTGGGATCTAGCATGATGAGGTACGTTACATACTTTTAATACTATACTATTTATACTATTTGTAATTGAATATTGATATATGCTCAATTTTCACATGTATGTTTCATATGAATATGTCAATTTTGCATTCTTGATATGCCAAATTTACGTTTATGTTGTTTATAAATATGCCAAAAGTTCTCTTGTATGTCAAGTTTATGAATATGCCATTTTTTACATATGATCAGTAAGCCCTAAAATTATATTATGTTCATCATTTTGGTTATTGGCTTCACCCAACAAAATTAATTCAATTCATGCTCACTATATTAAACAATACACTTATATTAAATTTAATTCATGTCTTGTTAAATATTTCATAATGAATTAGTTATTTGAGAGCACCACCTTAGACCAAGCCATCATCATCAACATATTTATCATCATCACCCTCATCATCATCATGGACTTGCAAAACCCTAGTTTCCAAAGTGTCTAGGCAAGTTCGGGCTGGGAACACTAACCATACCCACCCGGTGGATGATTTTCCAAAGTTGACCCCCGTGTGCAAAAATTGCACACTCCCACACTAAGAAAAACCCTAGTTTCCAAGATGGACCTGCAAGGTGACACATGGGCCACCGGGTAGGAGGGGAGGGGCACCCCTGGCACTATCCCGGTGTGCTGAATCCAACGGAGTTGATGGTTCGTCGATTCGAGCCACGGTCTTCATTCTATGGCTCGTCCCGTCTCACTTCCAGAAGGCCTTCAGTGACACCTGCTGGATACCTACCGGGGCCATAGAACTCTAACCATGCAACAAAATCGGGTTCCGGGGAGTCCTGTAGGTGTGTCTAGACAGGTTCGGGCTAGGAACACTATCCATACTTGCCCGGTGGATGATTTTCCAAAGTCGACCCCCGTGTGCAAAAATTGCACACTCCCACACTAAGAAAAACCCTAGTTTACGAAATGAATGCACAATGAAGCCACTGGGACATGGGGAGACGAGGGCGAGGGCCCCCTAGAGGAAATCGCACGGTAGGAGACCAACGGAGTCGACGGTTCGTCGGTCCGACGTCCAGTTTCCGAGTTATGTCGAGTTGCAAGTCTCATGAAAATGCCGTTCAGGGACACTTGGCGAATTTCTGTTTGGGAGCCAAAAAGAAAACGGAGTAGGAATATTGCATGTCGTTGGCTCCTGCAAGTGTGTGTGGGCAATGTTGATGTGGGAACACTACCAACACTAGCTAGGGGGAGGTTTTTGCAGAGTTGACCCACCAATGCGAGATTGCATGCAATTAAACTGAGCAAAACCCTAGTTTACGAAATGAATGTACAATGAAGCCACTGGGCCATGGGGAGACGAGGGAGAGGCCCCCCTAGAGGTAATCGCACGCCAGGAGACCAACGGAGTCGACGGTTCATCGGTCCGATGTCCGGTTTCCGAGTTATGTCGAGTTGCAAGTCGCATGAAAATGTCGTTCAGGGACACTTGGTGAATTTCCATCTGGGAGCCAAAAATCAAACAGAGCAGGAAGATTGCGTGCCGTTGGCTCCTGCAAGTGTGTGTGGGCAATGCCGACGTGGGAACACTACCAACACTGGCTCGGGGGATGTTTTTGCAGAGTTGACCCACCAATGCGAGATTGCATGCAATTAAACTGAGCAAAACCCTAGTTTATGAAATGAATGTACAATGAAGCCACTGGGCCATGGGGAGACGAGGGAGAGGGCCCCCTAGAGGTAATCGCACGCTAGGAGACCAACGGAGTCGACGGTTCGTCGTTCCGACATCCGGTTTCCGAGTTATGTTGAGTTGCAAGTCGCATGAAAATGTCGTTCAGGGAAACTTCGTGAATTTCCGTCCGGGAGCCGAAAAGCAAACGGAGCAGGAAGATTGCATGCCATTAGCTCCTGCAACTGTGTGTGGGAAATTCCGATGTGGGAACACTGCCAACACTGACTCGGGGGAGGTTTTTGCAGAGTTGACTCACCAATGCGAGATTGCATGCAATTAAACTGAGCAAAACCCTAGTTTATGAAATGAATGTACAATGAAGCCACTGGGCCATGGGGAGATGAGGAAGAGGGCCCCCTAGAGGTAATCGCATGCTAGGAGACCAACATAGTCGATGGTTTGTCGGTCCGACGTCATGTTTCCAAGTTATGTCGAGTTGCAAGTCGCATGAAAATGCCGTTCATGGACACTTGGTGAATATTCGTCTGGGAGCCGAAAAGCAAACGGAGTAGGAAGATTGTGTGCCGTTGGCTCCTGCAATTGTGTGTGGGAAATGCCGATGTGGGAACACTGCCAACACTAGCTCGGGGGAGGTTTTTGCAGAGTTGACCCACCAATGCGAGATTGCATGCAATTAAAACTGAGCAAAACCCTAGTTTAGGAAATGAATGTACAATGAAGCCACTGGGCCATGGGGAGATGAGGGAGAGGCCCCCCTAGAGGTAATCGCACGCCAAGAGACCAACGGAGTCGATGGTTCATCGGTCCAACGTCCGGTTTCCGAGTTATGTCGAGTTGCAAGTCGCATGAAAATGTTGTTCAGGGACACTTGGTGAATTTCCGCCCGGGAGCCAAAAAGAAAACGGAGCAGGAAGATTGCGTGCCATTGGCTCCTGCAAGTGTGTGTGGGAAATGCTGACGTGGGAAGATGTACACCAAGAATATTTATTGAAATGTAATCCATTTTATAATTTAAGCCACTTTTAAATATTTGAACTTCCATATTATTTTTGAAAGAGTAGAATATTTCAAGTGGTTAATATTTTGAAAAATGAAGAACTTCTTTTTATGGTTATTTCGGAGAAGAATTGTTGAAGAATATGCCACAATAAATTTGCATACCATTGCCTTTTACTTTTAGTGAAAATGAGTTACATTCAAATCATGAAAAGCACCTTTTGTTTTAGTAGCATCCACCAACTATTTCTTTTTAATAATTATATTATAATAAAATAATATAAAACACAATTTTTAAATACGACACAAGAAATAAAAAAGAGCTCCCATCTCCTTTTTAGCAAAGTCTACTTTATATTACAAACTCTATTATCCTCTTAATCGCCCATGTTCTCTCGAGACTCAAACTACTTTATAAGCAGGTGGTATGCTCTCTTCCACAGACAACAATGACATATTAACTAGCAATTTCCCTAGAATGTGCAATGGGTGTGCATGAGTGAGTTCGTTGAAACCTTGAAAAACATTGTATTGCATTTAGTTTGATTAAATTACATGAGCAAGAACTTTGACATAACTTGTAATGATCATCCAAAATCACAAATTTTAATTAGATACCAATTAGTGCATGCATGTAGTGAGTTCGTTGAAACCTTTAAATATAATAGTTTGTTCTTTTGACATAGTGCATTCATGAGTAATAGATAATCCACACAAATCAACACATTAGATTGACACAAGAACACATGGAAACCGAAGAACAAATACAAAGTAAAATGTATCATTCATTTATAAGTGAAATGTCAATGTGCATGTCTCCAAAAGTACATATATATCCAAAAGTATCCAAAAGTGCATGTCTCCAAAAGTACATGTATATCCAGAAGTATCCAAAAGTACATGTATCCAATGAAGTCAATGTACATGTCTCCAAAAGTATATTCATAATAAAGTTAATGTACATGTCTCCAAAACTGAATGTATCAAAAAGTACATATATATACAAAAGTATCCAAAAGCACATGTGTCCAAAACTATCCAAAACTATCAAAGCCACATGTACATGTATCCAAATGCACATATATCCCATAAGACACATCAAAACTCAAGCTTCCTCTTGTTCTTTCCCGACGTTGATCCTCTAGTAAAATCTCTAGGATCAATGTGCGTCTCTGGATCCTACGAATTAAATATCAATTGTTAAATTCAACTAACTATGTACACTAATACATTAGCTCAACAATTATCAATTGGTGCATGGAAAGTGCATGAAACACTTGGTCACTGAAGGACATCTCACCTCAACTGACAAAGGAGATTGCGTTGCTTGTGTAGCAGATGGATCCGTTGGTTGAACATCCAGGATGGTCGAACCAGGGGGGCCAGGAACTACTCCTGCTGGTGGTGGCTACAATGAAAAAATGTTGAAATAGTTAGAAATGCATGAATAAACAATAGACAACAATAATAAACTATGTAAAGATAATGTTGAAATAGTTAGATACCTGTGTGTGATCAGTTTCCATTGCAGATGCGGCACTAACTGCTGCATCAACCATCGATGCGAGGTTTTCAGTAGACAACTCGGGTTCCTGATGCAGTAAACATGCAATTCAAACATTAACAAAAACAATTTATGCATTGGATTTCAAGTTAAACAACAAATATCATCGAAGGATATACATTACCATGGTGTGAGTAAGCCCATGGTCGTGGGCAGCTGGAATCTTTCTAGGAGTAGAACGCCTCACATACACACGACCCTTGTTCACGAATGGCCTGGAGGGAGATACACATCCAGGCAATGGTCCAGATGTCTCGGATGGTGCCTACAGTCAGCAAGTGTTCATGTAGTTAGACATGCATGATTCAACAAACAAACATGTATTTAAAAAATGTCATTTTTAATTGTTTACCTGGAGCCCAGATGTTTCATGGGACGGTATGACCATGGGTACTACCTCCACATTACCTTGCCCCAGTGAAGGATCTGCCATCTGCAAGTTTAATAATTGTAAATATTAGACCGTAGATAGCATTAATGAACTAAAATGTAAAGTATGTGGAAATTAACAAATTAACAAGTATTAAAAAACTGAAATTTTAAAATGTTTACCTCGGTGTGAGATACGGCAATAGGTGGTATATAAGATGGGCCTACCAAATGGGTAGCATCATGCCCCCCTGTAGAGTCTGGAACATCCGGCTCTGGGGCGTCGCTGCCGGCATAAAGCATCAACTGCAAGTTCACAAAATTAATATATTAGCTCAAACTATATATATGTGTACAAAGACGAAAATAAATAAATAATTTATTGCAATTAACCATCAACATACCTCTCTCAAAAACCCACTGAAGGCAACATCTGAGGCAAGACCATAGCAGGGACGACCACATGATGTGCACTCGTGAGGATCAGTACTAGGATGGGGATGTGTCGATGGTCCTGCACTAGTGGATGGACCTGATGGTCCTGCACTAGTTGATGGTCCTGCATGGTGACGGACAGATGTCCCTTCCTCACCCATATGTTGAACCATAGTGCCATGGCGAACAACCGCCCGTGCCAAACTAAAAAATGCATCCCGTGTCTGCGGAATAATACGATGTGCAGGTGGGACATCTGTCCCAGGAAACTGCCTGCGAGGTGCAGGGATAGGGCGATCCTGGTCTCGAAGCCTGGCATTGGGTCGGTTTTGGGGAATCCCCCCACCGATCCCCTGAAACTGCAAGATGTCAAAATAGTTAATGTGTTTATGCAACACGAACTCTGCGTACATCTTTCGAAGGAAATATAATGGAATTTCCCTGTTGTTGTGTGGTGGCATATCAAAAACCATGTACCATCTGTCCATCCAGTTATCAACAAATGGTTGAAATGTGCACCACTCAATGAAGATATGCGGCCTGTTTTCATTTGGGATTTCCCCCGTCCGAGGGTCCCTAAACAATGCAAATATGAGCTCTTTGGATATTTTCAACTTTTTTATTGCATTGTAATCTAGCCCATCAGCATATTGTTGTCTTTTTCTTTCTCTATATGATGCAATATCATATAGTAAATTTGTAGACTGTGAAATGGTGTCAACAATTGTATCGAAGGTTGATGCAAGCGAGCGGCGAATCTTGTCACCACCAATAAAAGATGCACTTATGCCCCTCAAGTGGGAAAGCTCAATAAATATCTCGGCATTGGTGTCCATAGCCGCAACTGCAATAAAGACATTAATACGAAAATCATTAGAAACATATACATGGTATATAATGACATCTCGTCAAAATTAAAAATGTATTAAATCAAACTCAAGTACAAGCAATTTAATGGCATTCACTTACATACATGTAAAACTTAAAATTAAACATTTAACAATTAAAAAGTAAGTTAGTCAGATTGGCAGAGAGGAGGAGGAGGAGGAGGAGGACAATCAGGGCAGTGATGAGTTTGTTGATTTAGGCATGGAGGAGGACTATTGAGTCATTGACAGATGGGATTCTTCCATCTTGATCCACTCCTTTTTTGTATTTACTATTAGACTATTAGTCTATTTGGCATTTGCCAGTGCCCAGTGGCATTCTGACATCTATGTAATACATCTTGATTTTGATGACTTAATGAGAAATATGGTTCCGAGTCTCTGACATGCATCTATGTGTCTCAATGTCTCATTGTGATTTGTGATTGTGAATGACAAATGTGTTGTGATTTGTGAATGATCTAATTTCTATTGAATATTTCATATTTGTAATTGTAAATGTAATTTCTATTGAATATTTGTAATTGTAAATGTTAAATTTTATTGGATCTATATGTCTATATTTTTAAATTTTAATATATTTTAAAAATATATTAATTCCGGGGGTCACCGTGTCCTACGTGTCCTAATTCCGGGGGCACCGTGTCTAGTAGGGACACTCGTGTCCCATGTCCTTGTGTCGGGTGAGTTCTATTTTTTTCAATTTTTGGTTGGGTTAGGAATTTTTGAGTTTTTGAAACGGGATTCATTTTAATTATTCACTCATCTTGGTTGAGGGAGATGTGAATTTAATTAGAGATTGGGTTATCCCCAATTTTATCAATATTACAAAACTAGGTTGTTTTAAACAATTAAAAAATAGTAATTTAGGTTAAGAAATGACAAAAAAAGGTATGGGTGAATGAATTATCTGATTAGATGACAATCCACCGGTGAATTTATCTCCCCTCCAGCTAAATCGAGCAACACTGATACTTTAGGGCACACAAACCGTCCTCGTCCAGGGTCTATTTCGCATTTCTGATGTGTGAGTGCCGCGAGTGGTCGGGAATCGTCAGGACTGTGTATTTAAATTGATTTTAGATTTCAATAACGCGTACGCGTTTTGTAACTACATAACGCGTACGCGTTTTGTAGTTATATAACGCATATGCATTATGGTTACCTATCCTACATGTCCATTGACATGTCAGACTCGGGTCTTACCATGGCAGGTGCTAAATATTAGAAACGCGTTATGTTTTATGTATCAGGAACGAGTTTTGAAAAAGTAGCATTGCATCTAAAGTGACTGTCATTAGCTTGCACTGACCCTATTATGAGGGCGTTCTGCCTCTATTAGATTAGAGTAGGTTGTGTTTTAATGGCACATAGATACTTTTTTTATTTATACATAGTTTTTTCCTAATATGATATGCAACTACTATTGATAACATGTAATTTACAGTAGAGAACCATATAAGAAGAGTTAAATATCCTAAGCTTAATTAATATCAGTCATGCAAATTAGATAAGTTCAATAGTGATCTCATTAGATGACAATAGGCTAATAGAGATGCAATTATAAGAGTTAGTCCAATAAACATAAATAAATAAAATTATCATACATTTATAGGATATCATAGAACATAATTTAATAAGTAAAAGATACTTATCAACTTTTTAAGTGTCCAATTGAATTGGAAACTTTCACGTTCCACCCAATCATAGACCTCGAACAGATCCTTGTTCGTTCTATAGGTCACCCCCGAGTTGGACCAAGCACACTAGAGTAAGGAGACTAAGTTCGTGTTCTCTATCTTGATTACTACAACAGAGTAGTCACAAGGTTTTTTACCAGCTCTATATAGAGTCCTATAATTTCTTTCCCCTTGTTCATACCACAATCCTTCTCGGATTCATCAATATTATTTCATGGAAAACTGAGTGCTCATGGACCTACAACTGAACCCTCCAATGAACTAGCGACCATTACCCCCTGTAATTTCAACTCTCTGCTATATTTATTCTCAAGGAAAAAATCTCTTATTTTTCATTCATGTAGCTTTTCTTTAATTTATGAAACTCATGCTTTGTGTTTTCTTTCCTTTACTTTTTATCTTTCTTTAGGAAACAATTTTAAACTTTCTTTTAGCTCTCTTTATCTCTTTTATTTTCAATTTATTAATATGTGTTTATCCTCACATTTGTCCTATTTTCTATTTTGGATTTTTGGTTTGGAAACTACTTTAGAACTTAACCTATCCTCTACAATGCTTTACCCCTCTTTAGAAGATTAATCCCCATCAGTTGGAAATTTAAAAGGAGATAAATAATATAATCATAAGGTCTTTTATTGTATGTGATGCTTGACAGCCTAGCAGCTCAACATCAATCACACATAGCAAGTCTACTTAGTCTCGGTGCTCCAGATCCTATAACTCAACACTAACTCAAACAAATGAGTCTAGGTAGTCTAGGTGCTCCAGATCCTTTAGCTCAACAACAACTTAACCCAAAATGAGACTAAGTAGTGTAGGTGCTTCATAGCGTACAACTCAACACCAACTCAAATAGATTGAGTTTAAATAGTCTAGGTGCTCGAGAGCCTACAATCTCAACACCAAACTCAAACATAATAATAATATAAAGGGTCTTAGTTTTGGGATATTACAGAGGTGCACTGGAGGTGGCCTAGTTTGAGGATTAAAATATTTTAGATGTCTAGTGTCACTCAATACTAACATATTGAAATTTTATATAACATAGACAATGGTGAAGTTGACAGAATTAGGTTGCGGGCAAGCCATTTACGAGTACGAGGCCTAAATTTTTATTTAAAATACCTTCGATGCGTAATTTGGGGTTCTATGAAAACCTAGTCGTTAGCCTACATCGCTTGAAAATTTCCCCTTCATGAAGAAACTTACATTGTATCTTATATCTCTATCTTTTGTTGAGTCATTCTTGCATTGAAAACATACTTACACTAAAACCTGCAAAGCACTTTGGATTTAAATAAATAATCACAAAATGAGGAGAATAATAATAAAAGTTTAAAAAGAATATATATATATATATATATATATATATATATATATATATCAATCTATTAAAGTTCGAATCTCCCCCAAGAAAAGAAAAGGAAACAAAAAAAGGAAACCAACGTATGTGAGTTCCGCAAATGAGTTTTCGGTAAACTTTAGAAACTCTTCGAAATGTGTTCGCAAATTTGAAGAAACCCGCGGATGTTTCGGGAAAATTGAACAAGTTCCACTGATGTTTCGGGAAAAATCAGTTAATTTCATAGAAACTGTCAGCAAAACTCAATCAATTTTACTCATACTGTCAGCCAAAATTAGCCAATATAAAATTGGCCGGTGGTGTATCCATTGCCCACACCCACATGTTTTTGTATTTTAAACGTAACAAGGTGGAGCTTATTTATTGAAGGGAAGCAAAGTCAAAGTTCAGTGTTCATAAAGTTGAAGGGGTATCTTAATGGAATTTGAGACTTAGGTTTAGCAGAGTAGAGGGGACGTAGCGTAGCTTAGTTATTTCCTTTTTATTTTCTTTCATTTTAAATTTTATTTTTTTTAAGTTGTTTAAAGTTTTAAGCAAATGAATGATGCTAGATAAGCCTAGGATTAGGCTAGCTTAAAAACAAGCTAGGAAATTATATTATATTTGATTTGTTTTTAGCGTTTACCTTATGTTAATTAAATTTTGTTTTACTTTATTTTGTTATAATTAGGTTTATTTGTTACTCAAATTCATATTATCTATATATATATATAATTAGATCTATGTGTAGTATATTTTAATTTTATATTTTAGTTTATTTTTATTCCATTTTAAGTTATTTTGTTATTTTATTATGTTTAGTTAGTTTTGTTTTTATTTTAATAAAACTTTAAAATAGTATGATTAAAACTAAGTCAAGGATACGGTGGTTCATTGGTGGGGATAGATGGATTTCATTCCATCCATCCGAGTTCAATTTTGTTGAGACATATTCTAGCTTGGATGATCGACTGATGGTTTGCTTGATCTACCATCCACGATATATGGGGAAGTTTGTTGAGATTTCCCGTGTGTGTGTGTCATGTCCCAAATTTGGAATTGGGTCACAATGGCCTAATCACATTAGCCATATTCATTAGAGTTTGCAAAGTTGATGTTAAGGGTCAAATAATTGCCAAGGAGGAAAATTACTAGTTTCCTAGGTTTGGGGTGGAAGCTTTGGGATTTGGAATAAGGGGGATAATAAATGATGTTTATACATTAAAAGGGTTCAAGTATTTAATAAATAGAGTGAATAAAGAAATTCAAGAGAAATCCTAGATGACAAATGGTTTTGGAGACATATGGAGGATGTGGGACCCACACTAGCTTGATTTTTCATAATACATGGTATCTCTCTTTTGCAAATTCGAATTAATGGGAATGTGAGCACTCTTGGGTGAGTTGGTAAGTCATAAAACATGTCATTGAGAATATTAGGTCGAATTGGGAAGGATTGGTAACCTCCATGGGAGATAAAGAGTCAAAGTGGAAGTTTGTGGACACTTGGGCTAGATTCCCTAGCCCCTATCACACCAATGATAGAGCATCTATGACAACTATGACAAATTGCAGACCTGACCTCGGACATCTGACCACTATGACATGTTGGCCCCAAAAACAGGCTCAAATAAGGCGAATTTGGGAGTTGGATAAGCCAAAGAGACTCAAAATCGAATTTGGGAGAAGATGGGAGGTTGGAACTAGGAGACAAGTGGCAAATGTGGAATATTTCCTAAATGGAAATCTATTGAATCTATTGAGAGGATTTCGACCCTTAGAAGGCTAATGTTGGTTATAAAATGTAGAAATGAAGTATGAGAATAGCTTTTGATCATTTGTAGAATTTGCAATTGCATTTGTGAAGAGGGAGAGCTAGTGGATGACTAGTTTCTTGCCTTAGCCAATTTCGAGGGTGAAAGATTCCCATCCAAGTTGGAAATTGGAAAGGAAATTAAAAAATTTCATTTGGAGCTTTAATGGAGTCTTTATTTGCAGGTGTAAGCTACAGGGCAGCTCATGGTTTCTTCTATTTCAGCTCGCTCCTTCAACCATTTCCAATTTTGATGGCATATTCTTGATCCTTGAGGGAGGGCGTTTTTGGTGAGCTATTGTACTCTTTGGGGGAGCTTCTGATGCCCCATTTCTATTTTAATATGAATTAAATACTCTGTTATTTATCTCCAAAAAGTTTCAGGGCGAAATTCCAGGTAGAAATGTATAAATCTCATTTTTAATGGAAGAACAATGCCATTTCCCCACTACCTTGTTGTGAGCCAATGTATTAATGATGATTTCGAATTAAAGGATGATTCTCTGATATATTTGTAATAAATATACTGCCATGGATTTATTATACAAGTTTCATGTACTGTACTTGAGCATTTGAAGCATTTTTACTCAGTTTAATTGCATCGGGAGAAGAAATAGTGCCATTTCCCCAAGGGTCGAATTGAGGATTTTTGCAGTTGAATGGGAGAGGGTGAGAACAGTTGTAATAAACCATTAATGGTGCATATGAGACCTTAATAAAATACTTAACACATTACATACCTCTGTTCATAAATTTGAGTGGGTTTGGAGGCATCTGGGAAGCCATTTTCAGTACTTACCTTAGGGGGATTTGAACCCCAAATTACTAGTAAAATTGCATACTTGGTCCAGAATCTTAAGAGAGTTTTCATAGGTCTTTTGGTGGCTATATGTTATCCTTGAACATCATATTCAATTCATAATATCATTCATAAACCTTCCTTGAAGATTTGAAGGCATTTGGAGTCAATTTGAGACCTAGAGACCAATACTAGTCAAAGGGAAATCACTAGTAAAGTTACCTACATTGACCAGAATTGAAAGAGTATTTTCAGAAGTGTTTTAAAGGTACAAAGGCATCCCTAAAATGCATATTTATGTTCTAATATTATTCATATACCTTCTCGGAATATTTGGGGTCATTTGGGGCAAATTTGGGACCTAGAGATCGAAACTAGTCAAAGGTTGAACCAAGGAAAAAAGTGGAAAATTGCAATTTTAATAAAATTCCTAACAAGGGACATTACAGTGGTATTAGAGCATGGTCCTTTCACCTGTGTATTAGGTACATACATTCAACAATAATTGGCAGACATTTCTTACTATTATGATGAATCCTATGAGTACAATTCTTATGAGGAATATGCAGATGCTTATGAGCAATATGAAGCAGAATGTGAATGGTATGAGGAAGAGGTGCCATCATGCAACACTTCTTACAATTTCAAGAGAAATGAAGATTATTCTTATGAATTTAAATCTGATGAATATGAGTGTGTCACACCAACCAAGGATAATTCTATGGATGAGTTCCAAAGATGGAGAGCAAAATATAAAACCTTGCCCCAACAATATAAAAAATATCAAGAATATCTTGCTTTTAGCAAAAATACACAAAATGCCATGTCTTTTGAGTACTATGCTGAACATGTTTTTGAAAATAGGCCCAAAATGAAGATGCGGAGTTAGTGAAGAAAGGTTTATGCCCTTCTTGTAAAAATCCTTGGAGCGAGTATCATATATGTGTGTATGAAATGATGTCCTCCTTGAGGAGAGCTTTTGAGATTTATTCAAGAAGAGATTCCAAATATATTGATCCTAAGGAAAACAAGGGGCAAAATGCACAATCTTTCTTTAAGGAGCAAAAGGAAGAGACATCACAAGAGCATGAAGAAGATTCTATTGAAAATATGGAAGATCATTTCGAGACACCTTCTAGCTTAGACATGAACCAAAGAGCATCTACTGATGGATGCTTAAACTATGAAGGAGTACCTACTGATGGGTTCTCACACCTCTATGTTGGTGACATAGAGATCACTTTTGAAAGTGTTTCTACAAGTACAAGTTTCATTAAGCATGATAATGAAGACCTTGTAGCAGTTGAAGAAGAACCAAGATCAACTTCCCCATCACCACTTGAGCTTCATGAAGTTGGTCCAAGCAAAATTGAAGAAGATGAGGAGGTTAATTTGCAAGAGCCTCATTTTCTTGAAGGGTCCTTAAATATGAATGAAAATAAGATCCAAGAGTCCCTCAGCATTCTCCATGACACTCAAGCATTGGTGTCAAATTCTTGTTGGAGAGCTACTTCATTGGAGGAAACATCCTTCCTTGAAGACATGGAGAAGATTCAAGGAGCAACGTGCCACATCAAAGGTAATTTCATGTCTTTGCTTTTTGATAGAAACCATTTGTTTGAGCTTAATGAATTGTTACATGATGCATACTTGAAGAATAATGAGGATATTCATAAGCTCACAATTCAAAATGAGCAACTTCTTGAAAAGTTGCAAGATACTTGTTTTTCCTCCTATGTTTCAGATTGTCAAATGGTAGATTGTTTGGAGGATTCTCATGACATGGTGGATCATGAGAAATTTGGGAATTTGAATGTGCTTAATGTGTTTGAAGATGAACTTGAAGAGATCCAAACACTTGATGTGGTGGAAGAGGAACCTGAATTGTCTCTTGATGAAGCTTATGCAATTTTTAAAGAAGAGCATGATTCCTCTACATGGGAACCAATATATGACAAAGGTTTCCCACTTTTGAAGGAGTTGCATGATACTACCCACATGCATCCTTCCCATGATGAAACTTCTGCACTTTTTGATCATTTGGGTGATTTGGTTCATTCTCCTACATCCTACAATTCCATGTTTTGCAACATTAGTCTCAACGAAGTATGGGTGAAAAGGTTCTTTTTGATGGTGCCACATTAGGAGTATGGAACTCCTAGATTTACTTTTTATGATGATATGGTTGGAGCACATTCTTATTCACATTTGTAGCAGCATACTTTGTTACTTTATGATGATGCACATCTACATGGATGCACCTATGATATGGATTTGAGTCACTTGAAGACTCATGGTTTTTCTTGCTCAACACTGGGTTCATTTGATGTTAGAGGAACTTCATCCAACACTTGGATGAATAGATTTATGATGGGAGAACATTTTTGTTGGCAGCCACATACTTTGTTACATCTTTATGATTCTCACATTCATGGATGTATGGGTGAGACTTCTTTGAGTCATTTGAAGTCTCCTTGTTTTTTCTGCTCATTATTTGGTTCAGATTTTAGTGGAGATTCTTCATTCACTTCTTGGATGAAAGAATACATGGTTGAATATTTTGATGCATATCAAATCTTTTTGGAGCAGCATTATAGGACATGGGATCCTCACCTATGTCCTTGGAGCAGATTTGATTGGTCACTTGAAGCTTGTATGCACTTGGAAAATCGCGGTCTACTTGCTTGGAGGTACAAGTACTTTCATGATTCTTTGATGAAGCACCTCCTTGATGTACATTTTCATTATGTAGTTATGTACTTTGATGATATATATTTTGTACTCATGATGTTTGGAAGAATGCATACAAGAAAATGGGATCCAGGAATCATCTTATCTGATGGTATGGGTTGGAGAGCACTCTTCATTGTTGGGGTGCAATACAAGCAATGGGACCCTGGAATAATTTTTATCTCATTGGTTTCAATTTTTTGGGGGAAACAAGAAGTATGGGAGATGGATTTCCCACTTAATAAATTGATTTTTATCAGAGTAGTGCAGCAGCAAGCATGGTGGTTCCTCTCTAAAATCTTCATGGAAACTCAAAGACTCAAGGTTTGGCAATTCAATGGCAACTTCAAAGAATTATACAGAAAGCAGGTTCTTCAACACCCATGTTTGAAATTGCTTGAGGACAAGCAATATTGGGAAGGGAGGATTTGTCATGTCCCAAATTTGGAATTGGGTCACAATGGCCTAATCACATTAGCCATATTCATTAGAGTTTGCAAAGTTGATGTTAAGGGTCAAATAATTGCCAAGGAGGAAAATTACTAGTTTCCTAGGTTTGGGGTGGAAGCTTTGGGATTTGGAATAAGGGGGATAATAAATGATGTTTATACATTAGAAGGGTTCAAGTATTTAATAAATAGAGTGAATAAAGAAATTCAAGAGAAATCCTAGATGACAAATGGTTTTGGAGACATATGGAGGATGTGGGACCCACACTAGCTTCATTTTTCATAATACATGGTATCTCTCTTTTGCAAATTCGAATTAATGGGAATGTGAACACTCTTGGGTGAGTTGGTAAGTCATAACACATGTCATTGAGAATCTCAGGTCGAATTGGGAAGGATTGGTAACCTCCATGGAAGATAAAGAGTCAAAGTGGAAGTTTGTGGACACTTGGGCTAGATTCCCTAGCCCCTATGACACCAATGATGGAGCATCTATGACAACTATGACAAATTGCAGACCTGACCTCTGACATCTGACCACTATGAGATGTCAGCCCCAAAAACAGGCTCAAAGAAGGCGAATTTGGGAGTTGGAGAAGCCAAAGAGACTCAAAATCGAATTTGGGAGAAGATGGAAGGTTGGAACTAGGAGACAAGTGGCAAATGTGGAATATTTCCTAAATGGAAATCTATTGAATCTATTGAGAGGATTTCGACCCTTAGAAGGATAATGTTGGTTATAAAATGTAGAAATGAAGTATGAGAATAGCTTTTGATCATTTGTAGAATTTGCATTTGCATTTGTGAAGAGGGAGAGCTAGTGGATGACTAGTTTCTTGCCTTAGCCAATTTCGAGGGTGAAAGATTCCCATCCAAGTTGGAAATTGGAAAGGCCATTCAAACCTTTCATTTGGAGCTTTAATGGAGTCTTTATTTGCAGGTGTAAGCTATAGGGAAGCTCATGGTTTCTTCTATTTCAGCTCGCTCCTTCAACCATTTCCAGTTTTGATGGCATATTCTTGATCCTTGAGGGAGGGTGTTTTTGGTGAGATATTGTACTCTTTGGGGGAGCTTCTAATGCCCCATTTATTTTTTAATATGAATTAAATACTCTTTTATTCATCTCCAAAAAGTTTCAGGTCGAAATTCCAAGTAGAAATGTATAAATCTCATTTTTAATGGAAGAACAATGCCATTTCCCCACTACCTTGTTGTGAGCCAATGTATTAATGATGATTTCGAATGAAAGGATGATTCTCTGATATATTTGTGATAAATATACTGCCATGGATGTATTATACAAGTTTCATGTACTGTACTTGAGCATTTGAAGCATTTTTACTCAGTTTAATTGCATTGGGAGAAGAAATAGTGCCATTTCCCCAAGGGTCGAATTGGGGATTTTTGTAGTTGAATGGGAGAGGGTGAGAACAGTTGTAATAAACCATTAATGGTGCATATGAGACCTTAATAACATACTTAACACATTACATACCTCTGTTCATAAATTTGAGTGGGTTTGGAGGCATTTGGGAAGCCATTTTCAGTACTTACCTTAGGGGGATTTGAACCCCAAATTACTAGTAAAATTGCATACTTGGTCCAGAATCTTAAGAGAGTTTGCATAGGTCTTTTGGTGGCCATATGTTATCCCTGAAAATCATATTCAATTCCTAATATCATTCATAAAACTTCCTTGAATATTTGAAGGCATTTGGAGTCAATTTGAGACCTAGAGACCAATACTAGTCAAAGGGAAATCACTAGTAAAGTTACCTACATTGACCAGAATTGAAAGAGTATTTGCAGAAGTGTTTTAAAGGTACAAAGGAATCCCTGAAACACATATTTATGTTCTAATATCATTCATATACCTTCTCATAAGATTTGGGATCATTTGGGGCAAATTTGGGACCTAGAGATCGAAACTAGTCAAAGATCGAACCAAGGAAAAAAGTGGAAAATTGCAATTTTAATAAAATTCCTAACAAGGGACATTACAGTGTGAGCTTTCCTTGATTCCTTTGGAATAGCAGGAAGGTGGTGTTTCTGCATGAAAAGTATGATTAAAACTAAAATCGATTATTATTTTTGAAGGAAAACACAAATGCATTAAAAAAATGTGAAATTTCATGGCAAAAGTTTTTGTGGCCAAGATAGCACAAGACCTCATTGAAAAAATGGAGCACCAGTCATGGGACAAAAGAAAGCGTTAAGGATGTTCAATGATGACATCATGATAATGTGTTGGTCCCATAATCTAGTCATTGATTTTAACCCAATCATCAATTTCAAGCTTGTCTTATGACACCAAAAAGAACATACCAAACTTCAAGGTTGGAGTAGAAGGAGGCATTACGACATGAAGCATTGAATCACATTCGAAAATATCAGATAATGAACATTAAGATGCAGATTAAGGAATGATGTTGGCAACCTCAGATAATGATTTCACCATACCAGATTACATTTATTGAAAAACCAATATTTGTATCGATGGAGATACTCTCTATGACAAGATGTTAACAAAGTTGACATGCCATATCAAGAAAAATTCCCCTAGGTGACAAAAGCTATGTAAGGGAAAATTAGTAATGTCAACAGTCACCTAAAGGTGACTTAAATCAACTTTTTAATTAAATTTATTAAAAGAATTCCAAAAAGCCCAAGGGAACATGGAAGGCTAGGGGTCACCTATCTTTGACCTATATATTGTAATATCATTCAATGAGAAAAGTGGGGGGGGGGTTATTTTGCTTTGTAATTGTTGATGCACTCATTGCTAAAGATATGAATGAGGAGAAGTCTAGAATTGGATTTTATGTTCTGCAGTTTTGTTGCTCATTTATAAGAACCGATTTCTGGAATGAATGGGAGGATATAGAATTGAAGTGTTTTCTACATGGATATTGTACTTGTTTGATTGGCTATCATGGAACTATTTCCTTTACCTTTCATGGTTATTCAGTAAGAATGTTTTGATTAGGTGTTAGATTATTCTTATTGTTTTCAATTTCTTTTCCTATTATGTAATTGTGAATGCAGTCTCTATTTTCTATGAGCTGTAAATGTAGATTGTTTTAATATTATGGCCATTTGTAAATTTATTTCAGACTGTGGTTGTTGTGCATATATAATTTATCAGCTATATGAATTTGTATTTGTATATCAACCTCATTTGCATATCGTCCTTTAATATTTCTCCCAGCTAACTGGGATAGGTCATGATAGTTTAGGTTGCATTTAGGTGAAGGAATCCACTAGTATGACTTGGAAGAGGAGGGGTGGTAAGACGAAACGTAAGAACCTACACATTACTTTGTGAGGCTTATCTAAACCCTAGTTGGATTTGTGTGTTTAGTATAGGTTATTTTAGGTTTCATATTAGGTTAAATCATTCAACATTTATTTAAAATATAAAACCCTAACCGGTGGGTCAGGCCACAAGTGGGAAAAAAAAAACCTCTTTTAAATAATATATTAAAACGACATCCATGCCATATTCCGGATGGGTTCCCTATTCCAAACGGCGAGGGGTCTAATTTGTACCTCTCATTGGGGAGAACCCTTACCGTCGAAACAAGGATTTTTTCGATCGTCAACATATTTCGCGCTAGAAGGATAGCCAAATGAAAAGACAACCTACGTGAAGGTATTTCACTTATATTGACTAATTATTAATGGATTATCCCCATATCCCTGTATTGGAACATGCTTTCAACACACCAAGACCACCTGGAAGCATTTCCAAGAAGACAGTCAATCTCTTGTCACAATTCAAATTTGATGGTGAAGGGAACTCCTCTACGTTTAGACTTATCATTCATTTTGATGTCACATGTCAAAGTCTAAAAATTTAGCGAGATGCTTAAATATGCAGGTTATTTATGTTTACTTTTGAAGGATGAATTAGGTCTTGGTTCAAAACGCTACCACCCAAGTCTATTCACAGTTAGGTGGGATGGGTCATGATAGTTTAGGCTTCATTTAGGTTAAGGAGTCCACCGGTATGAATTGGAAGAGGAGGGGTGGTAAGATGAAAGGTAAGTACCTATGCATCACTTTATGAGGCTTCTCTAAACATTGGTTGCATCGGTGTATTTAGTATAGGTTATTTTAGGATGCATATTAGGTTAAATCATTCATCATTTATTTAAAATAGAAAACCCTAATAGGTGGGTCGAGCCACAACTAGAAAAAAAATCCTCTTTTAAAGGATATCTTAAAACGACAGTTGGTTGTATTCGGGAAGGGATCCCTATTCGAAATGGTGAGGGGTATAATTGGGACCTCTCATTGAGGAGAACCACTCCTTTCGACGCAAGGGTTTTTCTGAGTGTCAACACTATGTATTTAGAGCTCTTAGCAACACCATAGTATAGAGTGATGTTGAAGCACTCTAAAATAATGATTTATTTGATTGAGTTTACTATTTTAGATTTTTTGAAATTTGAATGTGTTTTATTTTTGACATATTAATAGATCACATTTAATAATTACATTGAGAGTATCTAGGTGCTTTACAATCCAGTGTTTGGGAAATGTTGTCACATAACGTTATGTAACATTTAAGGTGGATCTATGTTGGTTGTAATAGAAATAAAATTAATTCATGAAAGTTAAATAATTTCATATTCTTAATTCCAAGTTACATAAGATAATAAGATAAAATATTTATTTTATAATCTTAATTCCAACTTGATGGAGGAGAGAAGGATGGATTGGAGCATCTAGGGTTTCTGCAGTTTTCTTAGGCTTTTAATCAGTAAGGCACAAGCATTTTTAGGGATTAGGTTTTGTTTTAGTTGGGAGCATGGAGGTGGAGAGGGGAGGGATCATGCCCTTCCTTGAAGGCTGACGATTGAAAGGCTTCTAATAAGAAAAATGAAGTGTCGCGATCAGGAGTGGGAGGAGTTTGGTCGAAAGGTTCAACAAGGTGTAACAAGTGGTAGGAGGCTGGGGCAATGTATACCCAAAATGGCATAGATCCCATCCCTCCAGATCAGATCTAAGAAGCTAAGGGGACAAATTCAATATATGACAGATCATGGAATGATTGGTAAGTTTTTGGGTATTTTTCCATCAAAAAAATCATTAATCTGGTGGATAAATATGACTTGGAAAACAACGGGGCATTACAATCTATAGTTGGGGTCCAAAGGTTTCTAAGTTATGATTGTGTTTCTCAACTTAGAAGATACGGAAAAAATCTTGAACGGGGGGCGTATTTTTATTATTTGGTGGGCTTGTTCTTGCAACCATGGAAGGAGAATTTTAATCTAAATAGAGAAGATTTGAGCAAAGCTTCGATGTGAATTTGCTTGTATTCACTCCGAAGGAAATATAGGGAACTAGGAATCCTAGATGATATAGGGAACTTGTTGGGATATTTTGTGAAGGTGTCGGAGCAGACTAAAGTTGTTCAATATACTTCTTATGTTAGGATCTACATTTATATGGACATTTCAAGATATATACCGGAGGCAATAAATCTTACATGGGATGATGAGGATTGGATGCAAACTTCGTATTATGAGCATGTTCCCTTTTGACGCAAGAAATTCCATGAGCATGACCATCTCTATAGGGAATAACAAAGAAATATAGTTTCTACTCAAGTGAATATTATAGAGGAAAGATATAAAGATCAATTTACAAAGGTCTCTAATATAATATAGACTGGGAGAAAGCATGCGATATTAGATACAAGGAAAAATCCCTCGACGATGAATAGTTTCGAGGTGTTGAATCATATTCCAAACAATGAAACTAATCCTAAGAAAGAATATAAGGAAGTGGAAATAGGGAGACCATCTTTTGTGTCAATTGAAAATACAGATCAAGAGGAATCCCAAATTGAAACCAAGTAGGATAAATAGGAAGATATAATCATGGAGGATGAAGATGAGAAGATGGATATATCCAAAATTGATCTAGATGGGATTAGAGAGGCTTGCGCAAATTAGCACCAGGGAAATATTTCCCTTCAGAAGGTCCATCTTTTTCATGCTTCAATTTTGAAATCATTGGCCTTGAAATTGTTAGGGATAACAGGAGTAATTCCTAGGTATAACAAAAGAAATTATAAAGAAATATTAGAGAAGTGGGGAAGAAGAAGTAAGATCCAAAGGATAACATAGGTAGGGGAAAAACTAGTGGACTCTGGCCAGTATCCTACTATCAAGGAGGCTTTGGATTCTATTTAAAGTATTTCCCAATGAAGCTGATCTCATGGAATAAAAGCGGTTATAACAGTTTCCAAAAGGTTAGACTCCTGAAAAAAAATCCTAAAGGAGAGGCCAATGGTTATGCTTATTTAAGAAACAAAGTGTTCTAAGGAAGCTATGAGAGAGATAGGTAGGAAGGTCTAGAGAGATAGAAAAATAATCGCGATTTATGCTTAGGATATGGTAGGGGGTATTTCCATTCTTTAGACCTCGATGGAAGTTTGAGTATCTAATTTTGTGGAAACTCAAAGAATCATCTTAGTAGAGTTCCAAATTCTTGGATCTACAATTCAGGGGGTGATTTCAAATGTGTATGGACCCCACTCTCCTCTCGAGAAGAGGGATTTTATGAAGGATATGGAGAATTTAAGGGGATGGTTAAATGGAAACACTAGATCCTCAAGGGGGAGTTCAATATGATTAAGTATTTGTCGGAAAAAAAGGGGAGAAGAAAAGGATAGACACAATAAGCCATGATTTATAGGATTTGATTGACCGACTGCATTTAGTGGATATGGAAATAAGGAATAGCATCTTTACGTGGAATAATATGCAAGGAGGAGAGCGAAACATAGCATCCCGATTGGATCATTTTATGCTATTGTAGTCTACTTTGTTGAATGGGGGGGATTCCATAGCCTTGGTTTTGTCATCGGCTGGTGTAGATCATTGGCCTATATGCCTAAATTGGAGTGGGAACATAAACCAAATTAGGAGGCATTTCCATTTCAAACAATTTTGGTTGTGTTATCCTGATTTTAAATGGTTAGTGAAATAGTGGTGGGAAACTATATAGGCGCAATGTGGCTCGTGTCTATACAAGTTAAAACAAAATATCAAAGAGATATTAAAGCGAGGATGAAAGTCTAGAACATATAGGTGTTTGGAGATATTTTTCAGGAAAAGAAACAACTGGAAGAAAGATTAGAAAAAATGCAAATGTGTAGGATGGAAGAGGGTTTTGATGAAAGACTAAAAGAGGAGGAAGCCTAAGCTATAATGCATCTTGGGGAAAGAGAGAAACAAGAATAAATCCTCTAGAACCAAAAATCAAGGAAGCATTGGATACATGAAGGGAATTGGAATACCAACTTCTTCCATAGATTCACAGTCTAGCATAGGAAACACAATAGAATTTACCTCTTAAAAAGGGATGGTGGTCAACATGTGGAGACACATACTCATATCGAGGAATAATTGATAAACTGTTTCCAAGGCCTCACGATTGAAGCAATTCATGATAGTGTAGCAAAGATTGCGAAATTCACCGAACATATTCCTTCCTTGGTGACTCCTTCCCAAAACGAGTTGTTGTTCCGGCGAGTGGAGTTGTGTGAAGTTGAGGAAGTGCTCAAAAAAATGAAAGATGGGAAAGCTCGACGACCATATGGGTTTATGAATAAATTCTTCCACTTTTTTTGGTACATGATAAAAGAAGGAGTTGTTTAGATTGTGGAAACTTTGAGATCCACGGTAGGGTTTCTATTTTCTTTCAACATAAATTTCCTGACTTTAATCCTAAAAAGTGATGTTGCAGATACCTCAGGTAAATTTAGACCTATAGCTTTATGCAATGTTATTTATAAAATTATCACAAAAGTGATTGCCAATAGGATTAAACCTATGTTTTCCATGCTGATCTCTTTGGAAGAATCAAGTTTTGTGAAAGGGAGGCAAGTCCTGGATGGAATTATATTAATTCATGAAGTGATTCACTCTTTGAAAGTGTCCAAATCACCAGGCATGTTGGTTAAACTAGTTCTTACAAACGCAAATGATAAAATTATTTAGCAATTCATGAAATCCATGTTGCTCGCCTTTGGCTTTTGTGAGGCTTGGACTTAGTGGATTATAAATTTATCATCCTTGGATATTTTCTCAATTCTATTGAATGGATATCCATCCCCACCCTTTAATCCTTCTAGGAGTATTTGTCACGATGATCCTCTACCCCCTTTTTTGTTTATTCTGAATATGAAAGGTTTAGGGGATACTTATAAATATATGACTAGAGACCAAGTAATTTGGGGTTTGGTCGTGCATCCCCATGCTTTCAGGAAAAACCATCAACAATTTGTAGATGATACAATTCTTATGGGTCATAAATCTATTCAAGAAGCTGGAGCACTTAAGAAGGGTCTCAATTTATTTCTTGAAGTGTCACGATTATCGATGAATGAAGATAAATCCTAGGTCTTTGTCTTGAACACCCCAAGAGTGACCCAATGGAATATCTAGCAGATTTTGGGCTTCCAAAGAAGATCCCTTCCATCCACATATCTGGGAACCCCTCTTTCAAATTCAATAATCAAGCAATCCTCTTGGATGGATTTAGTGGATAGAATGAAGTAGAGGCTATATAATTGGGCTTTCATGCCCTTCAATTTGGCGAGTTGGCTCACCTTGGTCAAATTGGTTTTGAAATCCATGCCTCTTTACTTATTTTAAACTATGGCTTCCCTAAGAAGATGATAAAGGAGACTAGAAATTTGCAATGATGATGCCTTTGGGGAGGATATAAGGAGAAGAATAAATGGGTTCTTGTTTGTTGGGAGACTCTATGCAAACAAAATTCCGAGGGGGGGCTAGGGTTATGTGACCTAGAAAAGAATGGGGAGGTGATGGGTGCCAAGATATGGTGGAGGTGGGTGTTGTACCAAAATTAGACATGGGTCCAATTATGGCATATTAAATATGCCGAAAGATGGGACAACTAAGATCTTATTCGATACTGAGCAAATAGGCTAGGGTCCCATATTTGGAAATATGTATTGAAAGGTATGGATTTGATTCAGATCCACAACTTTTGGGAATTTAGAAACGAGGTCCGTTGATTTCTGGGGGGATTCATGGAAACAATTACCTCCTTTAAATTGTTGTACATATCTTTCAAAATCTCAAAATTTATGTTAAGAGCGGGGATGGATGAAGGAAAGGGATTTCTGGTAGGAAGGGTATGAGAGTGAACAATTTAGAAACTGGCATCTTAGGGAGTGGTGGAGGGAAATTGAAAAGGGAGAGGATTCCCAAAGAAACCGGGAGTAACTCGAGAAAAGATGTATCCGAGTTAGAGAGTCCTAGATAAATTGATATGGGGATATTAGGTGAAGGGTTCTTTCAATATAAAAGAAATATTATAGTATTTAGATGCGTGTCAAAGATAGCCCAATCCAAAGGGAGTGTAATGAAATATGGAATGGTAACCTTTGGAAAAAGGTGGCTACTTTCCTATGTCTTGTGGTTAAGAAAAGGATTCTGATAGGGGAAAACGTCAAGAGAATAGGGTTTATGGGACCTATTACATGTAGCTTATGTAGGTAGGAAGAAGAGACATTGTAACATCTATTGGATCAATGCCCATTTACGACCCTCTTATGGGATAAAGGAGTGGAATATTTTAAGAAATCATCAATATTTCAATGGAATCCTATTCAGACAATCATGGAATGGAGGGCCAATACTTTTCATAATCTTATTCTTAATAGGATTTGGCATGTTTTTTCTGGGATTTCTTGTGTGTGAGGTATAGAGAGAAGGAATGAAAATATTTGTTGGGAAATATATTGATTAGAAGAGGGAGTCTGGGATTCAATGCAAAGCCATATTTTAGAAACTCTCTGGATGTCTCCTAGGAAGGGTCAAGATATGTAAGTCATTGAGCGGCTTGGGGTATTTCGTCTCTTCTAGTTTTTTTGGGGTGAATTCAGAAATTTCCTAAAGCCATTCCAAGAGTGGAAATTTGGAAGGCTACTTGAGTGGGTTGTATCAAATTTAATTTTGATGGTGCCTCAACAGACAATTCAGGCTAGGTTGGATTCATAGGTTTCTTTCAAAATGTGATAAAATAAGAATCCTATGGGTTTATATAGGGTTCATTGGGATAGGAACAAACAATGCAGCGGAATTGGAGGGTTCACTTAGTGGGACTACTTGTGCTCCACAAAAGGGAAAGTTTCCTCTTATTGTGGAAGGAGACTTCAATGTCATATTTAAAATGGTAGAAATATTACAAAATGGATAACAGGTGTCAAAATTTTCATATTAGTAGCATCTAGAATTCTGATTGGAGAAACTGGCCTCCCTTCTTGGCTAGGGGATGGGATTTTCCTTCAACCATATTAAGAGAGAAGGAAACAAGCTTGAAAATTTTCTTTCCAATAAAGGGACAAAGGAGAAGGTCATGTTCATAGAGGGCTCTCTCTGGGAGTTGAGATATCTTACAACCCAAATTTACCCAATTTTAAATTTTTTTATATTAGTATGTTGACAACATTAATTCTTATGTCACAGGTATGCACAACAAGAGGATGTCTTGTGACTCATCATCATCCGTCTATAAGGTATAACTTGTATTTCTGTAATCCATACATACGCCATATATTTACTGAAAGTAAATTGCGGAATAAAATTCATCCTTAGTTTGACGACTACATGTTATTATTACAACTGTCTTTTGGTGTCCAATTTGTCACTATTTTTTATCATTCAATCTACTCGAGATGGTGTTATTTCTATCATTTTTATGCTAAATTAGGTTGTTTTCTTATAATTCATCCCATCAGACAGCCCAGTTATGCATATATTTACCTATTACGCAAATCTTGTTTATATTTTGTTATATTATGTTTTGTTTATGTTCAAATGACGATTTCTGGACATTATTGACATTTATGTTTTTATTCATAGACTGTGTTTTTCGAATGACCCTTCGTTCAGACTATGTGCTACATGTTAAAGCTTAAACGCATTCATCTCGTCATCCAACCCTGCGTTCAGCCCCCAAAATCCACGGTTGGCGTATCCTAGACTATGCATGTGGGTTCTGTTTTCCATGTGGAGCTAATGTTTAATGAACTATTTCTCTAGAAGATCCGTCACCAAGCTCGTTGAGCCTTCCAACGCATCACCACGCCCATGACAATGCTCCAAACGTCGATTCTCTTGTTTTCTCAGCCGGGAATCACGTACGTCTGCTCACACACTTGCATGCCATCATTCTGGAAGGAGTCCAACTTGCCCACGCTCGGTCTGCCGACATAACTCATGCATCTACGTCAACACTCCAACATGCTGATTTAGCCTCGCATTTAGCCTGGAATCGTGCTACCTATTTACGCCATTGTTCTGGAAGGAGTCTAGGTCGCACACCTTCAGCTTTCCAGCACAACGCCTTGCCACAACAGGTCTTCAGTAGCCTCTCCTCCGTTCGCTCAGTTCGACATCTTACTACCTCTCTTCCCATATCAAGGGTAGATTGACACTGCAGCACCTGCATGAGGAAACCAACCCCGTGTAAGCTGGGTAGATGGTCCCTGTGTTGCCATGCACGATTCAATCAACAGTTACAGTAATTTAAGCACCTCTATTATTAGAGAGGTCGACTCTGTCGACCCTCTCACCTATTTGTAACTTATAAATAGTTGTCTCCATGACTGATACAAGTTAATTTGGTTAGTGTTTTAGTCTTTCAGTTTAGAGATAGTTCGCAGTCGTTAAGAGTTTGTAGTTGGAGACAGTTCTGTAATTCTCTCAAGTCAATGGAAGTTCCAGTTTGTTGATAGTCTGAGTAGATAAATCAATCCAGTTTTCCATCTCTGATTGTTGGGAAGGGCCCCTCATAAACGAGAGGTTTTTTATTTGTTTTCTGCATTTTTGTTTCTGCAAATAGTTAGTTTGTTTTCCTGTGTTTATAATCAATTTCATTTTTGTATATGATATTTCATTCTCCTCTGTAATTTATGTTATGCTGCTAACTTAATTTGCATTTACAGAATTAGTAAATGGCCGACCAAGCTTAATAGTTTGTAGTTGCTTTCAACCTTTCTTTCTTCCATCATCTATAGTTAGAAATTGCCTCAGAATTCTTCCATAGTTAGTATTAGTTTCCTTCTTTCCTCTCTGTTAGTTTTCTTCCTTCCTGTAGCTGTAGGTTAACTCTTTTCTTTCATCTCAATCTTCTCTTTTTTCCATCAAATAGAAATAGTTTATCTCCTTTAGACAATGATTAAAATAGGTTGTTGTCTATTATCGTAACTCCTCAACAAGTCTTCTAACTAATTTCTCTACATTATAGGTTTATGTGCATTCGCCAGCTGACGTCACGATCATCAAAACTCTCATTTTCCTTAGTTTAGTTCGTCTTTCCTCCATTCAAAATATCATTTGGACTATCGTTCGGATTGGCATTTGGATCGTTATTTGGACTTTTACCCTTTCTGCATTAGTTTTATGTTTTTCAGATTCCAATCTTTCCTGCTTATTAGATATAATGCTTCTCGCTTCTAATTTATAGTTCTAGGTGTAATTTAAATATGGTTTTATGTTACATAGTTTTTTTTTGAGTTTTTCTTATTATTTCCTCCTTTCACATTTCCTTCCTTCACTTTCTTCTAAACTTCTTTCAAAGTTAAGCTTTTGTATCAGATTTGATAGTTAGTTGTTGTTTTAGAATTCCTCAGTTTGTTTCTAGATAGTTTATTTCCAAATCATAGTTAACAATTTCATTCTTTAAGTAGTTTTAATTTGTTAATCATAAGAATTATTTTCCATTTCAGGCAATTAGTGAAGACATTCATGATTTGAGATTTGGATCAGAAATAAGCATATTTATCAAGTTTTCTACTTGCTTCAAAATCAAGTATAGAAGTGAATATATTTATTAAGTTTTCTACTTGCTTCCAGTTTTCATTATTTTTATATTATTCTACTCATGGATAGTAGATAGATCAGAATGTTTAAAGTTAACTGTAATTTTTCTCTTTGTAGTTTACATCTTTTTATTAAAGTTAGATTAGATTTACTTCCGTTTTGTTTTACTATTGCATTTGAAAGTCATTACGATACATTCACTCTGGTTCTTGTTACATGGGAATAGATGTTTCTTCTTGAATTAGTTGTTGAAATTATTTAGCTCGTAATTTACTTTGATTAGCATAGTTTATGTTTATGTAATTTATCATTGAATTCAATTATGTCATAGATAGTTTATTTACAATTATTCTCTATCGAAATTCGGCAGTTCAGTTTTAGAATTATATACATTTAAGAGTTCTCCCTAGCAATTCTTATTTGGTTATCAGTTCTTTTTCTATCCCTTTCCATCATTTAAATATACAGTAGAATAGTATAATTTGATACTATTCTAGTCGATTGTTTTGTTAGATTTGATTTAGTTCTCTTATTGTTTTTCTAAAGTTTGAATCAGTTTTTCATTTTGAAAGATCTTTCGATCTCTTCTTTATTAAATATTTTGAAGGTCTGACAAGCCAGAAAAATTAGGTACTATTCTACCTTAGAATATATTTTGCCTCAACTCTAAGGTTACCAATCCTGGTCGATAATTAAATATTAGTTGATTTATTTGAGATAGCTCACACACCCAACATTTTGGTGCCGTTGCCAGGGAGTTGCAGATAAATAGGTAGAATTCATTCATAGATAAGTTGAAGTTCCTTTTAAAATTCAGTTATTTTCTTTAAAATTTAGATTAGGATGGTGGCGGGTGAGCGGTTAGACGAGAGGTAAGAAACTGTGCATATGTTATAACAGGCATCCCCAAAACCTAGCAGTAGTAGTTATGCAGTTATAATTTATTTTAAGTTCTAATTTGTTTTCATGAATAAGTCAAGAGATTCACAAGGTAGATTTATTAAAACTAAAATATCTACTAACTTATACAAGGGGCATGCCACCCAAACTACTAACTCAGCACAAAGGTATCGGAAGACACCTAAAGGGGATAGTCCTACTTGGAAGGCTAAAGAAAGCTTTTCTGGAAACATTTTAAGGGAAATTATAGGGACATCAGAACAGTCTATTCATAAATAAATTCTACTAGAAGAACCTCAAGCTCATATTGAGACTGAACTTAGACAAGAGGAAACTAAAAAGGATAAAATTTCAGAACTTTCTAACCCTCCATTAGTCCAAAATCCCAAAGACAATACTTTTTCAATAGTAGGTGGTCCAAATTTGGTAGATTTTGTCAATCCTGCACAAGTAGATGCTCTTTTTAGGAGCTCTACAAACATTGTTATCTCACAGATTGACACAAAAATAGTAGGACCTCCAAAAATGGATTCCCACGTAGCTGATAATTCTCCTCCTAAAAAGAAGAATACCCTTCCTGAAACAGAACGTTGGGACATCCCATATTCACCAAGAAAGTAGCAACCTAGAATTTTTTTTTTGGCAATAGAATCTTCATGGGGGATGAAAATGAAGATCATGTCTGATAAGATGAATAAGATGAAGAAGTTAGAACTGAAGGTACTTTCGGGTTCCCTATCTTAGACACTGCACAAGATGTTACTATGAAAAACATCCCTCCCTCCTCACTACCAACCTTTTATGGGAAGAGTACTAAGGATTTGGACACATTCTTGTTTGAGTTTGACATTTTGTGTAGGAGATATAATTACTTACAAGATGGCCAAAAACTAAAATTATTTCCTGCCACATTAAAAGATTCTTCTCTTCGATGGTTCATGGGATTAGGAGAATCTAGTATTAGAACTTGGGAAGACATGAAGAATGCATTTCTTTGGAAATATCAGGATTACTGTAGACCCAAAGACTCTCGCAATGACATTTTTAAAATTCAACAACTTGAAGATGAGATCTTAGAAGACTATCTCGAGAGGTTTAACTATGTGTTACACAAATCTAAATATAGTGATCTCCAAGAAGATGCAGTAAGAACACTCTTCCTCAAAGGAATCTTAGAAGAATTATTGGATAACTTTAATCTCATGGCAGCAGGAGACATTTCTCACAAATCTTTTACAGAGATTTGTGAACTATGTAGGAATTACTCTAGGAGTAGAGGGAAATTTGGAAGACACTTTGAGAATCCTATGTTAGGAACCCCGAAGGAAACACATCTGGTCCTAGTGGAGTTACAAGGGTAGAATTGGGAAACCTATTGGAAAATTTAAAAATAGATATTTTAGGAGCCATGGGTTTTCAATTAGATGCACTACAAGCTAAAAAGAGACAGGATGAGGAGTGTGCAACAATGAGTGGTTTTTGTCCTAGGTGTAGAACTAAACATCCTCAATGAGAATGTCCATTAAATACTGTTTCAGTCTGTCACCTTTGTACCAAATAACATCCAACCAATGATTGTCCATCGTTTCCCAGATTGCAAGCTGTATACAAGAGTGGAAACTTTGGTGAACCATCTAGGAGTCCTTGGCAACCTAGAGATCAGCCATCATATCAAGATTCATCCCAAATTCCACCCTATTACTATCCTTCTCAACCTTCTCAACAATGGAACACTTCAGGTTGGAAGAACTGGCCACCGCAGTACCCTCCTTAGAATGCTCAACAATAACAATGGCCACATGGATGGAGAGGGAAATCTTATGCTCAAACACCTCCTCCTATACCTAACTATCCTTTCCCACCTAATATTCAGCAACTTCTGCCTAGATTTGTACCTCTTTCACTACCCCCTATCCCTAATCAACCTCATCATTTTGAGAAACTGAATCTTCCAAGACCCATAATATTACCTTCACAACCGATACTAAATCCTAACAACAAACCAACCCATGCTCTTAATAGAATTGGGTTGTTACCTCTTCCATCGTATGTTATTTCGACCGCACCGATACATGAGATACAATTCCGGTCTCGAAGAGTTGTCCAAGATAAGCCCAAGTCATCAGTTGTTATTCAAGAAGGGAATGAAGAAGACATACCTAGTAAAGTTTTGAATGATGCCATTCTTCAATATATGGTTGTTTCTAAACCTTCAGCACACAACCATCAATGTAAAGAATTAATTTCAAGAGAAAAGTCACCCCCATATCCGAAGCGTCTAATAATAGAGAAACCTATAACTTATCTAGAGTACGATATCATTAACGAATTGAAAAATATTTGCATTAAGATCCCTTTGTTACAAGCCATTAAGGATATTCCAATCTATAGAAAGGTAATAAAGGAGCTTTGTATTAATAGACCAGGGAGAAAACAAAAGGACCCTCCGACAATTCATGTAATAGGAGAGATATCAGACTATATAGCAAACCAACCTAGAATTCCACAATATTCCAACCCAGGGAATCCCATGGTGACTATTATTATTAATAACACCACCATAGGAAATGTACTTATTGATCTAGGAGATGCTATCAATTTGATGACTACCACAGTTGTCGAAACACTCAATTTAGGACAATTCCTCCACCCTACTCCAACAATGCTAGCACTAGCAGATCGCACGATGGTGCAGCCTGCTGGGATCTTAGATGATATCACTGTATCAATAGCTTCTTGGGAATATCTCGTGGAATTCATGGTTATTGAATCAAAAGACCCTTCCAAAGGTCACCCCATTATTTTTGGAAGACCTTGGTTAGCTACTGCCAATGCATTTATAGGATGTAGGGATGGAGAGATGGTTATCTTTGATGGGTTTTCTACAAGAAAACTAGCCTTATATCCACCAGCTCAGCCAATAGCTGAAAACTTATTTTGGTTAGATTGTCCTTTCGGAGATGAAAACTTGGAATAACTTTCCCTTGTTAGTGATTTCTCCTCGGCACTTCAAGAACAGAACACCGAGAACGTGCTAAACAAATTTTTCTCTTCCACAACATGTATAGACTTTCCTCAATCTTTTTCCTAATTTAACCATATCTTTGGAGACGAATTCCAAGAAAATATGAGCCTCTCAACATTCACGAGTACACCCTATGTATTTTCAATTGAAGAACATCTAGGATCTTATACCATACCATGTGAGGTTATTTCCAACAAATTTCTGCATATAAATGTAGGTTTAGATGAGAACCAGCAAAAACAGTTACTAAAAGTTCTCAAGAGTCAAACTGGAGCATTTGCATGGGAGTATACCGATATGAAAGGTATACACCCAGATACCTGTATCCATCACATTTACACAGACGTGACCATACCTCCTGTTAGGCAGCCCCAAAGAAGAATGAACCCAGCACTAAAAAACATAGTAAAACATGAACTACAAAAGCTCCTTAATGATGGATTCATTTACCCAATTTACAACAGTAAATGGGTCTCTCCTCTAATGGTAGTTCCAAATAAATTCACAAGGAAATGACATATATGTGTTGACTTTCGATAACTGAACAAGGCCACTCTTAAAGACTACTTCCCTTTGCCTTTTATCGATCAGGTGTTAGACACCTTATCAGGGAAGCAATATTTCTCATTCCTTGATGGGTATAGCAGATACAATCAAAAACTAATAGAACCTGAGGATCAGGACAAGACAACCTTCACTTGTTCTTGGGGGACATATGCCTATGGAGTACTACCATTTGGTCTGTGTAATGCACCTGCTACTTTCCAGCGTGCAGTTCTAGGAATCTTCGTTGGCCTCATACACGACTGTGTAGAAGTTTATATGGATGATTTTACAGTTTATGGTAATACATTCCAAGAAGCCCTTGATAACCTCGAAACAGTTCTTACTCAGTGCCAAGAAACGAACTTAGCTCTCAGTCATGAAAAATGTAAGATGTTATTGACTGAGGGCATAGTCCTGGGACATCATGTTTCTCCTCAAGGTATCAAAGTAGACCCTGCCAAGATCGAGATCATTGTTAATCTTCCTCCTCCGAAAAATCCGAAGGAAGTAAGAAGTTTTCTTGGCCATGCCAGCTATTATAAATGTTTCATTGAAAATTTCACTAAAATAGCCACACCAATGTTCAAACTACTTATGAAAGACACAAAATTTTAATGGAATGAACCATGTCAACAAGCCTTCAAAACTTTGAAGGCCAAGCTATCAGTGGCACCAATTCTTAGGGGCCCAAATTGGTCCCTTCCTTTCCATATATCCACTGATGCTTATGACATAGCTATAGGGGCTGTTTTAGATCAAAAAGAGGGACATACATCACATGCCATTTATTTTGCCAGTAAAAATTTGACTCCTGCAGAATCAAAGTTCACTGTTACGGAAAAGGAGTTTCTAGTAGTAGTCTACTCCATCAACAAGTTTCGTCATTATATCACAGGATATGAAATTTTTATACACACTTACCACTCCTCCTTCAGTTTTTTAATGAATAAACCCATCACCAATGGCATAGTAACTCGGTGGCTTTTTTTGTTGCAACAATTTAACATTACCATTGTTGATCATCTCGGTCGAGAAAATGTAGTAGCTGATTTCCTCTCTCGAATTCAAATTGACGATAATGCCAACCTTGTTGATGATAGCGTCCCAGATGAACATTTGTTCACTGTATCTGTTCGAACCCCATGGTTTGTTGATATAGACAATTATTTAACATCTGGAAAGCTACCTAACCATCTCTCCCCACCTGAGAAAAGTAGGATCATAATTCAAAGTTCCAATTATTCTTGGGTAGATAATGATCTTTTTTGTACTGGTCCTGATCTTATTATTATACGATGCATACGAGAGGACGAGATGGCAGAGATCCTACATGCATGTCATGGTGGACCTTGTAGTGGGCATTTTTCTAATAAAAGAACAACATACAAAGTATTGCACTCTGGGTACTATTGGCCAAGCATCTTTAAAGATGCTTCCAAATATGTCAAGGGATGTGATAGTTGTCAAAGAATGGGTATACCTACACCATCCGATGAGATGCCTTTGAAAACCCAAGTTATGATTTATCCATTTCAAAAATGGGCTCTAGATTTTGTTGGACCAATTTCCCCAATGTCTTGCAAGAATAAGTACATCCTAGTCTGTATAGATTATGTCACCAAATGGGTGGAAGCTAAAGCTTTATTCCGAGCCACAGAGAAATCTATGGTAGAATTCATTTATGAAGAGATATTTACCCGATTTGGTATACCTAGGGAAATTGTAACCGATCAAGGATCTCAGTTTACCTCCAAATTAATGAAACAACTTATTGATAAATATGGTATTAGACACTGCAAATCATTGCCATATCATCCTCAAGCAAATGGTCAGGTAGAAAGCACGAACAAAGTATTAGAAGCTATCCTGACCAAGACTATCCAGTTACACCACAAGGACTAGGAAAATAGGATCCTAGAAGCCTTATGGGACTATAGAATAACTTGGAGAAACACCACTAGCCACATGCCTTATGAACTCGTTTATGGTAAACAAGTTCTTTTACCCATTGAATTCCAAGTCAAAACCTTTCGTATGGCTGCACAATTAGGGATGAACTTAGAAGAAGCACAGAGTCAACAAATCCTGCAGATAAATGAATTAGATGAGATTAGGCAAGATGCTATTCAATGCACAATATTAATACAAGTTCAACGTAAAAAGTGGCATGATAGATACATTAAACAAAAACAATTGAAAACTGGAGACTGGGCACTACTCTTTGATTCAAGATATAAAAACTTTAAAGGTAAATTAACTACTCATTGGATGGGTCCATATGAAATTGTTACAACCTTTGATAATGGATCCGTTAAAATTAAGACAATTGATGATTCTCAAATTTCCTTTGTTGTAAATGGACATAGACTTAGACTTTATCATCAACCAATATCTAAACAAGACTTTGTACAAAATGCCTTACAACAGGAAGAAATGGAACTTGTAGAAAAGGAAGTCATTCCTCCTCCTCCTAGTCCTTGAATTATTTTGGGTTATCTTCCTTTGTATATACATAAATATGTTTTTGTTTTCAATAGATAAGAGTAATTTCTAACTACTGTTTGAATTTTTATAGGGAAAATTATTATGATCAGTTCATAAAAATTTTGTCAATCAAAATAGGAAGTTTTTTTTTTCCTTTCGTTAAATTCAAAAATTTTACATGACTTGTTTTGTACATATGTTTTGTTTTGAATAAAGATATGAATAATTTGATAAGTGGTTTTGCAACCTAATCACAAGAAACCTATCTTTGTAATCAGCTCATGTGATATTATTCGAACAAGGGAAGTGCTTAAAAAAAATTTCCAATATATCCTACCCCCTTCTCTTTCAATTATTTCAAATTGACATTTTTTTTAAGCAAAAGATAAAGAGTTCTTTATGTTATTTCAAACCATTTCTTTTATGATTCCGAATATAGTATTTGATTCAGACATGCACATTTCTGATTTATCATTAGAACAATTATCATTATGATCTCTAGACATCTCTATCCTACACCTATGGATCACTAGCTCATCCGTAGATTCATTATCAAAACTTGTCTCTTAAAGAATCTTTTAAAGGTAGCTTAGAAGTGAATGATGTTTTATTTTTGTGGGGAGCATTACTGATTTCCTATGAAAAAGATAGATATAGATCAAAGAACAGCTTTATGTTATTATCTTATGACATGATCTTGAACGTTGGCCATTATTAATAAAGTTGCTCATAAAGGTTCGTTCTAATATTTTGAATTATTTGTTTAGCAAGCTTAGTACACTCTAGTGCCAACCAACTTCCTTACAAAATATATATATATATATACATCATTATGCGAAGCAAACCCGCCGGGGAACTGAACAAGCCTGCTCGCAGCATGTCCATGCTAAGTAAAAAATTAAACAAGGAAGCTAGCTAAATGCAAGTAAACCCGTCGGGGTACTGAACAAGCTTTCTGGAAGCGGGGCTATGCTTGAATGGTACCAAGATAAACCCGTCAGGGCACTGAATAGGCCTGCTGGTAGCAGGTCAATATCTGGTAACAGAGATTGGTTAATGCAATTTTATGCACATGATTCATATATAAGAAGCCTGAGTATGCAAACATATGTTTAGGACAATTATTTATACTGTCATTAAAGAATAAATGTAAGTTGAACTTGGAACTTGCCATTTACTTCAAAACAATACCTAGGATGTGATTACCCTAGAAATGGGACCCATAATTATAAAAATCTCACAAGCTTTACGGTGCACCTTATCTATATCTTGGGATGACAAGAAATCTTTAACATGAGTCATGGATGGCTAGTTTTCCTGTGGCATCTTTCATATCAATTGTACTATCATTCTTCATATGGTCCTTTTTAAGCACTGTTCTATGGTTTTTGATGAATGTACATATATGAATCATCTACATGTTTAGTTAATATTTCATTTTCTTGAGAAAAGTATCATAACACTTTCATCTATCGGTAAACATCCTAAGGGAAAATAATTGAATAGTTAACATTCTTTTTTGTGGCTTGAGGACACACCATATCTTTGGTTTTGGGGGGGAGATTAGAATTGTTCTTACTTGTTGAATATTTATGAAATTTCATTTATCACTGACATAATGATAGGTGTTTTCAGGTTAATGAAAAAAGCAAAAAAATTGATCCAATCAAGAATAAAAAGAGGAACACAATTAAAAGATCCAGAAAAGCAAAGTTTACAGCATCTTTTGTGCACTAACAGCTTCAAAAATTCTTTGCAAAATCCGTTTCAGTCAAGTATTAGTAAGCAAATCTTGTACAGACAAAAGTTTGTTTGAAGGACTGAATGACGGGTCGAACACCGATCCGAATGAAGTGACGAATGTAGCAGATGAGCGATGTTTTGAATAAAAATTGCTGAATGAAATCTTAGCTTGAATATATATCAAATATCATGCTAGATATTTTGAGAATTTTGACTAACCAATGATGACAAGAATCAATCAAACGTCAAATCTCACACTTGGTTTTATTCATTTACCCATCTCGCCTTCATTGAACGAATGAATATTGTGTCATTATGAATTATTGCATGATCTTCGTGATTGTATATATCACACGAATCGCCAGCATCTGGATCAAATCACTATGATCTCCCACGTGTAATCTTTCCTGTTACATGAATTTCGTTCAACCTATCCAAAGCTCTGCTTTGGACATGGTTGAACACACTATACCAAACACGCATCCACTGAATTCACGCACTTCAATACTAGCACTTGACTCAAGATCTTTGAAGTACAAGCGTGATCCTTTTAAGCATGCTCACCTATGACCATTCGACCATCCAAATGAACTTTAATTTAACTGATGGTTGCGTGAAATTCTGATTCACTCTGTTTTCCCTTCATTTTTTTTGTGAACCGCGTCCTTTGCAATTCCTTGTATCCTCCACACTTATTCATTGTATCACCCATCTTCCATCAACAATGCCTAACCGTTGCGAGCCTGGTAGTTATCAAGATTTTCTGCGTATCCTTGAGTTTAAAATATGCCATGAGTTTTTCTCTCAAGGAGGTTGGAGTCCGTTTCTCCACTGCCTTGATGGCTACAACCATGAGATTTCGTTACTGTTTGCCAAAGGTTTTGATGGAAAGATGGCCAAGGTTAGTCGTTTTGTTTTCTCCGTGACAGAAGAGTCAATAGTGTTAGCTATGAAGCTCCCTATAGAAGGTGCCTGATGGCACACACATTTGTTTTCTCCACGCAAAACTCACATGTTCTCCCTTAAGTGTCCCTTAAGGTCGATTTTCAACACATTACTAGCACCAAAGGCTTCCATAGAGAATGGATCAAGCCAGAGTACTTGGATCTTTTGACCATTATCATCCACTTAATCACCTGCAAAGGTAAGTTCACTATTTTTAAATCTTGCCATGTCAAACGATTAGCTCATTTTGTTAATAATCAGACCTTAAATTTCCCATTTTACTTCCTAAAGAGTTTGGAAAAGATGTTGAGTCAAATTAGAAAAAATACTATTAATCCTTCTGGCAGCTTATATCACCATTGTCTTATTAAGCTTTTGATCATTCATCAATTAAGGAGAGAGGTCAAAATTGGGATCACTTTGTTTTTGAGATATTGAACCCTCATTTATCTACTTCAAAGCTTCCCCTTCTCAGAAGCACCCTTCTACCCAAGTCGAACCAAACGCTAAACATGTACGGTTTGATGAGAGTTCCTTAGATGATATGCACTCTGTCCACTCATCACACTCTCCTAAGATTGCTCTCGAATCTCCACTTTTCTCATCAATACCTACCGAACTTAGAGAGATAAATTGTGACTAGTCCATTGATCATTCTATCACTTGGACTGTTGTTCATCCATCATGTTCAAATATTCAGTCGGATGATCATACCTTTGAGTCACCCCTCCTCACACTAGCTAATGCATCCACTCAGATGAGTGAAACGCCTGCTGCTAGAAGCTCTCCTGCATATAACAAAGACAAAAGTTCTGAAGAACATACTATTAATGTTGAGACATCTCCAAAAGAGATAAGTCCTCAATTGGAATTGGAGCATGATATAGAACAACCTATTTCGAGTCAGCAAAAATGGGATAAGTTGACCCAAGTGATAGCACAACTAACATATGAGAATCAAAGCTATGTGGAAACAATTTATGAGCTTCATGAAGAAAACAAGACATTGCGTGCACAAGTAAAAGACATTGAATGCTTGGTTAACGCCAAAACAACATCCAATACTGCCCTGAATATGGGATATAATTATTTAAAGGACCAATTCAGGAAGCTCAAGGCTAAATCTATGTCTTCATCATCCAAGTCGAAGGCAGCTGCTGCCGCAGCTCAACTTTCTTCCTAATTTCTTTTTTGCTCAGTGGGACCTGACATGTCCTTGGTTTGGGGGAATGTTGGTGTCCAATTTTTCACTATTTTTTATTATTCAATCTACTCAAGATGGTGTTATTTATATCATTTTTTTGCTATATTAGGTTGTTTTCTTATCATTCATCCCATCAGATAGCCCAAGTATGCATATATTTACCTATTACGCAAATCTTGTTTATATTTCGTTATATTATGGTTTGTTTATGTTCAAATGACGATTTCTAGACATTATTGACATTTATGTTTTTATTGACAGACTGCGTTTTTTCAATGACCCTTCATTCAGACTAGGTGCTACATGTTAAAGATTAAACACATTCAGCTCGTCATTCAACCTTGTGTTTAGCCCCTGAAATCCACGGTTGGCATATCCTAGAATGTTAAATGCAAAAACGAGCACGTGGGTTCTGTTTGCCATGTCGAGTTGACGGTTAATGAGCTATTGCTCTAGAAGATCCATCCCCAAGCTTGCTAAGCCTGCCGATGCATCACCACACCCATGGAAATGCTCCAAACGCCGATTCTCTTATTTGTTTAGCCGAGAATCACGTACGTCTACTCACACACTTGCATGCCATCATTCTGGAAGGACTCTAACTCACCCACGCTTAGTCTGCCAATATAAATACTGCATCTACGTCAACACTCCAACACACCGATTTAGCCTCGCATTCAACCTAGAATCGTGTTGCCTATTTACGCCATTGTTCTAGAAGGAGTCTAGGTCACACACGTTCAGCCTTCCAGCACAACGCCTTTCCACGACAGTTCTTCAGTAACCTCTCCTCCATTCACTTAGTTTGACAGCTTGCTACCTCTCTTCCCACGTCAAGGGTAGATCGACACTGTAGCACCTATGTGAAGAAACCAACCCCGTGTAAGCTGGGTAGATGCTCCCTTCATTAGCATGCACCATTCAATCAATAGTTACAGTGATTTAAACACCTCTATTATTAGAGAGGTGGATTCTGTCGACCCTCTCACCCTTTGTAACTTAGAAATAGCTGTCTCCATGACTGAGACGAGTTAGTCTGGTTAGTTTTTCAGTCTTTCAAATTAGAGATAGTTCACTGTCGTTAAGAGTTTGCAGTTGGAGACAGTTCTGTAATTCTCTCAAGTTAATGGAAGTTCCAGTTTGTTGATAGTCTGAGTAGCTAAATCAATCGAATTTTCCATCTTTGATTGCTGGGAAGGGCCCCTCATCAACCAGAGGTTTTGTCTTTTTTTTTGCATTTTTTTTTCTGCAATAGTTAGTTTGTTTTCCTGTGTTTATAATCAATTTCTTTTTTGTATATGATATTTCTTTCTCCTCTCTAATTTATGTTATGTTGCTAACTTAATTTGCATTTACAGAATTAGTAAATGGTCAACCAAGCTTAATAGTTTGTAGTTGCTTTTAGCCTTTCTTTCTTCCATAATCTATAGTTAGATATTGCCTCAGAATTCCTCCATAGTCAGTATTAGTTTCTTTCATTCCTCTTTGTTAGTTTTCTTCCTTCCTGTAGCTGTAGGCTAACTCTTTTCTTTCATCTCAATCTTCTCTTTTTTCCATCTCTTAGAAATATTTTATCACCTTTAGACAATGATTAAAATAGGTTGATGTCTATTAACGTAACTCCTCAACAAGTCTTCTAACTAATTTCTCTGCATTAATGGTTCATGTGCATTCGCCAGCTGACATCAATATCATCAAATCTCTCATTTTCCTTAGTTTAGTTCATCTTTCCTCCATTCAGACTGTCATTCGGACTATCATTCGGACTAGCATTCACATCGTCATTCGGAATTTTACCCTTTCTGCATTAGTTTTATGTTTTTTAGATTTCAGTCTTTCCTGCTTATTAGATATAATGCCTCTCGCTTCTAATTTACAGTTCTAGGTGTAATTTAAATCTGGTTTTATGTTACATAGTTTTTTTTTGAGTTTTTCTTATTATTTCCTCATTTCACATTTCCTTCCTTCACTTTCTTCTAACCTTGTTTTGAAGTTAAGCTTTTGTATCAAATTCGATAGTTAGTTGATGTTTCAGAATTCATCAGTTTGTTTCTAGATAGTTTATTTCCAAATCATAGTTAACAATTTCATTCTTTAAGTAGTTTTAATTTGTTAATCATAAGAATGAAATTAGTGAAGACATTCATGATTTGAGATTTGGATTAGAAATAAGCATCTTTATCAAGTTTTTTACTTGCTTCCAAATCAAGTTTAGAAGTGAATATCTTTATTAAGGTTTCTACTTGCTTCTAGTTTTCATTAGTTTTATATTATTCTGCTCATGGATAGTAGATAGATCAGAATGTTTAAAGTTAACTTTAATTTTTCTCTTTGTAGTTTACATCTCTTTATTGAAGTTAGATTAGATTTACTTCCGTTTTGTTTCGCTATTACATTTGAAAGTCATTACGATACATTCACTCCGGTTCCTGTTACATGGGAATAGATGTTTCTTCTTGAATTAGTTGTCGAAATTATTTAGCTTGTAATTTAATTTGATTAACATAGTTTCTATTTACGTAATTTATCATCAAATTCAATTATCTCATAGATAGTTTATTTACAATTATTCTCTATCTTAAATTAGGCAGTTCAGTTTTAGAATTATTTACATTTACAAGTTCTCCCTAGCAATTCTTATTTGGTTATTAGTTCTTTTTCTATCCCTTTCCATCATTTAAATATACAATAGAATAGTATAATTTGATACTATTCTAGTCAGTTGTTTAGTTAGATTTGATTTAGTTCTCTTATTGGTTTTTTGAAGTCTGACTCTGGTTTTAATTTTGAAAGATCTTTCGATCTCTTCTTTATTAAATATTTTGAAGGTCTGACAAGCCAGAAAAAATTAGGTACTATTCTACCTTAGCATATATTTTGCCTCAACTGTAGATTACCAATCCTGGTCGATAATTAAATATTAGGTGTTTTATTTGAGATAGCTCACACACCCAACACTGTCATAATCCATTATGATTACTATTCATAGTTTATACATCTTAACTTATCAGCCTAAAAACATTATTATTGTTCTATCTTAATGGACAAGCCATAGCCCATTTTAAGCTATCGAACTACCACTACTTCTATTATGGATTTATCAACTCAGATCATGTTATAAATGCAAACTTGTTAATTTATAACCCATGTGATGTTTATATGAAAAGTATGAACTATGGTATTGCTACCATAGTTGACCCCATTTAATATTAGCAACCTAACTTAAATACTATGTATAAGCTCTAAGTATTTATGATCCTCGAGCCTCATATAAACAAATCGATCGCAACCATAAAATACAATCCTTATGAATTATGCGCATGGTCCCAAACGTTATGCTCTTAGCACTTGGTATTAATATAACCATTTTATTGGAACTATGCACTATGCTATGCATATATAAATTGATTCTGTTTATAAGTTGTATCACAGACTATATGAAAATCGTAATACATGTTATGAAATCTATGCTATGATCATAGTATTAACTACGATCCTATGTAATCTCTGCACTATCACATGTTGCATTAATACTTTGTATTAAATGAGTATCTATGAACTATACTATGTGATTTCATACATTAATATTTTGGATTTGCATTGGTTAATGCAAGGCCACCGTAAGTTCCAATGCAGACTTGGTTTGTGAATCCATGTGATAGTTTTTAACGTTGGTAGGTTGTACTAGGCTATCTCTTCACGTGACATCACAAGGATCGTTGATCAGTGTTGTCTCGAGATCGTAACCAATCTCTCCAAGGTTTTGTCAAGAAATAAAGTGGTTCTTTCACCATTGTTCTTCTTGGCATGCATTATGTTGCTGCGATGGAGCTCGGCTCTGTGTAGAGCTCTCCCAAGATACTCTTTCAATTTGGAAAAAGTAACACAGTGCTAGCTTACTGCATAATGCTATTATTAGTAGTGACAGCTTCTACGGACTCCTTAAGGAGTGCTCGTAGAGCTTCTACAAGGGTTTTCCCTCCAGTTTGTAAATTCAATTGTTTACAGTTTGGATATGGATATTTTGTTAGCTTCTAACGTTTTAGTTTGGACTCTATGAGTCTTTGAAGTTATCATTATCATTTAAGAGTTTGGAGCATCGTGGTTTTACCCAGCGATACTCTCAAGAACCCTGTGCTTGCGCACTGGTCCTTGTCATCATTGTGTTGTGAAGGTTCCGAAGCATAAACATGCCAGGGTTTACGCTTCTTTTCCCCAAGATGCTTCGTATGTGTTTTCTTGGCACAAGGTTAAGGTTTTACCTTCCCTTCCTCAGTACTTCTGCTACAAGTTTACGAATCGTAATTTCTTTAGTTTTCCAGATTTATATAATGTATAAGCATATTGGTTTTAACAAAGATTTTAAACTATTATGTAGGTGAAACTTCAAACATTGTAGGGTTTCACGTCGCTGGAAGCAAAGATAAATAGAGCATGCCAAAGGTTCTGTTCATGACATTTCAACCATTCGCAAATCAAAGGATAAGCTCCAAAGTTTAACCAATTGAAGCTTTAATGCTTATAAAATTATATATATATATATAGATATATAGGGTTCTTCTATGATAACTTCCTCTATGTTAGATTTACCACTTTCTCATAAGTTAAATAATCCTCTGTTTCGAATGTGTAAATAAATATTTAGATATTTAACTTTTTTTTACTGTATGATTGTAGGTTAAATATAGGACTATGCCATCGCTTAGGAAGCATGATGGCCTTCCATAAATCTGGTAAGTAACCTTAAAATTTCATTAATATTTATTTATTACACTTAGTCATTTAACCCTAACTGGCAAATTGTTTTGTAAATGATTTTGTAACATACCCGAAAATCCAAGTTAGTATTTTAGTGAATTTTCAAAAACTTTTCACAATGACCACTTAACTCATAAGTTATATTCATAAAGACTTCATGAGATAAGCTATTTTCTCTTCAAATTTCACTTAATTAATGCTCTTATAAAACTTGCTTTCTTATGCAAATATCTTAGTCAATAAATCCAACATTTATCCAACATCAAACCATCTAGCATGTTATAACAACATATAAACAACTTCTTCTATTTTACTTAGGACAGTTATATGCAAATGGAAAACATTATATTGTACAACATGTATATCCATAGTAAATTGCTCTAGGCAAACTGATAATTGTATAAGTCAAATGATTCATCTAACATATCTATATTAGCTCATATTTGAATATCACTAACTTTACTTAAACATATTCATGAAATCACTCACCATTTTAGATCACAATTATCAAGGAGAATAAAAAAAATAAGGGGCACATAAGAGAGAGACCAGTATACGTGGTTCACCCAAATATATGGGCTATGTCCACAAAGAAATGTCACATCATCTATTATTTACCAAAAAGTGGGGTTACATCCTCCAACACAGTTGTTGCAATATTTACTTTCAACCTTTTCAAACCTATTCACTTGTAAATAATAACTTCACATAATTCTTTCCACCATTCAACGCTACATCAAAATGATGGCAGAGATTTATTCTCTTAACATAGTTCCATTCTGACGATACATATATGTATCAAGTTTGCCTTAACCAAATTCAACTTTAGTAATACACATACCTACACTGTTGATGTATATGTAACTTCGGAATGTATTTCATCTATCTATTTCATATATATTTATTGTACCCTTATAAGAGATGCGTTATTCCTCTATAAGGAAGTGTCGTCATGTGGATTGACAAGTGTCGCAAGTGTGTGTACTTGCCAATGGGTTATTAGACCACTATGTGTGGGGTCGGCCCTAAAATATATATTATATTGTGGATGTATCTAGATAGACAAGTCGGCCCCATAGTGTAACTGGGCAAACAGGTTAGTATAAATAGAGATCGGGAGATCTTTATTTTCATCACTCGGAAACTCACACTTCTCTCACTCAGAAAGTGGCGCACTAGTGAGGAGGAGGATCATTTGCTACTAGGAGACTATCTTAGTGTATTTTGGTTGTACTTTGTTTGAGCCATTGCTCTCTCTATCTTTGAGGAAGTTGTGGGGTTTTTCACCTTAGGGTTTTCCCCACGGAAACTCTGTGTCTCTTGTCTCTCATGCTTTCGATTCTTGTGATGCTTCTCATGCTTATTGTGATTATTATTCATTGATATACTGTATATGTTATTCTCTCATTAAAGATCCTAGATTATTGTGAATTAATGCTCAAAATTTAACATGGTATCAGAGCTAACCTAAAAAGAAGACATTTTGCAGTGATGGAAACTTGAGTTTCTTGTTTATTGGGTTTCTCTCCACAGTTTTTTGAAAAGCAGTATAGCAGATTGACTCTACTCATCAAGGAGAATCTATCTGTCCAATCAAAATTCGATTCTAAGCATTTTCAGATTTGGCCCTAAAAATTAGGGTTTCCACAAAAATAGGAATTTATGAAATCTGAACACATATCTGGAAGCTCCTTGCGAAAATCGAAGTTTAGAGCTTTGGATCGATATTTTTGGCTGGGTAGATCTCCAGGAAACTCAAACCCTGATTCAGGGCTCTCCAAAGTGAACCCGGGAGGACAAAAAGACAAATATGAAGAGTAAAACTTTGCTGATCTCAAATTCTGAATACACCAAGCTGATCATCTCATCAAGGCGCAACTTTCTATCCTTTCAGAAAGTTGAAATTCACATTTTTAATTTTTAGGGTTTTTTCGACAAACCCTAATCTGGGACCAGCTCCAATTGTCAGCATTTCAAGTGGTAAGACCTAAATCTTTTCTATTTCCATTTGAAGTACTCTTTAAGATGTCTCACCACACCAAGCTTGAGGATAAGCTTGAAGGGGCTGATAAATTCAGAGCTTGGAAGTATAGGATTGGGTTAATCCTTGAAGAGAATGAGTTGGACTCATATATAAAAGAAGACATCCCTATCCTAGAGGATGAAGAGGCCAAAGTATTGCATAAGAAGAACTTGGTCAAGGAAAAGAGAATCATTGCTGATTCTATAAAATACCATCTCATACCTTATGTGTCTTCTCTAAAGACACCCAAGGAGATGTTTGACTCTTTGACCAAGCTATTTGAAGGGAAGAACATAAATCGGAAGATGACCCCACGGAACCAATTGAAAGGAGTAAAGTTTCAGAATGGAGAAACCATTCAATCTTATTTTTCTAGGGTATCTGAGATTAAGGAACAACTGGAAGTGGTAGATGAAATGGTGGAGAACGGTGAAGTTGTCATGACCACTCTAAATGGCCTACCCAGGTCATGGGATTCCTTTATTCAAGAAATTTGTGCAAGGAAGAAGTTGATCTCCTTCAACAGATTGCGGGAAGAATGCTCTCAAGAAGAAGTAAGGCTTGTGGCAAGAGAAGAAAAGATGGGGAATAAAGATCAAGTTCTCACAGCTCACACTAAGAAGGACAAGTTCTAGAGGGAGCCAACCCATCACAAGAAGAAATCTTCTCATCAATATCACAAAGACAAGAAAGATCTGAGGTGTTTCACTTGTAATGAGAAGGGTCACTTTGCTTCAGAATGTCCCAAGAACAAAAGTGACAACCACAACAACAACAACTTCAACAAGAAGAAGAAGGGCAGCAAAAGAAGGTTTTATGCTCATGCTGCCGAGGATGATGAACCTCCCAAGAAGAAGGCTAGAGCAGAAAGTGATAATGATAACTCATCAAGCGAAGAAGAGTATGTTCTAATCTCTGCTCTCACAGGTACTATCTCCCATGGTTGTAATGATTGGTTAATTGACAGTGGGGCTTCAAAACACATGACTGGGTTTAAAGAATCATTTGCTAACCTATATGAACATGAGTCACCCCATAAGGTGAAACTTGGGGATGACTACCAATACCCTATCAAAGGAAGTGGTGAGGCCTCCTACAACCTAGACTCTGGGAAGTCTTTGAAGATGAAAGATGTTTTGTATGTACCTAGGCTCAAGAAGAATCTACTCTCCATATCTGCATTGGATGCAAAAGGTATGAGGGTTTCATTTGTGGATGGCCAAGTCCTAATGTGGCCAAAATGTAAAACTATTGATGATGTAGTAGTGATTGGAGAGCAGGAAGGAGGATTGTACAAATTGAAGGAACAACCTGAACATGCCATGGTGACATGAAGACAAAGATTCATCCATAGTCATGAATCACATAGAGGTATGTATAAATTGTTTTTGCAAAGGTTAACTTGTGAGTTATGCAGGTCATTGAAGAGAACAAGAAAACATTGCTAGACATAACTAGCAAATATGGTGACCAGGTATGTGTTTCTTATATCATAGGATCTCTTATATAAGTATGCATGACATGATTGATAATGATGATTCATGAATTCATAGATTTGAATAATCATGGGTGCATGCATTAATTGATGATATGACTAACCATAAGAATCCTATATAAATACTAATGCTTATTATTTCTGTTTGAAATGATTATGACTATACATGCCTAAGATTATTGTGTATATATTAATGAATGTATGATTATGTATGAGATCACGAGGATAATACAATCATGATACTAATAAGCATGCATAGGGACCAAGGATGAATATAAGTTCAAGAACAGGTAATCTAGGAAGCAAAGATCAAGAGGGAGTACACTCTAGCAGCTCCTGCAAGGATGCAGATATTCAGAGGGAGTTGACCATCTTTCTACATTCCACATCAGAAAGGTGCAGAAGAAGCTACTTCAGTAGCTCCTGCAAGGAAGCAAAGACTCAGAGGGAGTCCACCCAACAAACAAACAAAGATAAGTATTTTAATTAGCACTTCTTACATATTTGTTTGTTTAAATAAAATTGTTCAATAATACATATGCTTATGTTCCTAGACTTAGGATATGTATTTTGCATATTTGCATTAATGAACAAGATACTACTAATATGCATATGATGGGTAAGTGGCATATGGCACTGTACAACATTCCATTGCTACTTATCTAGAATGAAACCTCTTTGTTGACATGTTGGGACTTGTGCACACTCTTAACAATGTTCTGGTATATATTGGAAGGCATATGGAAAGTTATGGAATATGGATAAATGTTGTATTCAAGCATTGGCCAAGATAATTGCATGATTGTATGACATATTTCTTTATGTGTAAGAATTTGTTCTGAAAACTATGAGATGTTTCTAATCATGCAATTTAACTTGTTTTGTAGGAAAGATTGTATACCATCACCTACAAAAGAAGGACTACAACATTTGTTCCAGCAACAAAGATATCTATTGAAGATATTGAAGTTCCCAGGATCTGGGATGAAGTAATGGAAGAATGCCATGATCCGTCGATCATGAAGAATGATGTTTGGGATGTAGTCCCAAGACCTGAAGGTAAGTTTGTTGTGAATTCCATATGGATCTATCAGATCAAGCATGCTATAGATGGGAGCATAGAGAAGTATAAAAGTGATGAAATGGAAGATACACCAGATGGATTTCAAGACAGCTTTCTTGAATGGTGTAGTTGAAGAAGAAGTGTATGTAGAGCAGCCACTTGGTTCTGAGGCACATGACAGGGAGTCATATATGTGCAGAACTTGGTAGGATAGACAACTTTATATCCAGTTTGGTCCTTACCAAGAGTAAAGCGGGTGGCAACCCTTACTACAAGGTTGAGGAAGGCAATCCAGTGATACCACTTTTGTATATGGATGACCTATTTGTAACAGGAGATGATATATTGATTGCCGACATGCAACGGAAGCTTGCTGCCGAGTTCGAGATGAAGAACTTGGGTATGATGCACTATTTATTTTTGGCATGGAGGTGTGGAAGAGTACAGATGGAATCTTCCTTGGACAAGAGAAGTATGTAGTAGAGATCCTGAAGAGGTTTGGGATGATGGACTGCAAGGCTATGGCCACACCTATGGCATTGAACCTGAAGCTTCTGTGTGATGCTCCATCTGATCCGGTTGATGTCACGATGTATCGTCAAATGATTGTGTCCTTGATGTACCTGAAGGGTACAGTGCATTATGGGCTCAAGTATGAAGTGAATCAAAAGTTTAACCTACAGGGTTATGTTGATTCAAATTGGGATGGCAATGCTGCAGATAGGAAGAGCATGTCTGGATGTTGCTTCAGTATGGGATCAGGTGTGATCTCTTGGTTTAGCAGGAAGCAATCCTGCATAGCACTGAGTACAGCTGAGACATAGTATTTTGCAACCTGTTCAGTTAGTTGTGAGGCAATATGGCTTCAGAAGCTACTGTCAGAGTTATTTGATCTTCCGCTAGAGACTACTGGTATCTTTTGTGACAACCAGAGTTGTGTGAAGTTGTCTGAGAACCCGGTGTTCCACGACAGGTTGAAACACATAGAGATCAAATACCACTATATTAGGGATATGGTGCACAGAGGAGCAGTGGAGCTCTTGTATGTTGCGACGGATGAGCAGATTGTAGATGTGCTGACGAAGGCACTAGCCAAAGTGAAGTTCGAGTACTTCAGAGAGAGGCTTGGTGTTCTTCAGATCGACGACACTTCAATGAAGAAGCGATGAAGACATTTGATGAAGCCATTCCAAGCATGCTAGAAGGAGGATCCTTCACATGGATGTGGATGTAAGCGCTGGATGATGAGCATCAGGATGATGTTCTAGTTTTTGTTGGATATCATTAGTTGGATCATTTATATGTATATGTATGTACGCATCATGTTGGATGATGGATATGATCAGTTGGATCATTTATATGTATATATATGTACGCATCATGTTGGATGTTGGATATGATCGGTTGGATCATTTGTATGTATTTTGTATATGCATCATGTTGGATGCTTGGACCATGTATCTGTATATGTATCAGGTGGATACATTGTATGATCAGGTAGATCATGTATGTTGATATGTATCAGGTATGATCAGGTAGATCATATATGTTGATGGATACATTGTGTGGATCATATATCTATGTATCAGGTGAATACACTTTGTATGATGATATGTATCAGGTAGATACTTGGTATGCATCAGGTAGATGCATTGTATGATCAGGATGATCGTGGATGACAAGCTTCTCCAAATGACATGTAGCAGGATGTTGCAGTGATGATGATCAGGATGATCATGTGTACATCGGGATGTTGTATGCTGAGTATCAGGATGATACTTTGTGGTCGTGGATCAGGTTGTGCAGATGAGCATGTCGGGGAGATCCTATAGGTCGGAGTTGTGTACCCGTAACAGCCTGGTATGCTCTTTCGAGATATTGCTCTGGGAGGACATGTAATTTGTGCCCTGAGAGATTTCAGGTCAGAGTTGTGTACCCGTAACATCCTGAGATGCTCTTGCGAGGTTTTTTCCTATGGCATGTAATTTGCTCATGGGAGATCTGGACAGGATGAAAAAGGCCTCAGATGCTTCAGCTAGGTTTTTCCATGACCACATGTAATTTGATCCTGGGAGATCTGGACAGGATGAAAAAGGCCTCAGATGCTTCAGCCAGGTTTTTTGGTGGACCACATGTAATTTGCTCCTGGGAGATCTCGACAGGATGAAAAATGCGTCAGATGCTTCAGCCAGGTTTTGTGGTGAGATCACATGTAATGTGCTCCTGGGAGATCCGACAGGTAGAACTGTGTGCTCGTAATAGCCTGGGATGCTTCAACCAGGTTTTGTGATGGGTCACATGTAATGTGCTCCTAGGAGATCCGACAAGTAGAGCTGTGTGCTCGTAACAACCTAGGATGCTCAGCTAGGTTTTGTGATGGGTCACATGTAATGTGCTCCTGGGAGATCTGAAAGGTAGATCTGTCTGCTCGTAATAGCTTAGGATGTTGCAGCCAAGTTTTGTGATGCATGTAATAAGTCTTGAGGATTCCACAGTATGGCCAGTGATGATGAAGACTTGCACGTGGTGGGCCTACATCCAGTATGAAAAATGACTAGCTTTGTAGAACTTCCCATGACAAGTAGAGTCAGAGATTGGTTGAGATAGCAGCAACAATGATGATGATGATGACGATGCATTGATGACGATGATCCCGAGAAGAAGACTTGTCTAGCAGAACTGTGTCGAGAAATACCTTCCTAGTTAAGAGGGAGTGTTGATGTATATGTAACTTCAGAATGTATTTCATCTATGTATTTCATATATATTTATTGTACCCTTATAAGAGATGTGTTATTCCTCTATAAGGAAGTGTCGTCATGTGGATTGACAAGTGTCGCAAGCATGTGTACTTGTCGATGGGTTATTAGACCACCATGTATGCGGTTGAGCCTTAAATATATATTAGATTGTGGATGTATCTAGATAGACAAGTCGGCCCCATAGTGTAACTAGGCAAACAGGTTAGTATAAATAGAGATCGGGAGATCTCTATTTTCATCAGTCGTAAACTCACACTTCTCTTACTCAGAAAGTGGCACACTAGTGAGGAGGAGGATCATCTGCTACTAGGAGACTATCTCAGTGTATTTTGGTTGTACTTTGGCTGATCCATTGCTCTCTATATCTCTGAGGAAGTTGTGAGATTTTTCACCTTAAGGTTTTCCCCACGGAAACTCTGTGTCTCTTGTCTCTCATGCTTTGGATTGTTGTGATGCTTGTCATGCTTATTGTGATTGTTATGCATTGATATACTATATATGTTATTCTCTCAATAAAGATCTTAGAGTATTGTGAATTAATGCTCAAAATTTAACATACACCATATTTTTACAGAGATTTAATTATATAAATAACCGAATTATTTGATCAGGGTTCTATGCTAACCCCAAAAATGTTTACAGAGATCAATCACGCTGGCATACTACTGAGACAAAGATCAAAGGTAGTTCAACGCTGGCATAATAAATATTACTAGAACAGAGATCACACAAATTCGTGGCAGCATAAATAAAAAAAGATCACAGTGGTCACACGATTTTGTGGCAGCTTAAATACATAGAGATCACAGGGATCTGATCACACAAATTCGTGGTAGTATAAATGAACATAGATGAAAAAGGAAGCGTGATAAATAATATATATCCAACAGGAAGCATAATAATCAAACAAAAATCTAATCGATTTTTTGGTAGCAATATATGCAGATATCCTAAAACATTTCCATGACAACAGTGATATATAATATAGAAATCAAACAGGAAGCATAATAATCAAATCGATTTCGTGGTAGCAATATATAGAGAGATCCTAAAACGTGGCAGCATCATACCTGTGCTTTTTCCAGGGGTCAATACATTACCGAGATCTCATATATAAATATATACTATATGCGTTTTCACAAAAGGAAATATACAGGGATAAAAAACGTGGCAGCATCATACATGCGCTTTTTCCAGGGGTCAATACGTTACCGAGATCTCATATATATATATATATATATAGATATGAATTTCACAAAGGAAATATACAGGGTATCATCTGGGATCATGCTCAAAACATAAAGAAATGATGTTATATCGGATTCAATATATATATAAACACACTCAAGCAAGATTCAAGCTTATCTATCTTACTATACAGAAGTAACACAAAACTTTAACGGAAATAAATTAATGAAATCGATCCCATGATCTAAATGCCGAAACACATTGTACACAGAAAGATAATAAACTAAGCAACTCGATCCCATCGATGATCAGAATCCATCTGCGTTTTTTGTCATGAATTAATGTGTTACAAGATCTAGCTTATATCATATATATATATATATATATATATGAACTAACCTTTTCCAGATATCAACGCCTTCCAAACATGATGCAGGGTATCAAAACAAATATACCGGCATCTATATATAACCATTATATATAGCATTGCTCAGAAGGAAAACAATATTTGGGATTGGGCTTACAAGCCGTCCTTTCCCATCGTTTATCAAAGTATTAAAAATATATATCGCAGCAAGGTATCAAAACAAATATACCAACATCTATATATAAACCATTATATATAGAGTTGCTCAGAAGGAAAACAACATTTGGGATCAGGCTTACAAGCTGTCCCTTCCCATCGTTTATCAAAGTAAAAAATATATATATCGCAGCATGGTATCAGAACAAATATACCAGCATCTATATATAAACCATTATATATAGCGTTGCTCAGAAGGAAAACAACATAATATATATTTAAACAAAGATTAATATGGATCATAGGATGGCATAATCCTAAAACAAAGATCAATGCAAAAAGACCCAAATAAGAAAATCTATTTAGGGATCAAGCTCTGTGAGCCATCCCTTCCAAATGCATTCTTTGGTGCATTCCCCCCCCCACTTCAAGGTTGCGACCCTATTAATTTATAACCTAGTTCTCCTTCTTGATTTGGGGAATCCTTTTATTCTAAGAGAGGATTTCCCCTCCCATGTGGAGATCCAAAACCCCCACTTGGAGATCGACTCTCATAAAACGTAGGAGCATAATGGCCAAGTGGCAGTTGAGAGGGATACCTTAATGCTTATTAACAATATTGAATACCCTTTTAAGGTGGACATATGTTAATAATAACGTTTCCTTAGAAATTCTATAGTTTTTATGTGTCTTTATTTTACAAGGGCCTTTTCCCTTTTTACTTCACTATAATGGTAATTTACATTTATTCTCATCACTTGTGTAATAAAAATTGTTTTTCAAGAATCCTCAATTAAAAACTAATATTACATGATCAATTCCTCTTCCTAGAAGTATTATATTATATATATATATATTGAAAATAGTTGTTTTTTTATAAAACTCCTAGGAAAGTCTTTCTCATGGTAAATAGTTTCATAGATACTTAATGTATATTTGTTTTAAGTCGTGTAATTTTGATTTTGTCCATTAATCTCTTTTAGGCATGCGATCATAATAATAGTTAGATTTAGACTACTAGATGGTTGGTATAATCATAGAAGCCTGCTACTCCTGCATAATAGTTTATTTTCCATCTTTCTTAATACTAACTTTAACCTAGGTTGACACCTACAGGGTTCTTGGTCACCTGAAAAATAGTTTTATTTTCTTCCAAATCCTGCTTAACCATGACGACGACCTCTTAATGTCAATTGGGTTATCCTATATTCTCCCCCTAGTGGATTCAGTTGCCCATCGTTTAGTTGCGTCACAGTCTGTAGTCTCCTAAGTTTACAATTTACCACTTAGAAATTAAACCATATAAATTACAAGGTTTACTGGTGGGGCCTTGGCCTTGAGATCCTCACAAGAAAACAAGTACAATATACACTTACATTTATAAAATAATAAGGGTATGAAAGAGGGATTTTACATCCTTCCCCCCTTAAGAATAACACCATCGTCGGTGTTCATGCTTTTCAACAGTTTTGTCTTCCACTCTTGAGTCATCTTTTGCTCGTTTCGTCATCTCTCTTTTGATTATCTTAAAAATTTCATGATTCCCACAAGCTGTTATCGCTCATAACCTGCAATTTTTGTGCAACAAAACCAGGACTTCCAAGATTGTTCTGTAAAACATATCATTATTTCATATTTCAACTCAGAACATAAGCAATGAATCTTTTACAACCCAACATTTTTGCTATTCATGGAACATCTTCTAGCCTTTGTTTGTGCTTTTATCATCATAAGAAGACATAATACAGGATTATTTTTCAACACAACCCAAAATAATTCATAGGTATCCAGATTTACTTATCTTTTGGAAGACGTTCTTTACCTCCAATACTTGGACACTTAACTAGTCCTTAACTTGAGGTAGATATCTCCTTCATTCACAGGTTAGCATCATTTAATTCACATAATTTCAAGCAATAAAATTTAAAAATTCATCATTCATCCTCACCCTTGAGGGAATTTTGTCTACTCAAGTTTTATTTGTATTCATTACATTCATACATTAGGACATTCAATAACCTAGCTACTTAGAAATTCTTTAATATTTTTTTTATTATTACATCATGAAGATGAAAAGCTCTCAACAACACTTTGTTGAAGACCAAACTCTACCTTGAGATTGGAACTTCAACAACTCTCTGCGTAACACATAACTCTCCCCCGAGTTCTGTTGTAATATCCCTCTTTTATACCCCTAGTAATTTGTAAATGTAAATGAATATTGTACTTGTTACTGGTGAGGAGATCAAGGCCAAGGCCTCACCAATAAACCTTGTAACTTATGTGGTTTAATTCTTAAGTCGTAAAATTAGAAGACTAAATATGGTGACGCAAGTAAACGATGGGAAACTAAATCCACTAGGGGGAGAGATTAAAGTCTAATGAATCCCTAAGAAAACCAACTAGTGATGACTTGGGGTCATAAGGGTACCTTGGGTAGTAAAGAGGAAATTAGTCATATTCCTCATAAGTTTGACCTAACTCAAATATTGATAAATTTGAACGTACTTCTATTGTTAGGCAGTAAAAGCCAATTGCTTCCGCCACTTGGAAAATTGAATACCGCCTTTCAACATTAAGGGAGCTAATTACTGATTATGCATTAAGGAGCGGGAACAAGTTAGTATTATAAATATTTACTATTTAATTACCTTGTGGTACAAAAATTTTATTATCATGAAGATATCATTATATGCATCTAGGCTATTATTGCCTACTAATATATATATATGAGATCTCTCTCTATCTATATGTATATACATATATATACATAGATGAAAATGTTTAGAAAGGCCTACATAGTTGGATATATCACATTATATGTATATATTCATTTGTGAACTTATACAATGTTATAAAATCTACAGTGAAAGTTGAGTTAGATTCAAACCGCCTCAACCCGATCTAGTGATGGGAGGCGCCAACCTAATATCAAGGGATTCTGGCCGGCCTCTCCCACTCAAGAGAGGAATACGAGCCTTGATTTTGGAAATCGACACCTTCCACTTGGAATTCTCGTTTCCTAACGTGTTACCAATCAACCTCCACTTGACTGGAAGGTTCTACAAAACGCAACGGAGTCTCCAAAGCCAAAATTAACTTCTGGACTGATACATATAGGAGGCACTCAACCGTAACAGGGGGAGAGGAAATCTACTCAGGTTATCCGGGCTTTTCATTTCTGGAGGGTTTTGTTTCCTTTTCCATCTTTGCAATAGGAGGGTCGTCTTTCCTCATATGTCACAGCGATGTCAGGATTGCTTATGAAGTAAGTCTTCTTGCTGTGATCTTAGGTTTGTTGGTTGCTGGTAAAGATTATATGTTTGTTCTATTCCTGTGAATAAAATCATGACGATCCCATAGAATGATTGACTGCTATACCAGAATCGTATGTAGCGTGTCGAAATTGATTTTGATAGGGTTAATATTTTTATCCCTGCAGCGAAGAAGGGATAGGACGACTCACTAAGTCGATCCCCATCTAGTCTTCCTGTTATGAAATGTATATATATTCATATATATTTCTTCTCAAGTTATAATTTATGCCTCTTATTTTCGATAGGGTTTTAAAAGGTTGAATTCTTTATGTTTGTTGTTTGATAGAAACTTATAAAGGACCACTACGCATTGAGCGTTTTCTGCATAAGATATAGGATCTTTGCGTATGTCTCTGGAGTCTATGCCTTTGGATTTCGAAAGAGTTTTTAAATGGATGAATTACGTATGGTTGCAGTTGGCGCAACATTGTGAATGCCTAGCAGGCCTGGGGAAGGGATAGCTCTTCCAGAGCTTGATCCCTATATTGTTCCATTTATATATATTATGATACCTCTGAAATTACATTTTATATATGCCATCGTGAATACTCTGCCATCGCAGGTTTAACTCTATATGATATACATTTTATATTACATCCCTGCCATCGTAAATCAGTATGCTATCTGGGAAGAGATAACAGGTTTTAAGTTTTGTTATATATATTTCATATTACATCGCTGCCATCGTAAATCGGTATGCTAACTGGGAAGGGATAGCAGGTTTTAAGTTCTGTTATATATATTTTATATTACATCCCTGCCATTGTAAATTGGTATGCCATCTGGGAAGGGATAGCAGGTTTTAAGTTCTGTTATATATAAAATATAGAAGGGATAGCTCTTAAGATTGATCCGTGTGTATTTATTTTGCGATATAATATCTCTGCGAATGAGTTCGTAGGAGGATCGGGAAAGGATAGCTCTTAAGCTTGATCCCTGTGTATTTTTTTTTTGTTATATATTATGGATAGCTCTTAAGCTTAATCCCAGTTTAATTTCTATGCTGCCACGATCTCTGCATATACATTTTTACTACCAGGAAATCGTTGGATTTCTGATTGTATTGTACGCTTTATGAGAATGCATTGATCCTTATTTGTTTCCGGTATCGAGAGTAAGGAAAGCTTAGTAGCTCGATCCTGATTAATATTTATGTTATATATTATATGTTTCTAGCATCGTGAGGGAGGGAAAGTGGAAATATTGCAACAATTGTGTTGCAGGATGTAATCTCTCTGTTTTGATAAATATTACAAAATGTGATATTTCTTTGTGGACGTAACCTATATATTTGGATGAACCATGTATTATGGTCTCTCTCATATGTGTGATTATGATGGATTTGTTATTTTAAACTAGATGCATATATCTTTAAATTCCTTTAAACATGCAAAAGTTATTTTATATCAATTGAGTAAGTATTTCATGAATAGTTAGTAATATTCTAATATGACCTTAATATTTTAGAAGAATTGATTGACATACATAGTTATCAGTTTACTTGAAGCAGTTTATTATTGTTACACCGGGTGTGTAGATGTAATGTTTTTCATGACATATAATTGTCCCAAGTAAGATACACTAGATTTTTTTAAATATGATAAGAGAATTTATGTTGTATAAGTATGGAATTTATTGACTAAGGACCTTTGCATAAGTCATCCAAGTTAACCTTCAAAATCTCCAACAGCTAACTAAGCGGATAAAAATAGGAATATTATGACAAGGTATGCAATGCTTTCATTTGGTTTTCGTATTATATATTCATACTTCGGGTGTTGAATTATAATTTTAAATCTTGATACATTCAAAGAGAAATATAAATGTTTCTTAATTTTTTTTCTCTCTCTATATATGGACATGCTTAGACTCATGCTAAATAAATAAAGACCTCTTTAAACATAAGGCATCAAGTGTATGAGTAATGTTCCATTGTATAAATGCTTTATGAGATAAAGTGTATAGGGGTGCTAGAAATAAATGTTATAATGGTATCACTCTATTAATATATGTATCGGAAATCCATTAATAATGTCACAAGAGATACATATTAGTTTCCTATGATGGTACAAGTAGAATTAGCAGTGTTAGTATGTTTATTAAGATAAAGATAAATTCGAGGTATTCATAAATATGGGAATACAATGGATCTCACATGCTAATTAGACTTGGGGAAACTAAGACGAATGTATAGTTTGAGTTTGTATAACCAATACTTAAAATAATAAACGTATTCTTGTATTGGACGTACGTCTCAGTTGGACTTTGGATTGGAACCTATCCTATAATTTACATAATGCTTAATCAAGTTAAGATTAGAAAAGTATTTGATTTTGTAATACCTTTACGAAGAGGCCCAAAAACCCTTAGTGATGAGTAATAAAGAGATTATTACTTCTTAAGGAAATGTGAAGATGCAATGGTGGTAGTACTAGGTTTATCATGATTTTTGTTCAGACTAATCTGTTAGTTGTTCAAGTAATGTCGAGGAAAAAATTTTACATCTTTTTTTAATCTAAAACGGTTGTTCAGGTTCGTTACATGTGATATTTGAAGCATACTTAGATAGCTAGCGAAGTGCCATGTCCCGAATCATTTGCTTAACATGCAAAAACTTTCGTTTAATGATACGCGTTGGGTACAGATACCGATACGAGGATCCAGCTGTTTCATTCCTATCTAGGCTTGCCGCATATTCTTCCGGTTGACCAGGAAACAAAAGGCTAACGCCTTTCCTCCATCCATGTTGGGCACACATCCCGCGAGGAAAACATGTCCGGATTACTGCTCGACGAGCGATCTATCAAATATAGTGTCCATGATCTGGCTTTTTCATGCTCACTCTGAACTGCCCTAACAGAGGACTTGGTTATTGATTGACTCGGTTCAGCATACTAAGATTTGAAGTATCAGTTGGCCCAGACATATCTAGCCTATGTATTGTATGTAAGCGTCGTCAATAAGCAGCTGTTCCACACACGTACTGCCTGCTGATTGTAAGCTTATAATTTTGAAAGGTATTTACTAATTATATATATATATATATATATAAACAAACATAGCCAACCAACCTTAACTAATGTCCACCATATCAAATGCAATTTACTATAATCAAACATGTTGAATTATAATCAAACATTGTCAATCATTCTTAATTATTCTCAATCATGGTCAGTTAAACATTAACTATAGTTAACCACTAGCAAATCTGATCTTTCTCACATGATCATCCAAAATATTTTTTGGCTTATCGGTATATCCGATATATAATTTTGCTATACAAAATTTTTTCACATCTATAGTCAAAGATTGTTTTTAAAAGCCTTAATTGTCTCTCAGTGACAAGTTTTTTATTTGTTATATATTTTACTTTTTAAGGTAGCTTATGTGTGTGCGATCCACTTAAAATGTGATTTATACATAACATAAAGTGCGCTCTTTTTCTTTTTTTCTAGGAAAAAAAACTAGTAAGCCATAATAATTAATTAATATGTCTTATGTATTGTGATTGGCATATGTCAATCATGGTTAAACATTTAAAAGTAGTTGATATAAATCGATCGATGTATATAATCTATATTAATTAAGCCACTTGAAGGGTGGTTTCCTTCTACTTTAGCTAAAGGAAGTTACTTTGATTGTATTGGTATTGGGATAGAGATTGGGAATTAGGATCGGTTCATTCACAAAACTTGAGGATACAAGGCCACTCGATGATGCAACAAGTTCACTATTAAAATCTCTATAAAATACGTCCTAGGGAAAACAAACAGATTTTGGACAAACCAAACAATTTAACTGCGCTCAACGAGATTGTTGCTGGAAAAATGGTGGCTAGAGGCTACTGGCGTGGTGAGGTGGCATGATTTAGGCAAGTAGAAAGACTAGGAAACCATATCTCATTGAAGAAACTCATTCCACTTAGTTAACTAACTTTTATTTTTGACGTTATTTTATAATCAACATAAATTAATTAATTTAAAAATACAAAAATATAAAATAAGGTTATTAACACTATTTATGTAAATTTTAGTTTATTTTAAAAATTAAAAATTAATTTTTTAATAGGATAAATTGCAACATTTTAATTTATTACTTATATTTATATATTTTAATAATAAAATCTCCCTTTATATATTTTAATAATATTAATTTCACTTCATATATTTATTATTAATAATATTAATAATATTAATATTAACATTAAGAATATTATTAATGTTAATATTAACATTGGTAAACATTCATAATAATATTAAAACACCTTAGTATCATACTCAACATAACATAACTTTATAAAATTATTATTTTTTGCTTTTACAATTAGACAAAATACTGAAACATTAATAAAATATTAATATCTTTAATATCATTAATAGTGTTAATAACATAATAATATGCCATAATGCAATCTTTCATGGACATGTTAATGACACAGACCGAAAATTGAACATAGTCAACCATACGCAAGCAAACCTAACGATGGACAAACATAATCAAACATGTTTAGAGATAGTCAAACATGGTCAATAATAGCATACCATGGACAACTATTCTGAAGCATGATTCCATGGTCAACAACATTACTACAGCGAACCATATTCAGCCAAAGTCACGCATAGTAAAACATCACAAGTATTCCATGGTCAGACATGAGAAACCTTAGTCAATCATCTTCAACCATGGTGAGTAGTCAACCATAGTGAACCATGGTCAACCATGTTGGCCTATGTTAATAATAGTCAACCATCATGACACATGATCAACCATCATCAACCAATGCCAAAATCACCCAAAATCAGACACCATAAATAATCCATGGAAAAACATCATAAAATTTAGTCAATAATCTTAAACCATGGTGAAACAAACTCAACAAAAGTCAACCATCTAGAACCATTGTCAAACATTTCCAAATGATGGTAAACCTAATTCAACCATAGTGAAACATGGTTGACCATAGTATACCATGGTTGTCCATAGTCAAACATGGTGAAACATATTTATCCATGGTCAAGTACAAACAAACATGGTTAATCATAAACAAACATAGTTAACCAAGTTTAAGTAATGTCCACCATATCAAACACAATTTACTATAATAAAACATGTTATATTATAATCAAACATGGTCAATCATTCACAATTATTCTCAATCATGGTCAACAAAATGTTAACTATTGTTAACCATGGGCAAATCTAATCTTTCTCACATGAGCATCCAAATTATTTTTTGGATTACCACTATATCTGATATATAATTTTGCTCAAATAAAAGTTTAATATCTACAATTAAAGACTATTCTTAGCAACTTTAATGGTCTCTCACTAACCAATTTTTTGTGTTATATATTTTACTTTTTAAGGAATCTTATGTGGGTGTGATCCATGTAAAATGTGTTTTTTTTTTAACAGAAACACGAAATAGATTTGTATTAAAAAGAGGATAAGATACACAATTCCCTTCCTGAAAGGTTAAACTATAGCATGGATATTGAGTGGTCCAAAATTGAAAAATTAAGCTTTTTAGCCCTGAGAATTGTTCTTCCTAACTGTTCATATCTATTGTCTTTTGTCGAATAAATATTGACATATTGATTACATATATAAGCACAAAAAAACATTTAACAAAGAAAAATAGAGGAATGATTCAACATTCCTAAGATTAAGCGAGTGAGATTCCTTCATGAGTCTGTGAGTCGTCTTCCATCAGAGAACTATATTCACGCTCCATTCCTCAGTCCGCAGGTTCAGAATGCTTCTCGAATTCATCCCTCGGGTCTCTCAAGGACACTTCCAGTTGAGCAAGGTGAGCCTCAATCCTATCATTAACCTTTTGCATGGTATCAAACAGCTTCCCCTTCAGCGAAAAACATAAATTGTTTGAGGCCTTCGAAGTTGGCCTATTGAAATTATTTCATGCCTTTAACATCCTTTTGAAGCTCCTCAATCTCATCCACATGAACTCGGGCATTGGTTTCCACATCCTCAATGCACAACTCCATCTAGATAATGTCCTTACTGATGAGTCTGCTCTCATACAGAGCAGCCTTAGAAGCTTCGAAAGCATTGTGTACATTCTTCTTGATGTCCTGATGGATCCCCTTCATTTCCCTAAGCTCCTTCACCATGTTCTCCAGATTCGTCCTTATGAAAGCAGTGATAGACTAGGAAAGAGGGCATAGGCTAGCTATGAAAACCCCACCGTCACAAGTGAGAGCTTCAATACCCGACACCATTGAATGAAGAGAAGTACCATCGCCCTGCAAAGAATCCTGCAAACGAGGACCTGGAGAAAGAATTTGACATTATTTCACATGATTCCATATTACCACCACACCAACCTTATTTAATGCGAGAAGATGCCTAAGAGTAGTATTTAAAGCTCAATCTGTACTGGAAGCCACTTGTCCAAGAAAGGAGAGGGGAGCTTTACATGCACACCCCCATTAGATAGTTAAAGGTTAAGAACATAGAGACCATTTGGTGTGGGGAGGATCATGATTCAGGACTATAATCCCTTCTTTTAACTTGGTTCCTTGACTAGCCATGTTGTCAGCTTCCACATTATTGTTCCTTAAAATGTGAAAGAACTGAATCTGTGAGATGTTGCTAATGGTTGAGACAATTCGTTTTTGAATTATGTTTATATTCTTATCATGGCCTGCTTGAATTTTTCAATAAATAACATATTATAGATTTTATTTAATAAAAACACTATAAATATATAAGGGGTGGGGTCGGTGTGTCCCCATAAGAATCTATGTGTAAAAAAATACTTGTATTTCTATAACTAAGAATATTATTACTTTCTAAAATTTTATTTATATATAGTATGAATTTTGGGAAAAATTACATATTATAGATTCCAGATTTCAGAAAACCATTTGCATTCACTACTACCTTTAGTGGAGCTACGATGGTAGTTCAAATATAAATAAAGCATATGAAAATTTGTAGACCATTTATTAGACAAACAATCATAGTCACTGATGAGTCCAAGATACAGGTATGTGATAACCTTTCCACACAGTAAAAACACAAGAAAGGGTGGAGAAATACACTTGTTTTGTGGGAGAAATGATTTACCTTGATTATTTAATGAAGTTGTTTTAAATATTATTCTTGTATGTTTAAATGCGTGTTCAATAAACTAATTATGTGAAAATCGAGTATGATTGAGCAGGTCCAGGTACACTAAAGAACAAACACGCAGATCAAGCACCAGACTGAAAGCTCATGCAAAACTAAACGCCCTTTTCTTAATTTCTAGGGAGAACACATGTTCAAACAAAATCGGCAATTAGACACCTAAGTTAGGTTAAGCATTAGAGGCATATATATATATGGGCCTCTTAGCTAGTGAGAGGATCCGGTTGCCATTTTTGAGACCCATTGTTTTACATTTTTATACTGTCAAGATACTTTGAGTTACAGACTTTTGTTAAACTATGAAGCTGCTATTTTGAATAAATATTTGATGTTGCTTTCAATTCGACGTCTATAAGTTTCCTTCACTCCTGAGTACGGGTTGGAGAGGGCCCCTCCAACACATAAGTCAGGAGATCTTACTGTTCAGGTATTTTTCATTATGTGTTTTACATTGACTGAAATCTATATTACATATGAAAGAATTTGAATGGCGTTAATTACTACGATTTGATTTCTGTAGTAATGCGACTAGTCTGGTTCCGTAGTAGTTTATAACTCATTCTGTAGTTCGGTAACACTGTTTCGGTAGTCCTGTAGCAACATTCTTCCAAAGCATATTTTCAGCATCTATTTCCTTATCTACTCGCATTGCTTTTGAAACAATGATCTAGATCTTAAAGCTTAGCCATTCTCCCATTATTATGGTTGCTCATAAAGATTGCTTACTTTCAGTACTGTGGTTAATTAATGATATTCATTTCTTGAAATTCTGATTACTTCGTAGCATTAGATAATGGTATTCTAAACTTGGTTTTGGCGATTGAATAGGTTGGTCTAGACTTCTAGTTTTATGCATTTGATTTACAGTAATTGTTTAAATTTGGTTTTGGCGATTGAATAGGTTAGACGAGACTTCTATTTTTATGCAATTGATTTACAGTAATTGTTTCTTAGATTAAGATCCGGCTTTCATTATTTTAAGATAGATCTGCTACATTTTCAGTATTCACTTCCATAGTCTAAATTCTCTATTTTTTAGCAAGTCGATTCTTAGGAACATATTTATTGTTTTCAGCATTTAAATTCTTTAATATAGATTTACTGTATTTAGTACTTGAACTTCTTAGCATAGGTATCTTTCAGCCATAGATTAGGCAATCCTTTTCCAGCTTATTTGATTTCTTTTAGGAAAAATTTAAACACTGATACCAACACCCAACCACGACAAAGACTATCCTATAAGAGCACATATAGTGCCTGCATCTCTGAAGTTTGTACATCCTCCGGGTTGATAATTAAATTAGGCTCTTAGTGTAGCTACCCTCATTAGGCATCCATTATGAGAGCTCACCACTTTTTGGCACCATTACTGGGGAGACCGTGAATCCTTAGAAGAATATGCCCAGCGTTTTTAGCTCAGCTACAAAAGAGCTAATCATTGCATCCTAGACCCTGAATCGCTGAAGCTTGTCGTTCTTAGAGGGATCAAAGAAGAGAATTTTGAAATCTTAAACCTCTTGGGATATGGAGGCATATTCCAGAAAACTTATGACCAGATACTACAGATATTCAAGAACCATTCTAGGTCTAGGAAAAGCAAGAATGGGACAAAAGATACACATCTACCCATAGGATCCTCATCATCTTTAGGACCCAATCTTACAAAATCTGATTTAGGAAACCTATTAGATGACATGAAGAGCAACATATTACAATCTCTGGCCATGCAACTTGATGCACTTTAGATAAAAAAGAAGTAGGATGAAATTAACCAAGCCTTGGCAGTATTCTGTCCTCATTGTAGAAAGAAACATGAGAAGGGGCAATGCACTTTAAACACCATAGAAATATGTGGTTTCTGCACTGATGACCACCCCACTGATAAATGTCCCCTCTTACCCTCATGTAAGGCTGCTATTCAAGATCCCGCAGCTGAAGAAGCAATAGAACAACTCTATTTTATAAATCAAAGGAGGAGTAATTTTGTTAGACCATATCAACCTAGCAATCAAGCCTACTATAATCATGGCCAGCAAAATTGGAACTCTGCACCAACTCCATGGCAAGCACAACCAAATCCAAACCAATGGCAGCAAAATCAGTAGACTTTTCAGTAGAATCAACAAACTTATCAACCATCCTATCAACAATCTTACTACCCACCATCTTACCCTCCATAGCCCCCACCTTTTCCCCCATCAACCATGAATTATGCAATTCAATACCCTCATCCATCAAATTGGAGAGCCCCATTACAACAACCACTTATTATGCCACCCCCACAGACTCAACCACCCCCTAGACCCCCACCAATTTCAGCCCAGCCCATCCCAAACCCTAATAATAAGATACCTCCACAACAGCAACAGACTTATAATGTTGATATCACACAATTCCCTACCTATGTCATAGACACCATGGAAATAAATGAAATAAACCTCAGATATTGTAATGTCCCCATTTTTGACCCCCTTTGTATTAAACCGTAAATGATGTAAATATTGTAATTTAATCATGGTGAGGAGCTCAAGGCCAAGGCCCCACCATTGATTTAGCGTTTCATGAATCGGCAATTAAAAACAGATGCCCATGGTTCTTGTGCGAGATGGGCACAATGTAAATAAGACACCATGTAAATACGAATTTTAATGGAAAAACCCACAACCGGCTATGCAATGCAACAAAAGAGATGGGGCATGACTCTACAAGGAAAAGGGAGGGAAATTATTCAAACCTTGAGCCAATGGTATTAATCCATGTGTTAATGGGGAAACCCATAAACCACCAACTACCCATTTTGTCTCATGTACCCAATCATTTAATTTTTCCAAGAAATTGGTTAAGGCAGTTAATGCCTTGGGAATGAAAGAGTATGGGCAAGCCATTTTCGTGCATGGGCAAGCCATCAACTTGGAAAATCGTGTTTTTGCTTGTGGGGCAAGAAACCACCCACGAAATGGTGCCCAAAGCCATGGGGAATGGGCAGTCTTCATTCATGCACGCAGTTGGAGTTAGCTGGGTCCATTCCATTTACATTTTTCATCTAAATACTGCATTTTTCCATGCCTGGGAGTCGTTTTTGCAGTATATAACAGTTGGGAGAGGGAGGGCCACGTTTTGAGGACTGTAGGGAGGTCATTTTTGCCCCTGAATGTCCAAGGGACGTTTTTCTAAAAACGGATTTGGCTTCCTGGGTTGTTCACCAAATCCCCATTTTCGTTTTTGTGGGTTCCCACGTTTTCCTGAGTTAGCTGAAACCCCATCTCATGTCTCTCTCTATAAAAACGTTTTATCATACCCCATAATTGGGTTCTGCTGTTGTGTGCATCCTCATTTTGGTTTGAACCTGTGAATTGAAGTTTTGGGAGTGGTAGTGGACAGAAGTAGCTTGATAAACCTAGTGGGGGAGACAACCTCTCAAGAAGATCAAGAGGGCTTTGGTTACTCTTCTATGCATACCCTGAGAGCACTAGATAGGGAGGATATGGCTTGAGGGACTGCACAGCAGTGAAAAGAATACTTCCTTGTGCTGGGTGTGTAGGTATTGTGGGTGCCAAGCTAGATAGATCTTGCAAGGTTATCCCTGGCTCTGTGCTGGAGCTCACTAGCTTAGCAACTCTTCCCTTCCATCTCCTAGCAGCTTGATAAACCCAATTGTAGATTGGCTTGGCTCATCTTGGTGTATGCTTGGCTATGTGTGAGTCTGCTGTTCCCTGGGTCCTTGTAGAGATCATGCCCAGCTCGGGGGTGGCAGTGGTGCTGAGATATTGAGGAGCACACTGGCCTACGGTTGGGTGGAACGTTGCAGTTGCATAGCCAGTTGCGTGGGACTACTTTTGTATAAGATAAGTATTCTCTTGTGTAAATTGGCAATTATCATTTGATGAATGTTATGAATGTATGTGGATGTATTAAACGAATTTGCTTCTGCTGTGTTTTTAAAAGTTTAGGCATTTCCATATGATCTTGTATAATTTCTGCATAGATCTTTATTTCATGGCTGTCACAGAATCTTGAATGTATGTTAGAGATCAACAACATTTATTTGATTACCGTCGTTTTTCCATAGTATGCACAGATACAGTTCTCTGCATCAATGATCTTAATTTCAAACGTTTTGGGGCTAATTGCCCGGATTGAGCACGGTGATCCTCTCTATCACGCTGGTATGATAGGGGGGGGACACTACAGATATGGAAAAACATTGCAAAATACATCCACACAGAATATCCAACAACCTGAAGCTCAAGAACAAACAACAGAACCATATGTTTAGCATCCGGATGAACCAAATCCTCCCGAGGAAGAAACCCAACCACTCCCACGAAATAGAAACCCTCCATTTCTAGAGAAACTTATACAAAGTACAAAAGAGGAAGAAGAAAATGCAATTTTAAACAAATTAAAGCACTTAAACATCCAAATCCCAATTTTGCAAGCCATAAGGGATGTGCCCATCTATAACAAATTTATTAGAGAAAATTGTTTGAAGAAACTTGGGAGGAGGAAGCGTGATCCACCAACCATTAAAGTAGTAGGACAATTGGCTGACTTAATGTTGGGTATTATTATTAACCCTAAGTATCTTGATCTAGGTAGTCCTGTAGTAAACACTACCATCAATAACAAACAAATAAATAGAAGCTTAATCGATTTGGGTGTTGCTATCAATGTGATGACTAAAGAAACCATGATACACCTAGGACTCCAATCATTGGTCATACCAACAACTACAGTACTCCAGCTAGCTAACACATCCACTATGAAACTTGAAGGGATGCTTGGAGACATTATGATGAATATTGAATCTTGGTAATACCTAGCTGATTTCATAGTCATTGAAGTCAAAAGTAAACTTAGTTCTTATCCAATCATACTAGGAAGACCTTGGTTGGCAACTGCAGATGCTTACATAGGTTTCCGATCAGGAAACATGACTATCACCAGTGGACATGCCAGGAACAAAATCACCATCTACCCACCAGCAAGGAAATATTCATACTTAGAATATCAAAATTGGACTGATGATTCTAATGACACACCAAATCAAAACCTACGACCTATCCTAACAGTTGATGCTGCACTATCATTAAAAGCAATAGATGAAGAGGGTCATATAGATAAGTTCATACAAAATGCATATTCTAACAATGTTGGTCTTGATAGATTTTTTGACACATACCAGAAACAAGAAGGCGAAAGTTCAAACTAGAACTTAAATAAAATGTGGGAAGAAGTACTCTCTCTGGAACAACAATCAGAGAAAGCAAAGATAGTGGAAATTATGCCTTGAAAGATAGTCAACATTAATTCCAATCTCAAGCCAAAGCAAGAAACTTAGTTAATGAAAGTATTATAAAAAAAAAATAAAGCTTTTGCATAGACATATGCAGACATGAAAGGTATACATCTTGATATATGCAAACATTATATTTACATCAAAGAAGGTTCTATCCCTATTAGGCAACCACAAAGGAGGTTGAACCCAACATTAAAGGACATTGTCAAAATAGAACTACAGAAGTTATTAGATGTTGGGTTCATATATCCCATCTTTGACAGTGAATGGGTCTCACCACTGGTGATAGTCCCTAAGAAAGGAGGCAAATGGAGAATTTGTGTCGACTACAGAGAGTTAAATAAAGCAACTAAGAAATATCACTTTCCACTTCCATTTATAGATCAAATGCTGGACACATTAGCCGGGAACAAGTATTTTTCATTCTTAGACGGTTTCATTGGGTAAAGCCAAATTTTAATACACCCAGCTGATCGAGATAAGACAATGTTTACATGCCCCTGGGGTACTTATGCATATACAGTTCTACCCTTTGGCTTATGTAACGCTCCAACAACATTCCGAACGGCCATACTAAGTATATTCTCTGAATTTATAAATGATCAAATGGAAGTCTTCATGGATGACTTCACACCCTATGGACAAAAATTTGACCAAGCATTGGCCCATCTTGAATTGGTATTGAAAAAATGTATTGAGATGAGCCTATTTCTGAGCAATGACAAATGTAGAATGTTAATGGAAGAAGGCATTGTTATAGGACATCATATATCATAGAGGGGGATAGAGGTTGATCAAGCAAAAGTTTCAGTAATAAAAACACTGACACTACCTGTTAAACAAAGGGATGTGAGAATTTTCCTTGGAAAAACAGGGCACTATAGGAGGTTTATTGAAAATTATAGCAGGATTGCTGCCCCAATGTTTGCACTTCTCACAAAAGACACTGAGTTCATATGGACAAACCATTGCATGACAACATTTGATAACCTTAAGGAGAAAATAATTACAGCTCTAGTACTCCAAGGACCAGACTGGGCACTTCCATTCCACATCCACTCTGATGCATCAGATAAGGCAATCAGGTCTGTCCTTGGACAAGAAAAAGAAAAGAAGCCCTATGCAATATATTATATCAGTAAAAATTTAGCAGGGGCAGAATTAAATTATACTGTCATCGAGAAGGAATTTTTGGCTGTCATACATGCCATTAATAAATTCAGGCACTATATCACTGGCTACCAAGTTTTTGTTCATACAGACCATTCAACCATAAGGTATCTAATGAACAAACCCAACACAAGTGCTCGAGTCATTAGATGGCTGCTACTACTCCAAGAGTTTGACATCACGATTTTAGACAAGCCAGGTAAACACAATGTAGTGGTTGACTTTCTATCTAGTCTGACACATGGACAAGATAGTGAAGTAATCAATGACAGTTTTCCAGATGAGCACCTTTTTTCCATATCCACAAGAAGCCCATGGTTTGCTGACATAGCAAACTATTTAGTATCTAGGAAGTTTCCAGAACATTATAGTTATAAATAAAAGACAAAAGTAATAAGGCAAAGTGCCACATACACGTGGATAGAAGGCATGCTCTTCAAATAAGGGCCTGATCAAATACTCAGAAGGTGCACCAGAGAAGATGAAGTGCAAGACATAATGCATGCCACTCACAATGAACCATGTGTAGGACACTATGATGTAAAGAGGACAACCTATAAAATTTTGCAAACAGGATACTATTGGCCAACGCTCCATAAAGATGCTTATGAATATGTTTCACACTGTGATGACTGTCAAAGGATGGGAAAACCAACACAAAAAGAAGAAATGCCACTCCATCCACAGATCTTCTTGGAGGAATTCGAAAAATGGGGATTTGATTTCGTTGGTCCAATCAACCCACACTCAAATCAGAAGAGCTACATCCTAGTATGCACTGAATGCCTCACAAAGTGGACTGAGGTAGCAGCACTTGCTGCAGCCAATGAAACCAACGTGGCAAAATTCTTCACTGAGCAGATATTTCACAGGTTTGGAGTACCAAGAGGACTAGTTTCTAATCAAGGCCCACAATTTACATCAAATTTAATAGAAGAATTGCTTAAAAGAAACAATGTCAAACACAGATAGTCCTCCTACTATCACCCTCAAGCAAATGGTCAAGCTGAGGTCACCAACAAAGAATTAGAGAGGATTCTAACAAAGACAGTCCAACTCCAAAAAAGAGATTGGGCTGACATACTGAGTGAGGCAGTTTGGGCCTATAATACAACATGGAAGACAACAACAGGATTCACACCTTGTGAAATAGTATATGGAAAGAATCATGCTACCAATTGAATTTGAAATAAAAACATTAAGAATTGCAGTAGAATTGAATATGGAACTATCAGAAATACAACAAGAACGGATGCTACAATTGAATCAACTAGATGAGCAATGCCATCAAGCACTTGCCCACACTGAAATCATGCAGCAACAAAGGAAGAAGTGGCATGCAAACACCTAAAGCATAAAAAGTTCAAGGAAGGTGACTGGGCACTATTTTATGACTCCAGGTTTCACACATTCAAGGGAAAACTAACAACCATATGGATGGGACTTTACATAATTAAAAAATCTATGACAATGGAGCTGTAAGGATCATCACAATTGATGAAGAAGAGTTTCCTATGATAGTAAATGGACATCGGCTCAAATTTTACAAGAAGCCACAGTCAAAGGAGGATTTTACACAAGTACTCTACCAGCAACAACTGATACTGATAAAGAGCATTGAAAATAATTAAAATTCAGTTCAATATATATATATATATATATATATATAAATTTATCGAAAAAAATGAAAAAAAAAGAGAAAAAAAAATATTTGCTAAAAAGGGAAGTAGAATAGAAAAAAGGAATGAAAAAAAAGAAGAAAAGAAAAAACAAGAAAAAATAAGAAAACAAACATGAAAAAGGGGGATGGGCAAAATGCGAAATAACACACTATAGAAATGATAAGGTAAAACTGCAGGGCATCATACATCCCCACGAAGGCATAACATGCAAACTGCAGACAATCAACAATCAAGCAAGCCAGTCATATACTACAGTCAGCAGCAAAGATATGATACTACAGAATTCAATCAAGCGAGCCTGATATTATTCAAAACCTGCTACTATTCAAGCGAGACTGTCATCAAAATTCAAGCGAGACAGAAATCTAATGAAGTGAGCCCAATTATTTTAAACCATTAAATCAATCAAGCAAGCCATCCATGTCTACAAACGAAGATAGTAGAGGGGTATCAACCAAACTACAGAATTGATTTCCAGCCAACAAAGATATATAATCACATCTATTAGTTCATGCGAGCCTGCCATCTATTCAAGAGAGCCAACATAGATTACAACAATACAATGAACAATCCGAAACCCAATGCAAAAGCATCATCCCAAAGTCGAATCAGAAAAAGGCACACAATTCAAAAGCAATGAATACAACAAATTCAAATAAACATAAGGAAAAAGTAGCAAGCGCACATAACTACTGACATGCCAAAATTCACTACAGACATTCCCAAATCTACTACAGAGTTCGGCATGCATAAAAATTAGGCCAGATCATCAAATCAAGTACGCTAAAACATTACAAGGTAATCTCTAAACAACTTTGTTTTATTTTTAAGGCTAAATCATTATCTCGCAAGACATTTGTTTTCTGAAGTTGAGGACAGCTTCAATCTTCATTCGGTGGCACAGTTCAGTTCAAAAGGCCTCAATAAATCATGATTGCTACCTAAGTCATATCAGCCTAAATGAATCATGATTAATACCTTTTTTTTATGTCAGCAAATGATAAACCCGCATCTAGCCACCATACTTTCAAATAATCAAAGCAAATGGGGAAAGATACAATCATGAAACAAAAAGGAGGGCTCGATCAAGCAGAAGGTACAACAAATATTAATGAGGATAAGTGCTAAAAGTCAATTAAGTAAGGCTGCATGATCTTCCAAGAAGCCAGTTTATGCATATACAAAACCCCTCATAACTCTCCAGATGCAAGAAACTGGAAGCTAGGGTGGTCACACAAATAGCTCCAGCCGTTGAATTGGTAATCAACCTCGACCATTTGAGGAAAGGTAGCCACACTCTAAGTGTTGATTTACTGTTGCAGCAAAGGATTTCAGGATGACAAAAGGTTTCAAGAAAATCAAACCATAGGAACACAGTGCTATTTATCAGAACCCGCGAATCCTAGCAATCATCTATAGCATGGGTTGGATGCCTTTCATCTTGGGATTGAGAGGATACAATGCAGGGGTGGCTATGGAGTTTGCAAGAAATTTAAAACATATCAAGGATGAACAGTTCGTCACTCGAGTGAAGGGGTTACGTATAAAGTTGGATGATGAAGTGATTGCCAAATTCACTAGTCTACCAATGGACCTGCATTGGAGCGGGGATGACCGGGAGGCAAACCATGAAGCAAAAGCAACATTTTTCGAGCGAGGAGAGGTATACAACAAAGATAAAAATGGATTTAGAAGACTCTCCATGCTAACACCGTGGGAGGAAATGATTGCAATCGTTTAGAAGTACATTACATGCACTGGTAGGTTAAGTTATGTCCCCATTTTTCATTTTTGAATTGAGGCACAGGTCCCATATTCCACCAAACAACAACATTAGTATTCCATACTACCTGCTCCAATATCTAGAAGAAATGAGAAAGAAAGTGATTAAAGGAAAGGAGCATGCTTTAGCCCATCATGGGCTGATCAAATTAATCATCTCCGAGGAATTAAAAGCGTAGATCCTGGAGCTTTCTTGGGAAGAATTCATGTTGGTATATGCTGATGATGTTCAAAGAATGAAGGGTACACCCACAGTAGGCGTACCCCTACAGCCTGGATCAATGAACAAGACTGCCTCTACATCAGGGACGAAGAGGAAAATCGCCCTGGACAGTGTGGCTGATACCCTAGTGAAGATAAAGAATTCACGAGATGACTCCCCCAAAACGAACCCATGGATTCCTCCCAGTAATCAAGGGCCGAAAAGACGAAGTAAAAGATTTAGACAAACATCCAGAATCTAAATTGCTAAGGAAGAGAAAAGGGAACCCAGTCCCCTAGTTCAAAATGTGTCTGATGAGGACGATGATCTTTGGGTAGATCAAGAGGATCCCACTACATCGGAAGAGCTAGATGAACAAGAAGAGCAGGATGCAAAAGAGGAGCATCATGAGCAAGAAGAGAAGGATGAACAAGATGAGCAGGATGAACAAGAAGAACAGGATGTAGAAGAAGAATAGAATGCACAGGAAGAGCAAGACAACTTCCAGAGGAGCCCTCCTGAGCACAATGAAAACTCATGGGTCGTCAACCAACTCGCTGAGGCATGGGAGGAATTTGAAAAGCTCATAAAGGAGCTAGAAACATTGAGAATTGAATCAAGAAGCCAGCCCACATCACCCCCATTTGGATCTGAAAAGACACAGATTCTGAAAACGCATCATGTAGGGGAGCTAAAAATGGCTGACGAGAAAAATTTAGCACTTAAAGAGAAATTGGTTGAGGCACAAGGGGAGCTAGCCAGAAAGGACCAGGAGATTGTTCAATTGAGGGAGGTTTTGGCTACTACCACTAAAATATATGATCAACTACTGGAACTCAGGCCGCCTTTAGCAATTTATGCAGTTTATCTACAAGAGAAGTGGGGCAAATTCCAGCTCCAAAGGTTAAAACAAGGACTCCCGATAGAGATAAGCTCCCCCAAAGAATTTATGGATGCATCTCTAAATTCCACAGAGTTGGAGAAGGACCATTTAAGTGAATTTTTCTTGCACAATTTTGTAGTTCCTAGCTCGTCCAAATGATCATCAAACCCTTACATGGGCGATATCCAGTTGAGGGCACTATGTTCATGGATGAATCACGAAATTGAGTGAGCTCAGGACTACCACATTTACGTTGCAGCAAAATGGAAAACCCCATTAATGGTCAGGGCATAGGAAACTCACCTTGAAAGAATAATTTACAACCATAGGATCCTCACCAAGGACAAGGAGCTGATCCCCTTTCTCTTTGCAATGCAGCAGGATGCTGTGGCTCATTTTGATGTTACTCTCCAAAGCAAACACAAAGAGGTTCATGAGTCCATTAAGGAAAGATGGCGCAGAGTAGAAAATGACCTAAAAAGAAGAGAGCTCCACTCCCCTCTCAGACTTGAAGCTGCTCTTTTCAAAGACAAACTCCATAGGGAGTCCTTGATAAGGAATCAACTTAGATGGATTGGAATAAGGCTGAATCCCCCATTCTTCCTTCCCCTGGTTATTAAGGAACATATTAATAAAGAAGAAGAGAGGAGAGCATGGGTCAAGGAATATCAGACCTTGGGCTACCACAGGCAGGCATGGACCCCCAAGGTAGTAGCATGGGACATCAGAGAAGTCATCGACGAACTAAATCTGTCACCCAAGGATGGGTGAATCCTTCAAGTATGGGGGAGAATGATGAGTCCAAGATACAGGTATCTGATAGCCTTTCCCCACATTAAAAACACAAGAAAGGGTGGATAAATACACTTGTTTTGTGAGAGAAATGATTTACCTTGATGATTTAATGAAGTTGTTTTAAAGATTATTCTTGTATGTTTAAATGCATGTTCAATAAACTAATTAGGTGAAAATCGAGTATGATTGAGCAGGTCCAAGTACACTAAAGGAAAAACATGCAGATCAAGCACCAGATTGAAAGCTCATGCAAAACTCAGTGCCTTTTTCCTGATTTCTAGGGAGAACACCTGTTCAAATAGAATCGACAATTAGACACCTAAGCTAGGTTAAGCATTAAAGGAATATATATACGGGCCTCTCGGCTAGCGAGAGGATCCGGTTGCCATTTTTTAGAACCATTGTTTTACGTTTTTATACGGTCGAGATACTTTGAGTTACAGACTTTTGTTAAACTATGAAGCTGCCATTTTGAATAAAGATTTGATGTTGCTTTCAATTCGGCATCTATAAGTTTCCTTCACTCCTGAGTAAGGGTTGGAGAGGGCCCCTCCAACACGTAAGTTAGGAGATCTTACCGTTCAGGTATTTTTCATTATGTGTTTTACATTGGCTGAAATCTATATTACATATGAAAGCATTTGAATGGCGTTAAATAGTACGATTTGATTTCTATAGTAATGTGGCTAGTCTGATTCCTTAGTAGTTTATAATTCATTCTGTAGTTCAGTAACACTGTTTCAGTAGTCCTGTAGCAGCATTCTTCCAAATCATATTTTGAGCATCTATTTCCTTATGTACTTGCATTGCTTTTGAAACAATGATCTAGATCTTAAAACTTAGGCATTCTCCCATTATTATGGTTGCTCATAAAGATTGCTTACTTTCAATACTATGGTTAATTAATGATATTCATTTCTTGAAATTCTGATTACTTCGTAGCATTAGATAATGGTATTCTAAACTTGGTTTTGGCAATTGAATAGGTTACACTAGACTCCTAGTTTTATGCATTTGATTTACAGTAATTGTTTCTTAGATTAAGATCCAGCTTTCATTATTTTAAGATAGATCTACTACGTTTTTGTATTCACTTCCATTGTCTAAATTCTCTATTTTTCAGCAAGTTGATTCTTAGGAATATATTTATTGTTTTCAGCATTTAAATTCTTTAATATAGGTTTACTATCTTCAGTACTTGAACTTGTTAGCATAGGTATCTTTCAGCCATAGATTAGGAAATCCTTTTCCAGCTTATTTGATTTCTTTTAGGCAAACTTTAAACACTGATACCAACACCCAACCACGACAAAGACTATCCTATAAGACCACATATAGTGCCTGCACCTCTGAAGTTTGTACATCCTCCAGGTTGATAATTAAAGTAGGATCTTAGTCTAGCTGCCCTCATTAGGCATCCATTCTGAGAGATCACCAGTCACTGATGGATTATCTTGTAAAATAGACATTAACCCTATATCGAAAATGACAAGAAATTCCTTTTGGACACCAAAAATCCAAATAATACATGGAGAAATTCAATGCAAATGAAAATCTAGCAAGCTTAAATAGGGACTTTAGAAATTTACACATTTTTTGCTCTAGTAAGGTCATTCATAATAGACTGGAGGAGTTGATGCATTTGTGCCCAATGGTCAGCAAGTTGATGAGGCAAAACTTAATCTCATTGCTCTGAGTTGGTGTTGGTTCTGGTCTCAATAATGGTTGTGAGTTGGTTCAACTGGGCATCACGCCATTCCATGGATTACATTGGCATTCTACATCCATGGCCATGATTTATCTGATTGGTTAGAATGGACATGGATCTTATGATATGAAAAATGAAGATAAATATTATCCTGATGATACTGTGGCTGTTGGGTTGGGCGTTCTCTGATGCAGAATGTCCGATGAATCTTGATTATGTCCATCAATTGCAGTGGGACAAGTCTTCCTGTAGATACGCCATCATTAAGTCCGATTTCTGCCAGACATTACAAGGCATCGCTTCCTCGACATAGGATTAGATCTAAATGCATCCATATTCTTATAGATTCCCAACAAAGCCTCCGCCGATGCCTGTCTCCAGTTATTTCAGCAGCATCTCGACTCTCTGACTCTGACTCTTTCGCTAGACTTGGTGGCAATCTGTTTGAAGAATAGAATGTCAAGGTTTGTATCAAGTCTCCTCATTTACATAGGTATATAGAGTCACAGACCAAGGAGGAATGGATTGGTAAAATAGGGACTACCCCGATCCACTTAGTTTGCAGCGACAATCTCTCAAATATGGACACCTATGTTGGAAAAACGTAATTATGAGTTGATTGCATATCTAGTCTGCTCCGACTCTATCAGTCACTCAGTCAACCTTTTTTAGTCAGTCTGCAATGTCAGAAGTCAGTCAGTCAATCAGTAAGTTTGCAGCCAATCTGGCACATGTCTCCTTGTATTTATGTAACCGTTTTTGTATTCCACATGTCAAGAATTCTTAGGTAGAAATTAATTGCAGTCTTTAATGTAACTCAGTAGCTTCAAGGTGAAGTGATCTTAATTCGGTGGTTATGCAATTCCTATATATAGAAGAAGACAATTGAAAGTTTGAGAGAGATGTGTGATGGAAGAAGAGAAGAAGAGAAGATCAAGAGTGAAAGGAGAAGAAGCTCATAGCCGTGAAGATCCCAAGCTCTGTAAGAAGAGAAATATCAAAGTAAAATCCCATCTCTATGTAGTCCAACAAGTTACTCAGTTTTACTATGGTAATATATATAATTTCATAGTTTTATGTATGCAATCTCAAGAATGTTAAATATTGCATGTCGCACATCTTCTCCAGATTTACTTATGTAAAAGTTGTTTACATTTACGCTCTGTGAAAGATATCAATATTTCCAAATAGTTCATAGTGGTAAAATTTCTACTTTAACGCAGAGTAACTTCAAATTGTTAGGATATTTAGACACTTAGGAGTTAGTTAAGATCAACTTGTGTAATATATCTATTAGGTAAAGTGTGTTTCCTTAGTATGCATTAGTATGCATTTGTAAATATTTAATCCAATGGTCACGATATGTTCTAGACATAGAGTGATTTGACGGTTCAACTTCTCTTAGATCATACCTACCCTTGATTCGTGTCTTAACACCCGATTGGTCCATGATATGTAATTAAAGAGCATGTAGGGTCATTGGCTAGTTGATCGATTATGAGAAGTTCATTTGTAACTTTCTTTCTTTCGCATAATAAACTGCTCCATAGAAGCTATTTGGTCGGGGTCATGGACTATTTCCCTCTAGAGAGTTTTAACCATGTCAAAACATCGTTGTATCGATCTGTGATATGTTTGTGTGAAATTTTTTGTCTAGTTTTACGATATTTTGGGAGTACCCTTTGTACCCAAACATGGTATCAGAGCGTTTATGAAGAGCTACTTCCGGTTATGATCCAGATCTTGAATTGGTGTTGCCGAAACTTGGAAGGGTTTCTGGTTCTGAAATTTATGTGGATTTATGGGCTATGGGAGGTGTTCCAGTGCATCCAAAGTGTCGTTTCCATTGGGAAATAGTTTTCATTTGATTGAAAATGGTTTTCGGACGCTTCAGAAATGTGTATTTCATCAGATCTGAAGTTTTTTTTGTTTCAGTTTGTGGTGTGGTTTGCTTACGTACCTTTTAATATTAGCTCACTTGGTTCAAATTTGTTTTATTCCTTAATAGGTCTTGAGTTCACGTCTTATTAAGTTAGTTTTAAAAAACTGTACATGCAATTTCTAATTTTAAGTTACTTTATTGTAAAAGTGCATCTCACTTAAATTAAAAATAAAAAGTGAGTCACTTCAGTTCTTTTTTTTTCTACACTATTTAAAGCAACATCATTCTAAAAGTGAAAATCACTTATTTTACAAAAGTGATACACTTAAAGAAACTGTCTTGTAAAGTGATTTTTAAAGATTCATCTTGGGAAGAGGGGGGTTCTTTTTTTCGGTTGGTTATTCTCTATCTGCTACCTCACTATTGGGGACATCTTCAACATTTTCTTTGATCAAGCATAACTTCATAATACGGAGTCACTTTTCATGCCGTTTTTTTATAAACCACCTGTTTTTTCGAGCTCTTCGCATACAAATTATTGGTTTCTATTTTTATATCCATTAATTTACAATATGGTTTCCCCTTGTGATATTCTACTTATGAGTTCCAACTATTTCTCAAGGAAATTTCATATGGAGGATGTTCTACGAAGTAGGGGACTTTTCAGAATTACCTCAGGAAAAGAAACAAAACCCACTGATGATTATACGAAAATAAAATGGGAAAATAGATGTGATGAAGCTTGTGGATTGATTCGGATCTCAATCTCTACTGATTTGCGATTCCACATATCTGGAATTGATGAACCTGATACAACTTGCGAAAAGCTGGAAGCTGTGTTTGGTAAACACATTGAAATTCAAAGTCATCAACTTGAAAATGAGTTTATTTCTTTAAATCAAAGTGATTTTTCATGCATTCAAGATTATTTATCTAAGTACAAAACTCTTAGACTCTTATGTGAAGAATGCAATATTAAGAGGGAAGACAAACAATGCATTTATCATATTCTTTCAAAACTTGGACCTGCATATTCTTTTTTTGTATCTACATTTTACTCCATGAAAGAATCCTTGAATGCAACTAGCTATCAAGAGCCTATGTAATGTCCCAAAAATAACAAAAATTTAAAATTTTCCCTATCTGCAATAGTTGTTAGTTTATAATAGAAAAGTCATACATTAAATGTAATAATGTTAAACAACAACCATACTTGTCTGCTGCAATCTAAATCTAAGCCTTTCTATTTTACATAGCCTCTTTTAAATGTAGGTTTAGAATCTGTGAAAGCAGTGTGGAAATCAAATGAGATCATGTGTTTCATTGCGGTTGCAAATGTTGGTTCAATAGGTAGAATATAACACTACTTACTGTTTGAAGAATCATATGATTTTAATTATGAATGTCTAATGACACCTTCAAGTGATGATCTCCTTTGATGACGGTATGTTTTTCACATGGGGATTCTATAATACTCCCGGACAGGTAATTACATACCTTGGCAGGGTTGCCGGGAGGTATGGGAAGTTGTGGAGGCTGCAGGACTGACTTAGCATAATGCTAATGCCATAATGTACTCTTGCATTTGTAGGTATCTCAAATATGTGAGTAATATCTCTAAATGGATGGTTCCTATCTCACTAAAGGTCCTATTCTACCAGGTGCATGATAAGTCATTTAAAATTAATACCCTATTATCATGGGAGTCCCCAATTTGAATGTTTCCCAAAGTGGGGTTTACCACTATTAGCGCTTGGTAATACAAACAAATGTGGATTGGTCAAACTTTAGAAAGTCTTTGTATATAAAACGAGCTCTTTTGTATTTTAATACAGGGATGGTTGAATCCACGACTTCACTATAGGAAGTGAGAATTATTGGACCTCCACTTAGATAGATTTTGGTGAAACCTTTAATGCATTTAATGAATGTGGGTAACAGCCTGGCAGGAGGGTTTGGATGTCAATTTGGGATTTTCTAACAGTAGTCTCCGTATTTGGCTCATTCCTTGTTTCTGGCTCTGCTTTTTCATTCTTGGGTGATGGTGTGGTGTACTGACCCGACCTCTACTCGTGGTCAGCACACTTAGTGACTGTTTCTATCATTCAAGGCGTAAGGTGGCCATACTTCTTTCAGGTGAGAACTAAACCCTATCATCCATTGAAATTTCCATTTCCTTCGAGCTGAAAATACATGTTGGAACTGATTTATACTGTATGTCGCTTGTGACAGGTGATATACACTTTGGTATGGGGGCTACAAAGGTTTATGAAGTTGTGGCGTGGCTAGGGTACTGGTAAGTCCATCTTACCCATTCGTGCCCTATCTCCTACAACTTTGGTGTTGTATGTATGTGTTTGGCCTGGTGTTTTTAGAGTGAGACCCCCATAAGCCATTGGCTTACTGATTCGCATTAGGGGGGGTTTGAAATAGTCGCCTACTTGGCTAGACTAGACAGTATGGGGTTTCAATGTAACTTAATTAGTTGAATGAGTACTGGGACTGTAATATGGAAGGACTATGTAGCAGCTGGGTTTCACTAGTTATTCGGTTCTGCAAAATCTTGTAAACAAAATAAATGCTCTTTCGTTGGGTATGACTCCTATATAGTTATAATGATTTGGAATGGTACATTTCTATTTCTCCTGTCTGTATTTAAGCATTCAATCTGAAACTTTAAGAGTTCTAATGTTATGGGATTTCCTGGGTATTTTTGTAAACTACTGTACAAACAATGTAGACATTATAAAGGGTCGTTGGCACCTATTGCTTGTAAAATATAGCTGTGGTCGTGTGTTGATTTAATTTACACTTGCTACTATGTTGAAAAATTGCTAGGGTGTTGCTCTGTAAACAATGTATTTCCTATGACAAAAATATAGGATATCAATGAGGGTTTTCTATGCCTCTATCTCTGTACTCAACATTTTGTTTCTTTGTTGTTGGTGACCACGACCCCTGTAGGGAATCCCTACCAGTTTTGGGGCGTGAGAGAGTCGTGGGGTTTGACCTTTGACCTTTGCTTTCGTTAGGCATCTATGTTTGTGACCTTCGGGCATTTTTAAACGCTGTCGATTTATAATGTATAATTGTTAGGATTGAATCGTGTCTGAGTAGGGTATCGATCTGTGAAATTTTAAAACTCTATCCCTATTATTTATGATTGATCTCTACGTTTGATGTTTATGAGAATCTGACCCTAGAGGATAACTTATTCCTGCGACTTCTTGTTGAGTTGAAATGAAACTTGAAGGTTTCCTGTAGATGACTATCGTAGGTGTTTATATTGGAAGAAATGGAAAAAGGGTCCCAGGCCTATCTAATTGACTAGCATAGGGTAATAGATGGAGTGGGTATGAAAAAGTAAACGGGACAACACTCTATATACGATCTCTGTCATATTTGGTATGTTTCTTTTAAAATATGGTATGTATGGTTTGAGAAGAACAACAAAAATAGATCGGCAGAGAAATGTGCAATAAAATCAGTCTTGGGTACAAAATTGGAAAATATGGAGAATACTTATAATAAACAATGATGTCTGCATTTTCTTTTGTTGTGGTTTGTATAGTTGGAATTTCAAATGGTTTATATGTTGTTCAACGATTTCTGTTATGGTTTTGGTTTCTGTAACCAGGTGATTTTGTTGATGATCTAAAACAAAGGTTTAGATAAGTGAAAAAAAATACTATCAATATTTTTCTGAGTTCAAATAAACGAGTTGCCTGTTCTAACAATCTAAGCAATATAAATGACTAGCAAAGACTAGCTGGCTAGGCCTGCTGGGAATGCCATTCAAATTCTGGAAAACTTGATTTAAAAACTGATAATAAGAACATTGGTATTTTAACATTGCATTTATAAGAGGGATATAAAACATAGGAGGGTTTTATAATTAATCATACCTGTTGATCTCTATAGCTTGTCCTGCTGATGATGACCTACTGATCCTGGTAACTTGGTCTTGCTGATACTGACTTGTACACTCAACCAACTAGTTAGGGAAACTACTGACTCTTAGCTTACCTAATAATTAATTGATCTTGGATTGGATGACTTTGGGACTACCACGTTCCTCCCATCCATGATTCTACAACCATTCTTGGTTCAGTATGAATCCCCTTGAGCTGGTTCTAACATGCAAACTAAGAAGTAGAGAGTTCTTCTTGGCATAATAATACCAAAAGAAAAATATCCCCCAAACTTTGGGGTCTATCCTCCTTAAGTAGGACAACTCTTGAATTATGACTGTCGGAAATTATTGGAGTCTTTAAAAATAATTTAATTTATAAAAACAATATTTGTTTATTTAACTGCTAGTTATTTTGGAAACTAGGATGTCTCACTTTGTTTTACCAATGTGTTTTTGATTTTTAATCTTTTTATAATAATAATAATAATTACAATCCTTTCCAAATATTAATAAATAATAAATTGTAATTGGAAGCCAACTTAAGCATAAGTATATATAATAAAACTAATCAATATTATATATGTTCAAACTCCTAGTTACTAATACTTAGCTTTGGGATCCTTTAAGCATTTTTTTTCACATAATGCTTTTTTCAATTCTTTTTAATGAAAGGGGGTCCACTTCCGTGGATGGCTTCATTAGCTGGTAGGGCACCTCTAGTCTCTCCTTTTGCATGTCATATTCCCTCGTTTTAATATGGTAGTTCCCGCAGTAGGTGATTATAATAAGATTTATTTAATCAAGTCGAAATAGTCGTGATAAGACACGTAAGTTCTATTCAAAGTCCTCTCGACTGAACACTTGAGATTAGTAACCCCGAGTGCTCTTCAGAGCTGTCTAACTCAACACTCTTACATGGGCGTTACGCTAGTGCAATTCCAGAGCCTCTGCTCAACACTAGAGCTAGAATGTGGTTGTGAGGCACATCTAGGATATTTAAGTGGCCTCGGATCCGGTAATCATTTCTTTCAAGCTTGGAGTGATCCAGGGTTCATGCCCAACACTCAACGTACATCAGGGCTTAGGCCTAGTACGAAGTACAATCCTCTAAATACATCGGGGCTTAAGCTTAGTATATTGGTCATTTGTGTGTTTCTGAGTCCACGCTAAACACACTAAATAATCAACCATGTAAATCATGCTCTGCACAGTATAATGTAACAAAAAGAGTAATATCAGTATATCATAATTTGTAAGAAATTCTCATAATGCAACATATTTTATTCATTCGGGCTTTCTTGCCCCGCATATATCAATAATGAAAACAAATTAGGGTCCATGCCCAATATATCTACTCACGGAGGAATAAATTAAAACAAACTAATGCTATATCAAACATAATAAATCACACATACTAGGGTCATGACCCGATATAACCTCATAACATAGTTAGTCAAAAAGTTGGGATATTACATCCCTGCCCACTTAGAACAACACCGTCACAGTGTTTCTAGGGACTAGGAATGAGATCATGAAACAAGGTGGGGTATGCCTCTCTCATGGTAGCCTCATGCTCCCAAGTGGCCTCATCTGGTCCAAAGTGCCTCCATTGCACTTTCAGTGGAGTATGGTCCTCCTCCTTAATTGGACCTCTCTCTTGTCCAGAATGTGGAGTGGTTCTGGCGTGAACTCCCCTTCGGGATCCACCTGTAATAAGGACCAATCAATAACATATTTATTATCGTATACTTATTTCTTTAATAAAGAAGCATGAAAAACATTATGAACTTTTATGTATGCTAGTAGGGCTAACTCATATGCTACTGGGCCATCCTTGCCCAGTATTTCAAACATCCCACAAAACCTTGGGACTAGTTTACCACAACGTCCCAAGCTCAATGAGCTTCGTTTCGCCTTTATTCTCAGGAAAACATGTTCACCGATCTGGTAGTCCTTGTCCTTCCTTTTCTTGTCTGCGAAACTCTTTTGACTGTCTTGGGACTCTTTTAAATTTAGTTGTACCTTGGAGATTAATTGTTCCAATTCTTTTAGTAAGTCTGGCCCTAGCATAAACCTGTCCACTGGGTTATCCCAGGTGACTGGGGTCCAACACTTTCGACCGTAGAGTACCTCGAAAGGATTCATTTTGGTCGAGGTTTGATAACCGTTGTTGTATGCAAACTCCGCGAGGTGTAAGTAGTATTCCCACTTAGTGGGATTGTTCATGACATACATTCTTAGCATATCCTCCCATATTTGGTTTACTCGTTCTGTTTGTCTGTCGGTTTGGGGGTGGTATGAGGTACTAAACTTTAGTTGTATTTCTAACCCAAAGAACAATGCTCTCCAAAAGTTACTAGTGAACTTTGTGTCTCGATCTGAGATAATTACTTTGGGTATCATGTGTAACCGGAAAATCTCCTTTAGGAAGATTTCTGCAATGTGAACTGCCTTGTAGGTAGATTTTACTGGTATATAATGTGTTGCTTTAGACAGCTTGTCTACTACTACGAAGATGGAGTCATTTTGTTTCTTGCTCTTGGGTAGACCCGTAATGAAATCCATAATTATTACCTCCCACTTCCATTCTAGAATGGGTAATGGTTGAAGTAGTCCGGAGGGGTGTTGGTGTTACACTTTGACAAACTGACATTCCTGACACTTTGCGATGAACAATGCGATGTTGGCTTTCAGTTTATGCCAAAAATAGTGTTTCTTTATGGCTGAAATCATCTTTTGATATCCGGGGTGTCTTGAATAAGGGCTCCGATGGAATTCGGTGAGTATGTTAGGTCTAATGTCCCCCCCTCGGGAACGTAAAGACTCTCCTTTGACCATAACAATCCTAATTCATCTATCTTGTATTCTATCTGTTGTTGAAAAAGCCTATCTTCCTGGATCTTTTTAAGGATCTCGACATAGAACCGGTCGTTTTGGCATGCCGTTCTAATTCTGTCATGTAAGTTAGAGTCAGTTCGACTTTCAGTTACCTCGTATAACATATGAGCTCGTTGACTTAAGGCGTCGACGATCTTGTTTTCTTTTCCCTTGATGTGTTTCATTTCAAACTAATATTCACTAAGGAAGGATAACCACCTAGGCTATCTAGTGTTTAGGTCTGGTTGATCAAACAGATATTTTAGACTCATGTTGTCCATCTTTATTAGAAATTTCTCACCGATGAGGTAATGTCTCCACATCTTTAGAGTGTGGATAATGGCGGCCAATTCGAGGTCATGAGTAGGATAGTTTTTCTCATGTTCCTTTAACTTCCTTGACTCATAGCAGATGGAAAAGTCATCTTGCATAAGGACTCCACCGAGTCCTTCTTTGCTGGCATTGGTGCAAACTACAAAGTCCCCATTGGGATCGTCAATTCGTAAAATTGCTGCGCTAATCATAAGTTGTTTTAACTTCTGAAAAATTTCCTCGCACTTATCAGTCTAGATAAACTTACTGGTTTTCTTTTGTAAGGCGGTCATGGGGCAAGCGATTCGAGAGAATTTCTCAATGAACTCTCGATAATAACCGGCTAAACCTAGAAATGATCGTATGTCGAAAACACACATAAGTGTGGACCATTCTTCGATAGCATTGATCTTTTTGGGATCAACTGCTATTCCCTTCTTGGAAATGATATGTCCTAAGTACTATATCTGAGGTCTATAGAAATCACACTTGCTAAATTTTGCGTATAGCTGATGTTCTCGCAATATCCGTAGGACTATTCAGAGGTGTTCCTCATGTTCTTCTTCATTCTTGGAATAGATCAGGATATCATCTATGAATATTAGAACAAACTTGCCGAGGTACTTATTGAAAATGTTGTTCATCATGCACATGAAGTTGGCAGGTGCATTCATCAGACCGAAAGGCATTACTACAAACTCGTAGTGGCCATATCGGGTGTGAAACGCGGTCTTATTGATGTCCTCATCACGGATTCTCATCTGGTGATATCCGGATCGCAAGTTGATCTTCGAGAAGATCTTTGCTCCTCCGACTTGGTCAAACAAGTCATCGATTCTAGGGAGTGGGTAAAGGTTCTTGATGGTTAACTTAATGAGTTGGTGGTAATCAATGCACATACGCATCGTGCCGTCCTTATTCTTAACAAAGAGGATTGGTGCTCCCCTATGAGACACACTAGGCTGAATGTACCCATTTTCTATTAGTTCTTGTAACTATATCTTGAGCTCTACCAGTTCGGGTGTACTCATACGGTACGGAGTCCTAGAGATGGGTATGGATCCGGGGGTTAGTTCTATGGAAAATTCTAAGTCCCGCTTGGGTGGTAACCTGGGTATCCCCTCCAGAAATACATCTCTAAATTCTACTAGCATCGGGAAATCCTCGATCTTTTGTTCCCTATCAGCTTCTACTTATTGAAGGTGGATTGCAAATAGTTTACAACCCTTGCTTAAGCATTTCTTTGCTCTTAATGCCGATATCTATCGTACTGATACTTCCTTAGGTATACCTTGGATGGTTCTTTGGTTTCCTTGAATATCCGTGCATAAGATGGATTTGTTTAAACAATCTAACAAGGCATGATGTCCCTCTAACCAATCCATTCCTATTATTATGCCATAAGACCCAATGGTAGGAGGTTTAAATCCACTCTAGTTGGGAATCCGTTTAAATCAATCTCGCAGCCTTTAATTAGTTCGGAAACCTTCCGCTTGGTACCCGTAGCTAGTTGTACCATCCATGGTACTTTGTGACTTTCTTGGTTTAGTTTGCAAGTTTCTACTATCCAAGGAGAGATGTAACTTTGGTAAGCACCGGGGTCTATTAGAACTGAAATGGCAGTGTTAGATATCTTACCCTCAATTTCTACCATGGTAGCTTGATGATTTTCCTGTCGTCCATCAAGGGCGGCATAAATCCTCATTGTTTTTTCCACATCTCCCACGGTAGGCTCCGCTTGGATGTTGTGTAAAGTCCCCTCTGTTTTTTTGGGGCAGTATCTGTAGTAATGCGGTCCCTAGCATTTCCAACAAGAACCAGTTGGTGGGACTACCTTTGCCCCTTTGTTGAAGGTTGGCCTGTTGGCTGGTGGTGGGGGTGCACTCGGTCGAGCTTGGGGTTGGCTAAAGCTTCTATTGGGTGGGAAACTGTTGTTATGTTTCTGTAAAGGTGGGGGTCTAAAACCTGACTTGTGGTTGTCTGAGAAGGTCCTGAATCTGTCCCTATTTCTGTGTATGTTGTTGTTCTTTGGCTTCCCGTGCTCATAGCATAGCCTGGCTTTATGTAGGGTTATGTCAAGGGTTTTGGGCATGTCGAATTCTATTTTCTCTCTAAATTTTGGTGGCAGCCCACCCAAGAACTGTTGGATTTTCACCTTCTCGTCCTTAATGTAAGGCACATAGTGCAGCAAGTCTATGAACCGATTTATGAAAGCTTCCATAGTTAGGGAACCCATTTTCAGCTCATGAAATTCTTTTATCTTCTTGTCGAAGAATCTTTCAGACATATATTTGTCCTGAAATATTCTGTTCAAAGTGTCCCAGCTTATGTCTCACATCTCTTGTCCCGTAACGTGCTTTAGGTCCTGCCACCATCTGGAAGCTTTTCCATTTAGGTTGTATATGGCTAGTCGCGCTTTCATTTCGCTGGAATAATTATGAACCTTAAAGTATTTATTCATCCCTAACAACCATTCTTCATCCTTTTCCCCCGAGTTAACTTCTCCATCATATGTTGGGGCTCTTATCTTTTTGAACTCTCCTTGTAAGCTATCATCACTCTTCCTCCTTCTCTTGCAAGGAGTTGGGGAGCCATTGTCTTTGGAAGAGCTCTTACAGTCCTCTTCCAATGGTTCTGATTTATGATCTTCTTGTTCTCCTATTTTGTAGTTGGCTGCTTTCCCCATGTTAAGAGTGTTGACAGAAAGAGTAGGCTGTCCATGGGGTTTTGCCCCTGTTAGGATTTGAAGTAAGGCCTCTTTTATATCCCGTTGTTCCCTTCTTTCTTGTATATTTTCATCCCTGAAACTCTGGAATTCTGCCTGTAGTTGCTGCATAGATTTATCTAAATCTGAGTTGAGCTCCACCACAATTTCTTGCTCTCTTGGTGGGGAATTTAGGTTGCCTCAGATACTGCTGCCTTATTCTACACTCATTTTTATGCTACTGTTTGTATCTGAAATTTATATAAATATTTGTTGTTTGGAAAAAAGAATGTGTTAGTTAATTCTTTTCGTAAACACATAATAGAATAATTTAAGCACTTTCCTGTTTCTGCAGCTGTGTTTGGTAGTGAGCCCAATAGGTCACTTAGTGTCTGTAACTTGCTCTAATACCACTTGTAATGTCCCGAAAATAACAAAAAATTAAAATTTTCCCTGTCTGCAATAGTCATTAGTTTATAATAGAAAAACCATACATTAAATGTAATAATGTTAAACAACAACCATACTTGTATACTGCAATCTAAATCTAAGCCTTTCTATTTTACATAGCCTCTTTTAAATGTAAGTTTAGAATCTGCGAAAGCGGCATGGAAATAAAATGAGATCATGTGTTTCATTGCGGTTGCAAATGTTGGTTCAATAGGTAGAATATAACACTACTTACTATTTGAAGAATCATGTGATTTTAATTATCAATGTCTAATGACACCTTCAGGTGATGAGCTCCTTTGATGATGGTATGTTTTTCACATGGGGATTCTATAATACTCCCGAACAAGTAATTACATACCTCGACAGGGTTTTCGGGAGGTATGGGCAGTTGTGGAGGCTGCCAGACTTACTTAGCATAATGCTAATGCCATCATGTACTCTTGCGTTTGTAGGTATCTGAAATCTGCGAGTAATATCTCTAAATGGATGGTTCCTATTTCACTAAAGGTCCTATTCCACCAGGTGCATTGTAAGTCATTTAAAATTAACACCCTATTATCATGGGAGTCCCCAATTTGAATGTTTCCCAAAGTGGGGTTTACCACTATTAGTGCTTGGTAATGCAAACCAATGTGGATTGGTCAAACTTTACAAAGTCTTTGTATATAAAACAAGCTCTTTTGTATTTTAATATAGGGATGGTTGAATCCACGACTTCACTATAGGAAGTGCAAATTATTTGACATCCACTTAGATAGAGTTTGGTGAATGAATGTGTGTAACAACGTGGCAGGAGGGTTTGGATGTCGATTTGGGATTTTGTAACAGTAGTCTCTGTATTCGGCTCATTCCTTGTTGCTGGCTCTTCATTTTTGTTGTTGGGTGATGGTGTGGTGTACTGACCCGAGCTCTGCTCGTGGTCAGTACACTTAGTGACTGTTGCTATAGTTTAAGGCGTAAGGTGGCCATACTTCTTTCAGGTGAGAACTAAACCATATCATCCACTGACATTTCCATTTCCTTCAAGCTGAAAATACATGTTGGAACTGATTTATACTGTATGTCGCTTGTGACAAGTGATACATGCTTTGGTATGGGAGTTACGAAGGTTTATGAAGTTGTGGCATGGCTAGGGTACTGGTAATTCTGGCTTACCCATCCGTGCCCTATCTCCTGCAGCTCTGGTGTTGTATGTATGTGTTTGGCTTGGTGTTTTTAGAGTGAGACCCCCATAAGCCATTGGCTTACTGATTCGCTTTAGGGGGGGTCTAAAATAGTCACCTACCTGGCTAGACTAGACAGTATGGGGTTTCAATGTAAATTAATTAGCTAAATGAGTACTGGGACGGTAATATAGAAGGACTATGTAGCAGCTGGGTTTCACCAATTATTCGGTTCTGTGAAATCTTGTAAACAAAAGAAATTCTCTTTCGTTGGATATGACTCCTGTACAGTTATAATGATTTCGAATGGTACATTTCTATTTCTCCTATGTGTATTTAAGCATTCAAGATGAAACTTTAAGAGTTGTAATGTCATGGGTTTTCCTAGGTATTTTTGTAAACTATTGTATAGACAATGTAGACATTATAAAGGGCCGTTGGAACCTGTTGCTTGTAAAATATAGCTATGGTCATGTGTTGATTTAATTTGCACTTGCTACTAAGTTGAAAAATTGCGAGGGTGTTGCTCTGTAAACAATGTATTGCCTTTGACGAAAATATAGGATATCAATAAGGGTTTTCTACGCCTTTGTCTCTGTAGTTAGCATTTTGTTTCTTTGTTGTTGGTGACCACGACCCCTGTAGGGAATCCCTACTAGTTTTGGGGTGTGAGAGAGTCGTGGGGTTTGAAGTTTGACCTCTGCTTTCGTCAGGCATATATGTTTGTGACCTTTGAGCATTTCTAAATGCTGTCGATTTATAATGTATAATTGTTAGTATTGAATGGTGTCTAAGTAGGGTATCGATCTGTGAAATTTTAAAACTCTATGCCTCTTATTTATGATTGATCTCTGCTTTTGATGTTTATGAGACTCTAACCCTAGAGGATAACTCATTCCTGTGACTTCTTGTTGAGATGAAATGAAACTTGAAGGTTTCCTGTAGATGACTATAGTAGGTTTTTATATTGGAACAAATGGAAAAAGGGTCCCGAGTCTGTCTAATTGATTAGAGTAGGGTTATGGATGGAGTGGGTATGAAAAAGTAAATAGGACAACACTCTATATACGATCTTTGTCATATTTGGTATGTTTGTTTTAAAATATGGTATGTATGGTTTGAGAAGAACAACAAAAATAGATCGACAGAGAAATGTGCAATAAAATCAGTCTTAGGTACAAAATTGGAATATATGGAGAATACTTATAATAAACAATGATGTCTGCGTTTTCTTTTGTTGTGGTTTGTATAGTTGGAATTTCAAATGGTTTATATGTTGTTCAACGATTTCCGTTATGGTTTTGATTTCTGTAACTAGGCAATTTTGTTGATGATCTAAATCAAGGGTTTAGATAAGTGAAAAAAGATAATATCAATATTTTTCTAAGCTCAAATCAACGAGTTTCCTCTTTTAACAATCTAAGCAATATAAATGACTAGTAAAGACTAGTTGGCTAGTCCTATTCGGAATGCCATTCAAATTCTGAAAAACTTGATTTAAAAACTGATAATAAGAACATTGGTATTTTAACATTGCATTTATAACAGGGATATAAAACATAGGAGGGTTTTTTAATTAATCATACCTGTTGATCTCTATAGCTTGTCCTGCTGATGATGACCTACGGATCCTGGTAACTTGTTCTTGTTGATACTGACCTGCACACTCAGCCTACTAGTTAGGGAAACGACTGACTCTTAGCTGACCTGATAATTGATCTTGGATTGGATGACTTTGGGACTACCATGTTCCTCCCAACCGTGATTCTACAACGATTAGTAGTTCAGTATGAATCCCCCCGATCTGGTTCTGTCATTCAAACTGAGAAGTAGAGAGTTCTTCTTGGCATAATAATACCAAAAGAAAAAGATCCCCCAAACTTTGGGGTTTGTCCTCCTTAAGTAGGACAAATCTTGAATTATGACTGTTGGAAATTACTGGCTTCTTTAAAAATAATTTAATTTATAAAAACAATATTTGTTTATTTAACTACTAGCTATTTTGGAAACTAGGAGGTCTCACTTTGTTTTACCAAAGTGTTTTTGATCTTTAATCTTTTTATAATAATAATAATTACAATCCTTTCCAAATATTAATAAATAATAAATTGTAATTGGCAGCCCACTTAAGCACAAGGAGAATTTTAAAGACGAAATTTAGCCCATGGGCTATTTTTCCATGTTTTTTCATAAAAAAAGATTTGCCAATTTGCATTTTTTGAAGCCACGTTTCGCCCAATTTTGATGGGGTAAAATTTTTTCACTCTAAAAATCGCCAGATTATGATATAAACTATATAAAATCCTTAGAAATTGAAATAAGTTTAGAAAAATATCGCCAAATATTTTATAGTTGACATTTTAGGAATTGGTAAGATTTGCCAAGGTTTATACACTTTTAAATAAGTATGGGTCCTTAAAATTATCCCTGCTTAAGCATAAGTATATATAATAAAAGTAATCAATATTATATATGTTGAAACTCCTAGTTACTAATACTTAGCTTTGGGATCCTTTAAGCATTTTGTTTCACATAATGCTTCTTTTAATTCTTTTTAATGAAAGGGGGTCCACTTCTGTGGACGGCTTCGGTAGCTAGTAGGGCACCTCTAGTCTCTCCTTTTGCATGTTAGATTCCCTCGTTTTAACATGGTAGTTCCTGCAGTAGGTGATGATAATAAGATTTATTTAATCAAGTCGAAATAGTCATGATAAGACACGTAAGTGCTATTCAGAGTCCTCTCGACTCAACACTTGATATTAATAACCCCGAGTGCTCTTCAGAGCCATCTAACTCAACACTCTCACATGGGCGTTACACTAGTGAAATTCCAGAGGCTCTGCTCAACACTAGATCTAGAATGTGGTTGTGAGGCACATCTAGGATATTTAAGTGGCCTCGGATCTAGTAATCATTTCTTTCAAGCTTGGAGTGCTCCAGGCTTCATGCCCGACACTCAACGTACATCAGGGCTTAGGCCCTATATGAAGTACAATCCTCTAAATACATCATGGCTTAAGCCTAGTATATAGGTCATTCCTATGTTTCTGCGTCCACACTCAACACATTAAATAATCAACCATGTAAATCATGCTCTGCAGAGTATAATGTAACAAAAGGAGTAATCTTAGTATATCATAATTTGTAACCAGTTCTCATAATGAAATATAGTTTATTCATTCATGTTTTCCTACCCCGCATATATCAATAATGAAAACGAATCAGGGTCCATGCCCAATATATCAACTCACAAAGGAATAAATCAAAACAAACTAATGATATGTCAAACATAATAAATCACACATACTGGGGTCATGACCCGATATAACCTCATAACATAGTTAGTCAAAAAGTTGGGATATTACAGCCTAGTCTTGAATCCTTTTGTGATTCCTTGATTAGAGATCAAGATAAGCTCATCCATCTTGGAATGATTAGTGATGCAGATACATCTGGGAAATCCTTATTGTCCCAATAGAAAGAAAATTCCAAGCCTCCCAAGAAACAATTTTTTCACAATAATAGGTCAAAGAAGGGTCCCAAACCCTCTCAGTCAGCTCTTTCTTTAAAAAATGACAAAGGATCCAAGCCAAAAGGAAAGAAGACTGAGTTTCATTGCAACTATTGCGGGAAAGACAATAATGATGAATCTAAGTGTTTCAAGAAGATGGCAGCCTTGGAAGCAATAATGTAGAAGCACCACATCAACCTAGATTCACCTTCATAATCTACCTCTCATGGACATGCACTTTTTGCTTCTGTTTATTCTTGTGTTGCATCTTCTTCTTCTACTTCAAATGAATGGCTCATTGATTATGGAGAATCTTATCATATGGCTAAGGATCAAGCCATCTTTTCTGCTATGTATGAATGTAACACCAAACAAATATTTGTTGGTGATGATAGATCTCACAGTGTTGTAGGATCTAGAACAGTTCCAGTAGATAATGGTCATTTTAGTGATGTACTATGTGTTCCAATCATTTCCTGCAATTTGTTATCAGTCTATCAAATCACTCATTCTGGTGAAGGTAAAACTATGATGTTTACACCTCACCAATTTGTAATCAAGGATTTTAAAGATCCTCAACATGTCCTAGCTACCAGAATTGTTGATGATATTACCAGGTTGTAGAAATTTAACAAGTTTGGGTCATCACCTTTTCCTTTAGTTTTTGTTGCTCATAGTGATAACCTGAGCAAAATTTGTCATGAGCAATTTGGTCACTTAAATTATCGCTCATTGCAACAACTATGTAAAGACAATATGGTGACAGGTCTTCCGATGGTATCTTGTAGGGATGGTGTTTGTTCCAGTTGTGTACTCGAAAAACATCATCGGGATAGTTTTGATAAACGTGCCTCTTGGCACAGCTCATTTCCCTTGGAGCTTGTGTATAGCAACTTCTGTGGTCCTCTTCCATCTACTTGATTTTCTGGTTTCAAATATTTCTTAACTTTCAGTGATGATTACTCCATATGCACTTGGTTTTATTTCCTAAAACTTAGGAGCGAATTATTTAACATGTTCTTGGACTACAAGGCCCTTGTTGAAAAACAATCTGGTCATCAAATTATTAAGTTAAGATCCGACAATGGAGGGGAATATGTTAACAAAAATTTAACTACTTTCTGCACTGAACAAGGAATCCAACAACAACATACTATTCAATATACACCACAATAAAATGGTGTAGCTTAACAGAAGAACCGCACTTTAAAAGAAATGGCTAATTGTATGAACCAATCTAAGGGACTAAGTCTTCAGTTTTGGGCTGAAGCCATAAATTGTGCAAATTATATAGTTAATCGCATCCCCACTAAAGCTTTAGAAGGTATCACATCGGAAGAAGAATGGAGTAAAACTAAAAACGATGTAAGTTACTTCTGTTTGTTTGGTATGAAGCATGGGCTCACATTCTAGATGAAAAACGGAAAGCATTACAACCTAAAAGTGAAAAGTGCATATTTGTTGGATATTCTGAAGATGTAAAAGGTTATAGACTTCTTCAACCACATTCTCATGATATAATCATTAGAAGAGATGTTAAATTTGATGAAAATATCTTGTCCTGTGAGCCTAACTCGGCGGTTGTGCCATCTTTGGCCTATGAGCCTGATTTGGGGATTGTGCCTTCTTCTACTTCCAACTTCCTTAACAGATTTCCAACTCCAGTTTTTGATGATGACAGTGGGGATGAAAATCCACCTCTGCTTGCTCATGTTCCTCTAGTTGCACTGGCACAAGTGCTTTCTCGATGGGCCTATTCAACATGTGAAGCAGCTGGTGATATTGTCGGTGATCCTAGAGATCAATGTCGAACACGTTCTCAATTTCAGCGAGCCTCTTCTATTTTCGCTCAAGTTTCCGAGAGTCATGATCCAAATTTTTTTGCCTAAGCTTCAGGAAATCTAGATTGGGATGCAGTTATGGATGAAGAATATCATTCCTTAATGGCGAATGATACTTGGGATCTTGTACCTCTTCCAAAAGGAAGAAAACTTGTTAGATGTAAATGGGTCTATAGAACTAAGTATGCATCAGATGGAAGTGTTGAACAACTTAAGGCAAGGTTAGTTGCCAAAGTTTTTTCACAAGTTGAAGGGATTGACTGCAATGAAACCTTTGCTCTTGTCACAAAAGTGAACTCCATCCGCCTTGTTCTTTCCCTTGCAACCTTACATAACTGGGAAGTCCATCAAATGGATGTTAAGTCTGCATTCTTACATGGTGATTTATAGAACGAAGTTTACATGGAACAACCTCCTGGATATGTTCACAATAACTCCATCCTTATCCGTTGCCTTAAGAAATCCTTATATGGCCTTAAAGAAGCTCCGAGCGCTAGGTATGCCAAAATTGATAGTTTCCTACTTGACACTAGTTTTTCTAAATGTCATTCTGACCCCAATGTCTATACCAAGAAAGTAGGAAACCATCTCATCATACTTGTTCTAAATGTTGATGACCTTATTCTTAATGGTAGTGACCCTAAGCTTTTAACCCATGTGAAATCCATTCTTAAGCAAAATTTTGAAATGTTAGACTTAGGACATTTGCATTATTTTCTTGGTCTCGAAGTCCTGCAAACCAAAGAAGAACTCATTCTTTCTCAGTCTAAGTATGCTTGTGACCTTCTTCGTCGCTTTCACATGGAAGATTGTAAACCATTCCCTTCTCCCTTCCAGTATGGAGTCAAAATTTCTACCACTTGTACTTCACCTAAAGTAGATGCCACATTGTATCGTCAACTTGTTGGTAGTCTCTTATACTTGACTCATTCCCATCCTAACCTTTCCTTTGTCATTGGTCGTGTTTCCCATTATATGCAAACACCTTATGAAAGTCACTGGAAAGCATCTAAAAGAATACTTCTATATATTCAAGGTACAATTCAGTTTGGGATTCATTACAGTACATGGGGGAAACCTTTTTTGGTTGGTTTCACTAATTCAGATTGGGCCGGTGATCCTGATGATCGAAAGTCTACTGTAGGTTATGTTTTAAGTCTGGGATCTGGACCTGTCACTTGGGATTGTAAGAAACAACAAGCTCTTGCTCTTTCTTTAGCAAAGCCAGAATATCGAGCCGCAGTTAATTCCAGTCAGGAAGCTTTATCTATTCGACAGATCCTTTCATACTTTGGATTCGAGCTGCAGCAACCTACTCCACTTTGGTGCGACAATCAAAGTTCCATCAAGCTAGTCAAAGATCCATTTCTACATCAACGCAGCAAACACATTGAGCTACATATGCACTTCACCAGAAATCTTGTTCAAGATCATGTTCTTGAAGTGCTCTTTTTCCCTACAGATGATCAAGTTGCAGACATCTTCACCAAGTCTCTTATAGAAGCGAAGTTTTCTAAACTTCAATCTATGTTAGGAGTTCATGAATTTGTCATTAAGGGGGGATAGGCTCTAATGCCTCCTTCCTTCACCTAATCATGTCACTTTTGTAAATACTTCAATCCTATCCCAAGTTGTTCTTAAGGGGGGATGTTAGGATATTTAGACATTTAGGAGTTAGTTAAGATCAACTTGTGTAATATATCTGTTAGGTAAAGTATGTTTCCTTAGTATGCATTTGTAAATATTTTATATGATAGTCACGATATGTTATAGACATAGAATGATCTGATGGTTCAACTTCTTTTAGATCATACCTACCCTTGATTTGTGGCTTAACACCCGATTGGTCCATGATCTCTATTTAAAGAGCATGGAGGGTCATTGGCTATTTGATCAATTAGGAGAAGCTCATTTGTAACTTTCTTTATTTTGCATAATAAACTGCTTCATAGAAGCTATTTGGCCGGGGCCATGGATTGTTTCCCACTAGAGGGTTTTAACCACGTCAGAACATCGATGTATCGATCTATGATCTGTTTGTGTGAAACGGTTGCTCTAGGTGTTTGGTCTTTTGGGAGTACCCTGTGTACCCGAACACACATAAGTTTCATTGTAAATGTTTTTTGTTCTTATGTCTTAACAAGAAATGTTTTAAGTTAAAGTTTGTTTAAGAGATTCACGAAGTTAAGAAGTTACATGAAGTAAAAAGGATATTCAAGTTGAGAAGTCCACATGTAAAGTATTTTGCAAAGTTAAGAACTTCACATAAATGTGAAGTAAATTTATGTGAAGTTAACTGCACATAAATGCAAAGTAAATTTATGAAAAGCGCAGTTAATTTCCACGAAGTTAATTTGTGAAGTAAAGTGTTGGGAAAAAATTAGAAGTTTACTTCGCAAAGTATATGCTAGGAGAAGCGAAGTCCTAAAGTGAAGGAAAATAAAATAATTATTCACGGCGCAGTTCAGTCTTCTTGAATGCATGGTGTGCTTTTCCCTTGATCTGGTATCAGAGCCTAGTTTATGAAAAGTATAAATTCTATTTACAAAAAGGGAAACACGATTAAGAATGGCTTCCACTTCTGGTAATTTGCAAACTCCAATCTTTTCAGGGAAAAATTATGATTATTGGTCTCTAATTACTATGAAAGCTTTATTTAAAGGTCAATATGTATGGGAAATAGTCCAGAATAGCTATTGTAATATCTGGAATTTTGTTGATTATGTTTACGTTATATATTGGGCATAAGCCCCGATGCATATGATTTATTTTGATGATATATATATACTGGGTGTAAACCCCAATGCACATGTAATGTCTGTAAAACTGTAAAAAAATTATTTTTTTTCCTATATGGCTTATCATCGTCCATTTAAGTAGATGTTTAGTAAATTAACTTTAGTACTGGGAAAATAAATAGAAGACTTATTCATACAATGAAAATGCATGGTTTATACTTCTGCTCATGATTCACTATTTGATTTATTTCTTGTGGTTGGTTTTACTTTATGGTTTTACAAAAGCGATGTAATGGAATGTAGTCCTAATCAACCACATTGAGATAATGGATGATAACTCAGTTTGGTCGATCAGCCTAGTACATATTGAAACTCTAAGGTTCTTTATATCGACATCTTGATTTATAAGTTATTTCTTAAATGTCAAACTGTGTATACTTTAGACTAGGAAAATGGATTAGTTTTGATATATACTTCATTGTATTTTTATAACTCTTTTCATGGGCTTGAGGGGATGGACCTGGTGGCACTGTCCTGGATTATTTATCATTTATGCTAAGGCCTACTTCTTCTTTTGTTTTGTAGGTATTTTTAGAGGACTAATTAAGATTAACTTCCTAGATTTTTGTATTCATGTATAAGTTTATTATGAAATTTTAGTCAAATCTTTGAAAATGAAAAACATGCAATGGTGAAAGGTGCTCTCAACTATAGAGAGTGGGTAATAATATCAAAACGATAGTGGGTTTGGTAGCACATTAATGGTGGTCCAATGCTAACCATTCAAAATGAAATCCAGTTGGATGGATGTAAGGGAATGACCCTAAGGGTTTGGATGGCCAACTGTATTATCACATTTTTTGGTTGGAGGGGAAAGAAGAGAAAGGATCTTGAAGTTTCGAAGGTGCCCATGGCAGGGTTCGACCTACTCTTAACTAGATAGCGCAGGCATTCATGAGGTAAGCTCTGTGCCATAGAACTCATTTTTTTTTACTTTTTTTTTTACAATTGTTTTTGTTGTAGGTCATAACTTAACATTTCGGGTTTGATTGTTTTGTTTTTGGCAGGGCTTACGGCGTTGGTAGTTCAATATTGGATCAATAGGTATTCGCAGCAATGGTGACTGTGGGTAATCCTGGTCCTCTGTTGGCCATTTCCTCCCTTCATGCAAATGATTTACTATTGGTTTGTTTGCTCTGTATATAAGAATTTTAAGGAATGGTTTAAATGTGGAGTTCAAATGTAATACTGATTTTGAATACAAAAGTCATGGCTAGACCTTGTGGCATGCTCTGTAATGTATAATCCACAACGTTGATTTAGTTGTATCCTGTATGGCATTTTGGGATAGAGGAAGATTTAACTTGGCTCCTGTGTAATTCAAAATATGGTTTCGGCTTTTGGGGAAACTTCTATTAATAGGAAGGTTCTTGTTTGACCTCTGTAAATTTTGTGGGTATATTTTAATACTCCTATAAGCTTACGTTTGGACTCTCTGTGTTATTTAATACTAAAACTAGAAGGCATTGGGTGTATGAAATCTCTGTGTGTTTACTTTTCCAGAATCTATGTGACTTTGGTAAGCTCTAGGGTTTTGTTATTTCGTTTCATATATTTTCATGGAGGATCGACCTTTCGGATCCTAGGCATGAATCTCCTATCTGTAAATGATGATAGACTATTCGTTTCCTATTTAGCTTAACCAATTTAATTATACATTTATATGGAAGAAAAACTCCTTATGTGAAAGATGGAATGTTGTTTCTTTTAACTCTCTGAATTATTAGGCTTTAACCTATGTTCCTTAGTAATTCATTGCGAGCATGAAGCTCATGTCTACGTTGAATGAATAATGTGGCCTCTCCTTTAGTCTCGTTATTTTAACTTATGTGTTTGTCCTGGAAGTTGCATATTTTGGTAGGCTAGATGTTTGATGTGTTGCTAAATTCTGTTAATGGGAAAACCCCTAACTGGTTTGTACGTTTTTCTCTGCATATGGTGATTTGGTTCCTACTGTAAGATTTTATTTATAAAGAATGAGTTTGTGTCCCAATCAGGGGTAGGGTTTCAGTGTGTTTCCAACTTATTTCATTTTTAGTTCTTACAACCTTTATAAAAATTGTTTTAACGTTCCGGGGATGATATTATTGTGTAACATTTTATCTCTGCATGGACTGTGATAAGGAATGATCCTGAGTTAATTTAATTGTTCTTTTTCTTGGACAATTTCTATGTGAAGATTTAGGGGTAGAGCCCTAATCGTTTAAGAGCGCAATCAAATTATTCCTTTACCTTATTTTTTTAGTTTTTGATGAGTCAGATGGTAGTCCACATTGTAGCATGTTCCTTTATGTAAATCATAGACCTTTTAAGGGTTTTGTGCAGAGGACTCGTTCTCGAGTCTTGGCTTATATTAATAGATTTTAATTATGGAAAAATGCCCTTTAGAAGTATTATCATGTGTAAGCAGACTTAAAAGAAAGTATGTCGTGGTTCGATTTTTGAGTATGATGTTCTTTAGCTATGGTTTAAAGTTTCAATGCCGCGTTTGATTTGAAAGAGACCCTAAGCGAACTCTGTCAGAATTTCTGAATATTTAAATTAGTGTTTAAACTTTTGGTACAATATGGATTTATTATTTTTACTCTAAGTGGGAACCTGGCATTTTTAAGATTGGGAAAGATCCAAACAAATCGATCTCCTTGCAGGAGATGATTATCCTGTAATGAATAATTTAATTATGTTTGTAAAAAGAATTACTATTTCAGCTAACTAGGGTTTGAAAATTAAACATGAACCTAACTTGTTGAAATATAAAAAGGATGACCCGGGGAGCCAATGCAATATGCCCTTGCTCCCAATACCTAGGGTTTTAACTAGAAAGAAAATTACTGTAATTCAAAAGGAATTCTAAACTTTCAACTTATAATATATTAGAAACATAAAAGTAATTCATACCTGGGTTTGCAGCTGGGATCTTCTCCTTGCACAAGCCTGCACACTTTAAACAATCGTTAATGAAAAACACTTATGCTTTAGCTGACCTCTGGGATAGTAACCGAACGACTTTGGAACTACCACGTTCCTCCCAACCATGACCCTTAGAACCATACCTGGTTCTAACCGAATCCCCCCGAGCTGGCTCCAACATGCAATAGGGAAATAGAGGACCTAGGGAAGACTGTTGATGATAATCCAATCTTGGAAATAATATGCTCCTTCAGTTCTGTGGGACAAATTTCTCTCTTATTACCATAAAAGAATGATAGAAAGAAAGATGATCCCTCACTTCGGGAATTGTCCTAGTTTTATAGGTGAACCTTTTGAATATAGCAGTTGAGAATATTAATTTCTTTAATATTCAACTTAAGTTGATTTTCAGTTTGAATTAATATATATATATATATAATTTTAAAAGTTATAACTCTAGTTTATCTAGAAATTTTAAATTTGTTCCTTTATAATTTTACTAAAGGAACTTGATATTATCTTTCAACATAATAATTTATAATTTTGCTTATGAATAATCTATTTATTTATACGTAGTATTCTTTATTTATATTACTATCTTTATTTATAATTAATATCCTTTACTTAATATTAATATTTTTATTTATAAGTAATATCTTTTACCTATAGTTAGTACCTTTCATATACATATATTTATGTATATCTTTTCTACAAGAGTGAGGCTCTTTACACTTAATCACTTTTAATTAAATCAAGTAGATATATATATACATAGCATTGCAACTTGGATGCTTTATTTAATTAAGGTATACACTTTTGACAAGGCCTTGGTAGGTTTAGATGGTCGACTAGGTTAGGTAGCTCTAGGTTCCTCTCGCATGTTGGATTACCTCCTTTTACGTGGTAGTTTCCTCTGTCCTTGATGAGATTAGAAATGAATCAATTAGTTAGAATAAAATTTTTAGGAACCCATGTCAACCCTTCTATTTACTTTGTTAGTATATTGTTGTTGGACGCATATGCTTTGTAAGTCGTCCCGTAGTATTTGTTGATCCATAGTTTGTCTTATTGTTGTTGCACTCATATGCTTTGTAAGTCATCCCACGGTAATTGTTGATCCATAGTTTGTATTGGCTCATGGTTTGTATTGACACATGGTATTGACCCATGGTATTGGCGCCTAGACTTAGTATATATGTTTGTGTTGAGACCAATGAAGGTATTGTGAAGTTATTTGTATTGAGCTTGCTCAAAGGAGGTTGCCCCCTCGAAGTGGATTGTGATCAATAAAAGCAATTATGAGTTCTGTTATTTCAGCTATCTTGTGTATTTTCATTAATTAATTGTTGCAGGTTCATCACATCTGGTATTAGAGCACTTTCTTTGGCTCGCTGGGTGAAATTTCTCCCAATTTTTTTTTCACATCTATTGCAGATTTGGATATGGGAATAATCCCTATATGCTTAACTGTGGGAAGTAATTGGTCATAAGCCCGAAAAATCATTGTGAGGAGTACGAAAGGAACCTCAAAGTAGCTGGCCCATTGAGAGGACCTACCAGCAAAAAGGGCAATGACCCCTACCCAATTGACTAGTTCCCACCCGTGAGGTAAACCAAGAGCTGTCATTTGTGGCCAAGCAGTTATTAGTTTTACTTGAGCCGTGGAGTGAGGTGTACTTCCCCAATACGCAAGCCGTCAGACAGCATTGGTGGCCGAGTGAATCCCCTGAACAAATAGGAAGTCAAACATACCTAGGGTCCATATCTATTTTCAGCTGAACTGTTTCCGATCACTTCCACGCCATTATAGATCCATCTATTGCCGATCACTTCTGCATCGTTGCATATCCATTATGAAAGCTGGTTCAGATCCATTCTAAATTTCGTTTCAGATCCAGTCATTTTTTATCCATTCGGAAAGCTGTTTCAAATCCATTCTATTTTTTCACCATATCTCCCTTGTTTTAATTTTGTTTTCCCTAAAACTTCACTATCACCCATGCAATCCCATTTTGCATATTTCATTCCTGAGGACCATATCCCAAATTATACTTCCCAAATCCAGAAATCACACATTTCTCTATTTTTAGGGTTTGCCATAACTTTTTCAATTTTCACCCACTCACCTCCAAATATTTCCATTGTGTTCATTCCCTATTTCTGCTTCTTTGTCCCTCTTTGACAAATTTTATCATTCTTTCACTCCGCTTCTGAAATCCCCACTTTTTGCTTCCTTGTCCATCAGAAAGTGTCCAAAACCTAGTCAAACCCCAATTACCCCTCTGAGTTTTTCCCAAATCCAAATTTCCTTTTAATAAATAAGCTTTTGTTTTTGTTTTTCTATCCATTCCCCCCCCCCCCCAAAAAAAAAAAACCTCCTGGTTATGGTTGTCACCTGCGGAGGAGCAAAAACCATGGAGGAAGCACTTGCAACCATCCAAACCAAACTCCAAGATCTGTTGGAACATTTAAAAAATCCACTATGTCATTCTAGACTTAGGATAAAATTAATTAATCATTTATGATTAATTTCATGAGTTTTGACTAGGTAGAGTAGGCCAGTTTTGCCTTTTAGTGGACCACATGCTATCCTCATTTACAAAAACGAATTTGGATAGATTTTGGATAAGATTTCCTTGGATTCTGTTTGATTTTATTCGATTCTTGAATTAGAAAGACATTATCCAGTTTTAGTTAGCTTTGTCCTGTTTTTTTTGTGTTCTAGTGGAAAAGATAAAGCTAGTTTACTTGGAATCTTTTGCCACTTGACCAATTTGACATCCACATCATATCTAACCTTCTAAATCCCTCATTACATTCCATTTACCTCACTCATGAGCTTCCATACCATACTTGCCAAATTCGTGAGCCTCTAGCAAAGTTTTGGAAACTGCTTTTGCCACCTAGGGGGTTTTTTGTCTTTTCCAAGCCTTTCTTTTTTCTCTTTCCATATTGCTTCAAAGCAAATCGATTTTCTCCATGGAGGATGTATTATATATTGTTATCATATCAATGAATAAGATACAAAGTGTTTTCCATAATTTATTCTCTCTATTTCTCTTCTCTCATTGTCTGAAATATTCCATGGTGAAATTCTCTTATGAATCTAGTTCCTACTAATTGAAAATCTCACAAGATCTAGATGAAAAATTTCTTAGCTTCCATCTTCAGCATTCAGCCATGAACACTCACCGATAACAAGAATTTCTGCAGCCAATGGGTTCTCTTCTTCAAGCAATTTTCATGGTCCGAAGCTTGAATTTCCTTGATTCAATGGTACTGATCCGAGTGGATGGATCTATCATGCAGAACAATATTTCAGTCTGCATAATACTTTTGATGTCCAAAAATTTCCACTTGCATCCTTTCATTTGGAACAAGAATTCCTTGAATGGTACTGTTGGTACATCAAGGCTCCTGACGAGCCAAAATGGACATATTTTTTCCAACTCCTTTTGCAACGATTTGGTCCTAGTGCTTTTGATGACTTCACCGGAGCAATCACTAAACTTCATCAAAGTGCCACTATGAGAGAGTATCAAACAGAATTTGAGAAACTAGCCAATCACACAGAAGGATTATCTAATGAATTCTACAAGAGTTGTTTTATCATTGGTCTTAAGGATGAAATCCGGTCAGAGGTTAAAATGTTCTGTCCCAACACAATGATGGAAGTCCTAGGGTTGGCTAAGTTGGCAGAACACAAGATTGCATCTCAACAGTGCTCCAAACCCACTTTTGTTCCCTTTCAAAATATAGGTTCTCAATGACCTCCCATCCTACCAGCTCCTCGACCAACTCCTATCAACCATTTGTCTGAAACCGAGATGCAGACACGCAGAAAAAAATGGCTTTGTTATAATTATGATGAGAAATTCACTCGGGGACATAGATGTGTTCAACAAAAGCTCTATCTCTTGGATATGGATTCTCCGCATACCTCTACAATTGGTGAAGAAACTCCAGATACAATGGATGATGATGTCGACATTTAGGAGCCGCCTATTGACCCCCTATCTCAGGATGAACAACCAGAGATATCTCTCCACGCTTTATCCGACAGCACCACCCCCCGAACAATGCGGATTAGGAGTTACTTCAAGAAGCTTCCTCTTATAATACGCATTGATTCTAGTATCACTCATAACTTCATTGACCCTTGGATTGCCAAACATGCTGATTGTTTTGTCCATCCTTGCTCCAACTTTGAAGTCATGGTGGCCAATAGGGGCGCCTTACCTTGCAAGAGAAAGTGTCACAATGTGCGTATCTCTCTGGAAGATTATAACCTGCGCTCTGACATGTTTTCCTTGTCCCTAGGAGGATGTTATGTGGTTTTGGGAGTTCAATGGTTATCTACACTTGGCCCCATTTTATGGGATTTTGCTGAACTTTGGATGCAGTTTTCAGTTAATGGGAAGCAACACAAATTTAAGGGATTACAACAAGGGTCTCTCCGCAACATCAGATCACATCGCCTGGAAAAGATCCTCAAGAAGAATTCACATGGTGTCATCGCTCAACTCCATTCCATTCAGATGCACCCATCAATGGTCTCCCCTACTTACTTGGATAGATATGCAGGTGTCCTTGCTGAACTAGTGGGCTTGTCTATCACCTACCCAAATTTTAGAAATTATTATTTTATTAATAAAATACTTTATGTTAAATTTAATTACAAAGTTTTGAAATTATGATCAATTTTGATCAAGGATGAATGTAATTACTGATTATTATTATTTAAATAAATTAATTAGGATACAAACACCCAAGGGGACTGTTAAATGAGTGTTCACTGACCCACTAGGAGGAGTGGAAGCTGTTGGAAGGTATGGGATAGATGGCAGCAATTGCACCACACCACTAGCTATTGGTTATGGGACAACTACCCCTAAAAATGTGGCATTATCCCCCATGTGGTGGGAGTGGGAATGAAGCTCATTTAATGACCCAATAACAACTGAAAAGGCCTAGGCATCCTACATAAGGCAAATTCGAATTAAGTAGGTAGCTCTTACACAATATTTCTACAGGAATATTTCCTCATGTGCATCAGGTGATCACTGAAAGATTCAAATAGGGAGGCTATTTGTGAGTGCAATCATAAGTCTTCATACTATATTTGTGAAGCAGAACCAGAGGTGCTGGAGTAGGTCCCTTAGACTACCAGTTCTTGAAGATTCGATAGTTATTTTGCTACTGCAAGAAGAGATCCTAAATTCCTAAGTTTCTTCCTCTTGGTGGTTCAGTGAAAATGCTCGGGGGTCCTAAGGAAAGTACTTGACTGTCTTCAGGAATTGATTGGTTGGAACAATCTTCTTGGACTGTTTGTTTCCCTACATATTTATCCAGGTTTTACAGTTCTCTACTTTATCTCAGTTAATAGTTTTGTTTAGTAAAATTAGTAATCTCTGTTTTTCTTTTTCGAAGAAGAATTTATTTATAATTTTGTTCAAAGTCTGAATGTTAAGTTTAAATGATGATTTGAAATTGATAAACCAATCTCTACATTTTTCCACATGTTGTTTTATGTATCGTACTCTAGTCTAGAGAAGCAAATTAAGTATAGATGAAAAGATAGGAAAACTGCCTCCGATTCGATGAGTAAGTACAGTGATTGAGTTGGTTTTGTTTTCTGCCCTATAGTTAATAACATTAATAATTACGGTATAGTATTTAATAGATTATAGAATACCCCATTGTTCCATGAAAAACAATTATTGTTAAATTCATGTTAGATACATTGTATTTTCTTATCTCTAATGTGTACATATGAAATAATTGGAATACAAAATTTCATGCATCATATCATGTATACAATATAAATAGTAATGTTGTAAATAAATAGAATTGCTAATGATGGATGCAGCTGCAATTTACAGTCATTTTTCACAATCATTTTCCACAGTTTTCATATTTCCACATTCACATTGTTTTCATTTCTTGTTATAACAATTTCATAAATTATTTCATTTCTACCAGAGCATGAAAATAAATGTAAACCCTAATTTTTTTTTCATCCATCTTACCCTATATATATATATATATATATTAAAATCTTCATGTATTGCTCAAACATTGGTTTTCGTATCAATCCTAGTAATATTACCATATCCTTATCATCATTTTGCTTAAATGAACAAACAACGATCTACACAAGTTTTAGATTAAAAACCTAGTTTTGGCTTGACAATTATTTTATGAAGGTTTTATTTAAAATATATTTTATATTCAAAACAGACTCGAACTAGGGTATGGCCCTGTTCTTTTCCATTTTACAAATGAAAAGAAAAACCATTTCGTCATTGCATATTACAGAATTATCATGTACGACCAAGCATATAAATCATTACATAGCTCCTTAGTTCTGTTATCTACCTACAGTACTTAAACATTTAATACAGAACGAATAGCATAACACAAACTTTTACATTGCCGAGAGTTAAAATTTTAGTACATAGACTTAACGAGCTTCAGCTCTAAACTTTATTTCATACAAACTTAAAAACCAAAACATTTCCCAAGTTTGAAGTTTGAACCAACACTGGTTCAAGCTTCACAAAGGAAACAACATCTTTCATAGGTCACCTTTACATTTCCAAAACGAAAACCCCACAGGGTTTATCCTCATCTCTAAAATCTTAAAACGAGTTTTACAACTCCAACTTGACGAAACCAAGCATCAAAAGAAAAAGGCAGCGTAACATTTAACTATGAAGGTCCTTCCCTAAAATGAGCTTCCACTTCAATATAAAAATCTTCATAAAAGATCAATTGACAGACAATGCCGAAAAATGGAAAGATTGGTTATTCATTTGTTGAAAAACCATATCAGCCAAGACAATAGAGTCCCTATGATGGTTTGAAGACCCGGAGCTTACCAGGATTGGAGATTTTTCCAACCTTTTCCAAACCCTGGTTCGAGTTTTCCTTTCGAAACCACTGCCTGCCAAACAAATGATCAAACGTTAAACATTATACATCTTTAAAATTGTAAACCAAAAGTTACTAGATTTTCTGGGTTCGGAAGTCACTTACCCTTACAGTCTACAGCCGATATCTGTACAATGTGCCTATACACAACGAATTCCTTTCCTCGGACAAGAGTAGGATACCTTTACTTTTGTTACAGGAAGGTATCTTTCCACTTAAAACTCAGAAAAAAAAATAGCTAACCTATCAACTCGATAGTATTGCAAACCCAAGACACAATGAGTGTTCACACCATTACAGTAAGACGAAACCTGCAATATTCAAACATAGCTTATAGGTCGCAAGGTCAAAACCCTCTTACATTGTCTTCTAACCCTACAAAGCAACAGCCTATCGGCCTTACTTCCAAGACAATAGTAACAATGAATTACATTCAATCCTCATCAACCCAACACAACGACACAACACTAGGGTTGCATTCAACGAACATGATCAAAGTCGATCGACAATCACAATTATGCCAACATTTTTACATTGGGTATCGTATGGCCATTGCATTTATGGATTACTCATTGCCATAGCATGACCTTGCCACATTTCGCTTATGTTGGATGCATCGACAGCCATCTCGGAGAATTATTAATGAGAAGTATTACATGCCAACCCTTGTAGTCACCGTATGGACTAAGTTGCAAATACGTGGAATATTTGTTAAGTCCTCGTCACTATGATATTTGGACGACCATTAATGCAGGCCCGTAACACGATCACCAATGCCGACTTGTAATCGCATGCCAACCATCAACCTGCCAATCATCAGTTAATGCATGTCAGCACTCTATTTATTTCAACGATATAGTTTTTCAAGTGAATGATTCGCAACGTTAAAAGCATTACGTATTAGGTTAACTCTAATCCAAAGTTTATATGGTTTCCAAGTTACGTTTACAACACATATTATTGTGTTATGTTTTATTTAATGATCAACATTCATTTATATAGTCCCAAGCCTATGTCGCATTATAGGATCATTATGTTACATAGATTAACATTTTTAAAGCTTATATAGTTCCCAGGTTCAGACTTGTAGATTTCAATGTTAAGTTTATTGGTTATGAAATAGTTGCTAGTATGATCATAGGTCGAAAATGACATAGTTTCATTTATATGCCAATTTGTATAATGAATGATACTATATATATATAAGCCCTTAAAATCTTATAAGTATCACTTGCAATTGTAGAAATAAATAGTTTGTATTATAGACATTTCAAATGAATCCAATGATAAATTTTTAGCATGAAAACTAATTGAATGCTATGTATTTCTTACCATATTTTGTCATTATAAACATTTAATGATTTTGCAGTACATTACTACATCAATAATATGAAGATAATTAATTATCTTAAGACGACGACAAAGTTAGCTACAACAACAACAAGTATTACAGCGACGAACCTATCAGTTTGATGACGTTCATAGACAAACTTGTTTTTAAACATTGTTGAGTTGAAGACAACATTGAAAATAGTAATTATAACCACGTAATTCATACCTGCATGCTCTTTGAGAGTCGCAACAGATTTCATACATTCTATCTATTTTTTACGTTGAATTGAAAACAACACACATACTCTTAATTTATGCAGTCATGGATCTTCTTACCTGTCGTATGCACATAAAACATTTCAAATGTTTTAGCGTTGCAGCTAAGTAAACTCCAGGGTACCTCATAGAACACCCTTGGACATCAAAAAGCAAACTGTCAGTGTCTTGTCAATATTTAAAAGTATCACATTATATTCCTGACCTGTCAGTAAATTTATTAAAATAATCATGATTGTCAAATATGTGTTTAAGTTGTCACTATCGCAATGCTACTAATACAGGAATTAAATTATGCTTAGTACTAACGACTTTTTAATCATTGCTGTCGTAATTTAACAAATTTTTTTCCACAATTACAATTATCGTATTTAATGCTATTTTCAAAAGTTTTAAATTTTTATGAAAATTCGGGATGTTTCATGTGGTATCAGAGCTCATGTTCGAACTTTAGGTCTGAAAGAGGTCCAAAAACATGCAGCAGAAAATTTTATACAACAGAAGTTTTTACTAATTTGAAATTTTAATTATGATGTTATACAGAAATTATTTTAAGCTAAAGGTATGGAGAACTCAGTTGAACATTTAGAAGATAGATTTTAGCAAAACAGTCACAGCTCGGGACAACACTATGCAAAAGAAGGTCACGGTGAACTAAATAATAGTTCGTCAGAATTGTTACGTGTTTTTCATGAATTAAAGGTAGAAATTAGATCGGTGAAACAAGACAATGAAAGAATTATGCAAGCACAAGAACAATTAAACCAAGTGCTGTTTGAACAGTGCCCAACTAAGGAGCAAGAGAGAGACAATGAAGATATCTCCAAAGTTGAGGATCTGCCTCATGCTAATAAAAATAAGAAAATGAAAACTAGTGAGGTGAACAATAGTTCAACCTCATCAGGAGATGCTATTGAAGTGTGTAAAAAGAAACGTAACTACACCAGTGATAGTAGTGAAGGAGATTTCAAACCTAGAAGGAAAAATCATAACAAGTATGCGCAGATTTCTAGAGAGTTCAAAAAGATTAGACCTCCAACTTTCAATGGAGAAATTGAGAAGGACGAGACAGTTGAAGCTTGGCTGTCCGGTATGAAGAAATACTTCCAGATTTATAACTATTCAGAGTCCTTGAAAGCAAAAATGGCTATATATAACTTGACCGGAAAAGTGGATATTTGGTGGTAGGATATTAAGAGAGTAAAGGGAATCAAGGATAAAGGTGTAAACTGGAGTACTTTTAAACGATACTTTAAAAAGAAGTATTTATCTGAATAATACTATGAAGAAAAATCCAAAGAGTTCTACGATTTGAAGCTCGGAGGTATGAATATGAAAGAAATGAATAGTAAATTTCTAAATTTACTACGATATGTACCATACCTCTAAGAAGAAAAACCGAAGATTCAAAGGTACTTGAGCTATCTACCTTTAATATTAAGGACAAAATCGAGTATGACAGTCCCAAAAACTTGGAAGAGTCTATGCGAAAAGCCGTTTTCTGTTATGACACCAATCGGAAAAGAGAAGGGATGACAAACTTGAAAAGTCATAAGCCTAGTAATTTTGAGCTGAAAAAGAAAAATTTCAGATCCAGTGGAAATTTCGGTTTCCAAAAGAAAATTTTCCAAAATCAGAATTTTCAAGGGAATAACTTCAGAAACAGTCAACAACAGAATTCTACAGCACCCAGAAATGCACCTAATAATACCAGAACCAATGAGAAAAAGACACCCATCAAATGTTTCGAGTGTCAAGGTCCCCATTATGCATCAGAATGTCCCTTGAGGAAGCGAAAAGCTAACAACATCAACTCTATTCAGACTGAAACTACTGTTGGAGACGTGGTGACGGAGATGCCCAGGATCAATGCAGCACTCGACAATAGGAAAGCAGATCATCAAATCTCCATGGTAGAGATTGAAGGTATGCTACAAAATCATCCTGTTACTATTTTAATTGACCCAGGTGATAGCTTCAGTTACATATCACCAGATATTGTGGAAAGTCTTAAATTGAAAACAAAAAAGTTTAGTAAATCTTGGTTAGTTAGACTAGCAACTGGAACAAAGAGGAAAGTATCAGAGTCTATAGAAAGTTGTACCTTATCCATGAATTAGTTACAAACACAAATTAAGTTGAATATTTTACCTTTAGGATCCTACGATATTATAATCAGAATGGACTGGTTAGAATCCCATCATGTCTTTCTAGACTGTTACAGAAAATGTTTTGCGTGTTTAAGTGACGAAGGAAAAACTGTAGAAGTAAAAGGTATCCCAAGGAAGGTAAACTTTAGACAGATTTCAGCCATGCAAATTAAGAGGGCGCTTAGGAAAGGATGTCAGTTGTTTGCAGTAAATGTAGTAAACGATGAGTTTATCTGTAAAGAGGACAAATTGAAATTAGAAGATGTACCTGTCCTAAAGGATTTTAAGGATGTATTTCCTGAGGAGATTCTAGGATTACCTCCTAAAAGAGATTTAGATTTTACCATCGAGTTAATACGAGGAGTAGTACCAAATTCTAAAGCTCCATACAGAATGAATATACTGAAATTAAACGAATTGAAATCACAGTTGAAGGAACTGATTGATAAGAATTATATAAGACCCAACATGTCTCCTTGGGGAGCACCTATCATCTTTGTTAAGAAGAAGGATGGAACCCTAAGACTGTGCATAGATTATCGCCAGCTTAATAAAATGACAATCAAGAATCGGTATCCGTTGCCCCGCATAGACAATCTATTTGATTAGCTGTGTGGAGCAACAATATTTTCGAAGATTGATCTAAGATCAAGATATCATCAAGTGTGGGTTAAGGATGAAGATATTTTCAAGACGGCTTTCAGGACTCGGTATGGGCATTACGAGTTCGTAGTCATACCATTTGGCCTGACTAATGCCCCGACTGTATTTATGTGTTTGATGAATAATATTCTGCACAAATACTTAGACAAGTTTTATGTTGTGTCTATAGATGAAATTTTAGTGTATTCCAAAAGTAAAGAAGAGCATCATGAACATTTATGGATTATCTTCCAGGTTCTAAGAGATCATCAACTATACGCTAAGTTTAGTAAGTGTGACTTCCACAAAGACAAAATTCAGTATCTAGGACACATAATTTCTAAAGAAGGAATCTCGGTTGACCCCGATAAGATAAGGGCCATTAATGACTGGCCGGTTCCTAAAGATGTGTTGGATGTAAGATCATTTATGGGAATTACTGGATATTACAGAAAGTTTATAGAAGGTTTTTCGAGGATTGCCAACTCCATAACTTCTTTGCAAAAGAAAGGGAAGAAATTTGTATGGGATCAGAAATGTTCTGACAGTTTCAAGAAATTAAATGAATTATTGACTATAGCTCCTATCTTGAGGATAACATATCCTAGCAAGGATTTAATAGTTTGTACAAACACATGCAATAACGGACTTGGCAGAGTCTTGACACAGGAAGGGCATGCGGTGGCATATGAATCTAGAAAGATGAAAGTACATGAAAATAACTACTCTACCTATCATTTAGAGTTATTGGTAGTAATTCATGCATTAAAAATGTGGCATCATCACCTTATTGGCAAAAAATTCATGTTATTGATAGATAACATGGGTCTGAAATATTTATTAGGTCAGACAAATCTTAACGCTAGACAAGCTAGATGGTTGACTTTCTTAAGTGAGTATGATTTCAAAATTCATCATATTAAAGGAAAAGAGAACAAGGTTGTAGAAGCCTTGAGTCATAAGGCAAAACTGAATTTTATTTCAACCATCAGCACTTACTCCACAGATTTGGAAAATCAGATTCTTGAAAAGAGTGAAACTGATGAAGAATACAGAAAAATAAAAGAAATGACAACAAACAACAGTGCTGAAAATTTTATGGCAGATTTCAGTATGAAAGAAAATGGGTTATTACTATATAAAAACAGATTGTATGTACCAGACATACTAGAAATAAAAATTTTGATATTAAATGAGATGCATAAAAGTCATTATTCTGGTCATCCAGGTTATCAAAAGACCATCACTATGCTAAGAAAAGAATACTATTGACCCAAAATGAAGGATGAAGTAGCAGAGTACATAGGTAAATGTTTGGATTGTCAAAAGTTGAAGATTGAACACCAACATCCTGCTGGATTGTTGCAACCATTACTGATACCAAGTTGGAAATCGGAAGTGATCAACATAGACTTTATTACTGGACTACCTAAAAATCAGAAACAACATGACTCTATCATGGTGGTAGTGGACAAACTCAACAAAGCAGCACATTTTATACCTGTGAAGACTACTCATAAAGCTCTAGACATTGCAAAAATCTTTATGAAAAAGATTTTTCGACTACATGGGATACCGAAAGTAATAATCTCAGATCGTGACTCTAAGTTTACTGGAAACTTTTGGAGGTCATTGTTTAAGAGATTGAATACAACCTTAAATTTCAGCACAGCATTTCATCCACAAACGAATGGATAGACAAAAAGGGTAAATCAAGTTTTAGAAGACTTATTAAGAATGTATGTTAAGGATAAGCCTGGTAAGTGGGAAGAATACCTGCACTTAGTAGAATTTGCTTATAATAATCATTATCATGCATCAACCAGACTTAGTCCTTTTGAAATTCTTTATGGTAGGAAATGTGATACACCTGTTTCGTGGAATGATCTAGTAAATAGAGTTGTTTTAGGACCTGAATTATTGTAGGAGTTAGAACTAATTGTGAAACAGGTACAAGGAAATTTAAAAGTTGCCTGAGATAGGAAAAATAGTCAAGCATATTTAAAAATGACTCATAAAGAGTTCTAGGTTAGTGAGCATGTATTCGTCAAGGTAAGACCAAAAAAGAGTTCATTGAAATTGGGAAGTTGTGCCAAGCTGGCACCCAGGTATTGTGGTCCTTTTGAAATATTATCCAAGGTTGGAACAGTGGCATACCAACTGGATTTGCCACCAAACTTAAAAATACATAATGTTTTTCATATATCGTTTTTATAGAAATATGTACACGATGCTACTCATGTTGTAAACTGGAATGATGTACAGGTGGGACAAGATGGATATTTTCAGGTGGAACCGGACTGTATCCTCGGAAAGATGGAAACTATTCTCCGGAATCGCACCATTGGGAAAGTGAAGGTGCAATGGAAGCACCTTAGCCTAGAAGAGGCAACCTGGGAGTTGGAGACTAGTATGCAGGCAGCATACCCAACTCTGTTTCAAGAACACTCAAGGAGTGATTAACCAACATCGAGGATGATGTTGAGACTTAAGGGGGGGTGTATGTCACCTACCCAAATTTCAGAAATTATTATTTTATTAGCAAAATACTTTATGTTAACTTTAATTACAAAGTTTTGTAATTGTGATCAATTTTGATCAAGGATGAATGTATTTATTGATTATTATTATTTAAATTAATTAATTAGGAGACAAACACCCAAAGGGACTATTAAATCAATGTTCACTGACCCACTAGGAGGAATGGAAGTTGTTGGAAGTTATGGGACAGATGGCAACAATTCCACCACACCACTAGATGTTGGTTATGGGGCAACTACCCCTAAAAATATGGCATTATCCCCTAGGTGGTGGGAGTGGGAAGGAAGCTCATTTAATGACCCAGTAATAACTGAAAAGGCCTAGGCAGCCCACATAAGGAAAATTCGAATTGAGCAGGCAGCTCTTACACAATATTTCAGCAGGAATATTTCCTCATGTGCATCAGGTGATCACTGAGAGATTCGAATAGGGAGGCTAGTTGTGAGTGCAATCATAAGTCTACATCTTATATTTGTGAAGGAGAACCATAGGTGCTGCAGTAGGTCCCTTAGACTGCTAGCTCTTGAAGATTCGACAGTTATTTGCTACTGCAAGAAGAGATCCTAAATTCCTAAATTTCTTCCTCCTGGTGGTTCAGTGAACAGACTCTGGGGTCCTAAGGAAAGTACTTGACTATCTTCAGGAATTGGTTGGGTGGAACAGTCTTCTTGGGTTGTTTGTTTCCCTACAGATTTATCCAGGTTTTACATTTCTCTACTTTATCTCAGTTAATAGTTTTGTTTAGTAAAATTAGTAATCTATGTTTTTCTGTTTGGAAGAAGAATTTATTTCTAATTTTGTTGAAAGTCTGAATGTTAAGTTTAAATGATGATTTGGAATTGATAAATCAATATCTACATTTTTCCACATGCTATTTTATGCATCATACTCTAGTGTAGAGAAGCAAATTAAGTATAGATGAAAAGATAGGCAAACTGCCTTTGATTCGATGAGTAAGTACAGTGATTGAGTTGGTTTTGTTTTCTTTCCTATAGTTAATAACAGTAATAATTATAGTATAGTATTTAATAAATTATAGAACACCCGATTGTTTCATGAAAAACAACTATTGTTAAATTCATGTTTGATAAATTGTATTTTCTTATCTCTAATATGTACATAGGAAATAAATGGAATACACAATTTCATACATCATATCATGTCTGCAATATAAATAGCGATGCTATAAATAAATAGAATTGCTAACGATGGATGCAGCTGTAATTTATAGTCATTTATCATAGTCATTTTTCACAGTTTTCACATTTTCACATTCACATTGTTTTCATTTCTTGTTATAACAATTTCATAAATTATTTCATTTCTACTAGAGCATGAAAATAAATGTAAAACCTAATTTTTTTTTCATCCATCTTACCCTATATGTATATATATATATATTACAATCTTCATGTATTGCTCAAACATTGGTTTTCGTATCAATCCTAGTAATATTACCATATCCTTATCATCGTTTTGCTTAAATGAACAAACAACGATCTACACAAGTTTCAAATTTAAAACCCAGTTTTGGCTCGACAATTCTTTTCTGAAGGTTTCATTTAAAATCTCTTTTATATTCAAAAAAAGACTCTAACTAGGGTATGCCCCTGTTCTTTTCCATTTTACAAACGAAAAGAAAAACCATTTCGTCATTGCATATTACAGAATTATCATCTACGACCAAGCATATAAATCATTACATAACTCCTTTGTTCCGTTATCTACCTAGAGTATTTAAACATTTAATACAGAAAGAATAGCATAACACAAAATTTTACATTGCCGAGAGTTAAAATTTTAGTACACAGAGTTAACGAGCTTAGGCTCTAAACTTTATTTCATACAAACATAAAAACCAAAACATTTCCCAAGTTTGAATTTCGAACCAACACCAATTCAAGCTTCACAAAGGAAGCAACATCTTTCACAGGTTGCCTTTACATTTCCAAAACAAAAACCCCACAAGGTTTATCCTCATCTCTAAAATCTTAAAACGAGTTTTACAACTCCAACTTGACGAAACTAGGCATCAAAAGAAAAAGGCAGCGTAAAATTTAACTACGAGGGTCCTTCCCTGAAACGATCTTCCACTTCAATATAAAAATCTTAATAAAAGATCAATTGACAGACAATGCCGAAACATGGCAAGACTAGTTATTCATTTGTAGAAAAACCATATCAACCAAGACCATAGAGTCCCTATCAGGGTTTGAAGATCTAGAGCTTACCACGATTGAAGATTTTGCCAACCTTTTCCAAACCCTGGTTCACGTTTTCCTTTCGAAATTGGTGCCTTCCAAACAAACGATCAAATGTTAAACATTATACATCTTTAAAACTGTAAACCAAACGTTACTAGATTTTTCGGGTTCGGAAGTCACTTACCCTTATAGTCTACGGCCGAGCTCTATACAATACGCCTATACACAACGAATTCCTTGCCTTGGACGAGAGCAGGATACCTTTACTTTTGTTACAGGAAGGTATCTTTCCACTAAAAGCTTAGAAAAAGAAACAACTAACCTATCAACTCGATAGTATTGCAAACCCAAGACACAACGAGTGTTCACACCATTACAGTAAAAGGAAACCTGCAATATTCAAACCTAGCTTACAGGTCGCAAGGTTGAAACCCTCTTACATTGTCTTCTAACCCTACAAAGCAGCAGCCTGTCGGCCTTACTTCAAAGACAATAGTAAAAATGAATTACATTCACTCCTCATCAACCCAACACAACGACGCAACACTAGGGTTGCATTCAACAACCAGGATCAAAGTCGATCGACGATCACAATTATGCCAACGTTTCTACATTGGGTATCATATGGCCATTGCATTTATGGATCACTCATTGCCATAGCATGACCTTGCCACATTTCGCTTATGTTGGATGCATCGACAACCAGCTCAGAGGATTATTAATGAGTAGTATTACATGGCAACCCTTGCAGTCACCGTATGCACTAAGTTGCAAATACGTGGAAGATTTGTTAAGTCCTCATCACTACGGTATTTGGAAGACCATTAATGCAGGCCTGTAACACAATCACCAATACCGGCTCGTAATCGCATGCCAACCATCAACCTGCAATCATCAGTTAATGCATGTCAGTACTCTATTTATTTCAACAATATTGTTTTTCAAGTGAATGATTCGCAACATTAAAAGAATTACTTATTAGGTTAACGCTAATCCAAAGTTTAAATTGTTTCCAAGTTACGTTTACAACACGTATTATTGTGTTATGTTTTATTTAATGATCAACGTTCATTTATATAGTCCCAAGCCTATGTCGCATTATAGGATCATTATGTTACATAGATTAAGATTTTAAAAGCTTATATAGTTCCCAGGTTAAGACTTGTAGATTTCAATGTTAAGTTTATTGGTTATGAAATAGTTGCTAGTATGATCATAGGTCGAAAATGACATAGTTTCATTTATATGCCAATTTGTATAATGAATAATACTATATATATATAAGCCCTTAAAAGCTTATAAGCATCACTTGCAATTGTAGAAATAAATAGTTTGTATTACAGACATTTCAAATGAATCCAATGATAAATTTTTAGCATGAAAACTAATTGAATGCTATGTATTTCTTACCATATTTTCTCATTATAAACATTTAATGATTTTGCAGCACATTACTACATCAATAATATGAAGATAATTAATTATCTTAAGACGACGACAAAGTTAGCTACAACAACGACAAGGATTATAGCGACGAACCTATCAGTTTGATGACGTTTATAGATAACTTTGTTTTTAAACATTGTTGAGTTAAAGGTAGCATTGAAAAGAGTAATTATAACCATGTAGTTCATACCTGCATGCACTTTGAGAGTCGCAACAAATTTCATACATTCTATCTATTTTTGACGTTGAATTGAAAACAACACATGTACTCTTAATTTACACAGTCATTGATCTTCTTACCTGTCATCTGCACATAGAACATTTCAAATGATTTAGTGTTGTAGATAAGTAAACTCCAGGGTACCTCATAGGACACCATTGGACATCAAAAAGCAAACTGTCAGTGTCTTGTCAATATTTAAAAGTATCACATTATATTCCTGACCTATTAGTACATTTATTAAAATAATCATGATTGTCAAATATGTGTTTAAGTTGTCGTTATCACAATGCTACTAAGACAGTAATTAAATTATGTTTAGTACTAATGACTTATTAATCATTGTTGTCGTAATTTAACAATTATTTTTTCCACAATTACAATTATCGTATTTAATGCTATTTTCAAAAGTTTTAAATTGTTATGAAAATTCGGGATGTTACATTGTCACCTTCAAGAGACCTTTCTGGTAAGAATTTAGCTGCATCTACATCTCAGTAGGAAATGATGGCTATTTTGCATGCAGTACAGAAGTGAGAACCATACCTATTAGGGAATTATTTCTGCATCAATACTGATCTCCAGAGTCTGTAGTGCCCTAGACTACTATAGACATTGAGGGCACCTGCTGAGTCACCTGACTATTTGAAACATTAATAAAATAACCCTATGATTTTATTTTGAGATTACGATTGATTGATATATGTGCATTTGGGTAGTTATTGTGAATGGACAATTTCATGTTGTTTAACGATTAACTTTGATATGAAAACTGTACATATGAATGATGCTTAATGACTAGCTGTGCAATTGATTATGTGATTAGACGAATGAGTAATGATTAAGTAAATTATAGATGCTTAATGAAGAAACAGATTTATAAACCAAATTGGGAATATTGAGGACAGTGCTACTAATTTACGTTTGTGAGAAATGTGTGTAGCGACAGGTGAAACGGTTCACCAACGGACACACAAAGGAATATGAAGGGTCGTAGAGTACGAGTGAATCACACACAGGGAGAGCGACGATGATGTCGGTTTCCAACGGAATACCACGCTTGAGCAGATAAGCACTGATCCGCTTGCTCAAGAGGAAAGCGTGAGGGCGTACGAGGTGGGCCACGACGGAGCTGGTCACATACGAGTTGGGGGGCGCGCAGTGAGAACGGACTCACTCCTCAGTGCCATTAGTCCCTAATAGCGTGTAGACGGAGGATAGAAGGTAACGGCTCCTGAAATCCCTACATGAAGTTCCCGCAAGTCAAAACGAAAGGATGACGACAGAAGGGCCCGACGGTGCGGTACCTTGTTGAGAACGGAAAAAGTGGACGCAAGGATCTAATGATGTGGTACCTTGCCGAGGAATGGAAACTACGGATGACTGGACCTGACGGAGTGGTGCCATGTCATGGAAATGAAATTTAGGAATGGGGAAGCCCAACAATGCGGCACCAGGATTCTAGTGAAAATGATTATTAAACTTCACTGCATAAAAACATATAAGTTTGCACCTAGAACTTTACTTAGAAATGCATTTGAGTACTTTAGGTATTTGCACATCAATGATTACTTTGACATTTAAATAATATTAAGTGTTACTTAGGCATTTGCACATAAAAGAATATTTTGAGCATTTAAAATAATATAAATGTTTATTTTAGGAGCAAAGTAGAATCCTAAGCATGGACACCTAGTCAACTCCACCTACACCTCAAAAGTAGGGGTTAAGTAAAATATCTAGGGGACAAACTTGAGAAAACTTAGGAATGTTGGTGCAACTCCTAGAAAAACTGACACATGGATGGGTGAGTATTATTAAATTGAAAATTTAATAAAATATGTATTTATGCATGAAGCGACATGTGTCGTATGGAATTTTCCTTTAAAAGGAAGGCTTTGGGAATGGGTAAGGGACCCAGACCCTGGATGACTATCGTAATATTGAGTTACCTCATGACTTGCTGCTATTGAGGGTTTGGCTGGAAATCTTGGTGGGGGGGGAAACCCAAGCTGGGTTTCTTGAGAATTGTGTGTGAACTTTACGACCCAAAGCTCGGGGGAGGCCATGCGACTGAAAGCATGAGCCTATGGTTGGGTGGCGAAGCTAACGGTTGCTTCGCCAATGGTTAAACGAGCTTTGCTGGACGGATCCTACGGAAGAAGAAGGCGACAATGGACCAACTGGATCGGGTTGACAGGTTAAGGTTTTGCTTATTTTTGTTAAGTTATTCACGCTTTTTATTTTATTTTTCCAATAACTATGATGGCTAATATTTTTGTATGAAGTTGTTAAAGTTTCAGGTTCATTTCAAGGGGACCCTAAATGAGGGGTCCTACATTTGGTATCAGAGCTGGTCGAGCCTTGAGGGCACCGGACTCACATTTCTACAAAGGGGTTATCGATATCTCGTCAGGATGAACATTCGAATCAGTGGCTGTCGTGATCACATGAGATTTCCAGCCTGACCACCGAAACAGGTTCAATGTCATTTCAGCATTACTTTCAGTATATAATGATTTCTTTTGTTTGGTAGATCTGATATATATATATATATTTTAATTGCAAAATTTCTGGGTTAAATTAAAAGATAGTTATCTCAACGCAGGCCGATTATACAAATTATAATTCGTTTTTTTTTTTTTTTTGAAATCTCTGTGTCGAAACTTAAATTGCATACCTCTGTATAAATTTACAGTCGGTTTCCAGCATTCATATATTCCTATGATTTCTTGTGAAGGCGTAGAGCTTCGATTCAGCATGATTATGAATTTTTTTTTTTTTTTAACTTTTGTTTCGTTCTGCTAATTCCCACGGATTTCTGGTGAAGGCGTAAGTCTCAAACTCGGAACGATTATGAAAATTGTTTAATTCTCTGTGTATCCAATTGAGTATGAATGGCGCCCTCCAGAGATCGTATTGATAAGTATCTTTTAAATTCTTCTATTCTCTACAAACCCCACTCTTAGCAATTCAATTTTTTTGTAAATCTCGGCGTTTGGTATTAAAACCGATGACAATTCCAGATCTACCAAACATCTCTACACCTGCGATCTATCCAGCCACTGTATGCCAAATCATATCAAACCGACTGTAATAACTTTGGAATGCTTCAAAACCTTCGAATCTTTAGAACGAATCTAGTTCTCCTTGACGGAACAAATCAAAACCTGCTGTAGTCTTGTGCATTCCCAGAATTGTCTCTGCCAAAGTTGATCTGAGATGCTCTGTTTACTAGATCTGTTGGCGTTGATCGAATTGATCTTCAGGCTCTGTGGAATAGATCAATTCAACATTTTTAATTATCTAGAATTTACGGTTGCGTGTAGATTGAGAAGTCTTACACTTCTAAATCTCGTAATGACTTGAATCGTATTGCTTTTATATCTCAGTCGAATGTTCTGTGTTTCTCTGCCCTTTTATGTAAGTATGTAGTTTTTGCTTTTATCTCCAGAATCCGTAAAATACAAATAGCATTTGCCCCTTTTCTCTGAACATCGATGTTCCATTGATATTTCAGAATTATGTGGCAACTTCTCTGGGTATCTAATCAATCAATTGTTGACAATTCTATTTTACCAAGATCCGTAATTTTTCTCTTTCTCTATATTTCCGTTTGAAGGCATAAAAAGATCTCTGATGGACCAGATCTCTATCTCTGTGTATCTATAATTTTTCTGGTTATTATATCAACCAAGAGTATCCGCGTGCCCGCACTCCTCTGCATTCTGGCGAATCATTTAAGACTTGAACACCTGCACAATTTAATCCCTATCATTATACCTGTAAGTATGAGTTAATAATCTTCTGCAGTGACTTGTTAGAAGAGCATTCGACTCCAGTTCCAGCTTACGATCCGAAATTGTCGGATCTTGTCCCTAAATCGGTTTCTTGAACATATAACCTTCCTCTACCTCTCGTTCATCCTGTTGCGGTCCCTGTTGCTATGTGAATTTCAGTCCCACTGAACTTTAAAGGGGAGGTTCTTATTGGTTTTTATATTTCATGTCTATTTTCTGTTTCTATTAAGAATTACAGATCTCGCATCCCATGTGCATCTGAGACCTTGGTGTCAAGTAATATTTTCTGAAAAAGATTATTTTGCATGTGATTGAATATTCGATGGAATGGATCCGATCTAGAAGATTACTGTGTGCTATTTCGTTGAATTTCTGAATTAAATTAAAGATCTTAGATCCATATCGCAGAACAGCTTAATATTTATTTTCAATACCGAGTTTTATACTGAGATCTATTTGTCCATATAGAGAAACAATCCCATTTAAAGATCGATCCCGGTCTTCGGTCTGTTTTTCTGCGTCTACTGCCAATAGGGCTGGCGATCCCAATTAGGCGATAGATTCCAGGTTTTACTATCTTTCGGCGTTAATGTCTTTAGGATGGGCGATCCCATTGGAAATCGATCCCAGTTTTTTTCTGTTTCAAATTCTGGGTCTTCTTCCAATTAAGTTCAGGCGATCCCTTTGGGAGATCGATCACAGGTTTGGGTTTAAATTTTAATTACAGCTAAATTTAAATCTTGAAAAGGGTAGAAACTGGGTATAATAATTTATTTTATCTACAGATTGAAGAGTTGCAGGTTCTTGGTGTAGTCGGAGGAATTTCTGTCGAAATTTGGCTTAAATACATACCAGCTCACGCGCAGATCTGTCGCAAAAGCTCTAAATATCTCCCCTAGGCTCGAAAGTGATGTATTTTTCTTTCTTATTGGGATCCGGCGGGGCATTTCGGTGTCCTTTCGGCCAGAGTTTCAGGAACTTTGATCTTGTATTAAATATAGCAGGCTCTCTGCATTTTTCAAAATTTGCTGTGGATCGTAAGAGCCTAACAATCGGGAGAAGGGATTCAAATGCGTTTCTTGATCCTTTTGTAACAGATATTGAGGCATTAGAAGAATCTTCTGCATTCCAAGGCAATGCGTTTAGGAATTTTGCTTGGCTCTCTGCTTTAATCGACTCTGTCTTATGGTATGTAGACATTTTCGATCATTCTGGCTTATTCTATTGACTATGCTTTATTTTTGCCCCTTTTTATGTAGCAGAATGGTCTCAAGTTTCTGCTGCATGATTTCTAGATTTTACGTGTTGATTATTCTGCTTTTGGCAATTATAGAAAAATATCCTTAACTGTATGCCTACAAATCAGACTATAGTTACGAATTAGTATACTTAGCAGCTTTTGATGTTCAAATTAACTCCCAGAGATACCTTTAACAGGAAAAATGATTTCTACAAGTGAAAATTATACTTTCTTCTCTCAAATATCCCGCAAAGTTTAAGCTTCAGTTTGCGTAATAGAAAAATCCTTTAAACTGTATGCCTGCAAATCGGATGATATTTACAAACTACTATACCTAGCAGCTTCTGATATCCAAATTAACTTCCATAGACACTTTTAACAGGGAAAAAGATTTCTACAAGTGAAAAATTTACTTATTTTGTTGAATATCCTGTAAACTGGAAGTTTCAGTATGTCCAGCAGAAAAATATTCTAAACTGTATGCCTGCAAATCAGATGATGGGTACAAACTACTATACTTAGCAGTTTCTGAAGTACAAATTGACTTCCAGGGACAATTTTAACGGGAAAAATATTTTACCAGTGAAAATTTTACTTATTCTGCATAATGTTTTCTAAAATGTCAGTTTCAGTTTGCCTAAAGAAAAGTCTTCCAAAATGTATGCCTGCAAATCAATGATGGTTTCAAACTACTATACGTAGCAGCTTCTGATGTCCAAATTAACTTCTAGAGAGTCAAGACACTTTTAGAGAGAACAATAATACTACAACTTACAAGTTAATTACTTATACTGCTGAATATCCTGTAAAGTTTAAGTTTCAGTTTGCATAACAGAAAATATTCCTAAACTGTATGTCTGCAAATCAGATAATAGTTGCAAACTTCTATATTTAGAAGCTTCTGGTGTCCAAATTGACTTCCAGAGACAATTTTAACGGGGACAAATACCACAATTGAGAATATTACTTGTTCAACTGAATGGAATGTTCCCTAAAGAGTAAGTTTTGGTTATCAAATAGGAAAGTCTTCTAAACTGAATGTTTGCAAATCAGATGATAGCTACAAACTACTATGCTTAGGAAATTCTGATGCCCAAATTAACTTCCAGACACTTTTAACACTTTAACAGGAAAAAATATTTCTACAAGTGATTTTTTAAAGTTAATCTGTGGAAATATCCAGTAAAGAGTAAGTTTCACATTGTTTAACAGAAAAATCTGCTAAACTGGTTTCCTGCAAATCAGATGATAGTTACAGACTACCATACTTAGCAGCTTCTGATGCCCAGATTGACTTCCAAAGACAGATTTAACAGGAAAAAAATCTATGAGTAAAAGGTTTACTTTTTCTGCCAAATGCCCTGTAAAAAGTAAGTTTCAGTTTGTCTAATAGAAAAATATTCTAAACTGCATGCCTGCAAATCATTTGATAGTTACAAACTAACATGCTTAGCAGCTTCTGATGTACAAATTAACTTACAGAGACATAGGAATTTTTTTAACTAATGAAAGTTTTACTTATAGTCTTATTCTGTTGAATATCCTGTAAATTAAGTGTCAGTTTGTTAGGAGTAAAATATTCTAAACTGTATGCCTGCAAATCAGATGAGCTTACAAGCTAATATGCTTAGCAGCTTCTGATGTCGAAATCAACTTCCAAAGACACTTTTAATGTGGAAAAAGATTTATATAGATGAAAATTTTAGTTCTGCCGAATATCCTGTAAAACAGCAAGCTTCAGTTTGCCTTAGTATTCTCTTACTTTGTGTATCTGAAATGCACTGCAGAAATTAGAACATGACACCGTCAAACTCTCTGCTGACATATAATTTGCTTCGACAGTATGTTCCCGATATAATCAGACTATTAAGATAAGATAAAATAATTTTATTAATGTCCAACAAATGACCACAAAAGTAGGTCAATGGGACTAAAGGATACATCCAGTATGAGTACAATGTGGGAGTGCAAACACAGCTCCTGGAAAATGCCGAAACTAAGATAAAATAAAATAAAGAAAGATACAAGGAGCAGTGCAGCCTCATAAACATGTATACGTATCAAAGGTACAAATGCAAAAATGCAAATTTGCAAACTACAAAGTGAGTTTGTCCAAGATTGGACAACTCAAACAACTCAAGATCCTCAAGATCCTGTCAAGGGAGGAAGATCACGTGAGAGTGCTGAAGATAAGTCCAATGATGTCAAGATCTCTTGGGTTTGATGGTCGAGGGTGAGGGGGCGAACGGGGTGCTTGTTCATTGTTAGGGCTATCTGGAGTCGTCGGGGTGTCTGTGTGTATGACCTTGGGGGGGATGCAGAAGAGAGGAATACTCCTGGCATTCGAGGCTGAAGGATAGATCGTTGGCTACTCTGTTGGGGCTGTGAGGGAATTAGACGAGCGGGAGGCACCTTGCTTTGCATCCGTCTGGGCTTGATCCCTTTGATGCTCTGAGAATGAGTGGATTGATGTATGGTTTGGCAAATCCGAATTGATCTCGAGAAAATCAATCGATCTCCTAGAGGGGGAGGCTGGGGAGAGACTTGAGGTCTCAGCACTCTACCATCGGAGGTACTCTGGGGCTTTGTCTGTCGCTTATTGCTTTGACTGTCGCTTATTGCTTTGATTTGACAGATCAATGCTAAAATAAGAGGTGATTGTCCAGGTCCTCCCAAGGCGGGGTCGGATGTGTAGGATTTGCGACATGTGGTTGAATGTCTCCCTGATGAAGAGGGTGAGGCATCTTTGGTTTTTATACTGGAAGAAGGTGGAGAGTGTAATGCCCCTAGAATGACTGTGGACCTTAAGGGCACCTGTTGAGTGACCCGGCTGAACAACTTCGATATAATGGTCTCTTGAGCCTTGTTATGTCTTAAATGATTGAGGAAAACCTGAAGATGGGAATGACGACAATAATTGATAAATGAATTAAAGAATTAAATTATATGTGTGGAGTGGTATAATTGATTGGTTAGTTCTTGCTTAATGATTAGCCTAGATTGATCAAGTCAAAGTGCAATAGGACAGTTACAGTCCTAGCTCTGCAACTTGGGAGAACGCAACTGAGATGCGTCATAGCTTTCCATTTTTATTCTGAACTTCGGGACGAAGTTCTAAATAAGTAAGGGTGTATGTAGTGCCCTAGACTACTATAGACATTGAGGGCACCTGCTGAGTCACCTGACTATTTGAAACATTAATAAAATAACCCTATGATTTTATTTTGAGATTACGATTGATTGATATATGTGCATTTGGGTAGTTATTGTGAATGGACAATTTCATGTTGTTTAACGATTAACTTTGATATGAAAACTGTACATATGAATGATGCTTAACGACTAGCTGTGCAATTGATTATGTGATTAGACGAATGAGTAATGATTAAGTAAATTATAGATGCTTAATGAAGAAACAGATTTATAAACCAAATTGGGAATATTGAGGACAGTGCTACTAATTTACGTTTGTGAGAAATGTATGTAGCGACAGGTGAAACGGTTCACCAACGGACACACAAAGGAATATGAAGGGTCGTAGAGTACGAGTGAATCACACACAGGGAGAGCGACGACGATGTCGGCTTCCGACGGAATACCACGCTTGAGCAGATAAGCACTGATCCGCTTGCTCAAGAGGAAAGCGTGAGGGCGTACGAGGTGGGCCACGACGGAGCTGGTCACGTACGAGTTGGGGGATAGAAGGTAACGGCTCCTGAAATCCCTACATGAAGTTCCCGCAAGTCAAAACGAAAGGATGACGACAGAAGGGCCCGACGGTGCGGTACCTTGTTGAGAACGGAAAAAGTGGACGCAAGGATCTAATGATGTGGTACCTTGCCGAGGAATGGAAACTACGGATGACTGGACCTGACGGAGTGGTGCCATGTCATGGAAATGAAATTTAGGAATGGGGAAGCCCAACGATGCGGCACCAGGATTCTAGTGAAAATGATTATTAAACTTCACTGTATAAAAACATATAAGTTTGCACCTAGAACTTTACTTAGAAATGCATTTGAGTACTTTAGGTATTTGCACATCAATGATTACTTTGAAATTTAAATAATATTAAGTGTTACTTAGGCATTTGCACATAAAAGAATATTTTGAGCATTTAAAATAATATAAATGTTTATTTTAGGAGCAAAGTAGAATCCTAAGCATGGACACCTAGTCAACTCCACCTACACCTCAAAAGTAGGGGTTAAGTAAAATATCTAGGGGACAAACTTGAGAAAACTTAGGAATGTTGGTGCAACTCCTAGAAAAACTGACACATGGATGGGTGAGTATTATTAAATTGAAAATTTAATAAAATATGTATTTATGCATGAAGCGACATGTGTCGTATGGAATTTTCCTTTAAAAGGAAGGCTTTGGGAATGGGTAAGGGACCCAGACCCTGGATGACTATCGTAATATTGAGTTACCTCATGACTTGCTGCTATTGAGGGTTTGGCTGGAAATCTTGGTGGGGGGGGAAACCCAAGCTGGGTTTCTTGAGAATTGTGTGTGAACTTTACGACCCAAAGCTCGGGGGAGGCCATGCGACTGAAAGCATGAGCCTATGGTTGGGTGGCGAAGCTAACGGTTGCTTCGCCAATGGTTAAACGAGCTTTGCTGGACGGATCCTACGGAAGAAGAAGGCGACAATGGACCAACTGGATCGGGTTGACAGGTTAAGGTTTTGCTTATTTTTGTTAAGTTATTCACGCTTTTTATTTTATTTTTCCAATAACTATGATGGCTAATATTTTTGTATGAAGTTGTTAAAGTTTCAGGTTCATTTCAAGGGGACCCTAAATGAGGGGTCCTACAGAGTCTCGAAAATTTCTTGGAACAATGGGTCTCCTCCCCAGCACACCTGAAATGGGTTGTCCAACTCATGGGTTATGCCTATGCAATCACTTACAAGAAGGGTAACGACTATATGGTGGCAGATGTTCTTTCTCGCACATTTGATGACCCAATTTCTCTTACAACTATTTCTCTACTTGTTCCAACTTGGTTGCAATCTGTTCAACTTGGCTATCTCTTCTATGAACTCCATGCTTCTTCATTAGCAGGCTACTCTGGGTTCCTGAAAATGTATGACCTGGAACAATGTAACTTCTTTTGGAAGGGACTGAAAATGAAAATTCAACAAAGGGTGGCTAACTGTGATGCTTTCCAGGTCAACCAGGGTGAAATGACACTCCTTTAGGGACTGCTCGAACCCTTTCCCATCCCTACACAGATTTGGACAACTATTTCTATGGATTTCCTAGAAGCGCTCCAGTGGTACAATACCACATCTAAAAGGAAACCATATGCAATAGTCTATGGATAGGCACCACCAATTCTTCTTCCATACACCCTCAGTAGCTCCCCATTTTAGGAAATTGACTTGGTTCTTCGCAATCGCAATCAGATTCTTCTTATTCTGTAGGACAATTTTCACATGCCTAGAATTCGACTAAGACAACAAGCCGATCAACACCATTCTGAGTGCACTTTTCATGCACTTGATATGGTTCTTCTTTGTCTACAACCTTCCAAGCAACCCTCCCTAAAACTCACAAGGCATCAGTGGCCCAGAATGCAACCCGAGGATGCTATAGGGGAACCACTCCTTCAGATTCTGCATCAATTTCCACATCTAAAGCTTTGAGGACAAATCTTTTTCTAAGGGAGAGGGGATGTTAGGAACCCATGTCAACCCTTCTATTTGCTTTGTTAGTATATTGTTGTTGGACGCATATGCTTTGTAAGTCGTGTCGTAGTATTTGTTGATCCATAGTTTGTCTTATTTTTGTTGGATGCATACACTTTGTAAGTCATCCCGTAGTAATGGTTGATCCATAGTTTGAATTAGCTCATGGTTTGTATTGACACGTGGTATTGACCCATGTTATTGGTGCTTAGACTTAGTATATAAGTTTGTGTTGAGACCAATGAAGGTACTGTGAAGTTATTTGTATTGAGCTTTCTCAAAAGAGGTTGCCCCCTTAAAGTGGCCTGTGATCAATAAAAGTGATTATGGGTTTTGTTATTGATGCTATCTCATGTATTTTCATTAATTAATTGTTGTAGGTTCATCACAAAATAAGTATGATGATTGGTTCTATTCAGAGCCTTCCTCAACTCAACACCTTCTAAGTAAGTAACCCCTAGTGCTATTCATAGCTTAGGCTCAACACTTTTACATGGGCGTCACTCTAGTGAAACTCCAGAGATCTTTGCTCAACACTAATGCTAGGATGTATTTGTAAGATACACCTAGGGATACAATGGCCAAATATCCAATGCTCTAGAGCTTATGCTCAACATCAATTTGGAGTGCTCCAGGGCTTATTCCCAACACTCTATGTACATCAGGGCTCATGCCCAGTACATAATAAAAGTCCTCTATGTACATCGGGGATTATGCCCAACACATAGGGCATCCATGTGCTCCAGATTCCATCCTCATCACATCATAAAATTTAGTCATGCATATCATAACTCTGCACAATATGTAACAAAAGACCATCTCATTCTATTAGGGTTTTGCACCCAATCTCATAATAAATCATCAATCAAATACATTTGGTCTTTCTGCCTAGTATATAAACATAACCTGCATCTGTTAGGGTCCATGCCCAAATATGTATCTCTACAACTAAGATATTTCATGTGCATCGGGGCTTATGCCCAGTATATATAATAAAAGTAAAACATGTGCATTGGGGCTTTTGGCCAGTATACAAAAATAAATCATATGCATCGTGGCTTACGCCTAATATATAACATCAATAATAACAGCAAAATTTGGGATATTACAGCACATGTTTTACTTTTGTTATATATGCTGGGCATAAGCCCCAATGCACATGATTTACCTTGGATATAGATATAGACATTTGGGCATGTACATTGATAGATACAAATTATAGTTATGTACTGGGAATGAAGCCCCGATGTACTTAATTGATGTTTATTATGTGATTGGGTACAAACCCTAATAATCTGAGATGATCTTTGTTATATATTGTGAAGAGTTCTGATATGCATGACTAACTTTTATGATATGTTGAGCGTAGGATTTGGAGCACATGGATGACCTATGTGTTGGTCATAATCCCCAATGTACGTAGAGGACTTTTGTTATGTACTGGGCGCAAGCCCCAATGTACATAGAGTGTTGAGCATAAGCCCTAGAGCACTCCAACTTGATGTTGAGCATAAGCTCCGGAGCATCAGATCTTTTGCCATTGTATCCCTAGGTGTATCTTACAAATACATCCTAGTACTAGTGTCGAGCGAGGATCTCTGGAATTGCACTAGCATAAAACCCGTTGAAGAGTGTTGAGCATAATCTCTAAATAGCACCTAGGGTTACCTTAAAAAGGTGTTGAGTTGAGGAAGGCTCTGAATAGCACCACCAGTCATCATACTTGTTTAAATTGAATAATTTAATCACTACTCATCTCTCATCAAGGACTGAGGAAACTACCACGAAATACGAGGTAATCCAACATCCAAAGGGACCAAGAGCTACCTAACCTAGTCTATCATCCAAACCTACCAAAGGCCTTGTAAAAGAGTGGACCTTATTTAATAAAGCATCAAATATATAATGCTATATAACTACTTGAATAAATCAAAGTGATTGTTTATAAAGATCCTGACTTATGTACCAAGTGGTATGCATAAAATATATGTGTGTATATAAAAGATATTATTTATATGTAAAGATATTATATATAAAGAAATATATGAGAATAATAAATACACACAAAGTTATATAAAGTAAACTCTATAAATCCACATGAAGGGATTCTACATATAATTATATTATAAATAAAAAAACTATAAAGTTAACTATAATTAGTTCAAAAGAGCAAGTAAGAGTCCTAGACACAAGTGAAAGTTTATAATTAAATAAAATTTTTAATTATATGATATATTTTAAAATAAGAAACAAACTGAAATTAATATTATTAATTCAACTACCATTTCCAAATTTCACCTATAAATACAAGGACAATTTTCAAAGAGAGGATCATCTATCTTAGCATCATTCTTTATGGTATCAAGAGAGAAATTGTCCCATAAATATGGAAGAGTAATATTCCAGGACTAAATTGCAATCAGCTGTCTTCCTTAGGTTCTCTAGTTTCCTCTTGCATGTTGGAGCCATCTCAGGGGGATCGGATTTAGAACCAGGAACGGTTCTAGGTCATGGTTTGGAGGAACATGGTAGTCGCAAAGTTATTTGGTTATAATCCTACAGGTCAGCTAAGCATATTGTTTCCATTAATCAGTGTTTGAGGTGTGCAGGAATTTACAAAAAGACGATCCAAGATGCAGAGTTCAGGTATGAATTGTTTTTATATTTCCAACTTATTATAGGATGAAAAATTAGGATCTAATTCTAATTAGTGTAATTTCCTTTTTCATAGAAATCTGGTTATCTTTATGCATTGTGAGAAAGCGCTGAAGCATTGGTTCCCCAGGTCAAACTTTCTTTATCTTTAAACAATTAAAATTTAAGTTATGCATAAGTATTATTTAAAAAAATCAAACCCTCTTTCTTTATCTTAGGATTACGATCTAGCAGAGATAGCAACACTAGCTTGTGCTAGATCTCAGACTCTTCAAACTACTTAGTAATTTTTTCCAAACTTTAAACAAGAAATCGTTATGAATGCCCAATCCCTGGTTAAATCGTAAAAGTATAAATCTGCACCGATAACAAAGTCGAATCTACAGCAGAATCATCTCATGCAAGATAGCGATTCTCTTTGGTCTCCCAACCGTAGAATCTTAGGTTTCAGATTTAATTAAAATAAAACTTACACAGTACCAAACCATTTATTTAAATAGTAAATTAAGAATCAATTTCTCACAAAGATCTCGTATATATTTGCAAACCTAAATAAAATCAATGCAACATAACCATTAATTACTGTCGAATCGTGCCAACCACAGAACAACATTTAAACCCTATTAATACTCAGTCCCAGAAATCGAATCCTCTGAGCTACAACTCAATCAACGCTTAGAAGTTTCAACCACGATACAACGTGGGTTTATCCCATTATTTTCCCAACTACAAAAATATACAAGGAAACAAATAATGCGTAACAACATTAGGGATTTGACCATAAATATTATTTAAACACATTCTTAATTTTTCTCTACCTACGTTTTTTCACCATCATCCATCCACAGAGGCATCGCCCTCCATAAAAAATGCATAAAATATAAATAACAAAATATATTATAGACAGAGGCTCAGCACCCAGAACCAAAACATTATGAATTACTGTACAAATCCAAGAGCAAGCATAGACTCTACCAGGTCATTGCTAAACAAAGGGATTTGCCCAAAACCTAGTTTTGTCCCAAGAAGTAAAACATAAATGAAACGCATAAGTGAAAATATATACCGACAAGCATGGCTCTCCAACTAAAGAAAAAACATGTCACTCCATAAAAACGAGCAAGCAGAAAACTTAGACTTCCCAAAGTCAATGTTGAACATTTAGGGCCACGCCGAGACTTCGAATTTTAAAAGAATAAACACTTAATCACTATTTTAGAACAAATCAAAATAAAATTAATACATCCCGTCAGCGTTTAGCTACAGGGATTATTCCCCCATTCACCCAGCATAAGATTTAAAGCATCATTACTAATCAAACCTCGAGCATTCTAAACATTTCCAGATTCACCATTAAAAGTTACACAAGGTAAAAAATGCATTCCACGAAATCGTGAGAACAACTATGAACATCTCTAGGAAACAAACAGAGGCAAAGGTTAACAATTACATATGATTTATAAATAGAAATTACAATCCACTGAAGCCATATGTCAAAATATCCAGAGACTAGGAGTCAAACAAGACATCCTCTGTTCCACAAATGCCAACATAGGCTTCACATTGTAAATCAAACTGTAGCTTATACTCCTCACTGAACAAAGTTTCCCATACCAATAAGTCTGTTCACAAATCTTGAAGAAAGACCAAGCATTACAATAGAGTTCCAAAACCACTAAAGGTAAACCATTCACAAAACCCATAGTGGGAAAGCCCCTCAAACAAGCAAGTATCGAATTGCATGAATGTAGGTAGGGTCACGATGGACCATGATTACCAGGGATATTTGCATCCTACAAACCCTCTGCTTCCAACACCCATCCACACTAAGCTCGAACTTCCAGTATCAAAGACTCTGTCAGAAAACAAGTTAAGGTGTTATCCACAATCCTCAACAAATCGAAAGTACAGTATCGAAAACATGCCAAAAGAGTTACGGGAAACGATGATTACCTTAATACTTGACCATGCCATCCTATCACTTAAAATGAGTGTAGGCCCAAGCAAGGCTTATGGCCTAACGCTGGCTTCATGACCATATTCGAAACCAGAGAGCTATGCTCTCTTTTCACCAAACAAGCAAAGGAATGACTACAACCAAATCCAATTAGTCGTTTAGGGTTACCACCATCCAGCTGGGCATCACGATCGAATGGTAGGAACATGGTCCACATTAATGCCATCAAACTCCACTATAAACGAGATACTTAACCACTCTCCATAGTGGAGAGTGACAGTCTTCTACAAATTCACATCTATTTTTTAATCATCAATCTTTTATATTGTTGTAACTTTAAAATGTTAGGCTTAGAGTCATTCTTTTAAGCACCTACAAAACAAAGGTAAATGTATGATTTAGCATATAGCTAAGTAATACTGGCCCATTGTCACCTATCTCAAACCCTTCAAGCCTTTAGAATTTACAAAGACACATTTAAAGGAACAATTTTACACTTTGAAATTAAAACCATTTACGTCAACTAAGCAAAGCAAAGTATCCCAAACAATATTATAACTTTACATACACATTATAAGTCATAGGTCTTCTATTTATTTCTAGTGATGAAGTTAATTTAATACATATTTGATCCATTGACGATGTTATCCCATACAAAAATCTTTTTAAATTTTATAGTTTTTAGGGACATTACAAGTGGTATCAAAGCCTAGTTACAACACTATGGCTTGGGGTAGACCACAACAGAAAGCTGACTACCAGAAATCAACTCAATTCCCAATGCTATGCTATATAAATGACAATGCTAAGATAATGAAGAATACAACCAACCTTGATCCAAACGTTTGATGTAGATCCCCGTTGGAGCTTTCCAATCTATGCACTTGAATCTGCAAATTAGTCTTGACAACCAATATACAAGAAGTACATATAATATATAAATGGCATTAACATCATCAATAGCAATGGCCCATGATATAACAAGTAAATGCAACCCAATGTAGTATAAACAACATTTACAACATTAATGGATGAGAATATGAGTATTTCTATTAATAAACAAGAAGAAGTACAATGTGATAAAACCTGTTGCCGGCAACCAATCTGAACCAAGATCTAGGTCAATCCACTTGCACCTCCACCACTTCAATCCTCCATGGAATGACAAACTAAAACTATGGTAGGAGTTTGGAAGGTGAACATAAAGGGTTCACAACTACAAGGATCAAGGAGTGTAGACTCAAGATAGGGAAAAAATCCACTAGAGTTCTCTTGCTTTTCTTTCTCCTCCCGTCCATAAGCCATATGTGCTCAATATATGGTCCTCTCAAAGGTAAGTGAAAGGACACATTGAGATGTTTCTTGGGTAGATGGAGAGTCAAAGGTCACCCAATGACCACTTTTTGGGAGTAAAAAGTAATAAACTAGTGATTGTTACCATTTTACATGCTACCTGCGGGCTATAGTGATGCAACACACGGATACGCCCACTGTAATGATACAGCAAGTGTACAAGGGAAAAAATAGGGAAAAATAGTGTTTGAAGGATATAAAATGGTTCTGAGTCAGTGGAATGGATCCTCTAGGCCAAAGAGTGTTGATTCTCACAAGGTGGAAGATTACATTGTAATAGAAATTGAGTTCGACATGCCTAAGACTCTAGATGTAACAGTGCACAAAGTTAGACTCTGCTATGGACATGGACAACCAAGAAATGATAACATAAATAGAAGTCGAGACTGATTCAGGTCCTTTTCCGACAACTGAAGGCCACGGTTTAGGCCACCACCATACCAGAAACAAAACAATACTTTCTCGCCCAACATAAATTTCAACTGACCTGATGCATGACCAAATGTGCCCGCACCACATACCAACATACCAGTTTTTAACAAAGGAGAAAAATTTTCCCCGCTACCCATTACTTACTGCAAATGCCAAGGGCCCCACTATTTCATGGATTGTCCCAACAAGACAAACTGGGTTTTACACAACATACAAGAAAACCCAACGATAGGGGACATGGAAAGAACACCAAGAATTTATGCAGTACTTGAGAGTTGATAAGCAGACCACTAGGCCACTATGGTTGAGACTAAAGGTAAAGTTTCAAACAAAACTATTTCAGTTTTGATCAACCTTGGTGCATGCCGGAGCTATGTTTCCCCAAAAATAGGCGACACTTGTAAGCTAAACCAAGAGAAACACGAGAAACCATGGCTTGTACAACTAGCACTGGTACCAAATGGAAAGTCTCCGAACTAGTTAAAGTTTGCGAGATAGATTTGAATGGATTTCCAACTAAGCTAGATTTAAATATCTTGGCACTAGGATCATATGACGTACTTATCGGCATAGACTGGTCGGAACAACACCATGCCATGCTCGACTATTTGAATAAGTCAATATTATGCACGGATAGCCAAGGGAATCAAAAGAAGGTCCAAGGCATACCTATGAAAGTTTTCGTTAGACAAATATCTTCCTTACATGTGAAGAAGTGCATAAGAAAGGGTTGTAAACTCTTTGCAGTTAAAATTCAAACCGTAGAAGCCGATAGGGAACAAAAGATCGAGGATTTCCCAGTTCTTCTAGAATTCAAATATTTATTTCCCAAGGAAATACTAGGGATACCACCCAAACGATACCTAGACTTCTCTATATAACTAACACCCGGGTCAGTACCATTTTCTAAATCCCCTTACCACATGAGCGCACTAGATTTGGTGGAGCTCAAGCTTTAGTTACAATATTTAATCAAAAAAGGATATATCTGACCGAGTGTGTCTCCTTGGGGAGAAACGATACTCTTTGGCAAGAAAAGGGATGGGATGATGTGGATGGGCATCGATTACCGTCAACACAACAAGTTGACCATCAAGAACCGATACCCACTCCTTAGGATTGATGACTTGTTTGATCAAGTCGGAGGAGTGAAGTTCTTTTTGAAGATCGGCTTGCGATCCGAATATAACCAAGTTAGGATCCATGATGAAGACATCAATAAGACCTCCTTTCGAACCCGATATAGCCATGATGAGTTTGTGGTAATTCCTTTCGGATTGACAAATGCACCTGCAAATTTTATGTGCATGATGAACAGTATCTTTAGTCAATACCTAGACAAATTCGTACTAGTCTTCATTGACGATATACTAATTTAATCCAAAAGTAAGGAAGAACATGAAGAACATATTCGCATCGTGTTATGAGTGTTACGAGAACACCAACGTTATGCTAAGTTTAGCAAGTGTGATTTATACAAACCACAGATACAGTACCTAGGTCACATCATTTCAAAGAAGAGGATAGCGGTCGACCCAGAAAAGATTCAAACCATCGAGGAATGGCCTATGCCTACTTTCATGACTGGCATAAAATCATTCTTAGTATTAGAAGGATACTACCGGAAGTTCATTGATAAATTCTCATGGATTGCTTGTCATATGACTACCTTGCAGGAAAAGGAAAACAAATTTCTTTGGATGAACAAGTGCGAAGAAAGCTTCTAGAAACTAAAACAACTTTTGACTAGCGCACCTAATTTACAGATTGCTGATCCCGATGGGGACTTCGTCATTTGAACAGATGCGAGCAAAAAAGGACTCGGTGGAGTCCTTATGAAGAATGACTTCGCCATCTACTGCGAGTCCAGAAAGTTAAAAGAGCATGAACAAAACTACCCCACGCACGATCTTGAACTAGCTGCCATCATCCATGCCTTAAATATGTGGAGACATTACCTTATGGGGAAGAAGTTCCTATTGAAGACATAAAACATGAGTTTGAATTACTTATTTAACCAACCTGACCTAAATTCTAGGCAGGAAAGATGGTTATCTTTCCTTAGTGAGTACCACTTCAAGTTAAAACACATAAAAGGAAAGGAGAATAAGATCGCTCATGCTTTAAGTTGACGAGATCATATATTATACGAGGTAATAGTAAGTTAGGCCGATTTGGACTTGCACGATAAGATTAGAGGGGCATGCAGGAATGATCGATTCTATGTCGAGATCCTTAAAAAGATTCAACAGGATAGGTTATTCCAACAACAAAAGGAATATAGGGTTTACAAGTCAGGATTGTTATGGTCGAGGGAGAGACTTTATTTCCTGGACAATGAAGACATTAGGCCTAACATTCTAATAGAGTTTCATCAAAAACCCTACTAAGGACATCTAGGATATCAAGAGATGATATCGGCAGTAAAGAAACACTTTTTCCGACCTAAATTGAAAGCCAACATAGCATTATTCATCGCTAAGTTCTAGGAATGCCAACTAGTTAACGAAGAACACCAGCACCCTTTAGGTTTACTACAACTGCTACCCATTCCATAGTGGAAGTGGGGGGTTATCAGTATGGACTTCATTACGGGGTTACCAGAAAGTAAGAAACATAATGATTACATCTTTGTAGTGGTAGACAAGTTATCTAAAGCATCGCACTTCATACCAATAAAGTCTACTTACAAGGCTATCCACATTGCAGGCATCTTCGTGAAATAAATATTCCAATTGCATGGGATACCCAAGGCAATCATTTCAGATAGAGACACGAATTTCACTAGTAAATTCTGGAGATCCTTATTCTCTGGTTTGGTAACACAGTTAAACTTCAGTACTACTTACCACCCACAGACTAACGGACAGACAGAATGGGTAAACCAGATCTTAGAGGATATGCTTAGGATGTATGTTATGAACAACCCCACGAAATGGGAGGATTATTTTCACCTCACAGAGTTTGAATACAACAACGTGAACCAGACCTCTACCAATATGAGTCCCTTCGAGGTACTCTATGGAAGAAAGTGTAGGACACCGGTGACATGGGATAGCTTGGTGGACAGGTTCATGCCAGGTCCAGATTTACTGAAAGACGTTGAACAGCTAGTCACCAAAGTACAACAGAACTTAAAAGAGGCACAAGACCGCTAGAAGAATTATGTGGATAAGAAAAGAAAAGACAAATATTACCAACACTAGTAGAAAATGAGAGAGAAGTGACCAAGTGACCAAAACATTTGGTCACCACAGTTTTTTCAAGGCATGAATGACCAAAATTGAGAAATTTTAAGTAAGCTAACTAAAAATGACCAATTTGGTCAGAGGATAAGAACTAAACTAAAAATGACCAAGATAAATGACCATTTGGTCATGCGATAAGAACTAAACTAAAAATGACCACATAAGAATTGGTCATTTATTTGGTCATTTTTAGTTGTGTCACTTCGACAATGGAAAATTACAATTTTGATAATGAATTTTGTACATTTTACTAAATTTTAACACCACATATGCATTTAGAGAGCCCCTTGGTGTCTCTGAATCCATCCGCGGTGTTAAAATTTAGTAAATTGTAGACCCCCTCATTAAACATAGGGAATAATGCTCCATGATAAGCAATCTCCATGACCATCAACCCTTTAAGGACTATGTTATTCCAGAAATGTAAATATAAGTATGGCGTAACTAATTTTTTTTCTTTATTAAGAAATCATAATATACTACTAATAAAAGTATGTCATCAATCCATCTATAGTTTAGAAATTTCGTAAATCTTAACACTACAGATGGATTCATAATCCATCTGTAGTATTAAGATTTACTAAATTTGGATTTTGGAAAAAAAAATCATAGGATTCCTACCAAAAACTACCGGAATAATCAAAACGTCTAACAAGTAGACTACTCCTGTATATATGCTATACTAAATCTACAATATAATTATTTATATTATATGTAATAGTTAATATATTAAATATTTAGTTATTATATATATTATACACTATATTTAATATAGATTGTATTTTAATATATATAAAATAAATCACAAAAATAAAACACAAAAAATAAAATGTATAATGTCATATTTGAACCTACATGAAACTATGAATTATACAACATGAAATTGTGAGGTATTCAAATCCTCATTTCATGGAAGGAAGTGTTATTTTGGTGCTAAATCGAGAGATTTTGAGGATTTGGCAGTAATATTTGGGTTTATATTTGGAGATTTGGATCAGGCTTGTATGCCAAATGCCCTTATTTGCAATATGCACTAGTATTTTACAAAAAAGTTGAATGAAATTGGGCTTCATCAAATTAAATAATAGTTGGATCTGTTAAAGGAAGCCCCTTGGATATATTCTAATACCCCATAATGGTCACATCAATTGACATACACGAACCATCCCCTCACAAAGACAAAAAACTTGTTGATGAGTTAGTCTTCCACCATGTTGAGTTGACTAGAGAATTCATATTTACATTACATCTATATATCACATGCACCTTGTACGTAATGCGTCTGGCTTGTACTTGTCCCACTCCTTAATACCTTGTTCATTTGTCTTCCTTCCTCTACAAGCATTTGTGCTTGTACTAGTAACTGCACCATTATGCTTCTTCTACATCCTTACTTCAATTGATCTTGATTTTGCATATTCTTAGTATATACTCTAGTGTTGATCAAATCCCTAGAGAAATTTTGACCATCCTGGGTGTTTATGCATTGTATTCCATGATGTGATTATGAGATACACCGAATAAAAAAACCTCTCCATCATCTGCATCATATCTTATTTGTTCACTAAACTGGATTGATTTTCTAAGCTACACCCATCTCTAGCTTCTTATAATCTCTTTTGTATTGATTTGACTCCCCATCTTAGGAGAAAATATTCTTTGACTTCTTACTACCTTAGCCACTTTCACCTTTCACCTTCTCCCCCCACACTTGAGAAGTTAGAGTTTCATAAACAATCTCCCCTTCAAACATCAAATGAATGTCTTCCTCCCATAATATGAGTGTAATCAAGTCCTCAAATGTTATAACACCCAATTTTCCTTAGTGCCTCATCTTGTAAAACTCCCTTGGGTCACCTAGTAAATGTGTTTTGGCTATATCATGTGGACATTGCATAGATGAACATTTTGTTGTTCTATTTGATGCATTCATAAAATATAGTGTTTTTTATGTAACATATGGCATCGAATTAGTACATGGTTTTGAGCCATCAACCCTAGTAGTGAGACTAGCATAGTTGGGAGAAATTACTAGCATTGGGTGTACAAATTATGATTATCATGAGTTATGGTTATGACACATACATAATTTCTTGTGTCCTCAGTAGCCTTGGCTCTCGCTAGTGCATCTAAGGTATTTGCACTTCACCATATCGGGGATTATTTATTGCTTTTGTTTTGGACCAATTAAGCATCACACTTTACTAGATAGTGACGATTTGTAAACTTTACTAGATACTGATGATTTGAATGGATGAGTGAAAATTGGGTTAATAAATTTAAGAAATTAGGAAACCATTTCAATCTTGTGATTCCATATGTGATTAGGGGTGAATTCCAAGGGTGAATAAGCCTTTAGCTTCATAGTTCTTGTCTTCAGAGTGCAGTGAAAAGACATAACAAAGGCTATACAAGCCCCGTTTCCTTGAGTGGGGGGCTTGGACATTTAGTGCATCATTATGTTGGTGGAATGGTTGCTCTTTATTTTAAAAGTGTGGTTGATATTCGATCTAGTTTTTGGCGGGAATCATAATTTTAAAGGTTGCGCAAGGTCGCGAGTGTTCAAAGGGAATATGTGACTTGGTTCAAGCTAAATTCACATTTTTCTATAGCGAAATCGATGATATACATCTACTATGTTCCTGAAGCAATATATTCAAGCCATGCCAGAGAATTTATTTTTCCCCCCATTATACTTCTCTTTGAAGAAATACCGGATGGATGGTCTAGCCAACACTTTCCATCACCCAGGGTAAGGAAAGAAAGCCAATAAAAAAGCTAACTAACTTGATGGAGATTCTTGAATCACCTTAGAACTAGGTAAGTAACACCATGTAAGGTATTCTGGAGGTGCCCGATGAGGCCCCTTTAATTGGTATAGTAAAATTTTGTATCTTTTTTATTGCAAGGAAAAATATCAGATCATTGATACCCTCCTGATAAGATTGAATAAAATAGAGGGGGAACCTTATAATAGATCAAATGTATGACTGTAATGAAGTGTTGAATGACCTTCAACATACTCTACCCATGTGGAAGAAATTTTCTTTTAGGATCCTCATAGCATTGAGCTTTTTACAAGTCCTTCCAGCTTAGGCTAGGACATGGTCAGTTCAAGAAGTTGCTATACTTTTTCCAGCAACCAGAAGAGCTGTTGTTATGCAGAGGGAAGGGTTTATTCCTGCATGTGGCCATAGTGCTTCTCTGAAAAAGGATTTAATTTTACAAAGGGATTCTTTGTCGCACGATCTATTGAAGTCTGGTGTTTCCCCTCCATTTGTGTTTGTCTTAGTATAATGTCAGGCATTGTAAAATATTTTACATTGACAATCATTTCAGGAATATCTGCTGTTACTTTTTTTCTTGGTAAGCTTAGGCAGATTCTTGCGAGGGAAACTCATTCTCTTGGGCACTCGTCAGTGAAGAGAAGACGACACCATAATTAAAGTCAGAAGAAGGAAATTATGTAACCTAGGTGGCTCTATCAGGTAAGGCGCTTGATGCGAGAACACCAACTCCAAGTTAAGCAGTAATAAATCGTTCTTTGCGGTAGGGATAGTTAGTAAGTGAGGAGGTAGGTAAACGGTTCCGAGAAGGGCTACGCAAGTAGTTGATTTAGGTCAGTGGTTACAGATACTCGAAGGAAGGGGAAGAAAAAAGGTTAATTACTTCCTTCTATTAAGCCTTCCCTGATTGATGTATATCGTAAAACACCCACTTGAATTGAATGTTGAATTCGTATGGAAACACAATCACATGAGTCTTTGTTAGTTTTCAGAGTAGACATTATACGGATATGGAAAGAATTCTTAGAGAAAATCGACCATACTAACATGAAAAAACCGAAAATCCTACTCGATGTTTGCACAGAGAATATGAGACTATTGGATAAATCGAAGTGCAAATTTGTACAGATCCCAGTTCGTATGCTTCTCTTTTGCGGGACTGCATTAAAAACAAATCTATGGTGGATAGAAAGAGGGTTCATGGTTGTATTATCAAAATTGGATTACAACGAGAAACATTTAGATGGAATCGGTTGATGGACACCTATACAAAGTGTGGAAGATTGGATAATGCATGCCAAGTATTTTGAAAAAATGTATACAAAGGATACAATTTCACTGAATACGATGATCAAGGGATTTTACAAACATGGAAATATCTAGGATGTTTGTCAACTATTTGATAGAATACTTGAACGAAATGTGGTTTTGTGGCATGTTGTAATTGCGGGATATGCTTGACATGGGCATCCAAAAGAGACTATGGAACTTTTAAAACAAATGAAACTGGAAAGCTTCGAGTGAGACCGTATCACATATGCATGTGTTCTCAATGTGTGTGACAATCTAATATCTATGGAACAGGGTAATATCTATATGATACTAGCTACATAATATTATCTCTATTTTTTATTATTATACTCTGTACATATGTTGCGTTTACTAGAAAAAGAATGGCCTAACCATACTATGGCTGGTTGGAATGTAGTATCTCCATGTGTTGTTATATTGAAATGCTGATGATTTCATGATGAAACTCAACCCTCGTATAAGTCAAGACAACGAATAGGAGACGGCCAACACCCCAAGTCAATCCTCACCTTCTGTAATGTGTGGTCGTAATGCAATGTGTATGCTGAAGAATTATCTATTCCTCGCCACTTGAGTTTAAGTTATTCTTTGGTAGTTAAATAATATTCAGTGCCTAAAATGGGTCATAGAGTCAAGGATCCAATGCCCAACTTCCATTGTACATTTTTCTTCATGAAGTGTTTCAAGTCACTCGTTGTTTTATCTACAAACTTCTTTTGTTTCTTTTAAACTATGATGAGGCTATAAGTTGCGGAACTTTTAAATTGCAAGTCTGTTGGATCTATGGAAAAATTATTAGATCTAAAGAGAGCAAAAAACCTTGGATCATCACAATCAACTGTGGGTAGTTTTTCCTCACTTGGCACATCCTTGGGCATCAATTTTTATCTTTACTTGCATCTCCCTCCTCTTTCATTTTTGTTGACAAAGATTCTGATTTTGTCTCTTTTTAACAGCCTTCTTCATGTTGGAACTTAGCCTATTTCTCTTCCCAATATCAAAAGATTCCTAATATAAAAATAAAGTGTTAGATTTATTATCCTCTTCATCATCATTGCCATCATATAATTCATCATCTTATGCCAAATATTCCTTAAAATCCATTTCATTTAGTTGATCTAGATCAAATTTGTGATGTTGTCTTAACATGAAGAGGCTCATCATCATCCTCGTGTATATTCACTTTATTATGTTGGAATGCATGAGTGTGATAATATGTATCTAGATAATTGGTTAGAACCTTTGTTGCAACATCTTGAGGAGGATGACCAAATTCAATATCATCTAGAATAAAATGATAGCCTAGAACAATTGAATTCATTTCAAACTCCACTCCATTGCATGATTTGTAAAGGTAACCTAAGGTTGCAGGACTGTCACACACAATAATCGAAAAACTAATACCTGATACTGTCACTATGGCCAAGAGAAATTATCATGTTTCTACCCATTGCACATGTTGCTAAACATGTATATATTTTCAAATAGAGTATGAGATCCCCTAAATATCTGCCACACACTTAGAAACTTTGTTGTTCATTCTTTCCAACAATTCCAGCATAATCCCAAATATCTATGTCAAGTTTTCTAGGTCTGCACTTTAAGGACAAACAGTAAGCATTGTGTGGAGAATATACAGAGTATGGACATAATTCAGGCCTAGAAATGTTTACATGTTTACTTTTATTGGATCTTGACATTACAATGTAGTACATGGAAAATCTGGGCTATGAAAATTTATGTGAGTATGTTAAAAAATCACAATGAGTTCTTTGGTTTATAAATAGTCTTTTACAGGCATATACAAGTGTGTTTACTTGCGAATTATGTTGTCACAAATCTAGATTAGACATTTATTAAATTCTGACATGTTTAAATTTTTAAGTCATATTATCCCTTTATATATTTCTAAAAAAATGCCATTCACTCCCTTTGCCAATTTTACATTGTCGAAAAGACAAAGGCCTCAACAATAGATTAAAATATATAGTTCCACCCATTGGAGAGCCATATCCCATTGCATCCATTCTATGTCGAGGATAGCTTGTTCAAGATCCGGTTGATGATGCATGCCAATTAAGCACCAACAGAAAAGTAAGCAGAAGCAAAGCTTGGGACAAATACATATGTATTGGTTTTGAGTCAACAAGGTCATCAAATTCTATTGGAACCACTGCTTTTGATAGTTCAACGGGTTAAACTGCTTTTTATATGGTAAAAGGGTTAAATGGGGTCTAAATCTAATAGTCTTGCAACAGTTTCTCCTGCGAGATTTGGAACTGGATGAATGGAAGCTAAGATAGGTTAAAATCCCTTTGTCTTTCCTCCTACCACTCCAGCATCTTCCTATAGCATAGCCTCTAATTCTTGCTCCTCTAATATTAATGGTTCAACTACTTCCTATACCTATGGAACCTATGCCTAGTATGTCGTAGTTGATGGCCTTAAAGCAGTAAATGTGCACAACCTTTTAAATTGTTAGTACAGATGCATCTTTATGTTGCTTCATTTGTTGAATTTCAAAATAAACATTTTAAGAAGAGGACTTGCCATGATATTGTCATGACCTGTGCAAAGCATAGTTACATATGTGCACATGTACGCAAAATAATTTAAAATCTAGTTTGCTTGATACAATTGTTATCCATTGCTGATACAACTGTTATAGATTCCTGTAAATACTGTTTGATGGTCCTAGCATGTCTAGAATTCAGGAAAACATGGGTTGCATACTAACTTATTGCATAAACATTTAGAAACACTTTTCTTACACAACCATATTATCAACAGGTCTGAAAAATGCCGCATAGACCACCCAGAATTGGAGGAAATAGTTCAGAATTTCCCCTATTGCTAGAAAAGAGGTATGAAAGTCCCTTATTTGTGCTAAAAAAACATAGACCACTTCAGAATTATTCCAGAAAATATCTGGGTGAACACTCCATGCAAATAGGGGGTAACATGGAGGCTTGAGGTAAAATGTTATTTCTATAAGTATTGGACGATTATGTCATTCTATTTGATGTAGTTTGTATTTGTTTCCTATTTCGAGATAATATTCATTCTTTGTGATATTGCACGAAAAGTTCAATTCGAATACAAACTTTTAACCCAATTACATATGATGTGTTTAGTGAAACATGAATGGCCTACCCCTACTATGGTTGGTTGGAATATACTATCTCCATGTGTTGTTATATTATCTACCTACATGTGTGTACTACATGACTCATCTTCAAAATCTCTAAGTTACTCGTATTAATAATACACTGAATATTAGTAGGATCAGTCATAAAATCAATGATATTTTCTCTCAACATATTCTTATTGGTAGTAGGAAAAACCAAGCTTATAGTACCCTAACAATGATGAGACTATAACTGACCCTCCTCCACGGGTGGGAATTTAAGGCTCACCTACCATTATAGTAGGAGGATATTACACCAAACTTTATATCTTACCAATTTTTTTACCTTGAAAGACCTTCTAGCTTGCTTGAAGTTCCCATTGATCATATGATAGATCATTGATCATTTAAGGTGGAGCAGATGAAAATTTTCAACTGGTGATATGATAGTTCCCATTGAGGAAAATTCGACCTATAATACAGAATCAAGACTTAGTTATGAAGTTCAAGCTATCAGGGCTACTTTTGGCAATTCAAACTTATATGGAACTCCCCTTCCTTTCATATTTTGACATCTAGAAAAATCTGTTAAGTAACAACTATCATGTACTCCATCCTTTCCTATGCTCTCTAGATATTTTTTGTTGTTAGGAAACATAAAAGGAGTTTTTGTTTGGTGCCTTTAGGGAACAATATTTTACATTTCATCAGTCCTTAAAGCGATTTAAAATTCCTATTTATGGCTGGACATCAATGTTTGAGATTTGAAGAACACAAGAATACACTAATATTTATCAACTTATTTAGCATGAACTAAATATTACTGGATGCAAAGAATAAATTTTGTAAGTAGTGAAAGTCCTTATGTTTATGTCATATTTTCTCCAACTCCTATGAATTTTACTCAAACAAAGTATCCTATATTAAAATCTTGTATAAATTAGCTAGCCTCCTGATGTTTGAAATGGAATCTAGAACAAACTTTTTCAAGTTGCATATGATGAAATTAACCTCATTCATTCCAGAACAACAGGTGAATTTGAATTTCAATGTTTCATTAATACTTGAACAACCTTTCTAAATCCAACCGTTTCTTGGTTGGTAGAACTGTAGTTGAAGCTTATGTCCAAGGTTATCTTGTCCCTTGAAAGTATTGATGCTAGTGTTTTTCAAACACACTATAGCTTTGTTAATGGTGGAACAATATCTTTGAATTCAGATCTTGATCATCTATTCATAATCCATGGAGAACAAGCTATTCCCTGCTTGGTACAAAACTATTGAACAATGCCTAGAAGGATGGGCCGTGAGCTTAGAGAAAGGTTTAGGTTCTCATGAAGTGAAGAAATGGCGTCAAGTATATGGATGGAATGAGCTCCAGAAGGAAAATGGTACACCTTTGTGGAAGCTAGTCCTGGAGCAATTTGATGATACACCTGTTAAAATACTTCAAGTGGCAGATGGCATTTCATTTATTCTTCCCTACTTGCATGATAATCGGCCTTCTGACACAGGCATAATAGCCTATGTAGATCCCCTGGTCATTCTCTTGATTATCATCCTTAATTCCATTGTTGGAGTATGGAAGCACTAAAAACATACAACCTTATCAAGCATAGGTCTTGAGAGATGGATGTTATGTTCTAGATATTCCATCCAGAGAACTTGTTCCAGGAGATATTGTGGAGCTGAGGGTGGGAGACAAGGTTCCTGCAGACATGCGAGTTGTGTCCCTCAATACATATACCATCAGGATGGAACAGAGCTCCCTGACTGGAGAGAGCATGCCTATGATTAAAAGCACATTTCCAATTCGTGTGAGTGACTGTGAATTCCAGTCAAAAGAATGCATGGTATTTGTAGTAACTACAGTTTCCAATGGCTACTGCACTTGCATTATAGTGAGCATTCGCATGTCTACAAAAATAAGTAAAATTCAGGCACAAATTCAAGAAGCTTCGGTGGAAGGTGTTGCTACGCCTCTGAAAAGGAAGTTAGATGAATTTGGTGAAAGACTGACAACAATGATTGTTGTTGTTTGTATTCTTGTCTGGATCTTCAATTACAAATATTTTCTGTCATGGGATGCCATAGATGGCTGGCCCAAAAATATCAGATTCTCATTTTAGAAGTGTACATACTACTTTAAGATTGTTGTAACTCTGGTGGTTGCTGCTATACTAGAGGGATTTCCTGTTGTCATTACAATGTACTTGGCTCTCGGTACTCGCAAGATGGCATAAAATAATGTTATTTTGTATAAAATTCCTAGTGTGGAAACATTGGGTTGCACCACAGTGATTTGCTCTAATAAGACAGACACTCTAACAACTAATCAGATGTCGGTCAGTGAATTTATGGTCATAGGGCATATTGTTGGTTCACTTCCAGAGTTTCATGTTGAAGGAACAACATATAATCCTGAGGATGGAAGAATATTAAATTGGCCAGCACATAATATGAATGCAAATTTGGAAACTCTAGTAGAAATTGTTGTAGTTTGTAATGATGTGGGGATATATTGTCAAGGTCACCAGTTCCATTCTACTGGAATTCCGACTGAGGGAGATTTGAAGGTTAGTACTTAGCTAAACGATAAATAAATGATTGTTTTGTTTATTAGTTGTCATATTATGTTTTACCATGTGAAAATGTCAGGACCAAATTGAAAGTACTTAAATTGGTAATGAAGAAGATTATGCAGAGGAATAATGGATGGAATGATCTCAAGTTTTTAATAAAACAAATTGTGAAAGGGGAACAAAAAGCACCCGAGCACTCTTTTTAATTGAGATATAAAATTCCAATTTTAAGCTTCTATATGTCTCTCGAAGAAATCAAACATCTGATTTTTATGATTTTGTGAGTCTCTCGAAGAAATCAAACATACGATTCGATCATTATAACTTCTAATACAACCTCTGGCTATTTCTTTCTCATTTGGTGTATGAAGGTCTTGGTCGAAGAAATAAAACATATGATTTGATTGTTCTAACTTCTAACACAACCTCTGCCTATTTCTTTCGTGTTTGGTGTATGAAGGTCTTGGTTAAAAAGACCGGGGTTCCAAATCTAAAGATAGATGATGAAAGTGTCATTGTCAATGGTGGCACAATGAAATTACGTGAGTTCTTATGCCCATGATCTGCTTTAGTGAAGATATTTAGTATTTAAAGTTCTTGTCTTTTTACAGCAATGTACTGTATAATGGAGTTATATCTACTAATTGTTGAGCCTCAATTTGAATTTTTGATGAATTTTTCTAAGTAACTGTGATTGGTGGATACAAAGATCAAAGAGGTTGGGTTTGTTGGAGTTTGATTCTATTCGAAAACCTATGGGTGTTATTGTCAGGGAAACTTCTGGACAAAATCGTATCTTAGTGAAGGTTGTCATTTGATATAATTATACATTAAACTATGTCTATCCAACATGTGATACACACACATATAAATTAAACTCTGTTTATCCAACATGTGACATGCTTCACTCATCCTTTAAATTCAAAAAACAAATATACAATACATCTTAATTTTTTGTTCTTTGTATGAAGTCTTTCGTTTGTGTACTTCGTCTTATGTTTTCTTCTACAAAGAAGTAGGAAAATGTTAAGGCCTGAGATGGCTTGTTAAAGGATAACTCTACATTTTAACACTAGTGACCTGAAAACGTCTATTCCATATTTTCATACACTACTTGGTGCAATGTTTTTTAAGTCTATATGTATTTTCGTGCAAATTCAAATGAATAGTTATAATTTTAGTCTTTTTAGAAAATTGTCATCGACATTTTGAAAAAACTATTATGATATAGACATGTAAATCAGTACTTATAAGATATATAGCTTGATATTCTAGCTCATGAAAAGTCATCAGTTCCATGGATATCAAGCGGCATGCTACTTTGCATTTCATTTTATTAACAGGATAGGCTTCCTTTGTTTGGTGATATTAATGTTTAGCTTTTTGGCAGGGTGCTGCAATAAAGCTTCACCAAATGAGTTCGAAGGCTCTTCGTTGTTTGGTCCTGGCATACAAGGAAGACATGGGAGATTTCAGTGACTATGATGGAGAGAAACATCCTGCTCATATGAAATTGTTGGAGCCAGCCAATTATTCTGATATAGAAAGCAACCTTATCTTTGTAGTCCTTGTTGGATTAAGAGTAAGTTCTGCCATTTTTATGGACCTTTTTATATTTTATTTCTCCACCCATTTTCGCCTGGGTCTTTGGAAGGCTCCCTGTTCTTTTCAAGCTGTTGTATCATTTTCAGAGAACATACTAACATGAACTTAACAGGATCCTCCTCGTGAAGAAGTTCATAAGGAAATAGAGGATTGTACTGATGCATATATTCGAGTAATGGTGATTATTGGTGATAACAAGACCACAATAGAAGCCATATGTCAGGATATCGGTGTGTTCTATGAAGGAGAGAATCTTAGTGGTTAAAGTTTTACTGGAAAAGAATTCATGGCACTACTTATAAGTAAGTGTGCTAAAATCTTGGGAAAACCTGATGGTCGGGTTTTCTCCTGAGCGGAACCGAAGCATATGCAAGATATAGTATGGATGCTCAAAGAAGTTGGTGAAGTTGTGTCAATGACTAGATATGGTGTCAATGATGCACTTGCTTCGAAGCTTGCAGACATTGGAATTTCCATGGGAACTATTGGAACAGAGGTATGCTAGGATTTTCTCTCATGATTTTCCATTTATTTCTTTCTAGCATTTGTCACTCCCCCAATGATTTCATAGGTGTTCAAATTGCCACAAAATATTCATCTTAATTTATGCTTGGGAGGCAGATATTTTACTTTCTAATGAGGTTGTTAGCTAAAAGAACAATGACAAAAAACACATGTTGGATTTCTAGCACTATAACATTATAACTTTTGATGTATATGACCCAATATATACAATGCATAATGGAAAATTATAATTGTATCCATATGTATGAGAATATGTAGGGCACCATTACCTCTGTACTTATTTGGATTTTGGCATCCTATCCCCTGTAACTTATCATGCTCATTTCCAACAGAGCAGGGGAGGTGTTTCATCTTTAGTACTCATTGCAAATTCTAGTGGACAACTAAATTCAAGTCACAAAGAAAAAATCTTTGTGGCTTCAGAAAACGTGCTATGAATTTAGTATTGTGCTAGAATTTTGTTATCCAATATAAATCATTTCCATTGGAAGTTCCAAAAAACTTTGGGGACCAGATGAACAATGTGAATGAAATCCAATTAATGGATGGATCATTGTTTGGAGTCTGGACACTGAATCCATCTAAATATGAATAAATGAAGCTGGAAACCCAGGCATTCAAGTTTGTAAACAATGTGGACATTACAAGAAAAGGAAATTTTTTAAAAATGTACTCTTATTAATAATACCTTTCCAAATAAAAAAACATTCAATTGTACCATCCTTTTCAAAATGTAGAAATTTGCCTCAAGGGAGTTCAATCTAGCCTGTTCCATCTGAGAGTTCATATATTTGTGTTTTTAACTTGAAATAGCTCAAAATTGCATTATGGCATTGCGAGAAAACTGGTGATCCCCTATGTTATTTTGAAATGGATACTTTGTCCTCTACTGCTTTCAACGTGTGCACGTGATACCATATAATTTTTAGCATTTTCCATTACATTAATTAACTGGACCCATCAACAAACATTTTCATTTTTGCATCCAAGCAATGTGAACCAGCTTTTTATTGCCATGAGAGAAGTGAGTTGCACTCTACAGTTTAGGTCAAAGAGATGTCAAATAACTCAAATCCATAGGTGGGTGGGTATCTCTTTATATCAATTTTAGTTTTTATTTAATTTTTAATTTTGAAGTGTGTAATGTAGAAAATAAAATAAAAAAACCCACCATTAATTATAAAAATAAATTCGCATATATCCATCTTAACCCCAAATTATTTACTCAGTATGAGGATTTGGATTACATTTTTTAAATCCCTCTTGATTTAGTCTCAAATATTTTAACCAACACGAGGATTTGAGTTTACATTTTTTTAATTCTTCATGATATTAAATAGATTTAAGGTTAAGATAGATTTTATGTTTAATAAATCCAAGGCTATGATAGATCTATGATGATGATTTTATTTTTCCACTGTATATGTCAATTGTAATAATTTAAACAGATATCATCCTTCAATTTTACTGTCATATAAGAAATTTGAGGCTTATAAGCTATGTACACATTTCAGGTTGCCAAGGAAGCATCAGATATGGTTTTCGCTGATGATAATTTCAGCACTATTGTTTCCGATGTTGTAGAAGGCCATTCCATCTACAAGAACATGAAAGATTTCATAAGGTATCCATTTCTTCTTCTGAGATTCTGAGATACAAATATGCGATGAATTTGAAAAATATGTTATACTGGATATGGGAGTTCTTGGTGGGTTCCAAGCAAGCAAGTGATGCAAGCAAGTGGCTCAAATGAGCAATATAGACTAACATAAGGTGCAAATCATACCCAATATGAGATAAGCCTATTCTATCCAGTATAGTTATTTTTGTTTAGAAATATAAATATATTGAGACAGACCTAAGTTAGCCATAGGCGATAAATTTTAAGTATAGTCGTCTATATTCATCGCCAGATTGCTTCGGAACTTAGCAAATGCTTCTGCAACAATATGAAATTAATGAACCCAACTCAAATCCTTAAACATATGAAGGCACCAACTATTATACAGCCACCCAGCTGAAATCCATAACCAGAGCTTCCTATCTTCATGGCCATAACTAGAGCTATGTACACACTTTCATCTAATCAATCAAACTTAAATCCATAACCCTGAGTATACATCTGCTTTTATATAGGCTTTCCCCATTGTGAAATATTCATCCAATAAGCAGAGATCGTAGAGCAGTTGCTCTACCATTGCAATATCTTTCGATATAATAAATTTATGTATTTTTCAATATTGTCATCGTTTGGAAGTATGCTAGGATAACGAGACCATTTTCATCTTACAAACAAAATATGCAGAAGAATTAATAAAAAAATTAAGATTAACAAATTGAAAGCAATTTTGGAGATCATCCAAAGGTCAATATTCCAAGAGGACAACACATGTGCTATTTTTAGCAGGCTTTTCCCATGGATTGGTTGGACATTCATATTTTGGAGGATGTATGGGAAGTTGGGGACATTCAAATTTTGGAGGATGTATGGGAAGTTGGGGAAAGCCAGATGGGCACTTTCAGAATCTTGATTCAACTATTTTTAGTAGTTTCTATTTTTCAGCAGCAAATGACAGTTTTGGGAACTCGATATTGAGTTCTTCTAATGGGCACTTTCAGTCTTCAGATTTTCAAGATTCACAATCTTAGAGATTTCCAAGATTCACAATCTTGGAAATTTTCAATTTTTAGAATTTATCTTTCTTGAAATATGAAAGTGGATTTGAACACCCTTTGGATAGATAATCATCGGATTCCCTTTTTGTAAAGTTTTGTTGTTTCATTGTTTTATTTCACTGTGATGAATTTGCATTTCTAACAAATTTTGTGGACTTTTGTTTTGTACTAATTATCTTGATTTTCAATTTTTAGACTTTTGATCAATCAGATTACAAGAAGCATCAATCTCTGCACTAGTTATCTTGATTTTGAATTATAAGATGTTTGATCAATCAGATTACAAGAAGCATCGATCTGCTTATATACCTATTCCAATTGTCATTAGACTAATGAGAAACCCCATAATAGAGCTTGTCGAGTATAACATGGCTCTGATTCTTGCATATATAAAACCTAAATACTATGATTTGTTTTTAAACAGAAAATTAAACAGATTAAAGACAAGCAACAGAACCACAATGTTTTGCTCTAATCAACATTTTTACATGTACTAAGTAGAGATACATCAGAAAAAGTAACATGGCTCACAACAATACATTAAGAAAAGGAAATCCTAAGATTAATCAAGATACATTGCATTTTCATTATATTGAAAAATAAAAAGCATACCAGTGAACTAAGAGGACCCTCTTCTTCGTCAGTTGTGACATGAGTCATCAATGCAAGGTTTTTTACAAGTCCACATGCTTCTCCTTCAGGACTATCGCATGAGAAAAGCAAAGACCTAAATAATAAGTATATTTAAGGGTGCTAGCTCAATGGTAGAGCACCTACCTTATAGGCAAGAGGTTGGTGGTTCGATTCCATTGTGCCCTATTTATATTCTGAAACCACTAAAAAGAGATCAATGACTAAAAAAATGACCAAATTTTGCATATAAACGACCACCAGTACAACATGAGAGATAAGTGACAAAAAAATGACCAAAATATGCATATAAACGACCACTTTTGAGTTGGCGATTGCTGGTAGTAAATTAGCGGTCATTTATCATGTGACAAGAAATGTGGTCATAAATTTGGTCATTAATTGTGATAATTAATGAACAAATATATTACCAAATTAATGACCAAATATATGACCATAAGATAAGCTATAAATGACCAAGCTAAATATGACCACATTTTTGGTCACGTGATATATGACCGCTAATTTGCTACCAGTGGTCACCAACTCAAAAGTGGTCATTTATATGCGGATTTTCGTCACTTATCTCTCATTTTGTACTAGTGCAAGTCAACGAACATGTCTTCTTCAAAGTGAAGGAAAAGAGGATCTCTTTGAGCTTGGGGGGATGTAGAAAGTTAGCCCCCATATTTTGTGGAACCTTTGAGATACTGGCTAAGAAGGGGCTAGTAGCAGACAAATTAGCCTTAGCAGCTCATGTAAAAGTTCATAATGTTTTTCATGCATCTCTATTAAAGAAATATGTCTATGATACTAAGCATTTGATTGATTGGTCCTTATTACAGGTAGAAACCGAGGGGGAATTTATGCCATATCCCCTCCACATACTGGAGTAGAGGGAGGTGTAGCTTAGGAGATGAACTATCCTCCAATTGAAAGTGTATTGGAGGCACTTCGGGCCTGATGAGGCTACTTGGGAAAATGAAACCACCATGAAGGAGGCTTACTCTGCCTTATTTCATGACTTCATTTCTAGTCCCTAGAACACTGAGATGATGTTGTTCTATGTGGGGAGGGATGTAATATCCTGAATTTTGTTGATTATGTTTATGTTATATATTGGGCACAAGCCCTGATTTATATGATTTATTTTGATGGTGTATATATACTCACATAATCCCCAATGCACATGTTTTACTTTTCTTATATATGCTGGGCATAAGCCCCGATGCACATGATTTACCTTGGTTGTAGATATACATATTTGGGCATGGACCCTGACAGATACAGATTATGGTTATGTACTCGACATGAAGCCCTAATGTACTTAATTGATGTTTATTATGTGATTGGGTACACACCCTAATATACTGAGATGATGTTTGTTATATATTGTCGAGAGTTCTGATATGCATGACTGAATTTTATGATGTGTTGAGAGTAGGATCTCAAGCACATGGATGACCTATGTGTTGGGCGTAAGCCCTAATGTACATAGCTGACTTTTGTTATGTGTTGGGTGTAATCCCTAATGTACATAGAGGACATTTTCTATGTGCTAGGCGTAATCCCCGATGGACATAGAGTGTTGGGCATAAGCCCTGGGGCACTCACACTTGATGTTGAGAATAATCTCTAGAGCATCAGATCTTTGGCCATTGTATCTCTAGGTGTATCTTACAAATATATCCTAGTACTAGTGTTGAGCGAGGAGCTCTGGAATTTCACTAGCATAACGCCCATTGAAGAGTCTTGAGCATAAAATCTGAATAGAACCTGGGGTTACTTTACTTAAAAAGGTGTTGAGTTGAGGAAGGCTCTGAATAGCACCACAAGTCATCATACTTGTTTAAATTAACTAATTGAATCACTACTCATCTCTCATCAAGGAATGAGGAAAATTCCACGAAATACGATGTAATCTAACATGCAAAGGGACCTAGAGCTACCTAACCTAGTCGACCATCCAAACCTACCAAACGCCTTGTGAAAGAGTGGACCCCATTTAATAAAGCATCAAAGATATAATGCTATATAACTACTTGAATAAATCAAAATGATTATTTATAAAGAGCCTCACTTATGTACCAAGTGGTATGCATAAAATATGTGTATGTATATAAAATATATTATTTATTGTAAATATATTATATATAAAGAAAGATATGAGAATAATAAAGACACACAAAGTTATATAAAGTAAACTCTATAAATCCACACGAAGGGATTCTACATATAATTATATTATAAATAAACAAACTATAAAATTTACTATAATTAGTTCAAAAGAACAAGTAAGAGTCAAACTGAAGTTAATATTATTAATTCAACTGCCATTTCAAAAGTTCACCTATAAATACAAGGACAATTTTCAAAGAGAGGATCATCTATGTTAGTATCATTCTTTGTGGTATCAAGAGAGAAATTGTCCCATAAATATGGAGGAGTAATATTCCAGAACTGAATTGCAATCAGCTGCCTACCTTAGCTTCTCTAGATTCCTCTTGCATGTTGGAGCCAACTTGGGGGGATCCGATTTAGAATCGGGAAGGGTTCCAGGTCATGGTTGGGACGAACGTGGAAGTCCCAAAGTTATTCGGTTATCATCCTACAAGTCAGCTAAGTGTTGGCTTAAGTACTAATCTATAGGTTTCAAATGTAGACCCACATTCTTTAGTGGTTTCAAAGAACCAACAAAACCCCTTCTCACCAGCCTTTTCGGCAACATCCTACGAACAGGCTGATGTCTCACCTGAGGTGTAGCTATGGGGGCACTGCAGAATCAGGTTTCCACAGTGAAGTGATGAGTTGTTCGAACAATACTACTGTGAAACACACTATCGGACTTGCGCTGCAAGCTTAGGACTTCGTGATGATAGATTGCATCGCGGTCCTCACTTCTACAAACTAACCACTGCGCAATCAGCGCACCCAAGGGCTGCGCGGTTTGAGCATGATACAATTAATAGGACATTGCAATGGAGCTATATGCTTCCTCATTCAACCTTAACCACTGAATAATTTACTTAACACTTAATCATTCATCTACTACCTTAGATTAATTAGCCTTATAACGAATGCAAGTAGACAGAACATACACTGTTGCACGCACCCAGTGCTGCACATTGAAGGGTTATACAATCTGATCGTTACATACACATGTGATTATTCAATGAAATGATACTTCCACAGACTTGGAGTATTGAGCATTCAAAATTCATTCATTCCATCAATACTTAACATATCATTCCCATCTTTCTCCTATGGAGAATACATATAAAAGCATTAACACACCAACTAATAAATGAGAATCCAAGAATCCAATCTACGCAAATAAGTAAATGTAAACACACAAACAATCACACTACACAATATTTAACGTTGTTAACCCCCCGGATGGAGGCTTGTCCACAATAACTGTTGTTATATTAGTCTTGGGGAAGGGTACAACAGTTCTTTGTCTGCGCACTCGGTTGCAAACTGTCTTCTCTCTCAATTAGGTCTCTACGCACTCAGTTGCAGAGCCTTTACAATAGCTTCAAGCTTAATATTCAACAATATTCAATGCTTACAAAACAAAGAGTTAACAACCCAACAACCGTTTCCTACAAAATGTGCCTTATTTATAGATCATGCCCGTAGGTCATGTATTTACAATACATAGACAAAACCCTTAGGTTAACAAAACTAGTGTGGCTAACTTCCAGCTTCGATGTCACTATCGATAGCTTGCTTCGCCTGCTGCAGGCCGTCCTGTTGGGCCACTCATGGCCCACACGCTCTTCTGACATCCTCAGTCATAAAAAACGATTACAACTACATCATGGCCTGTCCCTTTCTACACCTTCCGCCTGCCTGTCACCGTCAGCGTAGTGGCCGAGCTTCTCAACTGCTTGCCGCCAATCTCCTTGACAGGTCGCTTTATTCTTCCTTTAATCTGTTCCTTACTTAGAATAGGTCACTTCCTCGTCTAACCTTTACTTATATTTCTTACCAAAAATAGTTGTTGTGCGGGTCTTGCGCACCAGCATACTGCACAATCCTACCTTACCCATTGCCGCTGTGCGCCATGCACAATTTTTCAAAAATGCCCCCATACCATGTCACAATGTACAATGTGCAATTTCCAATACTTGTGCATATTTTCCAACTTGGGCCCCGCCCAATAGGCCCCCAACACTCACCTGTGGCTCGTCCAGAGCCACTTCCACTTGCGTAAGATGGTACCGCATATTCTGGTGTAACTAGATTCAAAGTAAATATTTGCAGAGTAATTTCTAACTCTGCAACCGTATCCTTGGCCATTTTCTCAAATCCCCGAAGTGTCTCCAGAGTTGTTTGCGAGACTTCTTCCTTGGCCACCTGTTCTTTCATGGCGCCTTCCACAACCTGAAGTTCTACGAACTTCTCGTCAAATTGCTACATCAAATCAAAAACCTTCTTGTTCAATAGGCTACAACCTGGCATATGTAGTAGCCTCCTTCTCTCTAAGCATGACCATCTCTTTCTGCAGATCCTTGACTTCATTATAATTCTGGATTTTCTCCCTAGCCACTGCACTTCTTAACTTTGCACTTGCAGTCTCTACCTCTTGTTGTGTCTGCTGCAAATCCCCCATTATCTTTTGAAGCACGGGATCCTCATTCAACCTTGTCAATGCTGTAGTTACTCCTTCAAGTAACTCTTGGCACTTTGTCACCTCCGACGAAATGTTGTCCATGGTTTCTTTTACGTCCTTAGCTAGAGCCATGCACTGATCTGGTTGGATGACTGGGTGCTTAGCCTCTAGCTCTGCAATCTTCCCTTTTGTAGGAAGTCTCCATCTGTATCATTTCTGATGTGAGGGATTCTACCTTGGCCCCAATTTTCTTTATTGTATCCTCTACATCACCTTCTTCTGTGCATTCCTCGATCTTTGCGCAGACTATTGAAACTGTTTCTTTCAACTTACGGTCTTTTTCTCTAGCTTCGCTTAACTCATGTATATTGTGAGATGATTCCTGCTTCAATTGATTGATGTCTCCAGTTAACTTTGTGCTCTAATCATGTATGAGGCAAGGCCTCTCTCCTGAATTTCTTTGACAACCTGCATCTGTAATTCGGTCAAGTCCTCCTGTGACAAAGACCAAATGTTGAGGTCATAGTGTGTCAATTTTTTCGCTGCTTCGCATACATTATCATTTGGGAAGATAAAGTGCACTGGTTCTATATGCGCAACCCTAGGGTAGGGGCTTATGACATGAGGTGGCCACTTTCGCGCACTTGTTCCTCCTATCCTCCCTTCAGAGTCTGATTATTGATGGCCTAAGCTCAACTAGGTAACCATATACTGCATTGTCTCCATTGTCTGAATGAGGCGGAGTTGCATCTGCTCTTGCCTAGCCTCTTTTTCTGCTTGGTTCTCAACCCATGCTTCCTTCACTTTGGTCGTGATTGTCTCATAATCGTCTGGATGTAGCTGGGGGTTGAATTCTAGCTTTCCAGCCTTCCTCTTTTTACGTTGGCCTTTCAGTTTTATGGGGTTTTCAGTGGCCTTCCTTTTTCCCTCTGCTGTCTTCATGGGATTACTTTGTAGAGCATCCTTTTCCTCAACAATGGGAGTACCTGTAGGTATGCCCCCCTTCTGCTTTACTCTGTCCGCTTCTATTTCTTCCTTATCTTCCTCAGTGTTTTCATCATCTATATCTTTTACTTCAATTTTCTTGAAGATGGGTTCAACGTTTTGTTCATAATCAGATTCAGCATCCAGTGATGTGGGGACTTTCCAGTGTTGATGTATATGTAACTTCGGAATGTATTTCACATATATGTATATTGTATTCCTATAGAGATGTTATTATTCCTCTATACTGAAGTGTCGTCATTTATATTGTAAGTGTCGTAACTTATACTTGATGGGTTATTAGACCACCTTGTTGGGGTCGGCCCTGTATAAGTCATGTGGGTCAAAGGGTTATTAGACCACCCTATTGGGGGTCGGCCATGTGGGTCAAAGGGTTATTAGACCACCCTAGTGGGGGTACGCCTAGTCAGCATTATGTTAAGTGGTTAAGTTGAGGCCGACCTAGTTGAGTAAAGGTCAAGTCAAGTTAGTGTATAAAAAGAGAGTGTGTCTCTCTCATTTTACACATTCTATTCTCTCACTCACACTTTGGAGAGTGGCACACTTGTGGAGGAGGAGGCTCTTCTGCTAAGAGAAGACTAATCTTGTATTCTGGTTGTATCATTGCTCTATATATCTCTGAGGAAGTTATTGGGGTTTTTCACCTTTATGGTTTTCCCCAAGTAAACTCTGTGTCTCTTGTGTGCTTACATTATTGTGTCCATGATTGATATGGTGTAGATATGTTGTACATGTTGTTCTCTTAGTTAAGATACTAGATCAGATTGAAGTAAATTCTGAAAATTTAACATGGTATCAGAGCCAGGTTGAAAGAAGGCATGATATGGCATGTGTGACACTTGTTGCACTTATGATGCTAGGGCTTGATGTAGCAAAAACCAGTCATCGTAGAACTTTCACTATACATCCGTTTTGGAAAAGTTTTTGGATTTAAAACTTTTACAGGTCGAAGATCAGATCCCCATGTACCTTGTGACCAAAGAAAAACCTCTAATTCGTTGTACTTTGTGATTTATGATCTGTACAATATAGGGTTTCTGCCTCTTCCAGATCTGAGTCAAAATAAGGTGACCTTGGGAAAAAGGTCATAACTTGGGTTAGGAAGCTCCAAATGAAATTTTGTAAAAAGTGAGAAGTATTACACAAATGGTACTATCTCAGGAAAACTTTTCATAGGTGGAAGTTGAACCAGTGACATGTGGCATACCGTACAAGTTTTCTCTCCTGTATTATCCCATAAACAGGTCACGTTGCGACATTTGGAATAACTCTCAGAGAATCCAATTGAGGTCAGACCTATTGAGATGGAAAGATAACAGGTCAGGATATCGCAAGAAACATTTTCAAAGGCCGAAGTTGAACCAGTGACACGTGGCATGTTGTACAAGTTGCCTCTCCTATATTATCCCATAAAGAGGTCACATTGCGACACTTGGCATAACTCTCTCTCAGAGAATCCAATTGAGGTCAGACCTGTCGAGATGGAAATATAACAGGCCGGGCTATCTCAAGAAAAGTTTTCAGACCTTTTGGATCAAAATGTTTGGAGTTACACTAGAAACAATCAGGTACATATTTCTGTCAAAATAGAATTATTTTTGAGTACCTTCATTCATTGCTTCCAGAATTTAGGGCTTCGGAGAAAGTTGGAATTTTTGAAATCCGAGACCAAGGCTGGATTCTACTCATCAAAATAGAAATTTAGAGACCAAGATCATATTTTTTGGTTGGGCAGAAGGCCAGGCTTGATCAAACCCCAGTTCGGGACTTTGATCGGAAAGATGGAAAATTAGGGCTTCTGCAAAAATTGGAATTTTGGAAATCTGTGACCACGGCTGGAAGCTCCTTAGAAAAATCAAATATTAGAGTTTTGAATCAAATATTTTGGTTGGGTGAAGCTCCGAGAAACTCAAACCCTAATTCTAGGTCCTCCCCATTGAATCCGGAAATCTAAAAGGCAATTTCGAGGGGTGAAACTTTGCAGTTTTCAAATTCTGAATATACCAACTTGATCAGCTCATCAAGGCGCATATTTCTATCCTTTCGAAAGTTTGAAATTCAAAGTTTAAATTTTTGGGGTTTCTTTGACAAACCCTAATCCAGCTCCAGGTCTAGTTCTTGCAAATCAAGTGGATTAGGTTAATCCTAGAAGAATATGGATTGGTCACCTGCATAAGTGAAGAAGTTCCTGTCTCATAGGGAGATGAGGCTAAGGCCTTCCATAAGAAGATTACAAACAATCTTGATAGGTATGGCTTACAGGTATGTTTCATGGTTAAGTTTATCATATGTTTGTCTTCGTATCATTACATTACAATCTTGATTAATTACTGGACTTGTCATATCACCTTAATAGAATATATTCATTGATTGAGGTTTTGACACTTATGATTGTACTAATGCATTGTGATGTTGTATGAGGTTTATGTTGTTTGCTAACACAAAAGGTACACCAAGAAAGTCAAATCATGTTCTAATTCAAGAACATATGCTCATGGTCACATGAAGACAAAGATTCATCCATTGTCAGAGATCACATAGAAGATCTACTTTCGAGGTATGTATAACTCGGTTCTACAATGGTTAACTTATGAGACATGAAGGTTACTAGCACAAGTCACTGAAGAGAACCATAAGACATTATGCGGGTACGTTAGACATAACTAGCTAGCATGCTAATCCAGGTATGTTTTTCCTATATCAAGCTAGAATCCTACCTTTTGTTAGGATCTTATACTATTGTGTAGTTGATAATGATTATTCATCAAGTCATAGGTTTGAATAATCATGGTTGTATGCATATTATGTTTCTTATCATAATTGATGATATGACTAACCAGAAGAATCATGAAGGTCTAGGCTTGAATAATCATGGGTTTTATGCATATTATATCTCTTATCTTGATTGATGATTCAACTAACCAGAAGAGTCCTATGATCAAATAAGAATGTGTATGAGTAAAAGAAGACTTCCCTGAAACCTTGAATACTAATGTTTATTATCTGTGAATGATCATGAATATACATGTTTAAGATTATTGCGTTTTAATAGTATTAATATTATACTAATAAATGTGTGATTATGTATGAGACCTCAAGGATAACACAATGATGATGATAATAAGCATGCATATTGATTAACGATGGATGTAAGTTCAAGGACAGGTAATCCAGGAAGCAAAGATCAAGAGGGAGCACACTCCAATTGTTCCTGCAAGAAAGCAAAAGAGCACACTTCAGTAGTTTGCAAGGATGCAGATATTTAGAGGGAGTTGACCACTTCTCACAATCCACATAAGAATGGAGTTGTAGAAAAGAAGCAAAGACTGAGAGGGAGTCAACCCAACAAACAAACAAAGATAAGTATTTGAACTGTCATTACTTTCATATTTTATTGTTTAAATAATATTGTTCAATAATGTATATACTGATGTTCCTGGAATTAGGTTGTGTATTATACATATTAGAATAGTTGCATTGATGAACAGTCTACTACTAATATACATGGCTAAGTGGCCTATGGCACTGTACAACATTCAATTGCTACTTATCTAGAATGAAACCTCTTTGTTGACATGTTGGGAGTTGTGCACACTCTTAACAATGTTCTAGTAGAGATTGGAAGGCATCTAGAAAGTTACAGGATATGGATAAATGTTGTATTGAAGCATTGGCTAAGATAATTGCATGACTGTATGACATATTTCTTTATGTGTAAGAATTTGTTCTGAAAAGTATGAGATGTTTTCTAATCATGCAATTTAACTTGTTGTGTAGGAAAGATCATATACCATCACCTACAAAAGAAGAACTACAACATTTGTTCAGCAACAAAATTATCAAAATTATCTATTGAAGATATTGAAGTTCCCAGGATATGGGAAGAATGCCATGATCCGTCGATCATGAAGAATGATGTTTGGGATGTAGTCCCAAGACCTGAAGGGAAGTTTGGGATGTAGTCCCAAGAATTGATCTATCAAGATCAAGCATGCTGCAGATGGCGACATAGAGAAATATAAAAGTGATGAAATAGAAGATACACCAGATGGATTTCAAGACAACTTTCTTGAATGGTGTAGTTGAAGAAGAAGTGTATGTGGAGCAGCCACTTGGTTTTGAGACACATGACAGGGAGTCATATATGTGCAGAACTTGGGTATGATGCACCACTTTCTAGGTATGGAGGTGTGGCAGAGTGCAGATGGAATTTTCCTTGGACAAGGGAAGTATGCAGTAGAGATCCTAAAGAGGTTTGGGATGATGGACTGCAAGGCTATGGCATCGAACTTGGAGCTTCTGTGTGATGCTTCATCTGAACTGGTTGATGTCACTATGTATCGTCAGATGATTGGGTCCTTGATGTACCCGACGAACATGAGACCAGCTATTTGCTTTGCGGTGAACACATTGAGCCAGTTCCTGACAGATCCGAGGAGTGTTCACCTGGTTGCTGTAAAGCATATTCTGAGGTATCTGAAGGGTACAATTGATCATGGGCTCAAATATGATGCAAATAAAAAATTTAACCTGCAGAGTTATGTTGATTCAAATTGGGCAAGCAGTGCTGTAGATAGGAAGAGCACTTCTGGGTGCTGCCTCAGTCTGGGATCAGGTGTGATCTCTTGGTTTAGCATGAAGCAGTCTTATGTAGCATTAAGTACAGCCAAAGCAAAGTATGTTGCGACAAATGAGCAGGTTGAAGATGTATTGACCAAGTCGTTGGTCAGAGTGAAGTTTGAGTACTTCAAAGATAGGCTTGGTGCACTTCAGATCGAGGTTCATTCGAAAGGGAAGTGATGAGTCCAAAAGATGCAGATGCACATGAGCTTTTCTGACATGGTTGATGTGTTCTCCCATGGTTTTGATGTAATTGCTGAGCCATTCTCATATGGTGGTAGATGTATTCTCCCATGGTGTAGATGTAAGGGCTGGAGCCATTCTCACATGGTGATAGATGTGTTCTCCCATGGTGAAAAAGTAAGGGCTGGATCCTTCCCCGAATGGTGGTAGATGTGTTCTCCCATGTCAGTGGTGTAAGTATTGGATGATGTGAATCTGGGTTGTGCTTCATGGACGATGAGATGATATGAAGAAGACGATGCTATGATGATCAGGAGGATCATGGATGATGAGCATCAGGTTGATGCTCCAATTACTGCTCTATATGTATATGTACGCATCATGTTGGATGTTGGATATGATCAATTGGATCATTTATATGTATATGTATATGTATATGTATATGTACAGATCATGTTTGATGTTGGATATGATCAATTGGATCATTTGTATGTATTTTGTATATGCATCATGTTGGATGCTTGGACCATGTATCTGTATATGTATCAGGTGGATACATTGTATCATCAGGTAGATCATGTAGGTTGATATGTATCAGGTATGATCAGGTGGATCATGTATTTGTATTTGTATCAGGTGGATACACTGTATGATCAGGTGGATCATGTATGATGATATGTATCAGGTAGATACTTGGTATGCATCAGGTGGATGCATTGTATGATTAGGATGATCATGATGATGAGCTTAAGGATGTTGCTCTAGATGATATGTATCAGGATGGTAGAGTGATGATGATCAGTGTGATCATGAACATCAGGATGATGCTTTGTGCGATGATGATCCATTGGAACATGAGTATCAGGTTGATACTTGGAGGTCATAGATGATATGTGGTAGGTTGTGCAAATAGCATGTAATCAGTCTTGGGAGATCTTGTCGGTTGTGCTGCGGCACATAAATGTTCCTAGGATACTCTTTCTGGTATTGCTATGTAGTATGTAATCAGTCATCAGATATCCAATAGGATGAGCTGTGTGCTCATAATCAATCCTGGGATGAGGTATTACTACAGAGACATGTAATCAGTCTTGGAGATCCGAGAGGTTGATGTTTGTGCTCGTAATTAGTCCTGGGATGCTCTTTAGAGATCTTGTTGATCGTGCTGCGGCACATAAATGTTCCTGGGATGCTCTTTACAGGTTTTGTCTATCCACATGTAATTAGTCCTGGAGATCCGAGAGGTTGAGCTGTGTGCTCGTAATAAGTCCTGGGATTCTCTTTAGAGATCTTGCCGGTCGTGCTGTGGCACATAAATGTTCCTGGGATGCTCTTTAAAGTTATTGTGGAGGAGATGCATGTAATAAGTCCTGAGAGATCTTGTCAGTCGTGCTTAGGCACATAAATATTCCTGGGATACTCTTTCTGGTGTTGCATTCGCACATAAAATTAGTCTTGAGAGGCCACCTCTATCAGACTATTCGCACAGATGATGAAGACCTGCAGGTGGTGGGCCTACATCCAGTATTAAAAAGGACTGGCTCTGTAGAACTTCCTATGATGAGTAGATTCAGAGATTGATTGAGATAGCAGTAGCAGTGATGATGATGATGAATCGATGATGATTATCTAGTGACGATGATCCATAGAAGATGACTTGTGCTAGAAGAACTATGTCGAGAAATACCTTCCTAGTTAAGAGGGAGTGTTGATGTATATGCAACTTCAAAATGTATTTCGCATATATGTAATTTGTATTCCTATAGAGATGTTATTATTCCTCTATACGGAAGTGTCGTCATTTATATTGTAAGTGTCATAACTTATACTTGATGGGTTATTAGACCGCCTTGTTAGGGTCAGCCCTGTATAATTCATGTGGGTCAAAGGGTTATTAGACCACCCTAGTGGGGGTCGGCCCAGTCAGCATTATGTTAAGTGGTTAAGTTGAGGCCGAACTAGTTGAGTAAAGGTCAAGTCAAGTTAGTGTATAAATAAAGAGTATGTCTCTCTCATTTTACACATTCTATTCTCTCACTCACACTTTGGAGAGTGGCGCACTTGTGGAGGAGTAGGCTCTGCTGCTAGGATAAGACTATCTCTTGTATTCTGGTTGTATCATTGCTCTATATATCTCTGAGGAAGTTATTGGGGTTTTTCACCTTTATGGTTTTCCCCAAGTAAACTCTGTGTCTCTTGTGTGCTTGCATTATTGTGTCCATGATTGATATGTTGTAGATTTGTTGTACATGTTGTTCTCTCAGTTAAGATCCTAGATCAGATTGAAGTAAATTCTTAAAATTTAACATCTAATCCGCATCCCATCCCTCTATCATTTCCTCGATCTTCTCCTGATCTAGCAGATAAAACCCTGGATACCACAATTCTTCCTCTATGTCATCCCTTGGCTGAATGTATGACCGATGCCTCCTCACCAAAAACCTCATGATGCATGTATATGTGTCAGTTAGTGGTATTGCGTTTCACGGCATTGAAAGAATCATGTTGCACAGCTGGTGATAGTACCCGTAAAAGACTTCAGTTGTCTAGCGCTGTCTGGACACCGTCGGGCTCACCCATAGGTTACTAAAGTGCGTTCCACGACCTTGTCCTATTAAGGTTGGGACACCTAGATACCCATCCGACTCTTTGTAGCCTACAAGGGCTATAAATTAGCAGCCAATTGAAATGGAATGTTGTTCCATTATCCTTGGTGTCCTCAACGTTTGCTAGAAAGTCATTGAGTAGATACTGCACCAATTATAAGGTGTTCTGGGTAATTTTTTCGATGCTAGCTTGATCGCGACCATGGGTACCTCAAGCGGCCGACAGTTGCGTAGTAGCTTCCCTGTGAGAAACTAGACAGTAAATTTTGTAGCGCGGTCATTGATATCGTTGGTCAGGAATCCACGTCCCTTCCAGATCACACTAAATTCTTTCGCAACTTCGACGGAAAGAGCTCTATCCTGCGCCCTATTTACCATTAAATCGGTAGGGTCCTCGCCTCTCTTGTTCCAGTTCGTGATATGATGTATCATGTCTATACTGATATCAGCTCGCTTATCCAACCATAAGAATCCTTTGTGTAGGCAAGTCAATAACGCATGCACCAGTGCCAAAAAATCAGTGCTTTTAGAAAACTGTGGCATTTGCAACATATTTAACAACCCTGATGATTGGAGGGCCTTTATCCAATCTTGGACATTCAGGCTTTCGGCACCAGTATGGGCATCCACTATCCAATCAATGTAGTTGTCAGGTTGAAACTATGCATAATTCTTCATCTTGGCTAATTTGTTTTCCAGTAGGTCATGGTCCTCCAGTTTGCAGGTCGGCACTTCGCCCAGTAGGTTCTCCACGATGTTCACCCGAGTAGAAATAGTTGGGACAGGGATTTCGTCGACAACATTTTTGTCCAAATTTACTGGTGGTGCATCATCTTTTCATGGGGGGATATAGTCAGGCACCAGGTAAATGGGTTGCTCATGAACTATTTTCGACTTCTGCTTCATTGGTGCTTCTGACCCTCCCTGTCTGGAAATTGGTTTCTTCCCCTTGTTTTCCTCTGCAGCCTGCCTTGCTGAGGTTCTGTAAGAGCTTCCCTTTGATGGAATCATAGCTCCTAGAATCCATGATTGCTTAAATAAATTCACCACTTCCTGCAAGTCGACCTGTTCGCTCAGACACTGTTCAAGTCGCTCGGCGCTCTGGTAGCTCCAACAGACACTCTCAAATGCTTCGTAACGCAGATAAGTGGCCGAGTGATGTCTATTCATAGTCTCAGCATTTTGCAACGTGGCCTTTGGCAGTTGCCGACGCACTTAATGGCAGATTCATTATCCATCTCTTTCCTATGATCTTGGTCCTACCATATGATCCTCATCTTTGCGCCAACTTGGTTTCCTTAAATGCCAAAAGGTACAAGGTAGGACAAGGTGGCACTTCCATCAGGTCATCATTAATTACTCAGCCTACTAGCCAGATTTTGGTGCTATGTTAGTAACTTCAGCCTTTAAGGCGCCCCAAAGTGTCACATCTGCCCTAAATATTCAAGTTTGCTAATGTCGCCAATTTGGTCAATGGCCCACTAACTGACGGACGACCTCCAAGGTGACTGTTTCCATCATGATGTGCTGGCATTTTTTCACGAGGGTCACTTTTGGACATGCATTCTGCTTACTCTTCTGCGCGGCTATGGTTGTGCCTTATCTGCGTGATTTGTACTGTAAAATGTGTTCCGCAGCTGCTCTATTTTTTTTTTCTCTATGCGCAGCTTCAATAGTGCTACGCAGTATATACATGTTCCTCCTCATACATTGTTTACAGACTCTTCTCTATTTCCAGTGCCCACTTCCAACTATACTTGGCACTTAGAAATTTCCCTCTTTCTAATCATCATAGGTTTCGCGAAGCAAGATTATCCCGATAGGGTTTTAGTCTACTTCCATTGACTAGGCCTGGCAGGTTATCTCCTACTAATGTGGTTAACTGGACTCCGCCACCATTAGTTACATGTAAAACAGTATATGGACCAAGACAATGCATTTTAAACTTTTCAAGAAATTTCATGAATTTACTATCATACAAGAGGAGTAGATCACCTACCTGGAAATAGTTGTTCTTGATGTGGTGATCATGCCATGCTTTTTCCCTTTCCTTCTGCACTTGTTGGTGAAATACTACAATGAAGCAATCGTCCTCTAGACCAACCAAGTGTAGAAGGCATTCTTCTAGTGCGTCACTATCTTCCATTCCTGTAAATGCAGCTATTCTCAAGCTGGGGACAATGTACTCCATCAGCATAATGGTTTCCTGTCCATAGGCTAGCTTGAACGGTGTTTGACCTGTCAACTTCTTGCATGTGGTCCTATATACCCATGACACAGTGGGAATGCGCAAGTCCCTGTCATCCCTATTCACATTGCATACCTTGGTCAGTGCATTCTCTAGTACTTTATTGAATGCTTCAACTATTCCATTCACCTATGGATGATAAGGCATACTTCATTGATGATGAATGTAGAACTCCTCTGTCAATGCTTCAATGGTTTAGTTCAAAAAGTGAGTGCCTTGATCACTCATAAAAAAATTTGGGCATTCGAACCTCGAAAGGATGTCTTCGAATATGAACTGTGCGGAAGTACCTGCGCTGCAATCCTTTACTAGCTTTTCTTTTTCCCATGTGGTGAGGTAATCGGTTGCAATAATAAGGTACCTCGCACCAGTTCTCTTTCCCAATGGGTTTATAGGTCCCACAAAATCAATTCCCATTTCTCAAATGCCTGTAATGTCAACTGTGGATTTAATGGAATTTCATCTCTTCGCGATGGCCTTCCTGTTCTCTTACACACATCACAGCTTTGGAAATTTTCCTATTAGTCCTTATGAATTGTAGGCCACCATATCCCTGTGCACAATATATTCTGCGTAGTGGCCCTTCCTGCATAATGACCTCCTGCTTCTCTTGAATGTGCATTTGCTAGTATAAATGGTTTCTCATGCTCCAATACACAGGTGCGCAGTACTTCATCTGGTCCCAATTTATATAACTGACCTGTGATAATGGTGAAGTCCGTTGCTCACACTACCAGCTACTTCTTTTGCTGCGTAGTGAACTCCATGGGTGCTAATCCAGTAGTCAGAAATTCTATGATGTCTTTATAGTAGTCATCAGCTATCTCGATAGCAAACAACTGCGCGTCCCGTAGATTGTCTTCAAGGTTCATAGGTGTTAACACCCAAAAAATGCTCACTAGTTCACTCCCTTATTCACATGACCCATTTGTCCACTTTTTCCACCATTTGAGCCTCTAAAACCTTCAAAAGGTCACAAAAAAGACCATAATACCCCTTTTCCCCCTCAAAATATGTATTTTTCCTCAAAAAACACAAAAAACCCTAAAAAGGGGTCTAAAATTCCCAAAAAATATTAAAAGGGAATATAAATATAAAAAATATTCAAAAAAGGAAAAAGAAGGAAAAAGAGATGTAAACCATGTTGGTTAATACTATTGGTTTCCTCAAAACCATAATGGTATTCCCCATCACCAAAAACTATAAAAAGGTAATAGGGGCTCCTCACTTTCCATCCACATTTCATCCCATCCTTATGCTGCCAAATTCCCATTGAGAGCCATTGCCTCCCATTTCGAGTTTGAAGAACCCCATTGAAGCATTGGAGAAGAAGAGACCATTGGACATAGGAGCTCCTCAACCTTGAAGCTGCTCAACACTCACCATCCTCACCACTTGAGGTAATACAAAAGATTAAATTTCTCAATTTCTTGCTTTTGTTATAGATCTTATTGCTTATGTTTGAAATCTAGTTTTTTATTTATTTACACATGCTTATGTTAGATCAGATTATATTAATTTATTCATAATTGTTTTTGTTTTATATTGAAACTTCTATTACAAGTTAATAGGTGCATCCTTGCACATGCTTGGTTGAAAAATCAAGCAACAGTTTTTTGGCGACTCCGCTGGGGATCAAACTTTAAATCTTTGCTTTAGATCTCTATTTTAGTAGTTTTTCCCATTTAAAACTGTAGATCTTCCATACTAGTCAGCTTCTTGATAGCTGCCCTATCCATTGGCCCTTTCTGCAGCCTAAAACAACCCAAAGTTTCAATTTTTGGGTTCTTTTTTTGGTGACTTTTTCCGTCTGGACCATCGTGCGATTTTGACCCACAGCCGCGATCACATCTCAGCTTTTTAGCAGACAGCCGCGATCCAGATCGCAAGTTTTGACCCGAAAGCTGCGATCCAGATCACAGTTTTTGACCAAAAAGCTGCGATCCAGATCGTAGGTTTTAGCCCGAAATCCGTGATCCTTGATCGCAGGGTTTAGCCTAAAAGCCGCGATCCAGATCATAGGTTTTAGCCCAAAACCCGCGATTTAATCACCTAATAGCGTGACTCAACTTTCAAATGCCCATATTTCCCTCTCTCGAACTCCATTTGAGACGATGTTTTTTTCAAATTGGGTGTTTTCGAACAAGGAATCTAGATATACTATTAGATTTAAGAAATTTTTCATAGAAATTTCTCTAATTTTTTATTTTAGTGTTATTTATCATATCAGTCCACCCATTTCGGCCCATTTTTTCCTGCCATCTTCCCTGCACTTTTGAATAGCCTACTGTTTCATTTTGCAGCATTATTAATTTATTTTCTATTACATTTGCTTTATTAAATCTTTTAAAAAAAAAATTAGTTAAGTGAAAGAGAGATTATTTAGCATTTTTTTCAGATTATAAGTTTCACATTTTGCAAGGTTAGAACCATCATTCTGAATTGCTCAATATTTTTCCCAAGCAAAGCATTAGAAATCCATTTATTTCTTTTACTTTTATGTTATTTGCTTTCCCTTGAAAATTTCAAAAATCCAAGTTTTTTTAAACAGCTTTTTGAAAAGCATTTACTTTTTAAAAGCGTCTTTTTTGCAAATTGAAATCACATTTTAGTTTGTAATTAAATTGCCCATGCGAGTCACATTGATTCAGTATACAACCCCACCATCACACATTCTGTCACACTAATTTCAAGTGAGCCTTAAAAATTACCCTAACTCAACCAGTATTCTAACCCCACTCGGGGAACACAAAAAGAATTTTGTAGCTAGGTAGGACTGAGGGGATAAGTATCAAAATAACACCCCTCACTCATTTTTCATGTTGAGACATAGCGATTTGACATTTAGGGTACCAAAATTCCTTATTATTTTTTGACATGGTTATACACCAATTTATCGAGAAGGCCTCTCCCTTAGGAGGGTTGAAGTAGCTAGACTGGTTCCAGAATCCAGAGTGGAATACCACTATCCATTCAATAACCGAAGGGTACCTTTTGCAGTTCTCGGTGTACCACACATATGGGAGTACAACGGCGATAGAACCAAACTGCAAATTCACCCCACCGAACGTGTCATGAACGGGGTATCTTAGTGGCCAAGCTTTTAGGATTGTCTACCCGGTATCCCTCTCAGTAGGGGGATATCTAGCCTTTGATTCCACTACTCATATTGTCTGACTTGGATTTCATCACCTTGCAGAGGATATGTTTCATTGAGTCATAATACCACTTAAATTTAGTTAGTCGTTTGCATGCTCTGTCACCTCCCTTGGTCTAGTGAGCACCACTTTTTTCTAGGAGCCACTTGATTTTTGGTATTCTGACAGCTTTTCTGGATTACTCCACTTACTATAGCACAACTGTTAACACTCCCCTCCTGACACATAGTTGCACTAGGGTCTTGAGTTTTTTATCTCACCACCATCCATTGGCATTTCTAGACATATCTCACCATTGAGAACTTAAGACGATCCTAGTGTTTTAAGGGTGAACCCCCTCAATTCGGTACACTTGACTCTACACGTCATAGACATAGAGCATTATCCCTTGACTCCACACGTCATCGGCATAGAACCTAGTCATCCGATTCTGACACACCTCATTTCACATCTGATTCTAAGGCTGAATCTGAACACCCTACCGAGACATCACCAACCAACCCCATGGATGGCTCACAATATGACGCCCTTTTCACCATTGTTGTTGGGGCTATATCAACAAACCCCTCTACTACCGTGACAACCAAAGTAGCCACAACCCCCTTCAGCATGCCTAATATAGGGGCCACACCCACTTTAGGCATGCCCAACACAGGACCAACACCTATATTAGGTATGCCCAACATGGGGGTCACCCCCTCTCTCATCGCCACTACCCAGATCCCAGTGATTACTGGAACCATTCCTAACCCATCTGCAACCCATGTTGCACTTGGGAGCGCAGGCCTCTCCCACACCACATCGGCTTGAGGACACATCCCTTTCACACCTAACATACCCTTAGGGGGCACTGGACCAATCCATAATGCTACCATTAGCAATTATGCCCCAGTGACCATGCCACATCCATCTGTCAGTCTACCATACATGGCTAGTCTAAACTTACCAGACCTAGTAAGCTTAACCAACGACCCTATTAGAAACAACCCTGCGTGGCCCCCCATGCCCACACAAATCCCCTCAAACATCCCCAAGTTTGAAGGGAAAGTTGGGGAAGACCCCGAAAACCACATCATGTTGTTTCACCCATGGTGTTCCTCGAACTCCATAGTAGATGATTCTATTCGACTCAGACTTTTACAAAGAACTTTCACTGGCTCTGCAGCCAAGTGGTACATTGAGCAAACACATGGGACACACCCCACTTTTACATCCCTCACCTCAATGTTCCTTCAGTTCTTTCAACTACCTGTACGCTATGATACAGGAGTGGAAATACTTTTGTCTTGTAGATAGAACACCGCTACACACATCACTGATCATATCCATGAGTGGCATGAGCATCGTAGCCTATGCAAGATAAAGCTTGATGACTGTATCCTTTTGGATTGGTTCCTCAAATCACTCCTCCCCCTCATAGAAAAAGATATAGCTTCTGAACGACCCTAGTTGGAAGAAGAAGCCATCTTAAAATCCCAACAGTTTGAGCTCATATATGTCCAGTCTGGATATCTATACACCATTTTACTGGATGCCCCGCGCAGCGATCCATCCCACCATGATGCACCGGGGGCATCCCATGCCGTCGATGGTATTATTGACCAAGTTATGGTGCAAAACAAACCTTTTACCATGATGAGTACAAACAACGAGCCAGACCTTTCCAGGTCTTCATCTCATTCTGGAGCTACAACTTCGTATGCTCCAGTAACGCACACCCACCACACTTATGGACCCTCATGTCCACCACATTGTTATGGGAAAGCACCATCAGCTTATGCACCACCTTCATATTATAACTAGTAGTCCCACCAGACTCCAGTTTAGCCACAAGCCCAAGTGGCTTATTATCCTCAATAGGCAGCACCTCTTTCTCCAACAATTTCAGCAGCTCAAGGTTACCCACAACCACAACAACCAATAGGTCCACCTCATAACCCTCCTACTTACTACCCACCGCAACCTGCTCTAGATATCCCACGACCTCAAAACCCACCTACTGCCCAAGGGCATGTGTATGCACAGCAAAACCAACCTCCAAACTAGAACAACCAGCGTAACCAAGGAGGTCAATAAAACCATGGAAGAGGGCATAACTGCAGAAACAACTAGCAACACAACCAAGGTGGACCACCACCTAATCCCCCAAATAATAGTAAACATTGCTCCCCCCAACCAAAACCTTGATCGACCACCCAAACAGGGTAAGAACCCCAATTTATGAACAAACCACCCATGTTCCATATGCGGGGTATACGACCATTACACATACACTTGCCCCCATTTGGAGTGAGTGCGCCAACTGTGGTTTGATGACGCCCAACGCCAAGGGGATGTGGGACAACCAGCACCACCTCCTCAACCAAAACCCATGGTGCTGTAGAATCCTTTTCCCACACAAGGAATGGCGAACACTCGTCTGTTGGATCCTCCTCAAGGAACCACAGCACCACAACAGCAAATCACATATGCTACACACACAAACCAACCGATCGATTCAAGTAGTCATCATCTCCTTATGATTTCATCGTCCGACATGAATCCCCAAACGCGTCGAAACCAATATGCCCTCGCTACACCTAAAAATGTTCTCCTTATGTTTGAACAACCAGTTCAGAACGCACCTACATCGTTCATCTCCACAGTCCAACCTGGATTATACTCGGAATCACCTATGACTTCCACATTCCAATCCATCCCACCCCCTTTGAAGATAACCGAGATATCTGATTTGTGCACCCTCTCGCATAACACACAGGTACCAAACCAACAACCCCCTTTACTCCCGCAACCACCCTCAGTGCCAACTCACGTAGGAGCCACACCAATTCATACTATCCCATTTTTATTCCCCACTTTAGGTGCCATCAGCACACCAGCCATGGCTACACTTAATCTCCCAGGATTAACATTAGGACTACCTGTGTGGTACCTACCTTCCCCAACCCCTCCCCCAACACTGAATGTCATTCTACAACTAGTGCAACCCATCAATACTTATAACCGTCCACCCCCTGGTGTAGCAAACATCCAGAACTGGCCACCTCCAACAGGGGCCACTGCATCAACATCTAGTAATGCTCCCCCTCAAAGCCACTACAATGGGGGCATAGGCCCAAAAACCTACACCACTGGACCCACAACCCGCACCGCCCCACCGACTCCCAAGCTGGCGAAGAATCCCCCAACAATCCGTGCTCCCCCTAAGTCCTCTTTGTGCGATGATATAGGCCATGCTGCCCATCAATGTCTACAATTACCGGCAATTTAAGAACACATGCAAATGTTGGATGATGACACTAACATATTAGTTGTCAAACTTGAACTGCTCCCTCAGCCTCACGATAAATCGTTGCATACCAATCACCCTTGTGCGATATGCAGCATTTACGGACATTAATCACATCACTACCCTGATATCCCAGATTATAGAGAAGCTCTATACGAATTGAATAATGTCGACCTAGAGATATCCCCTCCTCTCATTGAGGAAATTCGTCCCCCACCATCTTCCTCCTCAGAATATATTAACACAATTTACATGGTTCCCAATGGAGACCCCTATGTCCGGTCGACCCCTTCCATTGATCCCTCTGACCCACATATCAACCTTTTCAAATCAAAGAGGAAACCACATGTCCACAGCATGGGGGCAGGCCTGAAACCTTACCTACTCATCATCATCGTCATTCTCATCGGTGATACTAGGGGCATCCACCCCTCAAGGGGAATCCTCCATCATTATATCATCACTTTAGTATTCCACCTAGCTCATAGCCTCATGGTATAGCCCCCCTCCATTAGTTGGTCAATGCCTATTGATCCCTCTCTAAGATAGCATTTGCATCGCATTGACACCTCTGATTTCGGGGACATAATAGATTACCTCGAACCTGGGATAGGGGGCATGATCAATCATTTTGACCATACCCCATCACCTCTATCTGAACACCTCAATGAGACCATCGTTCAAACCAACACATATGTGATCCACAATCATAAACCCCATGCACATAGCATGGGGGCAGGTCATTAACCCAACTCACTTTTTAACATGCATGATCTCAACCATTTTTGAGGGCGCATATCACTTGTATATTTGATTTGATTTGATCCACCTAGTATCCTTCCCCCGTGGGTCATCATTTCTTCTCACCACTGCATCCTTGGCTTGGTGGGCTCACCTTTATTTGTAGCCATTTTTTAACCTAGTTATTTCCTTTGACCATTTTGGAGTCCTTATGACCTCCGTTTTTCACACCATTTGCACCACTAGATTCATATTTCTGTGCCTGTGATGATGCTTGAGACCATTTCTCGCTCTCACCACCATATTTTTCTGGCACTTTTTACATGCCCCTCGTCGCCTCGATTTGCATGCCACATCTACCGTGGTCCATTTTTGATGAGTCTTATATCGCCAGATTCATTTTTCCATGCTCATTATGATGCTTGAGATCATTTCTCGCTCTCACCCACATAATTTTTTGGCACTTTCTCACATGCCCGTCCTCCCCTCGATTTGCATGCCACATCGACAGCCGTAAGATTTTACAAATTTTCGCATCACAACTTATACATGAGCCCACCACTCCATCCATACTACAATTATGGCGTTGTTTTGCTACCATTCATCAACCCTCAAGGAGGCCCCATTAGTGTTCCCCCCTATCACCGTGCTTGATCACCATACTCACCCTTTGATTGAACACTTCCTCCTTGCCTCTCCATTACTTTTGTTCAGTATAAATTTATCCCTTTTTCGGGCCGAGCAATTCCTTTACAAAAAAGGCACTTAGGGAGTTTCTATTATCCTCTTTTTTGACTCCTAAAACAATGAAAAGATCGCCAAGCAATCTTGCTTCCTTTCATGCTCGCTAAAAGTATCTGAAAGGGCGTCTACCTAGTATAAGTTTACCCATTTTCCGAACCTTGTAGACTAATTACGAAAAAGGTATACTCTAGTCACATCGGCTAGAAGAGTTCTCCATTCGCATCATTTTATGCTTTTTTGGGCCTTGGAGACTAACACACGAAAAAGAACACCATTGGAGTCTACTTACTGCTTTCAGACTCTCTAAAAATGAAAGCAACCACAAGCATGAACAGTCGTGGGCTCACATAAATCCACAGCACAATACCATTTTAGAGCACACTTTTATCCCTTCTTGGAGCTCATTAAAACCACGAAGAAGGACCCAACGATGCATTTCGGCACCACAACAGATCATGTCTACTCATATGGAAGCTTCCCTATTATGGTCTCCTTTGTTCAGAGTATTCTACAATATGTCACCCTGAGAATATCCCAATAGCATCCATCAGCTTCTCCCCCTAGAGTCACTCCAGTTAGAAATACATATCCTTGATAAGCTATGATCCTCACACCTAAAATTCAGTTTCCTATGCTGTCAGGTTAACTACCATGTCATCATGCTCTAAACAAAGGAAGTTTGAGTCCACCCACTCTATGATCCCAGTTTTTTCCACATCCCCACAGTATGTCAGTCCTATTATCAAAGTTTCGTTGCACACCTCGCACTCCTATCAAGGAAACATCATTGCCTTGCTAGTTTTCGGTCTCCCTCTGTCGATGCCAACCAAATCTATTCCAGAGGATAGACCCAGAGGTCCCTGTGCCTTGGAATCATCACCATTAGTGATGAGTGCTTATGGATCATTTTGAAAGGAGTCCTCAGTGTCTCTCCAAATGATTGTTTCTCACATGCTCAACTTCAACACCTTGATCACATCGTTGAGACTCATACAGGCTATTGGTCCTTTCAGTTTTTTGTTGAAGACCCCAGATATCACCTGACTCTACCACATTTGAGAGTCTAATTGAGAAAACCACCAATTACACATTCCTATGGATATTCAGGTTGCACTCGGTGACAAGTTATAGATGTACCACATTTTTATACTCCCTCGAGTATACAATTACATATACACCTCAGAATTGACTCACAGTTATTGAGTCCCTACAGATATTTGACACCTTCCATTTCAATAGTTCATCAACCCTTCTAATACCTTATTCAAAATGGTTGTTATTTATTCCAGTGTATCAATTATTGAGATCAGTCATGTCATGATAATGAGTATGTCCCAACATTATGTCCCCACTGGACCATTATGATGTACCGACAGACTTTTATGTATTATTCAGGTCCCCCTTCTTGGGCCTAATTGTTATGTATATATCTTGATACGAGCATGGGTATGCCCGCCTCGTCCATAATCAGAGATTATTCCTCGTTCATTTAGAGGCCATGTATTTTTTTTCATTTTTTGCAGCTTCCAAGGGGTCATTGTTTCCGTCACCAATCGGCCTCTTCTCTTATCCGCAGCCAAGGAAAAAGACAAAAGAACTATGATGTCTATCGGCCATACGATGAGCTCTTGCCCTCACACATCAGGGGGCAATCTGTTAACACCCAAAAAATGCTCACTAGCTCACATGTTATTCACATGACCCATTTGTCCACTTTTTCCACCATTTGAGCCGCTAAAACCTTCAAAAGGTCACCAAAAAGACCATAATACCCCTTTTTCCCCTCAAAATATGTATTTTTCCTCAAAAAAACCCTCAAAAAGGGTCCAAAATTCCCAAAAAATATTAAAAGGAAATAAAAATATAAAAAATATTCAAAAAAGGTAAAACAGGGAAAAGAGACCTAAACCATGTTGGTTAATATCATTGGTTTCCTCAAAACCATAATGGTATTCCCCATCACCAAAAACTATAAAAAGGTGATAGGGGCTCCTCACATTCCATCCATATTTCATCCTATCCTTATGTTGCCAAATTCCTTTTGAGAGACATTGCCTCCCATTTCGAGTTTGAAGAACCCCATTGAAGCATTGGAGAAGAAGAGACCATTGGACATTGGAGCTTCTCAACCTTGGAGCTACTCAACACTCACCATCGTCACCACTTGAGGTAATACAAAAGATTAAATTTCTCAATTTCTTACTTTTGTTATAGATCTTATCGCTTATGTTTGAAATCTAGTTTTTTATTTATTTACACATGCTTATGTTAATTCAGATTATATTAATTTATTCATAATTGTTTTTGTTTTATATTGAAACTGCTATTACAAGTTAATAGGTGCATCCTTGCACATGCTTGGTTGAAAAATCAAGCAACAATAGGCTCTTCTCCTGACTCAATCCTTGACAGATGATCAGGTCCCAAGTCAAATCTGCTTGGCTTGACCACGATCTCAAAGTCATACTTCTGACAGAGTAATAACCATCTGCAGATTTTCCCTCGTAACACTGGCTTATGGACCAAGTATTTTAAAAGCAGAATGGTCGGTAAACATAAAGAAGTGCACACCAAGTAAATAGTGCCTAAACGTCTGTAGTGCATAGACCATTGCAAGGCCTTCTCTATCATCAATGGTGTAATTCTTTTCTAGAGATGAGCGATTCTTGCTCGAAAATGTAATGGGATGGTCAATACCTCCCTCTCCTGGTTGTGCTAAGACAACTCCCAATGTTATACAGGATGCATCCACATGTACATGAAATGGCTTCCCCTAGTCTGGAAAAACTAGGATCGGCGTAGTGACCATTGTTTCTTTCAAGGTGTCAAAAACTTTCTCACACTCTATGTTCCAAATGAATGGCACATATTTCTTTAGTAGCTTCTCCATGGCTGCAGTTATCTACGCATACCCCTTTATGAACTTTTTGTAATAACTGGTATGACCCAATGTAGTGCGTAGCTGCTTGACTGAATTTGGTGTTGACAAGTTTACAATGACTACTATCTTTGCAGGATCAACCATCAAACCTTGTTTATAGACAATGTGTCCCAATAGAATCCCATAAGGAACATAGAAAACACACTTTTTTAAGTTCAAAGAGATCTGGTGCTGTCTACACTTTTCTAGCATGAGTCTGAGGTTTGCACCATGGTTCTTTAGCAACCTGAATACTATCCAATCATCAAAATAGGATTCTAAAAACTTATACATAAAATATTTAAACCCTGCGACGACAACTCTGGAAAAGATGACAGGTGCGTTATTCAGACCAAATGGCATCACCATGTACTGGAATGACCCCCATTCTGTGGCAAAAGTGGTCTTATGTCTGTGTGCGAGATCAATCCTTATCTGGTAATATCCCAAAAAACCATTAGTAAAGGAATAGGCCTCATTTCCTCCAACATTATCAAGCACCTTGTCGATGAAGGGAGTAGGAGACAGGTCATGCATTAAAGCATCGTTCAGCTTTTTGAGATCCATACAAATCCTGATCTCACCTTTCGTCTTCTTATCTTGGACAACCATAGGGCTTATCCATTCAGACTCTTCAACTGGCTCACTGATCCCTGCATCGAGCATCTTATCCATCTCTGCTCTCACTCTTTCTTTGTATTGCGGGTTCAGGCAATATGGTCTTTGCTTAATGGGATTCACACCTTGCTTAAGAGGTATTTTCATAACTCCTAAGTCCCCCAATATTTCCTTCATCTCTGTAAATTTTGTGGGGAATAACTCCTGATATTCCTGCAATATATATGCGATCTTCGTCACAGTCTGATCATCCCAGTAGTCTGCAATAGACGCGAACTTTGGCTCTTCGCTGGTGCCAATATTTACTTTGTTTGTTTTCACAGGTCTGTTCATATCTGGAATTTCCAGCGGAGGTCCCTCGGCTTCGCGTGCACCTTCTGACTCAAGTATCTTAATGTTGCGTGGGTCCTCATCATCACTGTCTTATTTTTCTTTAGCCTCCTCAGCTTAGTTGTAACATTCTATGGTGTGTTCTACCTATTCCTTCCATTTGGTCTATAGGCATTCAAGTACGCTGTCAATTCCAAAGAATTCCTCTAGGGTCATATTTCCGTGTGGACATTCTGGCCTGAATGTTCTTTATTTAATAATCTGCATTGCATTATTTATGGTAGGGCTCTCATATTCAAAACTAAATCTCTTATGGAAGTTCACAGTCAGCATGTCCCAATCTGTGGTTCCTCTACGCAACTCCATGTCTAAGTACCATTTCCTTGGAATTTCTTCCTCCAATGTGTGCACAAATAGATGCACCCATTCTATCTTTGGTCTCTCCTACCATGCTTGTGAACAAACTTCAATATGCTGACTTGGATCTGTCTGACCATTGTATTTCTCAAAATACAGGGTAACTTTGTCAACAAACCTGATCTGCATCTTAATTCTACATTGATCCTATGTGGTCAATGTCTGCTTATGCGCAACCCACCATCTAGCAAGTGTCTCGCGCAGTGCTATATCTAATGCGAGTAAGCGGTGCTCATCTATAATTGCTGCAGTATAATATGTGATAAATGAATAAACATTAGATGAACCATCATATGTAGGGATTGGGATTACCTCCTTTCCAATCCAGTGCAGTGACATTGTGACCTGCGCGCATCTCCATGTTGATACTTTGTGCACGCGACTTTGCCAATTTTCCAATCCTGTGTCAGAGTTTGAAATGCAAGAGATGTTGCATGTCCAGCTGAGTGTTCCATCCGTAATTGGATTAATAAATTCTTCGTGGTTGGTAGTCATCTTATACAATCGGTCCAAATCTCGAGATTCAGATTCCTCCTGAATTGGCTCGCTATATATGTCGCCATCCGCAGGGTCGAGTGGTGCGATGACCCTGAGATGCTTCCCTTCAAAGATCATCTTCCTTGTCTTCAAGTTTATGATGGTGAGGTTATCGATAGCCCAATAAATTCCTAACAGCGTAGGAAAAGGCTGACTATCATCTACAATCTCAATAACCTTGAAATCTGTGTGACTCTACACTCCATCAATGTCAACAATCATGTTGGATAACCATCCAAAGGGTATGACTTTCTCCTGATTGGCCATTCTCTACTAGATAAGTGACCATAACAGCTTTGGTCTCCCCATCTGCTGCCATGTCTATTTGGTTAAGACATTTACTTTTGATCCCATATTAAGAATGATCTCATCCATTTCATAATCTCCTATATGTGCAATGAGTCTCATTTCTCTCCCTATTCTCTTGTGTTTCTTAATATGATCAACTACGCTATCAGTAGTTGTGTTTTCGCTATGCGGTTCATATTGGTCTATCACCTTCTGCAACTCTTCTATCGCATTTGGACTCTTTAGAAACTTCATGGAGCTCCGAAGGAACTACGCAACAGAGGTGCATGTCTCTGCTGCGGTGCTCGATGTGTCTTACACAGCCGGCATATCCTCCATACGCAGTATTTCATTGCGCAATGAGATTCTTGATGATTCTGGTGCTGGCTCTTTGAAGATATCCTGTGCTTTTTCAAAGACTTCTCTATTTCTCTTCAAGTTGAAAGCAGATGCTTTCCCAACAGCTTTACTTATCCATATCATTTCAAGAGGGGTCTTCTTGGTATCAAAACCCCAAGAAGTCGAAGCTTCTACTCCTCTATCTCGCCCTGTCGCAGCACCACTGTGCATTACTATGTTAATACTTTGATCTGCAGGTCTCCTTTCTGTTGCGATCAACTGGATATTTGGGGCCAATGCCTCAAGTCATTTTCTCTTTTGCATTTCTACCTCCAACATTGATCATTATCCTATAACATGATCAAATGATTGACAATAACTACATGTAGTGCATGGGTTGGTACAATCTCGAGACACATGGCCTGCTTGGCTGCAATTGTAATATATTACATGCCCTCAGCCTCATCCCTGTGGCGGGACATTATTCCTTCTCCTCTCGTGGTATATTCCGCGGCCTCTATATGCTCCCTGATCCTGATGTGCCTTTTCTTGTTTCTGCGGAGTCTCTCCTTGGAATCTGTACATTCCTCCATACATATGCTCAATATCTTTCTTTCTTTCTATCATGAGCTCATATGCGTGGCAATTGGATTCGTCGTGCCCTACTAACTTAAATAAATTACAATAGAGGCTTTTAGGTGTGCTCACATATTTCTGTATCATATGGTAGTCTTTTGGTCGGTGTCCTCTGGTTCTGCAAATTTCACACCATGGCCCTGGGTGAGGATTCAATGGGTTTGGTCCACCCATGTTAAGGAAATCCTGGAATAAAGGACAATTATCGTTAGTGTGTCCTTATCCCTTTCATCCTGTATACCAAACTTCCTTTCTCTCTTACTTTCCTTGCTTTATGTCTTGCAATTGTAGTGTTAGGGTAGCCAACTGGTTATGAATCTACGACATCCCAGTGCTAGTTTCTCCAATAGGTGAAGCATCTAGCTTCATCACGATTTCCAATGTATCTGGCTGTGAAGCCACTTTCTGCTGCTTCAACGACTATCTAATATGAGGAAATAGCGCGGCTATAAACCACTCCTTATGCTGCTGCGGTGGAATATCAAAGCTTACTTGGTCCAGTAGTGTCTTAAAGTTCTGATCAAAATCCCAGACTGTTTCATTAGGTTTTTGTTTGATCTCTTTCGGCTCTATGATACACTATGACTCTGACTTCAGCTTCTTAAATTCTGTTAAGAGTGCAGACTTGATTTCGGTTAGGGTTCTTTGGTGTCCCTGTGAATATTTCATGAACCAGTGTAAGGCTTGGTCTCTAAATGTGGTGATGAGTTGCGCTTGATTCACAACGTCATCTTGTACTTGATTTACACTCCATACAACTTCAAATATAAACCAATGTTCATTAGGGTCTTCTAGACCCATTCCTTTGAATATCGGTAGTTTGATATCATCAACCATCCTCCTTCGTGTTAAATTTTCAGAATTTACTTCAATCTGATCTAGGATCTTAACTGAGAGAACAACATGTACAGGAAATCTACAGCATATCAATCATGGACACAATAATGCAAGCACACAAGAGACACAGAGTTTACTTGGGGAAAACCATAAAGGTAAAAAACGCCAATAACTTCCTCAGAGATAGATAGAGGAATGATATAACCAGAATACAAGAGATAGTATTCTCCTAGCAGCAGAGCCTCCTCCTCATAAGTGCACCACTTTCCGAATGAGAGAAGTGTGTGAATGAATGATCAAATAGAGGTCTCCCGATCTCTATTTATACTTGTTCTGTCCTGCCCAATAAACTAATGGGGCGTACATGTCTAGCTTAACCCATGGTTAACTTAAGCCAGGCCGACCCCATACTTGGTGGTCTAATAACCCTTTGACCCACATGACTTATATAGGGCCGATCCGAACAAGGTGGTCTAATAACCCATCAAGTATAAGTTACGACACTTACAATATAAATGATGACACTTCCATATAGAGGAATAATAACATCTCTATAGGAATACAAACACTTCCGTATAGAGGAATAATGCCATCTCTATAGGAGTACAAAATACATATATTAAATACATGGGTGAAATACATTCCGAAGTTACATATACATCAACACTCCCTCTTAACTAGGAACGTATTTCTCTACATAGATCTGCTAGCACAAGTCGTCTTCTCTATATCATCATCCTTGAATCATTGTCATTGTCACTATTGCTGCTATCTCAATCAACCTCTGAATCTACTCGTCATAGAAAGTTATACAGAGCCAATCCTTTTTCATACTGGATGTAGGCCCACCAGCTGCAGGTCTTCATCATCACTAGCCATACTGTGGAATCCTCAGGACTTATTACATGCATCACAAAACCTTAAAAGAGTCTCTTGACTAGAAAGAACCCTAAAGAGTATCTGAGGCCTTTTTCATCCTATCCAGATCTCCAGGACTTATTACATGTGACTGTCACAAAACCTTAAAAGAGTGTCCCAGGAATGTTTATGTGCATAGCACGACCGGCAATAACTCTAAAGAGCATCCCAGGAGCATTTATGTGCCTAAGCACAACTGGGAAGATCTCCAGGACTAATTACATGTGACCTCTGCTACAAACCCTCGAAAGAGCATCCCGGGACTCATTACAGGGCACACAACCCAACCTATCGGATCTCTCAAGTCTTACATGTAGAAGCCCACCACAAACCCTCGAAAGATCAGCTTAGGACTTATTACGAGCACACAGCCCAACCTATCTAATCTCCCAGGTCTTACATGTGGCCCACTATCACAAACCCTCGAAAGAGCATCCCAGGACTTATTACGGGCACACGGCCCAACCTATCAAATGTCCCAGGTCTTACATGTGATACACAGTGCTAGTCCTTTTTCATACTGGATGTGACCTAGAACAAATCTAGGATTTCCTTTGCACAACCTGTCCACAGCCATAGAGTATCATCCTGATACTCATCATACATCATCCTGATGTACACATGATCATCCTGATCATCATCACTGCAACATCCTGCTGCATGTCATCTATAGCAACATCCTGAAGCTCATCATATATGATCATCCTGATCATACACAACATCTACCTGATGCATACCAAGTATATACCTGATACATATCATCATACATGATCCACCTGATCATACAATGTATCCACCTGATACAAATACAAATACATGATCCACCTGATCATACCTGATACATACCAACATACATGATCTACCTGATCATACAATCTATCCACCTAATACATATATAGATACATGGTCCAAGCATCCAACATGATGCATATACAAAATACATACAAATGATCCAACTAATCATATCCAACATCAAACATGATGGGTACATATACATATACATATAAATGATCCAACTAATCATATCCAACATCCAACATGATGCATACATATACATATAGAGCATTAACTGGAGCATTGTCCTGATGCTCATCATCAATGATCCTCCTGATCATCATAGCATCATCTTCTTCAGATCATCTCATCGTCCACGAAGCATAGCCCAAATGCACATCATCTAGTACTTACACCACTTACATGGGAGAACACATCTACCACCATTCGGGGAAGGCTCCGGCCCTTACTTTTTCACCATGGGAGAACACATCTACCTCCATGTGAAAAATGGCTTCAGCCCTTCCATCTACACCATGGGAGAACACATCTACCACCATGTGAGAATGGCTCAGCAATTACATCACGGCCATGGAAGAACACATCAACCATGTAAGAAAAACTCATGTGCATCTACATATTCCGGACTCATCACTTCCCTTTGGAAGGAAACTCGATCTGAAGTGCACCAAGCCTCTCTCTGAAGTACTCAAACTGCACTCTGGCCAACGGCTTGATCAATACATATGCAACCTGCTCATCCGTCGCAACATACTCTACTTCAGTTGTACTCAGTTCTACGCAGGACTACTTCCTGCTAAATCAAGAGATCACACCTGATCCCATACTGAAGCAACACCCAAATGTGCTCTTACTATCTGCAACACTGCCTGCCCAATTTGAATCAACATAACCCTGCAGGTTAAACTTTTGATTTGCATCATATTTGAGCCCATAATCAACCGTACCCTTCAGGTACCTCAGAATATGCTTTACAACAACTAGGTGAACATCTCTCGGATCCGTTAGGAACTGGTTCAATGTGTTCACCACAAAGAAAATATCTGGTCTCGTGTTCGTCAGGTACATAGAGGACCCAATCATTTGACGATACATAGTGACATCAACCAGTTTAGATGAAGCATCATACAGAAGGTTTAGGTTCGATGCCATAGGTGTGGCCATAGCCTTGTAGTCCATCATCCCGAACCTCTTCAGGATGTCTACTGCATACTTCCCTTGTCCAAGGAATATTCCACTTGTACTCTGCCACACCTCCATGCCAAAAACAAATAGTGCATCATCCCCAAGTTCTTCATCTCGAACTTGGTAGAAAGCTTCCGTTGCGTTTCGGCAATCAATCTATCTTCACCTATAACAAACAGGCTATCTGCATACAAAAGTAGTATCACAAGATTTCCTTCCTCAACCTTGTAGTAAAGGTTGGAATCCGCTTTACTCTTTGTAAATTCCAAACTGGATAGAAAGCTGACTATCCTACCATACCAAGTTCTGTACATATATGACTCCTTTTCATGTGTCTTAGAACCAAGTGGTTGCTCCACATATACTTATTCCTTGACTACACCATTCAAGAAAGCTGTATTGAAATCTATCTGGTGTATCTTCTACTTCATCACTCACTTTGTATTTTTCTATGCTGCCATCTGTAGCATGCTTGATCTCGTAGATCCACTTGGAAGTCACTACAGACTCCCCTTCAAGTCTTGGGACTACATCCCAAACATCTTCATGATCGACTGGTACTCCTCGATAATGGCATTCTTCCCAGATCCTAGGAACTTCAATATCTTTAATATTTTCAATAGATAACTTTGTTGCTGAACAAATGTTGTAGTCCTTCTTTTGTAGGTGATGGTATAGGATCTTTCCTACACAACAAGTTAAATTGCATGATTAGAAAACATCATATAGTTTTCAGCACAAATTCTTACACATAAAGAAATATGTCATACAGTCATGCAATTATCTTAGCCAATGCTTCAATACAACATTTATCCATATTCCGTAACTTTCTAGATGCCTTCCAATCTCTACCACAACATTGTTAAGAGTGTGCACAACTCCTAACATGTCAGCAAAGAGGTTTCATTCTAGATAAGTAGCAATGGAATGTTGTAGAGTGCCATAGGCCACTTACCCATGTATATTAGTAGTATACTGTTCATCAATGCAACTATTCTAATATGCATAATACACAACCTAATTCTAAGAACATAAGCATATACATCATTATGTAAGAAATGACAATTCAAATACTTATCTTTGTTTGGTTTCTAGGTGGACTCCCTCTGAATCTTTGCAACTCCATTCTGATGTGGACTGTGAAAAGTGGTCAACTCCCTTTGAATATCTGCATCCTTGTAGAAACTACTGAAGTGTGCTCCTTTTCTTTCTTGCAGGAACAATTGGAGTGTGCTCCCTCTTGATCTTTGCTTCTTGGATTACATGTCCTTGAACTTATATCCATCGTTAATCACTATGCATGCTTATTAGTATCATCATTGTGTTATCCTTGAGGTCTCATAAATAATCACACATTTATTAGTATAATCTTAATACGATCAAAACACAATAATCTTAAACATGTATAGTCATGATCATTCACAAATAATAAACATTAGTATTCAAGGTTTCAGGGAAGTCTTCTTTTACTCATGCATATTCTTATTTGATCATAGGACTCTTCTGATTAGTTAAATCATCAATGCATAAACCCGTGATTACTCAAACCTATAACTTCATGATTCTTCTAGTTAGTCATATCATCAATTATGGTAAGACACATAATATGCATACAACCATGACTATTCAAACCTATGACTTCATGAATAATCATTATCAACAACACAACAGTATAAGATCCTAACACAAGGTAGGATTCTAGCTCGATATAGGAAAAACATACTTGGATTAGCATGCTAGCTAGTTATGTCTAACATACCCGCATAATGTCTTCTGGTTCTCTTCAATGACTTGTGCTAGTAACCTGCATGTCTCATAAGTTATCCATTGTAGAACCAAGTTATACATACCTCGTAATTAGATATTCTAAGTGATCCATGACAATGGATGAATCTTTGTCTTCATGTTATCATGATCATATGTTCTTGAAATAGAACATGATTTGCCTTTCTTGGTGTACCTTTCATGTTAGAGGACAACATAAACCTCATACAACACCATAATGCATTAGTACAATCATAAGTGTCAACACCCTAATGAATGCATTCATAATTTTGTTAAGGTGATACGACAAGTCTAAAATCAAGATTGTTCTAACCGTAATAACATGAAGACAAACATATCATAAACTTAATCATGAACAAATCTCCAGGCATACCTAGATGAGTCATACCTATCGAGATTGCTTGTAATCTTCTTATGTAATGCCTTATCCTTATCTCCATCTGAAACAAGAACTTCTTCACTTATGCAGGTGACCAATCCATCCTCTTCTAGGATTAAACCAATCCACTTGATTTGCAGGAACTAGATCTGGAGCTGTAATAGGGTTTGTCAGAGAAACCCCAAAAATTCAAACTTTGAATTTCAAACTTCCGAAAGGATAGAAATATGCACCTTAATGAGCTGATCAAGCTGGTATATTAAGAATTTGAAAACTACAAAGTTTCACTCCTCAAATTTGCCTTTGAAACTTCTGGATTCATTGGACGTGACCCCGAACTGGGGTTTAATGAAGCCTGGTCTTCTGCCCATCAAAAAATTATGATCTTGGTCTCTAAATTTCTATTTTGATGAGTATCATACAGCCGTAGTCTTCTATTACAAAAATTCCAACTTTCTCTGAAACCCTAAATTCCGGAAGCCATGAACGAAGGTGCTCAAAAAATAATTCTGTTTTGACAGAAATATGTACCTGATTATTTCTGGTGTAACTCCTCACTTTTTGATCCAAAGGGTCTAAATTTTTTTCCTGTGGTAGCCTAACCTATTGTCTTTCCATCCCGATAGGTATGACCTCAATTGGGTTCTCTGAGAGAGAGTTATTCCATGTGTCGTAACGTGACCTATTTATGAGATAAAATAGGAGAGTGAACTTGTATGGCGTGCCACGTGTTACTGGTTCAACTTTGGCCTTTGAAAACCTTTCTTGAGATTGCACAGTCTATGTACTACCTGTCACTTTTTACTAAATTTCATTTGGAGCTTTCTAGCCCAAGTTATGACCTTGTTTCCAAGGTCACCTGTTTTTGAATCAGATCTCGAAGAGTCAGAAACCCTATATTGTACAGATCATAAATCACAAATTAAAACGAATTAAAGGTTGTCCTTTGGACACAAAGTACATGTGGATCTGCTCTTTGACCTGTAAAAGTTTCAGATACGAAATTTTTTTGAAAATGGATTTATAGCGAAAGTGATAGAATGACTTGTTTTTGCTATATCAAGCCCTAGCATCGTAAGTGCAACAAGTGTCATACATGCCATATCATGCCTTCCTTTAGGATAGCTTTGATACCATGTTAAATTTTCAGAATTTAATTCAATTTGATCTAGGATCTTAACTGAGAGAACAACATGTACATCAAATCTATATCATATCAATCATGGACACAATAATGCAAGCACACAAGAAACACAGATTTTACTTGGGTAAAACCATAAAGGTGAAAAACCCCAATAACTTCCTCATAGATAGATAGAGCAATGATACAAACATAATACAAGAGATAGTCTTCTCCTAGCAGCAGAGCCTCCTCCTCATAAGTGTGACACTTTCCGAATGAGAGAAGTGTGTGAATGAATGATCAAATAGAGATCTCCTGATCTCTATTTATACTTGTTCTGTCCTACCCAATAAACTAATGGGGCCTACATGTCTAGCTTAACCCATGGTTAAATTAAGCCGGGCCAACCCCACACTTGGTAGTCTAATAACCCTTTGACCCACATGACTTATATAGGGCCGACCCCAACAAGGTGGTCTAATAACCCATCAAGTATAAGTTACGACACTTACAATATAAATGATGACACTTCTGTATAGAGGAATAATAACATCTCTATAGGAATACAAACACTTCCGTATAGAGAAATAATGCCATCTCTATAGGAGTACAAAATACATATATGAAATACATTCCGAAGTTACATATACATCAACACTTCGAGGTGGCACGGTTATATGAGTGGTGCTAGAAATAATATTCTTAGAATGGACATTCTAAAGTGGTACAGCTTGAGACTAACTAGGTTGATTCGGAATAGTCTGGGCACCCACTCCTATGGTGTTACTAGTACTAATGTTCTGTGGCATGGGTTGTGCGGTGCTTACAACCGGTGGGTTATGTATGAATGGGTTCTGAGATAAGGGAGTCGCGGTATGTGCAACCAGTGGATTTTGTGATGTATTAGGCTGACAGGTGGAATATAGAGGTGCGATTTGGCTATCAGGATCAGCTTCTGACTATATGTCTACATGGAGTCCAGATCCACTAGTAGTTTGCTCAGGGACAAACTTGTATCTCTTTCCACTTCTCAGGTTTTGAATTTCTTCGTAGGAACCACTATATGTACTGTCTACCATGACAGATGCAAGTATTTTACTGCATTCTAAAAACACCTTTTTCAACTAAAAGCATTTTAATATATAAATTGAGCTTGTTCAAATATTTACCTTTGATTCCCTTGAAAAATTATCTTTCAGCTGCGCTATAGGACTTTACCATGTCCACAGTGAAATATGTCACAAAATTTTGCAATGTACTATCGACCCAAAAGTCGACTGCTCGTACGAATGGACTATCTAGTGCTTTGATATGTTCAATAAGCTCCGGTGTCCACTCAGTCGGTGCACTTCTTGGGATACAGTTTCTGTGTTCTACGATCCTTGACAACCACTCTTGTAGCTCGCATCCAAAAGAAGCCTAGAAAAATTTGTGCATGTCTTTCCACATGTACTTATTCAACCACTGAATGTTAGAGAGATGTGGGTTTCTATTTTATTTCCTTGCGAAGTCTCTCTCTGTCTTGTCACACCACGCCCAAATATATTTCTTATCTGGATACCAAAAGTCGATGCCCAACTCAACTTCTTCTACTTCGCACATCACGACTTCAACTCATCACGGATTCTTAGTGCAACAACAGAACCATTTGTTGGCTTAAGTACTGATCTAGAAGTTTCCAATGTAGACCCAGGTTCTTTAGCGGTTTCAAGGAACCAACAAAACCCCTTCTCAATGGCCCTTTTAGCAATAGCCTGCAAACAAGCTGAGGTCTCACCCGAGGTGTAGCTATGGGGGCACTGTGGAATCAGTTTTCCACAGTGAAGTGATGAGTTGTTCGGACAGGACTATTGCGAAACACACTATCGGACCTGTGCCACAAGCTGAGGGATTCACGACGATAGACTGCATCGTGGTCCTCACTTCTACAAACTAGCTGCTGCACAATCATCAACGCACCCAAGGGCTACGTAGTTCGAGCAAGATACAATTAATAGGACAGCGCAATGGATTTATATGCTTCCTCATTCAACCTTAACCACTAAATACTTTACTTGACACTTAATCATTCATTTACTACCTTAGATTAATTGGCCTTATAACGAATGCAAGTAGACGGAACATACACTGCTGCACGCACCCAGTGTTGCACATTGAAGGGTTATACAATCTGATATTTACATACACATGTGATTATTCAATGAACTGATACTTCCACAGACTTGGAGTACTGAGCATTCAACATTCATTCATTCCATCAATACTTAACATATCATTCCCATCTTTCTCTTATGGAAAATACATATAAAAGAATTAACACACCAACTGATAAATGAGAATCCAAGCATCCAATGTATGTAAATAAGTAAATGTAAACACACAAAGAATCACACTACACAGTGTTTAACGTGGTTCACCCTCCAGATGGAGGCTACGTCCACAATAACTATTGTTATATTAGTGTTGGGGAAGGGTACAACAGTTCCTTGTTTGCGTACTCGGCTGCAGACTCTCTTCTCTCTCAATTAGGTCTCGGCGCACTCAGCTGCAGAGCCTTTACAATAGCTTCAAGCTTAAGGTTCAACAATATTCAATGCTTACAAAATGAAGAGTTAACAACCCAACAACCCTTTCCCATACAAAATGTGCCTTATTTATAGAGCATTCCTGTAGGTCATGTCTTTACAATACATAGGAAAAACCCTTAGGTTTACAAAACTGGCATGGCTAACTGCCATCCTGGTTGTCGCTGTCGACAGCTTGCTCCGCCTGCTCCAGGCCGTCCTGCTAGGCCACTCGTGGCTCACACGCTCTTCTGACATCCTCAGTCGTAAAAAATGGTTACAACTGCATCATGGCCTATCCCTTTCCACACCTTCTTCCTGACTGTCGCCGTCGGCGTAGTGTCCTAGCTTCTCAACTGCTTCCCACCACTCTCCTTGACAGGTCGCTTTCTTCTTCCTTCAACCTATTCCGTACTCAAAATAGGTCATTTCCTCATCTGACCTTTACTTATATTTATTACTAAAAATAGCTGCTACGCAAGTCTTGCACACCAGCATACTGCACAATCTTTCCTTACCCATTGCTACTGCCCGCCATGCGCAATTTCTCAAAACTGCCGCCATAAAATGCCGCAACGCACAATGCGTAATTTCCAATACTTGTACATATTTTCCAACTTGGGCCCCGCCCAACACTAAGCATATTTTTTCCATTAATCAATGTTTGAGGTGTGCAAGCTTTTACAAAAAGAAGATCGAAGCTGCAGAGTTAAGGTATGAACTGTTTTTATATTTCCAACTTATTATAAGCTCGAAAATTAGGATTTAATTCTAATTACTGTAATTTCCTTTTTCATAGAAATATGGTTATCTTTATGCATTGGGAGAAAGGTCTGAAGCATTGGCTCCCCAGGTCAAAATTTATTTATCTTTAAACATTTAAAATTTAAGTTATGCATAAGTATTATTTAAAAATGTCAAACCCTCTTTCTTTATCTTAGGCTTACGATCTAGCAGAGCTAGCAGCACTAGGTTGTGCAAGATCTCAGACTCTTCAAACTACTTAGTAAATTGTTCCAAACTTTAAACAATAAATCATTATGAATGCCCAAATTCTAGATAAATCGTAAAAGTATAAATCTACACCAATAGCAAATTCGAATCTACAACAGAATCATCTCATACAAGTGATCAATTCTCTTTAGTTTCCCAACCCTAGAATCTTAGGTTTCAGATTTAATTAAAGTCAAACTTACACACAGTACCAAACCATTTATTTAAATAGTAAATTTAAAATCAATTTATGAGAGAGATCTCGTAGATATTTGCAAACCTAAATAAAATCAATGTAGTATAACCATTAATTACAGTCGAATCGTGCTAACCCCATAACGACATTTAAACCCTTTTAAAACTCAGGTTCAGAAATCGAATCCTCTGAGCTACAACCCAATCAACGCTTGGAAGGTTCAGCCACACTATAGCATGGGTTTATCCCATTATTTTCCCAACTCTAAAAATATACAAGGAAACAAATAATGCGTAACAGCATTAGGGATTTTCCCATAAATATTATTTAAACACATTCTTAATTTATCTTTACCTACATTTTTTCACCATCATCCATCCACAGAGGCATCGCTCTCCACAAAAAATGCATAAAATATAAATAAAAAAATATATTACAGACAAAGGCTCAGCGCCCATAACCAAAACGTTATGAATTACTGTACAAATCCAAGAGCAAGCATAGATTCTACCGGGTCATTGCAAAACAAAGGGATTTTCCTAAAACCTAGTTTTGTCCTGAGAAGTAAAACATAAATGAAATTCATAAGTGAAAATATATACCAACAGGCATGGCTCTCCAACTAAAGCAAATGCATGTTACTGCATAAAAATGAGCAAGCAATAAACTTAGACTTCCCAGAGTCTCCGTTGAACATTTAGGGCCACGTTGAGACTTGGAATTTTAAAAGAATAAACAATTAATCACTATTTCAGAACAACTTAAAATAAAATTAATACATCCTGACAGCGTTTAGCTATAGGGATTATTCCCCCATTCATCTAGCATAATATTTAAAGCATCACTACTAATCAAACCTCGAGCATTCTAATCATTTCCATATTCACCATTAAAAGTTACACAGGGTCAAAAATGCATTCCACAAAAGATTAAGAACAACTATGAACATCTCTATGAATCAGATAGAAACCAAAGTTAACAATTACATATTATTTATAAATAGAATTTACAACCACCGAAGCCATAAGTCAAAATATACACAGACTAGGAGCCAAACCAGACATCCTCTATTCAAAAAATTCCAATACAGGCTTCACATTGTAAATCAAACTGTAGCTTATTCTCCTCAATGAGCCAAGTTTCCCATACAAATAAGTCTCCTCACAAATCTTGAAGAAAGACCAAGCATTACAATAGAGTTCCGAAACCACGAATGGTAAACCATTCACAAAACCCATAGTGTGAAAACCCCTCAAACAAGAAAGGATCGAATCTCATGAAGGTAGGTAGGGTCGCGATGGACGAGGATTACTAGGGATATTCACATCCTACAAACCCTCTGCTTCCAACACCTATCCATTCTGAGCTCGAACTTCCAGTATCAAAGACCCTGTCAAAAAACAAGTTAAGGTGTTAGCCACAATCCTCAGCAAATCGAAAGTATGGTATCGAAAACTTGTCAAAAGAGTTAGGGGTTCAACAAAGATTACCTTAATACTTGACCATGCCATCTTGTCACTTAAAATGAGTGTAGGCATGAGCAACTCTCATGGCCTAACACTAGCTTCATGACCATATTCGAAACCAGAGAGCTCTGCTCTCTTTTCACCAAACAATCAAAGGAAAGATTACAGCCAAAGCCAACTAGTCGCTTAGGGTTACCACCATCCAGTTGGGCATCATGATCGAATGGTAGGCACATGGGACACATTAATGCCACCAACCTCCACTATCAATGAGATACTTACCCACTATCCATAGTGGAGAGTGACAGTCTTCTACAAATTCGATTTACCACCTTAGCACCAATAAATTCACATCTACTTTTTAATCATCAATCGTTTATATTGTTTCAACTTTAAAATGTTAGGCTTAGAGTCATTATTTTAAGAACCTACAAAACAAAGGTAAATGTACACTTTAGCATATATCTAAGTAAGACAGGCCCATTGTCACCTATCTCAAACCCTTCAAGCCTTTAAAATTTACAAAGATAAATTTAAAGGAAGAATTTTACACTTTGAAATTAAAACCATTTATGTCAACTAAGCAAAGCAAAGTATCATAAATAATACTATAACTTTACATACACATTATAAATGATAGGTATTCTATTTATTTCTAGTGCTGAAGTTAATTTAATAAATAGTTGATCCGATTGACGATGTTAGCCCATACAATTTTTTTCAAATTTTACAGTTTTTAGGGACATTACAGCTATGCTGAACCAACATATATTGCAGCATACAACAATCTCACAAGCTAAGAAGGATGTCTTGAAGGAATAGAGGATGAAAGATGGAAATGAATTATTCTACATATATCAAGTAACACATGAATCAATACTCCCAATATTAGCAGCAGCAACTTCCGCTAAGGAAGCATGGGACACACTGGGAACTTCATATCAAGGTTTGAAGAAGGTAAGGACTTCCAAACTAAAAATTCTTAGAAGAGATTTTGAATCTCTATTAATGAAAGAAACAAAGTCATAAAAATCATTTTATACTCGATTTATTGGTCTGATTAATCAAATAAATTCTCATGGAGAAAATCTAAGTGACCAAAGAGTTCTTGAAAAATTTCTTAGAGTTCTTCCAAAGAAATTTGAATCTCTAGTTGTGACCCTGGAGGAAAGCAAAGATCTGTCCCAATTTACTATTGATAAGTTGCAAGCCTCATTACTCAATCATGAACATAGAATCGGTAGATCAGATACATCAATAGAAGGTGCATTTGTAGCATAGTCATCCATAAGCTGTGGAAGAGGTAGGGGAAGATCAAAATCTAGAGGGAGAGGAAGAATTTCTTTCAAAGGAGGACGCAGTAGTAGCCCTGCAAATGTCGCTAGTAGAGGTAAAAATCACATCCCTAGTTAGCGATCTGGACAAAGGTATGATAAATAAAAAATTCAATGTCATTACTGTAATAACTTTGGACACTTCGCATATGAATGCAGGAAGAAGAAGTTTGACTAAGGAAAGAAAAGTCAATCTCAGTCAATCAAGACCAACACTTCGACCAGCTCATTGTTCTTAAAATGTGAATATACACTTGAATACAATGTTGTCCAAGAGAGTCCAAATGACATATGGTATTTAGACTCAGGTGGTAGCAATAATATGATTGGTAATTTAAATCTATTTTCTAGTCTAGATAAATCAGTTCAAACTGATGTCACTTGGAAACAATATTCAAGTCAATGTTTTGGGTAAGGGTATTGTAGATATTCTAACCAAATAGGGGGAGCATAAACTTATGCCTAATGTTTATTATGTTCAAGGTTTGAAGCATAATTTGATGATAATTGGACAACTGATGGAAAAAGGTTATAGAGTCATATGACAGGAAATCATTCTCTGATTAAAGACATATATCCAAGCAATCGCTTAATAGCCGAAGTGAAGATGACAAGAAATTGCTTGTTTCCTTTGAGGATTCATGGAAGTTGTTCATGGAAGTTAGAATGAAAATTCTGGAGCTGCATTCAAAGCATAAAGTAAAGAAACAGAATTCACTACGACAAGGAAGAAAAATACAACAAAGAAATGCAAGTAGCATTTTAAACAGAAATAAAGGATGAATCCTGGTTATGGCACTTGAGATTTGGACATCTGAATTTTTGTGAGCTGAAGCTACTATACACGAAGGATATGGTGAAAGGATTGCCATTAATATAAAATCCATAAAGAATTTATGAAGGCTGTATTTTTGGCAAACAACAGAGAGAGACTTTTCCAGTTGGAAAGTCATACAAAGCTCGCACACCACTTGAAATTGTGCACTTTGATATTTTTGGACCAATGCAAACACCATCCATGGGAGGATGTACTTACCTTCTCATATTTATTGATGATTTCACAAAAAAAATTGGTCATATTTTCTAAAACAAAAATTTGATGCGTTTGGTTGTTTTCAACAATTCAAGGCGCTTATGTAGAAGCAGAGTGATTACAACATCAATATCTTAAGAACATATAGAGTTGGTGAGTATGTTTCAAGTGATTTCATAATTTTTTGTAAAAATCATGGCATACAGAGGCAATTCACTGCATGGTATACACCACAGCAGAATGGTATCACAGAGAGGAAGAACATAACCATTATGGAGATGGTGCACAATATGTTGGAAGCCATGCATCTGTCAAATGAATACTTGGCTAAGGTAGTGGAAACTGCGGTATACATCATGAATCGATGTTCGACAAAGAGTGTGGAGAACAAATTTTCACTGGAAGCCTGGACAGGTATGAAACATAGTGTTTCGCATTAAAAATTGTTTGGTTGTGTAGCTTATGCACATGTTCCAGATGAGCTAAGAAGGAAATTAGACAATAAATGACAGAAATGCATTTTTATTGGGTATTCTGAAGACACAAAAGTATACAAGTTGTATGACCTTGTAGCAAGAAAAGTTATTATCAGTCGAGATGTTCAGTTTGTAGAAAATGAAGCATGAGATGGAACCGTAGAGAAGAATGTTAAAATCATGTCACATGTTGAACATGATGACATCGGAGAAGATGTGGTTGAGACTCTGCATGTGAATCAGAATGTCACGGCTCTGTCTACTCCAAGGACAGCGCGACATGTTTCAGCACAAGGAACTCCGACACAAGTCGCAGTTCAAGCTACTCCAACAAGCACACCAAGTGCAAAGCGAACTCCATCAAGGAGTTCATGAAGTTCGACATCATAAACTCCGACAAAGAAAATAAGTCTGCGTTATATATATGAGACTGGTACACCCAATTCATTCTCATTTTTTGCATTATTTTCTCAAGTTAATGATCCTCTAACATTTGAATAATTTGTTGATGATAAAGTTTTGGCACAAGCCATGGATGAATAAATAGAATGCATTGAGAATAATCCAACATGCGAACTAGTCGATGTTCCTAAAGAAAAGGATGTGATAAGCATCAAATGGATTTATAATACCAAGCAAGATGTTGATGGAAATGTGCAAAAGCATAATGAAATATTGGTAGCAAGAGGTTTCACACAATATCCTAGAATAGACTTCAATGAAACCTTTGCACCTGTAGCATGAATGGACACTATTAGAATAGTTTTGGCCATCGCAACACATAATACATGGCCTGCTTACCAGATGGATGTTAATTCTTCATTTTTAAATGGTTATTTGGAGGAGGAGGTATATGTGGAGCAGACACAAGGCTACAAAATATCAAAACAAGGACATAAGTATACAGGTTGAAAAAGGCACTTTATGGTTTGAAGCAAGCTCCTAGAGCTTGGTACAGTCGCATTGACTCTTACCTCATCCAGAATGGATTTCACAGAAGTGAATGTGAGCCAACATTGTACACAAAAATAAACAAGCAAGGTAATAAGCTAATTTTCTTCCTGTATGTAGATGATTTAATATTTACTAGTAATTTTGTCATAGAGAAATTTAGATCAGTCATGGAAAGTGAATTTTAAATTACTAATTTGGGGCTTATCAAGTATTTTTTGGGCATTGAATTCCAACAGACTAAAAAGGGTATATTTAAATCTCAGCCAAGGTATGTAAGTGATGTCTTGAACATATTTAAGATGTTAAATTGAAAAACAGCTACAACACCTATGATAACAGGTTTGAAACTAAGCAAGGATGATGATGGATCCAATGTATATCCTACCCTGTTTGAAAGGCTTGTTGATAGCCTTATGTATCTTATATATCATGTATGGAGACAGTTTAATCTCAAGATTCATGGAGTCACCAAAAGAATCTCATTGGAAAGCATGTAAAAGAATTATGAGGTATGTAAGTGGAACAAAGGACTTTGGTATTTTGTATTCAACCTCATAAAATTGCAAACTCATTGGATACAATGACAGGGACAATGGAGGCAACATAGATGACAAAAAAAGCATGTATGGGAATACATTTCATTTAGGAATAGGTGTTGTATCATGGGATTCAAAGAAACAACCCATTGTAACTCTTTCTTCAACAGAAGCAGAGTATGCTGCAGCTTCAAGTGTTGCATGTCAATCCGTTTGGATATGGAGGATGTTAAGTGATTTGTCGTAGAACAAACAAGAACTGACAATCATGTACTGCGACAACAATTCAGCTATCGCACTATCAAAGAATAATGTGTTCCATAAGAGAACCAATGACTTCGACACAAGGTATCATTTTATCAAAGAATTAATAAATAACAAAGAAATCTAATTAGAATTTTTCAAGTCTGAAGATCAGGTAGCAGAAATCTTTACTAAACCATTAGAAAAGGACTGATTTCAATATCTACGAAGTTGTTAGGAGTGACAAGTTCTACACAGTGAACTTTTTCATGCACAGAGCATGTTTCAGCTCTGAAACATTTTGTAAATTTTTATTTTTTGTTTAGTGATCCCCATCTGCTCATAATTAATGGGGAGTGTGGGGAAAACATAATTATGAGTTGATTGCGTATATAGTCTATGCTAGCTCTGTCAGTCACTTAGTCAACTTTTTTTTGTCAGTCTGCAATGTCAAAAGTCAGTCAGTTAGTAAGTTTTCATCCAATCTAGTGCACGTCTCCTTGTATTTATGTAACCACATTTGTATTCCGCATGTCAAGAATTCTTAGGTAGAAATTAATGGCATTCTTTAATGTAGCTCAGTAGCTTCAAAGTGAAGCAATCTTAAGTTGGTGGTTATACAATTCCTATATATAGAAGAAGATAATTGAAAGTCTAAGAGAGATGTGTGAGGGAAGAAGAGAAGAAGAGAAGAGCAATAGTGAAAGGAGAAGAAGCTCATAGCCGTGAAGAGCCCAAGCTTTGTAAGAAGAGAAAGATCAAAGTAAAATCCCATCTCTGTGTAATCCGACAAGTTACTCAGTTTTAGTATGGTAATATATATAAGTTCATAATTTTATGTATTCATTCTCAAGAATGTTAAATATTGCATGTCGCATATCCTCTCCAGATTTACTTATGTAAAAGTTGCTTACATTTACGCTCTGTAAAAGTCATCAAGATTTCCATATAGTTCACAGTGGTAAAAGTTCTACTTTAGCGAGGAGTAACTTCGCATAAGTTACATTGTATATGTTTTGGTTCTTATGTCTTAACAAGAAATAACTGTGCAGAAATGTGAAGTAAATTTATAAAAAACACAGTTAATTTCCACGTAGTTAATCTGTAAAGTAAAGTGTTCGAAAAAAAATAGAAGTTTACTTCGCAAAGTATATGCTAGGAGAAGCAAAGTCCTAAAGTGAAGAAAAATAAAATAATTATTTACTGCGCAATTCAATCTTCTTGACTACGCGGTGTGCTTTTATCTTGAACCTATTATGAATGCCAAAGTACTGAAAATTTCCTTTACAATATACTGGTAGATAAGAACCGAAACTTGACAAAAGTGACAAGTTTGAAATGCTACTATTCCATGCTTTTGTATGCCGCTAGCGTAGTTAATGACTTTGGTCCCAAGAGCAGAAGTACTACATAGGGAAGGAATTTGACAAGCAAATTACTTGTAACAGAAAATTTTCCCGTCAAGTAGGGTCATAAATTAAGGTCAACAGTCGCAATTCTTCCTTGAAATGCTTAAAACGTTCTATAAAATTATGGAAACTGTAAATTTTAATGAGTGGATTTTATTTGAAATAGCAACTTTGGATAATGTATCTTCGACTTACCCAGTTATAGACTCTTCCAAGTTAAAACATTCGCAATTATTCCTTGAAATGCTTAAAACATTCTATAAAATTATGGAAGCTGTAAATTTTAATGAGTGGATTTTATTTGAAATTCCAACTTTGGACTATGTATCTTCCACTTGCAAAGTAATAAACTCTTCCAAGTTATCGGATGCTTGATTTTTTCTAAATGTGACAGGTTCCAGTTGCAATTGAAGAGCTACATAAAATTCCATTGGCATCAATAGCCCTTCATCTTGAATGATATATTGGATTCATTCACATAACCGAGGAGATCAATTCTCGTAAAGTACATCTAATAAATATTTAAGTATATCATGGTGGCATCCTGCATATGCAAAAGCCACGTTTCCTCCCTCACGTTGCTCGAACGCGTTAATGAAACCTCTAATGAATTTGTCTCGCCATTTATAGACAGATTGTTTTTGGAGAAGTGGATCAAGCAGGATATCTCTTTTCTCTATTATGCAATGCATGTATATATTTTATCTCGGAAAATATCAATCTCAGAGCGAGTCACCTAACCTTCTAAATGCTCAAACTCTTTAGAATGTTTACATCCTTGGAACAACAATAAATATAAGGAGAGAAGCTAAATTTATGAATCGTTGCATTTTCAAGTTAGAACTTTCAGGTTAGAACTTTGCACCAACGTTTTCATGGTTGTGAAGGTGCTACAGTGCATTCAACATCATGGTTCTTTCAACTCACCAATGGAGCTACCACATTCTTACACTTCTATACCATATAATCCTATTGACACATGGAGTGGCGGAGTTCAGAATCTAGGCACCAGATACCAAATAACCAGAACAATACATAAGTTTCCCTTGATTTAGCCCAAGAATTTGACGCATCGCGAGGGAAACCAAGCCATTGGTGGACTTCTTTAACACCTAGCAGAAGACGACAAGATATGGAGAAATGACAGGGAACAACACCCAAATCTAAGCTGGCCTATGTTCACGACCAATAAATTGCATTTAATACCACATATATGTGGGATTTTTAGAATTTTTAGTTTTAATATATATATATATATATATATATATATTATTTTAATGTCTTACAATTAAAAAGCCTTCCTTCATCTATTTATGTCCAATAGAGATGTTCTACACCAATAAAAAAACTAGAACATTGTATTTTAGAAGTTCCAAAATTTATTTAAAAATTAAAAAATATTATGATTAATATTAAAATATTGCAAAACTTTATAAAACTTTACAAAAAATTTATGCCCCCAAAAAATATTAATCAAAGAACTTTGACTACCAAACGGTTAGTATATTCATGCCTTGGTGGGGAATGACAAGACGGAAGATTTTTTAATAATAATAATAAATTGTAATTGTAATGATTATTATTATTATTGTTATAAAATAATAATAATAGTTGTTTTTGTTGTTAAAATAATAATAATTTTTTTTTTTTAACAAAAACGGTTAAGGAGCTTTTATAAAAAAAAGAAGAGCAAAGATTACATAGTTCTGAAGACAAACTGATGCCAAGAGAGGACTAAGTCCATGAATCCTTGTTCATCTACAGCCAGTCTAAACTTATCCTGATACTTTCCTATTCTATGGAGACTCTATCTCCTTACAAACTACCTAGGAAGGAATTACAGAAAGAAAATGACTTGTCTTACTATCCAAAGGAATTTCTGGGCTACATCTACTACTAGCAAGTCCTAAATTGATGTTGTCCTACCTCTTACATACATCTAGATGCAATCTAGAGGTTAACGATTTGAAGTTTGTTGGTTTCTTGTTTTTCTTGGAGAAGTTAAATTTTATTTTGGTTTCAAAGAGAGTGACGTTCCTTTTTTCTTTTTGCTGACTTTGGTCCAATCTAATGACTCGACAAAGACTTCGAGAATGGGCACTGCATCTTCGGGTGCATCATGTGGGGCTGGAATTTTCGGGTCCATCAGTTGGAGTGCACTATCTTATGGAGATACAGGTGGATTCTTGTCGATGGCAGGGATCCTTTATTCTTCTAGAGTGTCCTATTTTTTAGCCTGAGGAGATTCCTTAGCTTGTGATGGAGCCTCTTTAGATAGATCTTCATTTTTGCTTACTGTATAATGCTTGGATTTTTCTCCATCCCACCAAGTGGATTTGCGATGAATATTTTTGGATTTGGGGATTTGAGAGGCTTTTGGACAATCTTTGATAAGATTTCCAGTTTCAAAGCAAGATCTGCATTTGAACGTCACATTTCATAATCTAGCTTTTGCACCCACACATAATCCTTGTTGGTCAAATGGATCTCAGCAGGAAAGCCATTGTTGAAATCCATTTCCACACATATACGAGCAAAGGTAGTTTTAATGTAATCCTTTTTTTTTGGACTTTGATCGTAGAAGGAACCCAACGCATTTCCAATAGCTTCAAGCGAGGCAGATTTCTAGAGATGCAAGGGAAAATTTTGAAGCCGAACCAAGACTAGAGTAGATGACATCTAGTGAGTAGATGGGTCAAAAAAAGGGATCCGTAGTTTCATATAAAGCCCCAAACTTCCCCAAAACCATGGACCATAATCAAGAATGATCTATTTTACCTCAAGAGAATCGAAATCAACTGCAAAAAACCCCGAGAAAAGGGATAAATAGAAATTTCCTCAGAAACAAGGGGTTCCATACCTCATAAATCCACTTATGGAGATCAACCAGGCGAGGCCATAACCCATTGAAGCAACAAACCAAAGATGACTTTGGGAAATTCCTATCTTCAATCAAAGATTCCTCTACCACCGCAATGGAAGAAACTTGTCTTTTATGTACAATCCAAGCCGACTGGCCGTAGGCTACCTTTCCGAGTGAGACCAGGATCGAGGTTCCCCGACTGGAGGTGATTGAGAGGAAGCTAGCCACCATTCTTCTGAATGGAGAGCACCAGGTTGCTGGAGGTACAGGGCTGCCTCACGGGCACAATGATAGTCGTCTTCAGAAAACCATAGGGAAGGTGAACGGTGGCCCTATTTCATTGCATATGTTCGATCTGGACTCACATAAATGTCACTGCGTCCAAAACCCTGCAACTCTTGTCGCCGCATCCAAAACCCTACGCAGCATTCCTTCCGTATGCAAATCTATAACATTACTCATATATTTATTTCAAATAAAACGTTCATTAATAATAATAATTTTATTATAAAAACAATAATTTATATTTTTTTAATAATAAAAACTATGCTTTTTATTATTTCTATAATAATTATTACTGCAATAAAAATAATTTAAAACTAATAAAAAATTAATAATAATAATAACAACAGCAAATAAAAAATGTTTTTTATTTTCATATATTACTATTATTATTTATTTTTAATTATTATTATAATTTTTAACTATTTTTTAAATTATTGTTATTATTATTATTATTATTATTAATTTAAAAATACAAAAATCTAAAGTAAATTTATTAGCACTATTCATTTACCATAAGGTTGATTTATTTAAAAAACTATTTTTTTTTTTAATATAAATAAGTTGCAATATTTTAATTTATGTTTTTTTAATTTATTCCATGTATATATATATTTTAATAAAACATTCTCTCTTTAGATATTTAAATAATATTATTTTCGCTTCATATATTTATTATTAACAACATTATTAACATTTCTGTTGACATTAATATTAATATTGATATTAACCACATTAATAATGATATTAATAACATTCCACAATGCAAGTGTTGATGGACATGTTAATGCCATAGACCCAAAATTGGTCAATAATAGCATACCTTGGATAACTATTCTCGACCATGGTTCCATGTTCAACAAAATTACTAGATTTGGCAATATTCATCCAATGTCACACATGGTAAAACATCACAAGTAGTCTATGGTCAAACATAGAAACCTCAGTCATCCATGTTCAAGCATGGTGAATAGTCAACCATGGTCAACAATTTTATACCTAATTTAATCATATTCAACCATTTCATGCATGATCATACATCGCTAACCAATGCCAACCAAGCTCAACCATGTCCAAACATAATTAAATATGATGAACCATAGTCAATCATGGTAATAATATTACTAAACTCAACCATATTAGACCAAAATCACCCAAAATCAAACATCATAAATAATCCATGGTCAAACATCATAAATTTTAGTCGACAATTTTAAACCATAGTGAAACATAGTAAAAAAAAGTCAACCATAGAGAACCATCGTGAAACATTGCCAAAAGATGGTAAACCTAACTCAACCATAATGAAGCATGGTTGTCCATAGTCTAACATGGTTGTCCATAGTTAAACATATTAATCTATAGTCAAGTACAAACACACATGGTTAGTCATGAACAAACATGGTCAACCAACTTTAACTAATCTCCACCATATCAAACAAAATTAACTATAATCAAACATTGTCAATCATTCACAATTATTTTGAATCATGGTCAACTATATGTTAAATATAGTTAACCATTGTTAACCATGCTGAACCATAGTAAAACATCATTACCTATAGCTAAAGTTGGTTAACCAAATCAACCACACTCAAATATATCCAACCAAAGTAAAACATATTCAAGCAAAAGTCAATGAAAATCAAACATGGTTAACTATGGTAAATATTAATGGAACTATTCAAGCCTGGTTCACCATATTCAACCATAATCAATCATGATTAATGACATTCAAATATAGTCTAATGAAAAGCAACACGAATATTTCCCAACTCTACAATCAACATATGAATCAAGTTGCAGTATTAAAATCAAGGATCAATATAATTTTGAGACAATTCACAAGTTATATATAGGGTAGACAAAAAAAACTCTGCTAATGCATATATTAAATCAATAAAATATAAAAAATACCGATAGCAAGATTTATAAAATTATACTACAGCTCACACACAATATTTGCACCTAAATCATGGATGTGGGACATTTGTCCGTAGTCTTTCACAAAATTCTACAAACAACGTTCCACAATTTTCTATCTAGAAGATTCATAATCCAAATTATCCCTAAAGGGAAATTGCATAGATACCATAGCAATAAATCAACCAGCTAAGTTTGCTTATCAAGGAAACTAACATAGCAAAACCCCTCAAGATAGTAATAGTCATAATTTTATGTCCAACTATTTAAAATTAAGGGATACATGCAAAAAAATATTAATATATGACACTATAAGCAATTATAGAATCCACCTCTATATAGAAAAGAGAAAAGAGAGGATCACATTGATGTAATTAAAGCTATCACATAATCACAAGGTCAAGACTAATAACAATTTCAATAATTGTCAAAAGATTGCCACAACATAAGTGGCCCTAAATCTACTACAAGAAAAGGAAAACAATGCATAGAGAATTGATTCTCATGATGGAAATCATCACCCTATCTTAACCAACATATAAATTTTAGTGCATTTGTTATCAATTATTTATTTTCCAACATTTCCTATTGAAAATATCTAGCAACTAGCTCAAATGATGAATCTAAGCTATGCATAGAGAATTCCCTCTCATCAAGAATACCATCAACCCTTCTTAACCATCTTGCAAGCCCATTGTATCTTTTATTAATTGTTGATTTTTCAATGCTTCCTATTGACAAGACATAGACGCCATCCTAGGTCGACATGGCACTATATGAGTTACACCTAGTATGTAATTATGCATTCGATCTAAACAATGCATGATCTAAACAATGCATTGGATGCATGGCTACTAATCAATAATTTTTAAATATTTGATGTTGAATAGCTCTAGAATCCATTCACATTTTATCAAAAGAGTGGAGACAACTAATAAATCGCTATGCACCTTCATGTTGATAACCTCTCTCGCATTCCTCGACTACCTAAATCACCAATACAAGAGAAAAATAGAACATTGCTACATGATACATAAATAATTCGCATATAAACCATTTGACGAGAATTAAGTCAAAATTCCCTAATCTCTTGCTAAAGGATAAGTGGCCCTAAGATCCCTACAAGGTACTTGCGCTAGACAGTATCCATAAATTGTGCTATTTATTTATATTCCAACACATATAACCAAATTCAATTCAAGCAGGTACCAAAAACATGCAAATCAAAATGTGAAGCAACATATCGACACCTAGCACAAGTTAAAAAAAGCGGAAGCACAGTCAATCTCTTTTTGAAATTGAGCAACTAGATCGATCCACGGCAAGCAAAGACACCAACCAACAAACCCTAAGTAGAAATTTTATTGCAACATATGCTGACAAAACACTATCCATAAGCAACGCCACCAACTGAACACTATCCAATTCAAACAATGCCATAGCTAAAAAACTATCCATGTATACCACCACATATCAAACACTATCCAAAAGAAATAGTGCAAATAAAACACCCATAAATTCGAACTATAGATTCCATTGTCACAAATGGAACTAGCATTTGACAGAGAGAAAGCACGAATAACAATATTCGAAACATGGGACATCAATAGGAGCTTTGAAGGAGAACGACAGCGTAAACACAATCGAGGTCAAACAATGCGAATAAGTAACCCATATATTTAAAGTATAAATTCCATTGCAAGAAATGGACATAGCTTTTTACAAAGAGGTAGCACCACTAACAATATTCAAAACATGACACATCAAGACTTTCCATTGGCTATCAAGAAGGATATTGAAATACATATGAACACTATCATAACAATTTTTTTTTATGATTTTGCTTCCCACAAATGAGAGTGGAACCTAAAAATCAAACCAAAACCTATCCCCTCATGTTTAGAGAGGAAAATAGCCAATTGTAATTACATATATTCCTCAACACTTTAAAAAAAAGCTAGAACCATTGCCAATAACCCTTACATTAACATCGCCGATGCATTTACAACCACCTACTTGTGCTCCAAGCTAACCGTCTCATCTACAATGCTATACTTCTCTCTCTTTCCACACTACACCCGCCGTAGCCCTCACCCATACACCAATAACATTCCACAAAATAAGAACAAGAATAAGCATTGACCAAAACTAGGTAAAATATACATCACCTTGCTCCACAAGATTACAAAAACTGCACCAAAATCCATGCCCTCAAAGCATTGGAGCACCAAAATCCCTGACTGCAATAACACCTCGCTAGCAAAACCTACTCTTGGCTTCTTAATGGAAACCAACCGATGGCCAAAACAACATAATGCCTGAAGGGAAAAATGCCCCAGCTAGACGCAGAGACACACATCAATAAATTGCAACCCCTGCAACAATTCCTCACGAGAACAATTCCCTCCCAGCTTCCCATGAGAAGTATTCTCGATTGGGAGACACAATCCACGCAAACAACAAAGCAGATGCATACCCAAGCAAATGAAATGAACTTGCCGCAAACGAAGTCACTGGAACAACGGTCCGTAAGCCAAGCCAACACCCAATGGCATTATTGTGAGCACCTACATCTAGTTATCCAACCAAACAGACCTCCATCCATCGTCCAAGCAGGGAGCACTCAACCCCCCTACATCACCCAACTTACAAACTTAGTCCCAAAGGTCGAGGCTGATGCTTGGATCCACCCACCCAATCCACATTAAAAAAAATAACCTATGTAAAAATACAAAAAAAAAACTATGGGAAAACCATAACATTGTTGAATTCCTCCTTCTTACCTGGAGCTATTAAGCCCCAAAAAAACCAAATATGTCATGAACATAAGAAATACATTTGAAACTACTTTTCATTAAATCCTTGAAATCAATCATAAAGAAAATCAAAGTATTGAGCACTTCAATACAAAGAGCCTAAATGAAGCAAGCAAAATGTATTTAGCACTTCAAAACAAAGAGCCTAAATGAAATAAAGTAATGCGGGAATAGGCTTTTGCCTCCGTCGGTGCAGTGGAAGAGAGGGAGGGTAAAACTCTTGGAACCGTCTATATTAATAGATGGCGGGGTTTTCTTCTTAGTTCGAAACAAATCTTCTGCCCAACTATCAACTATCTTCTGCACGATTCTGGGTTAGGAAAAAAACCATCGAAGGGTGTATTGCGCTGGAAGAGAGGCGGTTTTTATAAAAAGCAGGCGAAAATGAGTGGCACCTTGATAGCCGGTGGCGCGGTTTCGATTCCGGCCAGTGTTGGAAAAATCATTCAAGATATAAAAGAAATAGCAAGTAATCACTTGTATGAGGAGATATACGCAATGCTAAAGGAATGCAATATGGATCCCAATGAGACGGCTCAGCAGCTGCTCTCTCAAAATCCTTTCCATGACGTTAAGAGAAAGCAAGACAAGCGTAAAAAGAAAAATGCAAACACCAGAAATTCTGGACATACTAGGTCAAGGCCATCCAATCAAGGTCGGGAAGGAAGGGGCGCTGGCACAGGAAACTATCTTCGACGCTATATGGCAAGGGAAAATGGGGGGCACCAGAGTGTAAACAAGGATATCACAAACACTGGCTTCCCTCCTCTCACAACTTCACAATATTTGCAAACCAAAATAAATTCTTTCGGAACAAGCTCTTTGCCAGCATCCACTAGTGGTACCTCTATCATAGCCAATGGGTTGTCAGAAGATGCACATCCTCCACAAAACCAGGCAGGGAGCTTCAGTCATGCTGCTGGACCAAAACCGATGGCCGGTGTCTTGAAGTCAAGGACTGTGCAACAATCACCGACTGGACCCCCAGCTGCACCTGTTTCAACTTCTGTAACAGTGCAAGGTCAATCAATAGCCGGTTTTCAGCAGTATGTTGACTCTGTCACTCGCAAAACTGTTTCAGGAGTCTATTCGTCATCATCAGGTCCTGTGCTGGTGCCAAAATTGAATTCTCTAGTGTTTCAGGCGCTGTTGGAACAATCAAACGTGAAGTTGGGACTGTTGGTGCCGAGCGTGTAGCTGTTGAGCACGCTACTGGTTCTGTCAATAACAAGCTTCTCAAATAATTTGCAGAGAACACAAGCTGCATCCAGCTTCTCAAATAATTTGCAGAGAACACAATCTGACATGTCTCGTGCTGACATGTCTCATGCAGTTGATTCAGAATTGAAGGTACTGAAAATGAAATTTCTGGTTCAATAACTGTACATTCCTTTTCAAAGTTGCGTGTTGCGAGTAAGTCTCAAACAAAAGAACAGCGGCAGGTATCCACTTCAGCCCCAGCAGGATATTCCATGAGGAGATCTTCAGTTATGGCTAATAACTACATGAGGCCTCGGAACCTTATCGGCTCTCAGAAAGTAGTAGGACCTAACAAGGAATGGAAGTCAATGTCAACAAATCAAAATGTCAAAATGTGGTATCGAATCCTCTAATAATTGGAACTTCCACTGTTAGCGACAGTACGTCTGAAGTTAGCAGGTCACCTTCTCCAGTTGCAAAATCAACTTTGCAAGACACACCTTCCAAACTGCAGAAAATTTCGGAAGAGTTGAATGTTAGGGATAAGCAGCATGTAATAATACCAAATCATCTTCAACTTCCCGAGGCAGAATTTATAGGTATTCGTTTGGGAAGCTTTGATGCAAACTTCATGTACCAAGCCCGGTTGTAGTGAGGTTTCCGGACATGAGTGTCCATAATGTTTTAATATAATTACCATATAACTTAGTAGGATCATTAAATATAACAGTGGCGCAATGACATACTAAGATATATGAAATGTAATCATTCATAGAATTTGAACTGGTGCCTAGTATTGTTTTGTTTATTTGATAATCTAATATGATAGCTTCTTCTTTTTTATTGTTCATAATAGAGAATTATTATTGTTAATGTGTTAGTGATAAAACCATTATCAATATATTAATAGGTATATTAAATATTTCCCCCCTATTCAACCCAATAGCATAAATATAGATTCATTGTGTACGAGATCAAATAATAAATATAAATATAAAGAGACCGATGCTTAAGCGACTATATGACATACATTCAAATACAGTAAGCCATCACTATTATCTTTTGTCTTTCATTTACAGATATCTCAGATAAGATAGATGGCTAGATTATGTAGAAGTGTGTTATATTGAGCATGAATTCAGGGCCTTCATTCTTTCTCCACGTTTTGAGTCCACAAACGTCCTTCAATCCTGCATAGTTAATCAATGAAGACTTGCTTAAACCATGTATTGGTATTCCTAATCTTTTATTCATATTAATAAGCAAGATTTATTATGAACTTATATAGAGTGAAAATCCTACCTCTTCCAGCAACTTGAAAGATAGATCCTGAAGAGATTCATTAGTTGTTGCACTTCTTTTACTTTCTCTCATTTTGTTTGCAATCGAATCGTATGCGATGTTTCATGTCTTTTTCATAAAAACCATTAATTTTTTCCATGCACTACCACAACCACTTATTTGTGGTTTTGAGACTCAGACGGTGGAGGACTTGAATTCGGAAGCCCCGTTCCCTCATGAATATTAAAAAAAACTTGCATTTTCTTTAATTACAGTCAATCTTCACAAAAACTTGCATTTTCTTTAATTACAGACATCTTTTGCATGGTTTCTACCATCATGCATGACGAAATGTTCAATGGGATCACTTCTCTCCCATTCAAGTCGGATCCTTCAAATTACCCATGGAAGGAAGTTGTCTCACTAATTGCATTCGAAGATTGGATTTCCCATTCACTAACTTAAGATATTCAAGGAGGACTTGAGGAATATGGCTTGATTCTATACTCTTGAAACACAAGAATATTTGTTATTGTCTTGAAACTGGCAAATGCCAATGAGCCAAAATTCATAAGAAACTAATAACTTTCATAGCCCCATGTTATTTTTTCTATCAATTCCTTGCCACTTCCACCGTTCCAAGAGTGGTTTCCTTCTACTTTGGCTCAAGGAAGTTACTTTGATTGTATTGGAATTGGGATAGATATTGGAAATTAGCATCGGTTTAATCACAAAACTTGCGGATACAAGGCCACTGTGTGATGCAACAAGTTCACTATTCAAATCGCTTTAAAATCCTTCCTATGGTCGATTGGCATATTTTGGACAAACCAAACAATTTAACTGTCATCGGATAGCTTCTGCATATTTTGGACAAACCAAACAATTTAACTTTATCGGGTAGCTTCTGGTTGTAAAAGGGATGGCTACAAGCTACTTCAATGATGAGGTGTCATGATTTAAATGAGTAGAGAGACTAGGAAACCATATCTCATTAAAGAAACTCATTCCACTTAATTAATTTTTTTTAATTTTTTAGGTTATTTTATAATAAATATAAATTAATTAACTTAAAAATTACATAAATCTAAAATAAAGTTATTAACACTATTTATATATGTTAAGTTCAATTTATTTGAAGAAGTAAAAATGATATTAAAATAGGATAAGTGGCAACATTTTAACTTTAGTTTTTTTATTTATTTGTTATCTATATTTATAAATTTTATTTATAAAATCTTTGTATATTTTAATAATATATGTTTATAAAATCTCTCTTTGTATACTTCAATATTATTAACATTAATATTAACAATGGTAAACATTCATATTAATATTAACATTAATATTAAAACACGTTAATATCAACCTCAACATAATATAAGTTTATAAAATTATTATTTTTTGCTTTTACAATGAGACAAAATATTGAAACATTAATAATAATCATATTAATATCATTAATATGAACAAAGCTAATACGTTAATAATATTCCACAATGCAATCCTTGATGGGCATGTTAATGCTACACCCTCAAAATTGAACATAGGTCACCATACTAAAGCAAAACTAAACATGGAAAACTTAATCAAACATGTTTAGAGATAGTCAACCATCGTCAATAATAGCATACCATCGATAACTATGAGTGCAAGTCATACATAATCAAACATCACAAGTATTCCATGGTAAAACATCATAAACCTTAGTCAACCATCTTCAACCATGGTGAGTAGCCAACCATAGTGACCCATGGTCAACCATGTTGGACCTATGTTAATCATAGTCAACCATCATCAACCAATTCTATGTGAAAATCCTCATAGAAGATCTAAGACATGATGTATACCTCACAAGAGAATAATTATGATTAAGCAGGAAAATAGAAGAAGAGTGGTCAATGCGATATAATGAGCAACAGAATAATAATACAGTAGAACTTGGATATAAGCAAAATAACTTCACACACACTAATTTCATTAATCACAAATGGACAAATAAATAATACAATGCATGAGGAATTCGAATGCCAAGGTGGCAATTCGAATTATCCTTCATGGAGTGATCAAAAGATCACTGTAGTGTCATCGAAGCACAACTAGTAGTCTATCTCATCATCAGTGGAGTCATCAATGCTCAAGTAACTGTCAACCATTAGTCAAACTGAGTCTAACTGAGTGTGGTAGGTGTAACTGACTGTAACTAAGTATAACTAGCACTAACTGAATGAAGGAGGCTCAGTGAGGGCACATGAGGAGCTAACTAAAGTCAGAATGGGCATTCAAGTCTCACCGGAGGTCCATCGGAGTGATAGAGTCAGTTGAGAGTCAGTCTAGCCTTAAATCAAGGAAATAACTAAAGATAACTGAATGGTAGGTAAGGAAGGGCACCTTTCTCATGTAGTAGGTGAAAGGAGGGCACACTAATCTCTAGGAGGGTTGAAACTGAGTGGAAAGAAGCTCCAAGGGCTAGCTAACTGAGGGCTAGGTGTTGGGAATGATGACTCGAATACATGCAAACCCTAAATAAAGCATGCAAACCCTAAAAATGCATGCATGACCTAAAATGCAAATAGTGGAAATGTTGATAGGTCTAGGATGGAGTATAGGAATATCCTAACATTCCAACCAAGCACAACCATGTAAAAACATAATTGAATATGATGAACAATAGTTAGCCATGGCAACAATATTACTAAACTTAAACATATTTATCCAAAATAACCCAAACTAAAATGTCATTAATAATCCATGGTCAAACATCATAAACATGAGTCAACTATTTTAAACCATGGTGAATTATAGTCAACTATAGATAACCATGGTCAAACATTAGCAAATGATGGTAAACCTAAGTCGCCATGGTGAAACATAGTTGACCATGGTATAACATGGTTGTCCATAGTCAAACATGGTGAAACATATTTATCCATAAGCAAGTACAAACAAACATGGTTAATCATAAACAAACATAGTCAACCAACATTAACCAATGTCCACCATATCAAATCAAATTTACTATAATCAAACATGTTGAATTATAATCAAACATTGTCAATCATTCTTAATTATTCTCAATCATGGTCAGCTAAACATTAACTATAGTTGTCCACTAGCAAAACTAATCTTTCTCGCATGATCATCCAAAATCTTTTTTTGGCTTATCGGTATATCCGATATATAAGTTTGCTAAACAAAAAAGTTTCATATCTACAGTAAAAAATTGTTTCTAAAAACCTTAATTGTCTCTCACCGACTAGTTTTTTTTGTCACATATTTTACTTTTTAAGGTAGCTTGTGTGTGTGTGATCCACTTAACACGTGATTTTGTACATAACATAAATTGCGCTCTTTCTTTCCAAGCAAAAAAAAATAATAAGCCATATTAATTAATTAATGTGTCTTATATATTGTGATCGGCGTATGTCCATAATGGCCAAAAATGTAAAAGTAGTTGATATAGATCGATTGATGTATATAAATTACATTAATTAAGCCACTCGAAGGGTGGTTTCCTTCTACTTTAGCTAAAGGAAGTTACTTTGATTGTATTGGTATTGGGAATTAGCATCGGCTCATTCACAAAACCTGAGGATACAAGGCCACTCGATGATGCAACAAGTTCACTATTAAAATCTCTATAAAATCCCTCCTAGGGCAGACAAACAGATTTTGGACAAACCAAACAATTTAACTGTGGTCTCCAAGATTGTTGCTGGAAAAATGCTGGCTAGAGGCTACTGGAATGGTGAGGTGGCATGATTTAGCGAGTAGAAAGACTAAAAAACCATATATCTCATTGAAGAAACTCATTCCACTTAGTTAACTAACTTTTATTTTTGAGGTTCTTTTATAATCAACATAAATTAATTAATTTAAAAATACAAAAATACAAAATAAGGTTATTAACACTATTTATGTAAATTTTAATTTATTTTAAAAATTAAAAATTAATTTTTTGATAGGATAAATTGCAACATTTTAATTTATTACTTATATTTATATATTTTAATAATAAAATCTCCCTTTATATATTTTAATAATATTAATTTCACTTCATATATTTATTATTAATAATATTATTAATATGGATATTAACATTAAGAATATTATTAATGTTAATATCAACATTACTAAGCATTCATATTAATATTAAAACACCTTAATATCATACTCAACATAACATAACTTTCTAAAATTATTATTTTTTGCTTTTACAATTCGTCAAAATATTGAAACATTTTTTTTTTTCAAAAGGTGGTTCGTCGTTTGTTAGAGAGCTAGTTCACCTGGGGAAATGATCACCACCTGCTATTCTAGAGAATCAAGGTGGCACGAATTACAATCATTACAATATGGGCTCAACAAGAGCAATATGTCACTTACAAGAATTGAACCTAGGTGGGGAGGGAAACAAACATTCCTCCCAACCACCCAAGCTACAACCAATGGACAAAATATTGAAACATTATTAAAATATTAATATCTTTAATATTATTAATAATGTTAATAACATTAATAATATGCCATAATGCAATCCTTCATGGACATGTTAATGACACGCACCCAAAATTCAGAATAGTCCACCATCCTCAAGCAAACCTAAGCATGGACAAAGATAATCAAACATGTTTACAGATACTCAACCATGGTCAATAATAGCATACCATGGATAACTATTCTCAAGCATGGTTCCATGGTCAACAACATTACTAGAATCAACCATATTTAGCCAAAGTCACACATAGTAAAACATCACCAGTATTCCATGGTCAAACATCAGAAACCTTAGTCAATCATCTTCAACCATGGTGAGTAGTCAACCATAGTGAACCATGGTCAACCATGTTGGACGTATGTTAATCATAGTCAACCATCTTGACACACGATCAACCATCATTAACCAATGCGAACCAAGCTCAACCATTTACAAACATAATTAAATATGATGAACCATTGTTAACCATGGTAATAATATTACTAAACTCAACCATATTTAGTCAAAATCATCCAAAATCATACATAAAAAATAATCCATGGTCAAACATAATAAAATTTGGTCAATAATCTTAAACCGTGGTGAAACATAATCAACAAAAGTCAACCATCTAGAACCAAGGTCACACATTTCGAAATGATGGTAAGCCTAAGTCAACCATAGTGAAACATGGTTGAAAATAGTATAACATGGTGACACATATTTATCCATATTCAAGTACAAAAAAACATGGTTAATCATAAACAACATAGTTAACCAAGTTTAACTAATGTCCACCATATCAAACGCAATTTACTAAAATCAAACATGTTGAATTATAATCAAACATGGTCAATCATTCACAATTATTCTCAATCATGGTCAAGAAAATGGTAACTATTGTTAACCACGAGCAAATATGATATTACCCTTCAATGATATTATCCTATCATTACCCTTTTGCAGGGCATCAAACAACTTCCCCTTCAATGAAAAACATAAATTTTTTGAGGCCTTTGAAGTTGGCCTAGATTGAAATTATTCCATGCCTTTAACATCCTTCTAAAGCTCCTCAAGCTCACCCACATGAACCTGGGTGTTGGTTTCCACATCCTCAATGCGCGACTCCATCTGGAGAATGTCCTTACCGATGAGTCTGCTCTCATCTAGAGCGGCCTTAGAAGCTTCAAAAGCATTGTGTGCATTCTTCTTGATGTCCTAATGGACCCCCTTGATTTCCCTAAGCTCCTTCATAATGTTCTCCAGATTCATCCTTTTGAAAGCAGTGATAGACTAGGAAAGAGTGCGTAGACCAGCCGTGAAAACCCCATTGTCAGAAGTGAGAGCTTCAATACCCCACAACGCCGAATGAAGAGTGGTACCATCTCCCTATAAAGAATCCTGCAAACAAGGACTTCAAGAATTTGACATTATTTCACATGATTCCATATTAGCTCCACACCAACCTTATTTAATGCGAAAAGATGCCCAAGAGTGGTCTTTAGAGCTCAATCTATAGTGGAAGCCACTTGTCTAAGAAAGTAGTGGGGAGCTTTGCATGCGCACCCCCATTAGATAGTTAAAGTTTAAAAACATGGAGACCATTTGGTGTGGGTAGGATCATGATTTGGGACTATAATCCGTTCTCTTAACTTGATTCCTTGGTTATCCATGGTGTAAGCCTCCACGTTATTGTTCTGTAGGATGTGAAAGAACTGAATATGAGAGATGTCGCTAATGCTTGAGACAATTCGTTTTTGAATTATGTTCATATTCTTATCAGGGCCTCTTTGAATATTTATCATTTTCTGTATTACAATTGTGGATTCTCCGAGGATGGAGTAGTGGTCTATATGAATGGAGATCCTTGTTCCAACCCCTTGGAGGAGAGCTTCCCATTCAGCTTAATTGTTTGGTCTCCTTCCTAATCCCCATGTGAATTGAAATAACTTCTTTCATCCCAGATTTTAAACGACCCCTCCCACACTTGCCACCCCTATGTAAAATGTGATTTATACATAACATAAATTACAATATTTTTTCTTTGGAAAAAATCTAGTAGGCCATATTAATTAATTAATATGCTTTATATACTCCGATGCCATATTAATTAGTTAATATGCTTTATATACTCTGATGCCATATTAATTAGTGAATATGCTTTCTATACTTTGATGCCATCTTAATTAATTAATATGCTTTATATACTATGATCAACGTATATCAACCATGGCCAGCCATTTAATAGTGTTTGATATACATGGATTGACCTATATAAGCCATTTTAATTAATTAGTATGACTTGCTAGTAGATGATTGACGTGGTGAGGGTTGTTGCATTATTATTATAATAATAATTACCATAATAACTATTATTGTAAAAATAAAGATAATTATTATTAAAAGATTAAATAATGAATAAAAATTAAGTTTTATTATTATAAAAATAATAATAGTAGTTTTATAATAAAATTAATAATTTATATTTTCTTAACAATTAAAAATTTGATTTTTAATATTTTGATAATAATAATAATAACAACAACAAACATAATGAATCATAAATATTTATTATTTTAATTTATTATTATTATATTTTTTTTTATTTGATCTTTTAACTTTCTTATAATAATAATAATTATTATTATTATTATTATACTTAAAGTTCCATTGGCATCAATAGCACTTCGTCTTGAATGATAGATTGGATTCAATCATAAAACTGAGGAGATCAGTTCTCAAAAAGTACATCTACCAAATATTTAACTATTCATATCCTGCATATATGCAAAAGTGATGTTTCCTCCCTCGCATTGCTCGAAAGCATTCATGAATCCTCTAATGAATATGTCTCGCCATTTATAGACATATTGCTTTTGGAGAAGTGGATCAAGTAGGATATCTTCTCTATTATGAAAACTCTTTAGAATGTTTATATTCTTGGAACAACAATACATCTAAGGGAGAAGCTAAATTTATGAATTATGAATTGTTGCATTTTAAGGTTACTACTATCACTTTCTATTTTCAGGTTAGAACTTTGCACCAACGTTTTCATTGTTTTGAAGGTGTTACATTGCATTCAACATCATGTTTCTTTCAACTCACCAGTGGAGCTACGACATCCTTACACTTCTATACCAGATCATCCTATTGGCACATGGAGAGGTCGTGTTCAGTGGCTCTCCAAGTCGGTTGAGGCCTTTCTTTGCAGAATCTAGGAACCTGATACCAGATAACAAGAACAACACATAAGTTTCTCTTCAGCATTCATTCCCATGCTGCTCCAGCCTCCCATATCCACACTGCTACACTCCAATCCCATCATCCCCAACTCCATATCTCCTTAGGATTTCTTTCCTCTCTCCACTCATACATTCTCGTAGCTCTCCACGCAGCTACCTTCCATCTCTCTAGGAAACCATCTCTACACACAACTTCCTTCCATCTAACCCATGCAACTTCCTTACAACTCTCCATGCAGCTGCCTTCCCTCTCCATGCAACTTCTTTCTAGCTCTCCACGTTGTTTCTTGTCCCCACATCTCCACGCAATTGCCTCCCATATCCTCACACTATGCATCCCTTTCTTCTGAACGCTACTCTCCATCTCATGCTCATCCATCTCCATCACGTTGCTCCTCGAACGATGCCCCCCATCTTCACGCTTAGGATGCCCCCTTTTCAACAATGCACTCCCGTCTCCATTAAAACCCAACATCTATGGAAACCTCAGTTATTAGCAGGAAAATATGATAGATCTCCTCCATCGGCAGATCAATTGGTATCAGAGCTCCAAGATCCAAAGGAGAAGCAAGATATGCAGTAAGGGTTTTTCCTTTTTTTAACATCTTTTTTTCTAAGTTTTAATTATTTGCAATAGATCTCACACCCTTCTCAGGGTTTCCTAGAGTTGATGGTAGACTGATAGATATTTCCCGAGGCACTCACAAATCTCCATCATAGAGAGGAGATTCACATCTCTTAATGCCCACAGATCTCTCCCTCTATTAAAATCCTTTGTTTCTTAAGCTCTTAGCCCCGAGAGCATACACCAAATTTATCTCAAAAGAAGTTTTTGGCCTCCAATCCGTCTTACTCCACAAGATGCCTCCAAGAAGAGATCCATTGGCCGTTGAGTCTGATTCAAATGCCTCTAATCCCATCCAAGATCTCGCATCTTCTCTCAATGAGCTAATGAGGATGCAACAACAAACCAACCCAGATCCATTCCGGCTATATACTCGGTTCCATCTTCCTAAGTTCGCTGGCCAAACCAATGGAGAAGTTGTGGATTCATTGATCCACAACCTTTCCACATATTTCAGGACTTGCACAGTCCTTACCGAAGAAAGAAAACTACAAATTGCAGCATTCAAATTTGGTGGGACACATAGCAGGACAAGACCACCTTGGTAATAGACATTGGAGCCTCAAAAGAGGCTTCTTCTTCTCAACCGATCACCACATGGGCTCACATGTGTGATGCATTGTGAGATCATTTTTATCCACCCGGGTATCTTCAGTCTTTATGGATCCAATGGCACCAGCTCCACCAACTACCCACATAAGGGGTACAAGCCTATATCAAATATTTCTCCAAACTTCGACTTCTTCTACACATTCCAAATCCATAAAAGGTATTAATCCTTAAATTTAATTTTGTTTTATTGGTTCAATTCCATAGAGAAGTTGAGTTATTTGAAAATTATACATTAGATGCTTTCCAAAGAGCATTGGAAGTTGAAAGGAAGATAGCTCCTTGAGGTCATTCTCCTCAATCCCATCCCAACCAAAATCCCTTTGCTTCACAAACTCCCACACCCAATACTTCATCTCGCTTTCCCTCCACTTGTCCTATGAACTAAAATGCCAATACACAGTGGTGTTTCTTCCACGAGACTAATTCCCACAACACTTCAGATTGCCGGGTTTTACAATCCCTCTAGACCAACACAACTCTCTGCACATAAGCTACTTCATCCCAACCTGTAGATTATATTGAGAAGGTTTCTCTGCAGAATCCTACTGAAGTAGATCCCTCATTCATCTTAATGACATCTGAAGAGTCGAACTCATCTATCGTACCCCTCTTTACTCATAAATGCCAAATAAAAAATTCCTTGGCCTTGCTCATCATGGACAATTGCAGCAAAAAAAATTAGGATTCAAAAGAACTAGTGCAGTGCCTCCATCTACCCACCACTCCTCACTCAAAACCATATAATCTAGGATGGGTCCAAAAGGATGGTCCCCGTCTTTTGGTTTCTCATCATTGCTTGATAACATTTTCCATCGGTCAATTTAAAGACTCTGTACTCTGTGATGTATCACCATTAGATTGTGTTGACTTACTTCTCGGCCTCCCTTAGTAGGACTAACGAAATACCGAATTTATACAGCCAAATCTCGCTAGTATAAACTTACCAAGGATGGCCACACCTATATCCTTACAGCACCCCCACCCAAACCCCATCCACCAAAAGAAAAAATTCCTCATGTCCATCCCACCCAATGTGTATCTCTTTGTTTTGTCCGCCCCATTCAACCAAACAACACCCTTCATCGAATCTCAAAATCCATGTTTCCTCTCCTCCAAGAGTTGGTCGATGTATCAAAGGAAACAGAGGAAATTAGAGGAAATTGAAAAGTAGTTGAAAAAACTAATAAACTCTGGACACATTCAACCATCTTCTTCTACTTGTGCTTCCCTAGCCTTCGTTATCCCCAAGAAAGACACCCCAGAAATGCGCCTAGACACTGATTATCGAGCCCTTAACAAGGCCACGGTGAAGAACTGCTAGCCCCTACCCTAGTTTCAAGAGTTACTTGACACTCTACAGGGTACTAAGTTGGATTTGATAGTAGGATACCCTCAGGTTTGAATGAACCCAACAACTGTGTGGAAACACTTGGGATCAACATTTGAGATTGAGTGAGCGTCCTAATAGTATGCATTTGGTGCAGTGCTTAAACAAGTAGGACATGGTGAGGCTGACCACTCAGAATCTCTTCCAGATGCTAAGAGAAACTATAGCACCTACGACAAGGACTTCTACAACCTTGTGCAAGCTCTCAAGAAATGGCGCCATTATCGCTTGGCATGAAACAGACACACTCTAGCTCGAGCAAAATGGAGGACACCTGAGATGAGGCAACGCCTATTTCCTCATTTTCTCATGGAAGCAAGGGACACTTCCAGATCTAAGCAGGGTGGAATTGGACCACCTGTGGGTTCCGTTCTCAACACTCAACACTATTCACGCTGCTACATCTGCGCCTTAGCTCCTGCCATATTCACCTCTAGTGTGCAAGCATACCTTTATATCCACTCTCTGCCCAATCTCAGGCATCATTCACGGAATGCCCCACTCTCCATTCCAATCCCATCTCTCACGCTATTGTTTCTTCCCTATCTCCTGCACATTCCATGCACTCCCTCACGCTACCACCACCACCAGCATTCACTCCCACGTAGCCCATCTCCTGCGTTCACCTCACTCCCATGCTGCCCCCAAATCCTGCGCCTTTCTCCTCCACTCCCTCACGCTGCCACCACCTGCAACATTAACTCCCACGCGGCTCCAACCTCCCATATCCATGCTGCTACACTCCAATACCATCATCCCCAGTTCCATCTCTCTTCATGCCTTCTTCCCTCTCTCCACACAAACATTTTCCTAGATCTACACGCAGCTATGTTCCATCTCTCTAGGCAGCCATCTCTCCACATAGTTTCCTTCCATTTCACCCATGCAGTTGCCTTCCAACTCTCCAAACAGTGGCCTTCGCTCTCTCCATGTAGCTTCCTTCCAGCTCTCCACACTATTTCTCCCCCCCACATCTCCATGTAGTTGCCTCCCATATCCCTACATTAAGCATCCCTTCCTTATGAACGCTGCCCTCAATTTCACGGTCAATCAGCTCCATCACGTTGCTCCTCTCACGCTGCCCCCCTTTCAATGCTGCTCCCATCTCCAATAATGCCCAGTATCTATGGCAAGCTCGGTTATTAGCAGGAAAAGAGGATAGATCTCCTCCTTGGGTAGATCACAATTGTAATTACACATATTCCTTAACACTTTAAAAAAAGCTAGAACCATTGCCAATCACCCTTACATTAGCATCGCCAATGCATTTACAACCACCTACTTGTGCTCCAAGCCAACCCTCTCGTCTACAGTGCTATACTTCTCTATCTCTCCACACTGCACCCGTTGTCGCCCTCAACCATAGCCCAATAACATTCCACAAAATAAGAGCAGGGATAATGATCGACAAAAGCTCAGCAAAATATACATCACCTGCTCCACGAAATTACAAAAACTGCACCAAAATCCAATCCCTTGGAGGATTGGAGCTACAAAATCCTTGACGTGATTGCAATAACACCTCGCTAGAAAAACCTCCTCTCGGCTTCTTAATGGAAACCAACCGATGGCCAAAACAACAGAATGCCGGTAGGGGAAAATGCCTAAGCTAGATGCAGACACACACATCACTAAATTGCAACCCTTGCAACAATTCCCCACGAGAACAATTCCCTCCCACCTTCCCATGAGAAATATTCTCAATTGGGAGACACAATCCACGCAAACAACAAAGCAAATGCATACCCAAGCAAATGAAATGAACTTGCCTCAAACGAACTCACTGGAACAATAGTCCGTAAGCCAAACCAACACCCAATGGCATTATTGTGAGCACCTACATCTAGTTATCCACCCAAACAGACCTCCATCCATCGTCCAAGCAGGGAGCACTCAACCCTGCTACATCACCCAACCTACAAACTTAACCCCAAAGGTCGAGGCTGATGCTTGGATCCACCCACCCAATCCACATTCAAATAAATAACCTATGTAAAAATACAAAAAAAAAACTATGGGAAAACCATAACATTGTTGAATTCCCCCTTCTTACCCGAAGCTATTAAGCCCGAAAAAAACCAAATATGTCATGAACATAACAAATACATTTGAAACTACTTTTCATTAAATCCTTGAAATCAATCACAAAGAAAATCAAAGTATTGAGCACTTCAATACAAAGAGAGTTTAGCTGAAGGAACGGAGCGTTTAGGGTTAGGGTTTCATGGAGATGGTGGAAGAAATTACAGGATCGGGTATGATCAGATGAATCGCACATGGAAAACGGAACCCTGTGATAGATGATAGCCGGGTTGCTGGGTACTTGGCGGAGGAGTTAAGTCGTTTTACTGTGGAGTCTCACTAGATCTATCATACTGATTCTAGAATCTGGAAATATTCGCCGGCGTGGCGTTGGGGGTCGCCGGAGTGGTGTTTTGGGAGGTGCTTTCCAGTGCAGGAAGGTGACGATTTTTGGGGCTTTCCGGTGCACTCGAAACCTTGTCAGCTGGGTGTGGTCCTCCGATATTGGTGGTGTTTATCACTTTCCAATAATCATTCTTTACCATATCCGCATATTCTGGGCTTATCGCCGTTTAAGGATCCGTTTTGGACGGTTTTGCTGGGGTTTGTGACTGTATTGAGGTCGCAATGGCGTTTATGGGGACGACAAAATGCACAAACACCGATTGCGACATGAATCTGTCGGACTCTCAGCTCGAGGAGGCTGGGCTATTCCAGCCGGATACATTCTTTAAACGACAACTGGATGAAATGCATGCGGCTAACCCTCGGGGCGGACAGGTGGCGACACTTGGAACGGCTAGCAACCGGCACCTGGATACTGGAATGACACCTGGTGTGGTGATGGGTTCCGACCCACCTGGCAGCAACACAAAGAATAGACCGGGGTTTGGCGGGAAGGCAAAGCTGGGGTCGACGTCTCGAGCAAAGGGTAGGAGGCTGGGCAAATATTTCAGTAGGCCTGGGGAAGCCTGGTTGATGTTTGGCCGTGACATAGGTCTGGAGGAGATAGTCGATTACAATATGACTGTGCTCGTAGGGAAATTCTCCTACCATGCAATGAACCGGCGCAATGTGGTTAAGTGGGTTGAGGAACTGTGGCGTCCCATTCTTGACTACACACGAGAGGTTTTCGCAATGGCTTGCGGGTGGTACGGCTTCAAATTCCGGGAGGAGGCACATAGCACTCGTATCTTGGGGGGTTTGTGGTTGTATGGATCCGGAAGTTTGATGCTTCAAAAATGGCATACGGACTTCAATCCAAACACGTCTACGGTGCGGTTGAGACATCTTTGGGTGCTTCTGCCCGGCCTTCCGTTGGCTTTGTGGAACCGAAGGGCTTTTGAGGCCATCGGCAACCGTCTTGGGAGATTTTTGCATGTGGAGGAAAGTCATCTCAGGGGTTTTGACAGGAGAATGGGACGACTGCTAGTGGAAGTTGATATATCTATTGGCCTCATAGATGTATTACATATTGATTGGAGGGGCCGTCAGCTAACTCAGATTGTTGACTATTGGGGTATACTGTTCCGTTGCTCAAACTGTAAAGCAGTGGGCCATTTGTGGCGGCAATGCACGGCTCCGGCGTCATCTGGGCAGAACATGGATGGGGGGCCTATGTGGTCATCGGACGACAGCAGCGATATTGAACAGGATGGCGCGGGTGCACTTGATGGCTACTCCAACCGGGTGCTAAATCCACGGGCTCAAGACTCGTCGATAATTCGTAAGTTAGAACTTCAGGACCCTATGTTTTTCCATTCTTTAAACGAGTTGGATATATCCTTTATTAATTCGCTAGAGATGAATAATGGAAACAACGGGAACTACATAAGCAACAGCCATAGCATAGAGTCCAACACTTCTGGGTCGGGACAGACAACAAATGATAACTCTGAAAACGATGGGCCGGAATCGGAGACTGAACTTTTAATTAAGATGAACAATTTATGCCCGGTGAATAATGTAACAAACATTCTGGCTCCTCCTTCCATAAATAATTCTGTAACCCCGGGCTCTAATACTCCTGTCGATTCTGTGTCAACCGGCCACACACGGGATGATGATGAAAAATGTGGTGAGATGGCGAAATGTGATAGAACGATCCCAGGACTCTTGGAGACTGGGGGTTCAGTGACAGATGGAACGCTGGATGTGAAGGAGACTAAGGAAATGAAAGAGAAACAACCCTCCATTCCATCATATTCTGATATGGTTAAGAAATCAGCCATCCCCACATACTTCGGGAACCGGGTGATGGAACAAAATGTGTCACCGGCTGATGGAATGCGGGGGCCCATTGAAACACTGTCCCCTGGACCGGATGGGGGGGGCGGGTAACAATGAGACTGCAACTCTTCAGGAAACTTCTGGTGACATTGTCACACAAAAGGGGGCTCGTAGGGGCGGCCTCGCTCAGGATTTTTCACCAATGAAAACCAGAAGTGCTAGGAAAAACAAAAAGGTCACGCCGGGGGGGGGTGAGGTTGACCTGAACATGATGCAATCCCCCAAACATTCTGACACCAGGGCGCTTAGAGGAATGAAAGCCCTTGCGAGGGTTAGAAAATGATTTGCCTCTCCCTGAACATCAGAGGGGTGGGAGGCCTACCCAAACAATTGGCCTTCAAACGTTTGTTAGAAATTGTAAAACCTGATTTGGTTCTTCTCCAGGAAACGATGGTTTGTGGTGAAAAAGCCCGAATTTTTCTTAATAAAATCAAGACGGGATGGATGTGTTGCTCAGTGGATGCTGCAGGACTCTCGGGGGGTCTTCTTGCGGCTTGGAATCCTCAAGTTTTAAATCTTGTTCCTTCCCAAGTCTCACTTGGAATTCTGCTATCTGGGAACCTTTGGGGATCGGAGAAAAATATAAACATCATTAATTGTTATGGCCCATACAGTGACCGTGAAACCTTCTGGAACTTGGCTGGATCTGAAAATTTACTTAACCTGGAAAACTTGATAATAGCTGGCGACTTAAATTTTACCTGGGCCGATGGGGAGATATGGGGGGCTCTGGCAAGGAGGGACCCCCTGGGTCCTTATTTCCAGAATCTTTTCAAGGAATTTTCAATGGTCGATGTGGCTCCTCGGCCGCTGGCTCCAACATGGACAAATGGTAGAATGGGAGATAATCTGATTCAGAAACGCATAGACCGATTCTTAGTATCAGATACTTTGCTTGCAGATTGCCAGAACTATAGATCCTGGATGCAACAAATAAAAATCAGTGATCATCTCCCTATTATTCTGCAATTTGATAACGATCCCTTTTACAAAACTTTCCCTTTCAAATTCAACTCTACGTGGCTTTTTGAGTTGGATTTCTGCTCGGGGGTGCGGAACGTGTGGTTGCAGACAGATGTAACAATGGAGAGATCGGCTATGGATAAGTTGGCGGAGAAACTCAAGGTATTAAGAAACTTCTCCATAAAATGGGAGAAAGGCAAAAAAGCATCGATGAGAAAGGAATTAGCTGAGATTGAAGCAGAGGTGGAATACCTGATGAACAGAAGGGTTGATAATGAGCTAACTATGGAAGAGCTTAAAAAACTATCAACGCTGGAAAGTCAAAAAATGAAAATTCTACTGATGCATGAAGAAACCTGGAGATTGAAGAGCCGAGCAACCTGGCTAAAATCTGGAGACATGAATACTAAATTTTTTCATCATTTTGCTAACTCCCGACGGATACATAACTCAATCTGGGACCTTAATGATCATTCGGGAAGGCGGATTCGGGGGGAGGAGAACTTGATGAATGAGGCTGTTTTCCATTTCCAGGAATATTACAGGGACCCAAAAAACACTAATCTGGCTGAACAATTCAAACTTATTAAGGAATATCCACGAATGTTCAATGAAGAGGAAGGTGACAGTATATTTTTGGAAGTCACTCTGGATGAAGTGGAAAAAACTCTGCAGGGGATTGCAAAGGACAAATCCCCGGGCCCGGATGGATGGACGGTGGAGATTTTCTTACAGAATTTTGATATCATGGGGGAAGAAATAAGGTTGGTTGTGGAGGAATCGCGGAAGCTGGGGTTTGTCTCTGGGGCTATAAACTCTACATATTTGGCCCTCATACCAAAGACTTCCCATCCAAATAGCTATGATGATTTTAGACCAATTGCGCTATGCAACCTGGTCTATAAGATTATTGCTATAAGAATCAAACCGGTGCTATCTCGGCACATCTCCAAGGAACAATATGGTTTCCTAAGTGGGAGACAAATCCATGATGCCGTGGGGGTGACACAGGAAGTCTTTCATACTATTAAACAGAAAAAGATGGATGCTCTGATCCTTCAATTAGATTTGGTGAAAGCATATGACAAAGTAGATTGGAATTATCTGAGATTAATACTTATTCAGATTGGCCTGCCATGGACAGTTATGAAATGGATAATGGGCTGTATTAATTCTATCAATTATGCAATACTCATCAATGGTCTTCCTACTGTTTTTTTCAAGGCTACTCGGGGACTCCGACAGGGATGTCCACTTTCTCCCTTACTGTTTCTTCTGGTGATTGAAGGGCTTAGTTTGTCCATTCATAAAGCTCGTCAAGAAGGAAGAATTGCTGGCATCAAAGTAACACGGAATATATCTGTTTCTCATTCATTATTCGTGGATGATGTCATGCTATTTGGAATGGGTATACTTGCCGAATGGATGGAATATAAACAGATACTAGATCTTTTCTGCAGGGTTTCTGGCATGGTAATCAGTTATATGAAATCCTTCTTCTTAAAACACTCTCTGGCCGAGGATGTCCAGCAGTCAATTTGCACTCTCTTGCCGCTAAATTTCAATGAAATTGAAGCGGGTACCAAATATCTGGGTTTTTATATTAAACCTACAAACTATTTGATTAGTGATTGGTCCTGGCTAATCAGAAGATTTGAAATGAGACTTGAACACTGGAGCTATCGGCATCTTTCTTTGGGCGGCAGGCTCACTCTGGTAAAAGCCGTTCTGCAAAATTTAGGTGTATATTGGTTTTCACTTTGCAAGGTTCCACGAACCATTCTGAAACTTATAAGAAGGAAAATTTTCAGTTTTCTCTGGACTGGAGGTGGAAACTTGGAGAAATTTCATCTGATAAAATGGCAGGTTCTGGCTCGGCCATGGCATATGGGTGGCTGGAATATTAAGGATATAGAAATATTTGTAACGGCCCTCCATGCTAAAAGCCTTTGGCGAGCACTCTTTGACCTCTCGATCTGGGGTGAGATCATACGGGCCAAATACCTGCGTAACATTCCGATCCCTCGTTGGTTCCGTTTAAACCGGCCTGGAACTACGGGCATATCAAACATTTGGAACGGTCTGCTGGGTGCATTCAGGATCATTGCACAATGGATTGCATGGCTGCCTGGCAATGGAAGAGACATTCGTCTGGGCCTTGATCCTTTCATTGGTGGCCCACCGCGATACACAATTTCGATTGAACTGAGAACACATCTCAATGCTAATGGATATTTCTCCTTATCACATGCTGCTGGTAGGAGTGGGGAAGACCGTCCCCGATGGATCTCGGCTGAACAGATGGGCCTCACGGGCTCCCTGAGGCAGGAATGGGAGGATTATATCCGGCCTCTGCATCATTCTAACTTGCGTCTCTCTGATGGCGCTGACCGGATTGTATGGTCGTGGAACGTAACTGCAGGGCAGGTCACTGCTGCAATGGCATACGATGCACTTTTCTCAGAAACGCAGGTCATGATCCGATGGTGGGATAAAGCACTCTGGAAACTCGTTTTACCGCTCAAGATTAAATGTTTCATTTGGTTGGCCCTGCATAACCGGATTCTAACGTGGGACAACCTTTGTTGTCGCGGTTTTTGTGGCCCGGGTTGGTGTACTTTATGCTGTTCTGAGGGGGAAACGGTTGATCACCTCTTCACCTCTTGCTCATTCAGCAAAAATCTTTGGTCCTTTATTGCGGCCAGAGCAGGTATTACTTTTCTTTGGAACTTCAGCTCACTCAATGATTGCCTTGTAGCTTGGAATCATCTTGATCATGGGGTCAGAGAACTCCCATATTTCATGATATGGGAGGTTTGGAAGGCTCGTAATATGCACATATTTGAGAACAAGATTCCTTTTCTGGCTGGGATAGGCTTCAAAATACTTGCTGCACATCATGAATACCTCACCATCCACGGTATGGCCCGAGCTCGAGACTTTCCGGTTAGGCACCATCGTTTTGCACCCCCGGTGCTGACATTCCCATGTGGATTCTTTGACGGAGCTGCTGTTTTCAATCCTGGGGGGAGTGGTGCTGGAGCTGTTCTTCACCTTACAAATGAAATCTCCATCCACCTTTGGCTTAATCTGGGAGGTGGCACCAATACCAGGAGTGAACTATGTGCTCTTTGGTTATTACTTTATTGGGCTAAAGTACGAGATCTCTCCGACCTTGTGGTCTTTGGCGACTCCCTTTCTATCATCTCCTGGGCGAGTGGTATTACCACTCTACACAACATGATGCTTCTGCACTGGATGAAGGCGGCCAGGTTATTAATTAATGACTTTCAACACATACATTTTGCCCATGTATTTCGTGAAGTGAACTTGGAGGCGGACATGCTATCCAAACGGGCCCTTAGTGCTGCTCCCGGGACCATCATGTGGCAGGAATGGCGTGAGGACTCTTTGTTTACACAGGGCACACTTCCTCTGTCTTGGGTTTGATATTTGCTCTACTACTTTTTGTTTTATATACTGCTGTATGGTTATCATTAGCACTCCGTTTTTCTTACATATACTTTTAGTTCTTTGTGCAGATATCTCATAGAGGATGTGGCCAACCTCTCGTTGGACATTTTGTATGCTTCCTCTATTTGCGGCTATATATTCGGCATTATGACCTATGTAGGCTTGTCACTGTTGGTTATTTTTTGCTTTTGACAGCCTGTACTGTTTTTTCATATCATACTTTTTTGGTGGGACTCTCAGTTATATTATTGGGTTAGTTGAACCTGTTTCTCCTCCGGGAGGGGTTCATGTTGTTATGTTGTGAACATATTGCTCCACTTTGTTTTTCCTCGTGGATTTGATGGTATTAGGGCCATCGTTTTTAGGCATGATTCTGCTGCATGGCTGGGCAGCGATGTGATATATGTTCATCTGACAGTTGGCACTATTTACTATTTCATATATTAATAGTAAGTTATATTTTTCTGTGAAAAAAGAGCCTAAATGAAGCAAGCAAAAAGTATTTAGCACTTCAAAACAAAGAGCCTAAATGAAATAAAGTAATGCGGGGATAGGCTTTTGCCTCCATCGGTGTAGTGGAAGAGAGGGAGGGTAAAAGTCTTGGAACTGTCTATATTAATAGATGGCGGGGTTTTCTTCTTAGTTCGAACCAAATCTTCTGCTCAACTATCAACTATCTTCTTCCAAACAAATCTTCTACTCAACTATCAGCTATCTTCTGCACGATTCTGAGTTTGGAAAAAAACAATCGAAGGGTGCCTTTTGTTGGAAGAGAGGCAGTTTTTATAAGAAGCAGGCGAAAATGAGTGGCACCGTGACAACCAATGGCGCGGTTTCGATTCCGGCCAGTGTTGGATGAGGAGATATACGTAATGCTAAAGGAATGTAATATGGATCCCAATGAGACGGCTCAACAGCTGCTCTCTCAAGATCCTTTCCATGACGTTAAGAGAAAGCAAGACAAGCATAAAGAGCAAAATGCAAACACCAGAAATTCTGGACATACTAGGTGCACTGATACCACTGTGAGAGAATAACTCCCTGATGCATTCTATTGATCAAAATCATTGATTTATACATTAGGTGTGACTATTGGATTTCATTTTCCAACATGCCCTTTGGATTCTTTTGGAGATTATTCATCTTCTTGAAAGCTATTTCTACTATTTTTACAAAGTAATTTAGTGGAACTGGAACCATAATCCTAGGAATCCCCTAGGATTAGGCTTCCAACATTTAGCATGGAAAAAACTTAAATTATTATATAATTTCATATATATTATATACTCACATCATTATGGAGTACATTTTATTTTAATAATTCATTATGGAGTACATTTTATTTTAATAATTGAACCAATTTTTATTATATTTTATATGTGTTATTATATACTACCACCAAAGCAATGTATACATTCGTCTAAATGTTTGATGATTTTGTTTGGTCACTTTGACATTATTTTGATGGAATCCACTTAAAAATTTAAGATTTTGAAGAGTAATGTTTAAACTTGTTTAATTTGGCTGTTCTGGGATATTTGAGGAAGTTGAATCCACTTATGCATCCAAAAACATGATATAAAAACCACAAAATTCATATTTTAGAAAAAACAAAATCGATAAAAAACTTATCAACTAACAAAATCATCAAATGTTTAAACCTACACCAATATATATCATTCTAGTTTAACCTTAAATGAATAATAAAATGTTTTTTACCTTTTAAAATATTTATTTTTATATATGTCGTCTTAGCTCAGCTGGTAAAGCGCATGGCTTTTTACCGCGTGGTCGTGGGTTCGATTCCCACAGACGCCGTTGATGATATTTGCAAGAAACAAATCTTGCGAAACTGATATATAAAATGAAGCGACGCCGTTGATGATATTTGCAAGAAACAAATCTTGCGAAACTGATATATAAAATGAAGCGAAGTTTAAATATGTGGCAATTTTTAGTTGGGATCAAGGGTGTAAGATTTAGGTAAGGGAGGGAACTATCTTCAACGCTCTATGGCAAGGGAAAATGGGGGGCACCAGAGTGTAAACAAGGATAGCACAAAGACTGGCTTCCCTCCTCTCACAATATTTGCAAACAAAAATAAATTCTTTGCCAGCATCCACCAGTGGTACCTCTATCATAGCCAATGGGTTGTCAGAAGATGCACGTCCTCCACAAAACCAGGCAGGGATCTTGAGTCCTGCTGCTGGACCAAAATCGATGGCCGATGTCCTGCAACAATCACCGACTCGACCCCCAGGTGCACCTGTTTCAACTTCTGTAACAGTGCAAGGACAACCAATAGCCGGTTTTCAGCAGTATGTTGACTCTGTCACTCGCAAAACTGTTTCAGGAGTCTATTCGTCATCATCAGGTCCTGTGCTGGTGCCAAAACTGAATTCTCGTGTTTCAGGCGCTGTTGGAACAATCAAACGTGATGTTGGGACTGCTGGTGCCGAACGTGTAGCTGTTGAGCACGCTACTGGTTCTGTCAATAACAAGCTTCTCAAATAATTTGCAGAGAACACAATCTGACATATCTCATGCAGTTGATTCAGAATTGAAGGTATCCGAAAATGAAATTTCTGGTTCAACAAATGTACATTCCTTTTCAAAGGAGCGTGTTGCAAGCAAGTCTTAAACAAAAGAACATCCGCAGATATCCACTTCAGCCCCAGCAGGATATTCAATGAGAAAATCTTCAGTTATCGCTAATAACTACATGAGGCCTCGGAACCTTATCGGCTCTCAGAAAGTAGTAGGACCTAACAAGGAATGGAAGTCAAAGCCAACAAATCAAAATGTGGTATCTAATCCTCTAATAATTGGAACTTCCACTGTTAGCGACAATACGTCTGAAGTTAGCAGGTCACCTTCTCCAGTTGCAAAATCAACTTTGGAAAACAGACCTTCCAAACTGCATAACATGTATATATTTTTCAACCTAATAGCATAACATGTATATATTTTTCATGATGAATGCCCTATGTTTTAAGCGCAAATTTAGATAGAGTTTAGGAGACTTTTTTTCTTCTTCTTTCATTTCTTCCCTAATCACGAAGAGTGTAGGAAAGAACAACCATGTACTTATTGGCATCATTCATTTCCCAAAATCTTTAGTATGAAAAGTGAAGAAAAAAAATCAGTTTTTTTTGTTTGTCTAATGTTGTTTTGTTTTGTTTGCAGGAAAAAAAATTAGTTTTCATAGATTGTAATATTGCATTTTACGTGAACATGGCATATGAGTTAATGTACTTATTTTTCTCTCTCATGTAATGTCATAAAACGGTTAATTTAAAGGGAATGTTTCATTTTACATGAACGTGCTACACATGCATTGCTATTTTGGGTTTTTATTATGCTATGTTGCTTTTTAGATGATTGATGAATTTTGAATTATTATATTAAGATATTTCATAGATGTTGAGGGTATAATTGTTTGAACTGCAATTTGGGTTTTGACAACTAAATTATAAAGATATCCTTACCCCTAATTTATGCTCAACAATATGCTTAAATCAACAAGATCAACCCTTGGTAAATTTCATTATGTTGCCTTTAAAATATTTAGAATATGAGGTGATGGGATGATGATAAATACATATAAATTGATATATTGAATTTTAATTTTTCTTTCATCCTAAACTTAAATATGATGGTTCAATAGTGAGGCGTGCTCCATGTCGTAGGAATCTAATATTTTCTTGAAGATTCACATCCATCACTTACTCATCTCAAACAACTTTCCTAACTTCAATTTCCATCCAAGCATATTATTATCTATTTGTTAGATACTTTTACATACTTTACTAGTTTAGAAAGCAAGACTTTAAGTCTTCAAGCATGATTTAGCATTCTTTCCCTTTTAGTTTGTTCAAGCTTAATTTTATTTGTTCTCTCTATCTATAAAAGAGAAGAAGTATACCAGTGGTGTTCTACAGGCTTACATGGTCAGTAGATATGAAGATTCAATTAGTATACTAGTTATCACCCCATGTTACAAAATCTATGCTAATGAGAATATTAAATTTGCACGACAAATGCAAATTCCTTTACGTAAGGGATGTGCTTCAATATCAATATATATGAAATGGTAAATTGCGTTTGAAAGAACTCTCTCTCTTCAATAAAATGTACATGAGTAGGATGGAAAACACTATGTATAAGCTCTGCAATATTTCCTCTGCTAGTAGATACTCAAAAACCAACAATTTCTCCCCCATTGAACTGGAACAAAAAAACTAGGACATGAACTCGAGACGATTGTGCCTAACGTACCCCAATACGGGAACTGCATCGAGGAAATCATAGGGCCTCCTAATACAACTATCCATGAGATGCCTCAATGCTATCATCCCACCATCAGCGAGGAATCTAGTTTTGTACACAATCCCATTACTTAATCTCCCAACACTTCTCTTCTCCACTAGCATTCAAAATATCATCAGTTTCAACTTCTCACACCCCTCAAACTATATCAGTTGTTCAATCCGATTCCCCATTCCACCTTTGCCTGTAGAAAAGAGAGGGTTTTATCATAGAGTGCTCTATCGGAGGAATCCCAACATGAATATTACACCCGTAGATCCAAATACAATCCATATATTGAATCCCATCATCACATATAACAGTCAAAGTTAGAGATTTTGAGTTGAGCCTGTAAATCTTTGCATTAGATCAGAGCTTATATATAACTGAATTTTCATTAACTTCTATATGCTTACATTAGATGAACGCCTATTATAATTATTTGTGTGCTTATTCCACACATAGAACCACCCTTTGTAATGTCCCTTAAAATAACAAAAAAAAAAAAAAAAAAATTGATACTAGCTTAAACTGATAAGGAGATATGATGAACACTAACTTCATAACTGTCAAGTACTTATTGTATCGATTTCTAATTCTCACTCTTTGGAATGTCTTAGCTTCAAGTATCATGGTTTGCTGGTTATATGCTTCTACCATTTTGGGGAAGTATGTCTAAAATTGTTTTGGATGTGTAAACTGTCGCATGTGTACCAATTTGTAAATGCTATAAAATGAATCTCCGTCTTATGGCTGTAAAGGTTTGAATGCAGATGTATTAAAGTTTCAATGGTAATTCAGGTGACTTGGATCCTTTAATGGTGGTAGTTGATGCTCTTTATGAGATACTTGGTCTTTGAAATGGAAAGGTACCCTAACAGGGCTGCCGAGAGGTAGGGATATGAGTTGGAGACTCCGGAATTACTTAGCAATTCTTGCTAACACAACCATTTGTTTCGGGTTTGTAGGTATACATTATGAGGCATCTATCAAGAATGCCTACTCCACCCTTCTAGCCATTATTTTAAGTTGCAAGTGAGATAGCTTTGAAGATGATACTTTTATACTAGTCCCAACTGGGTTTACGATACTTGCGTAACTTAACTACTTGTTTGAATTTTGTAAATATTTAATGGCACAAAGGAGAGTTTGGGGTCATTGTAATGTTTCATTGTGATCTATATTGTTGTGGATTCGAATGGTTCTAAAACTATAGAGTAATGGGTCACTCTTCGACTTAGTGGTAGTTGGTAGTGGCATTGAATGCCTCCCTGCGAAATCACATGGCCACGCTGCCAGCTGTGAGGGGGTTTTACCCTAGGGTTCTACACCAACGAAGAGAATTTTCATGGTTTGCTTTTCTTTTCTACTGTGGATCCAATGAGGTTTTCTCTGCTGACCTGAGCCGTGGCCCATGGTCAGCATTCCATTGGGAAAAATAACGATGGCGACTACAAACGCTCGAAGGTAAATCCTCCCAGGCTTAAATTCTATGCTTCTGCTATTACACAATAGGTTTTTTGTGGTATATCATTCAGAGTCCTGACTTGTTTGACCTGATTGGAATGCAAGTACTGATGGGCATTTCTTTTATGTGTGATCATGGCATAGAGATGGCGACATTGGACAATGGTAAGTCCAGAATTTTCCAACTCATAGCTCCTCCTTTTGCCCCTGTGGGGATTACTGTTGATGTCTAATTATTTGGGAACCTGTGAACTTAGTTGAGTTCATGTTGGCACATTTCGTGTTCCTGGGAGTTGCCATTTCGCTGGACTGTTATGTGAATATGTACTATTGGTCGTTGCAGACTCTAGAGGATTCTAATATGGGAATTTGGCTATCTTCCTCTGTGTTTGATTTTGATTGAACTTCTGTTTAATAATTATGAGGGTTTGATACCCTATCTAGCACTTTGCGTTTTATATGGTTATGGGGTTTGTACTCAGTCGTAACACTATCTGCATTCTTTTTTGGAAAAGAACTTGTATTTAACCTAATGAAGGGGATGTATAAATATTTCTACATTTTCAAGTTAATGTTACTCTACTCTGTGGTCTTCTCTATTGATGGCTTCATGTTTTTAAATTAAGATGGGTAGAGTTCTGTTTGTTGGAAAAGAATGATGGGATGGGGTGAAACGTAATCTTGTATTTGTTCTATCTATAAATTTGAAGAGCCCTGGGTTCTTACTTCTGCATTTTCTGTTTATTTATTAGAAAGACAAAAAGGATCTTTTAATGAGTGTAGTGGGAATCGATCCCTGTATCAGTCGGTGGTTGACTTCTCTGTAGAATCGTGTATTGTTTTCTATAGGATGAGATGGGATTGGGAATCATTCCCTTTACCATCGTTTTGTGAAATTCTTTGTAATAATACCAAGTAGGGTTTTCTATGTAATGAGATGGGTGTGGGAAATCGATCCCTGTACCATCATTTGGTGAAATATTTTGTAATGTCATATATGAATTTGCTTGATGGAACAGTTTAACCCTTCTGTGTTTTAAATAGAAATTCATAACCCTAGTTTCTCTTTAGTCTGACCCTTTAGAGGGTATGGGTTGGAGTTCGATCTCATGATTCATGAAATGTTATGTTAAGGCAATCTGAATGCTGTGGACTATTTGATTTCTTGAAATGAAACGTATTGGGTTTTAAATCAAAAGTTTGGGTTGTAGGAATGAAAAGTATGATACTAAGTTGTAAAACATGAGACCTGGAAATTACTTGATGCATTTGAATCTTGGTAATGCATTGACTGTGTGCTATCATGATAGTGGTTGAAAATCGTTGGAAAAGAAAGTTTCTGATCCATACTATAACATGTTTCTTCTGCCTAGTACTACAATATTTGATAGTTTCAAGGGTAGTATTGCTGAAAGTGTCGATGTCTGTTTGTTCTATTTCTATTTGATAATGGTTTCGAAAATGGAAGTACTAATAATGTAAAGGAACTAGCATGCTTAAATGGGTCCTTGTATTGTGAATAAGAAATACGATTTTGACAGCAAATAGCTACCTAAGCAATAAATTATAAATATGATTTTGACAGCAAAGAGCTACCTCAAGTAATAAATTATAAATACCCTAGACTAGAAGATAATATACGTTGTCTAGCAAAGCCTAGCTTGGCTAGCCCTGTTAGACTCTGCACTGAGTTCTGGGAAGAACCTTGACTTCCAATAATGAGGACATTTTGTAATGAAAACAATGCTGTAGTATCTAATTTTTGTAGAAGAAATATTAATTGTTCCATACTTGGCTGCTTGAGCACATGGTCCCTTCCAGTACAAGCCTAACCACTTGGCACTTTAAATACTCCCTATAGCAACCTGCACACTCAACAATAGTTAAAGTAGAGCCTGTTGTATCTTTTCTGACCTGTTAGAATGTTTTCCTTGGGCTAGATGAGTTTGGGGCTACCATGTTCCTCTCAACCTTGACCCCTGAACTGTTCCCGTTTCTATCTAGATCCCGCCGAGCTTGGCTACAACATGCAATGAAAGGTAGAGGCCCTAAATCCACTTCTGGTTCAGTCTGAGAATGTTTAGGTAAGGCTGCTTCAACTTCTTCGAGTAGACTAGTCTTTCTTAGACTACCATAAGAGAATGATAATCACCAAGAATGATAGATGATCCCCAAAACTTGGGATCTTCCCTCTTTAAATAGGGAAATCTTGAATTAGGACTATTGAAGTAATTAATTTCTTTAAATTCAATAATTAATAATTAAAAGATATTATTTAATTAAATATCTAGTCCTCTTGAACTAGGAATTTTCCAACTGTTTGACTATAAGTCATTTTGATTTATGTTCTTAATAATAACAATAATTATACTAATAATTATTATTATATTAAATATATTTCACTTAACTATTAATACATCATTTAAAATATTAGATAATGCATAAATCAGATATACTAATTATATCGCATAATTAAATAATAACACTTTTATTATTTAAAGCTCCTAATAATAATAATAATAATAATAATAATATTAAAAATAACTTGGAGGCCTTTATTCAGATTAGTCGTAAAAGACTACTGGTAATTATCTTTTATTTAGTTATGTGTCATCACATGACACTCTTTTCTTTTTAACTTTTAGGGGCACGGTCCACTTCTTTTGGACAATTGTGGTCAGCTTGGTTAGCTACCTCTAGTCTCTCTCTTTGCATGTCGGGTTCCCTCTTTTAACATGGTATCTCTCATAGTAGGTGATGATGGATATAAAGATGAATCATTTAGTCAAATTAAATAAATGTGATAAAAGTTCTCTTCAGATTCTTTCCGACTCAACACTTTGAAACTCTGTAACCCCGAGTGCTCTTCAGACACATTTAACTCAACACTCTCACCAGGGCATTACTCTAGTGCAATTCCAGAGTCCCTACTCAACACTAGTGCTAGAATGTGGTTGTGAGGCACATCTAGAACATTTAAGTTGCCTTGGATCCGGTATTCGTTTATCAATTTTGGAGTGCTCCAAGGCTTATGCCCAACACTCTATGTACATCGGGGCTTATTCCCAGTACATCATATTTCCTCTAGGTACATCGGGGATTTTTCCCAATACGTAGGTAATCTGTGTGTTTCTGAGTCCACACTCAACACACCATATAAGTCAATTATGTTATTCACATCACTGCAGAGTATGTAAGAAAAGGTCATTTTAGTATATTAGGGTTTTGTGCCCACATCATGTGGTAAAAACATAAATAAGAACATTGGGGCTTCCTTTCCCAGTATATAATCAAATAATGAGATTCAGTGACGTTGCATGCCCAATATGTCAGTCTACGAAATAATAAATCATATATGTTGGGGCCGTGGCCCAATATAACATCATAAAATAGTCAGTCCAAAATTCGGGATATTACATCCCTCCCCGCTTAGAAGAACACCATCCTGGTGTTTCTAGGGACTAGGAATGAGGTCATGAAACAAGGCGGGCTATGCCTCTTTCATGGTGGCCTCATTCTCCCAAGTAGCCTCATCTCGTCCAAAGTGCCTCCATTGCACTTTTAGCTAAGTAATGGTCCTCCTCCTAAGCTGTACCTCTCTCTTGTCGAGAATGTGGAGGGGTTCTTGCATGAAATCCCCTTCGGGTTCCACCTGTAATAAGGACCAATCAATACCATGTTTAGTATCGTATACATTTTTCTTTAATAATGAAGCATGAAAAACATTATGAACTTTTATATGCGCTCGTAAGGCCAACTCATAAGCTAATAGGCCCTTCTTTGCTAGTATTTCAAAAGGTCGACAAAATCTTGGGGCTAGTTTGCTGCAACATCCCAAGCTCAATGAGCTTCGGTTTGATTTTATTTTTAGGAATACATGTTCGCCGACTTAATAGTCCTTGTCCTTTCTTTTCTTGTCCGCATAACTCTTTTGGTGGTCTTGAGCTTCTTTTAAGTTTAGTTGCACCTTGGAGACTAGCTATTCCAAGTCCTTTAATAGGTCGGGTCCTAACATAATTTTGTATACTGGACTATCCCAAGTCACGGGAGTCCGACATTTCCTATCGTAAAGTACTTCAAAAGGACTCATTTTGGCCAAGGTTTGATAACCATTGTTGTATGAAAACTCTGCTAGGTGCAAATAATCTTCCCACTTGGTGGGGTTATTCATGACATATATCCTCAACATGTCCTCGAGGATCTGGTTTACTTGTTCCGTCTGTCCGTCGGTCTGGGGGTGGTACACGGTATTGAATTGTAATTGGGTTTCCAGACCAGAGAATAATGCTCTCCAGAAGTTGCTAGTGAACTTCATGTCTCCATCGGAAATGATTTCTTTGGGTATGCTGTGCAATCGAAAGATCTCCTTTAAGAATATTTCCGCGATGTGAATTGCTTTGTAGGTAGATTTCACCGGTATAAAGTGGGATGTTTTAGACAGCTTGTCTACCACTACAAAGATGGAGTCATTTAGTTTCTTACTCTTGGGTAAGCCTGTAATTAATTCCATACTTATTACCTCCCATTTCCATTCTGGAATGGGTAAGGGCTGAATTAGTGCGGAGGGGTGTTGGTATTTTGCTTTAACCAATAGGCATTCCTGACATTTCGCGATGAACATTGCGATGTCAGTTTTCATTTTAGGCCAGAAGTAATGTTTCTTTATGAGCAATATCATCTTTTGATATCTAGGGTGTCCTAAATAAGGTTTCTAGTGAAACTTGGTGAGAATGTTTGATCTAATGTCTCCACTCTCTGGGACGTAAAGTCGGTCTTTCGACCACAGTAATCCTGTTTCGTCTATCTTATATTCCCTCTGTTGTTGGAAAAGTCTATCTACTTGGATCTTTGCAGGGATTTCCATATAATAACGGTCACTCTTACATGCCATTCGAATTCTATGGTGTAAGTCGGAGTTGGTTTGGCTTACTGTGACCTCGTAAAGCATATGTACTCGACAGCTTAAGGCATCTGCAATCTTTGTTTCCTTGCCTTTTATATTCTTTACTTCGAAATGGTATTCACTAAGGAAGGCTAGCTACCTGGCCTGCCTGACATTTAGATCAGGTTGGTCGAAGAGATATTTCAAGCTCATGTTATCAGTCATTAATAGAATTTTCTTTCCCATGAGATAATGTCTCCACATCTTCATAGCATGGATGATCGCGGCTAGTTTGAGGTCATGAGTAGGGTAGTTTTGCTAATGTTTTTCTAGTTCGCTCAATTCATAACATATGGAAAAATTGTCTTGCACAAGGAATCCCCCGAGTCCTTGCTTGCTTGCATCCATGCAAACGACAAAGTCCCCATTGGGATCCGCAATACACAAAATCAATGCACTAATGAGTAGTTGCTTCAACTTTTGAAAGCTTTCTTCACACTTATCTATCCAGATAAACTTGTTGGCCTTTTTCTGCAAGGCAGTCATGGGACATGCAATCCGTGAGAATTTCTCAATGAACTTCCAGTAGTAGCTGGCTAGTACTAAGAATGACCTTATGTTGAATACGCAAGTAGGGGTGGGCCATTCTTTGATAGCTTTGACTTTTTCAGGGTCGACGGCTATTCCCTTCTCGGAAATGATATGTCCTAAGTATTGAATCTGAGGTTTGTAGAAATCTCACTTACTAAACTTAGCGTAAATCTCGTGTTCTCTTAGTATCTTTAAAACAATTCGAAGGTGCTCCTCATGTTCTATCTCATTCTTAGAGTAGATCAAAATGTCGTCAATAAAGACTAGAATGAATTTATCGAGGTATTTACTAAAGATACTATTCATCATGCACATAAAGTTGGCCGGTGCATTCATCAACCCAAAGGGCATGACTACGAACTTGTAGTGGCCATAACGAGTTCAAAATGCAGTCTTGTTGATATCCTCATCACGGATCCTTACCTGATGGTATCTATATCGTAAGTCAATCTTCAAGAAAATCTTTGCCCCTCCGACTTGGTCAAACAAGTTGTCGATCCTAGGAAGTGGGTAGCGGTTCTTAATGGTCATCTTGTTGAGTTGGCGGTAATCAATGCACATCCGCATCGTGCCATCTTTCTTCTTGATGAAGAGTATCGGTGCCCCCCAAGGGGACACACTAGGTCGAATGTATCCTTTGTCAATTAGTTCGTGTAACTGCAGTTTGAGCTCCACCAGTTCTGGTGTGCTCATGCGGTATGGGGATTTAGAAGCTGGTACGGACCCAGGTGTCAGTTCGATAGAAAAGTCTAAGTCTCGTTTAGGCGGTAATCCTGGAATTTATTCGAGAAATACATCCTTGAATTCTACGAGGACTGGAAAGTCTTTAATCTTTTGTTCCCTACCAGTTTCTATGTTTTAAATATTTACGGCAAAGAGTTTGCAACCTTTTCTGATACATTTGTTTGCTTGTAAGGCAGAGATCTATCTTACCGACACTTTCTTAGGGATACCCTGAGTTGTCTTCTGAATCCCTTGGTCATCCCTGCAGAGTAAGGATTTTTTTAAGAAATCTAGGAGGACATGGTGTTCTTCCAACCAATCCATACTGATGAGTAAGTGATACGACCCTAGGGGTAGAATGTTTAAATCCAACCTAGTTTGAAAACCATTTAAGTTTATCCCGCAAGTTTTAACTAAATTGGAGATGTTTGGATTGGTACCGGTAGCTATTTGTACCAGCCACGGTTTCTCATGAGGTTCTTGGTTCAACTTGCAAGTGTCCACTATCTTAGGGGAGATATAACTTCGACAAGCGCTGGGGTCTATTAAAACTGAAACTGTAGTGTCAGAGATCTTTCCCTCTAATTCCACCATGGTGGCTTGGTGATCTACCTATCGACCGTCGAGAGAGGCATAAATCCTTGGTGTCTTTTCCATGTCTCCTATGGTAGTCTCTATTTGGATGTTGTGTTAAAATCCATCCCTTTTGCTGGGGTAGTCTCCGTAGTAGTGGAGCCCTTGGAATTTCTAGCAAGAAACGGTTGGTGGGACAGTTTTGGTCCCTTTGTTGAATGCTGGCCTGTTGACATGTGGTGGGGGTGCACTTGGCCATGCTTGAGGTCGGTTGAAGCCTCTGTTAGGTTGAAAACTGTTGTTGTGTTTTTGGAAGGGTGGAGGTCTAGAACATGGTTTGCGGTTGTCCGAGAAGGTTCTGAACCTATCTCTATTTCGGTTGATGTTGTCATTTCTTTGCTTCCCACGCTCGTAGCGCAACCTTGCTTTATGTAAGGTTCTGTCAAGGGTTTTGGGCATGTCAAACTCTATCTTTTCTCTAAAGTTTGGTGGCAGCCCTCCCAAGAACTGTTGTATTTTGACCTTTTCGTCTTTGATTTAAGGAACATAGTGTAGAAAGTCTAAGAATCGGTTTATGAAAGCTTCCATAGTGAGGGAGCCCATCTTTATCTCATGGAATTCTTTTATTTTTTTGTCAAAGAATATTTCAGGAATATACTTGTCCTGGAATATTCTGCTGAAAGAATCCCAGGTTATGTCTCTTAATTCTTGTCCTTTGGTGTGTTTCAAGTCCCGCCACCATTTGGCAGATTTACCATTTAGGTTGTATATGGCGAGTCGGGCTTGCATTTCGGAGGAGTAGTTATGAACTTTGAAGTATTTTTTCATTTCGAGTAGCCACTGTTCAAACTTCTCCCCAGAGTTGATTTCTCCGTCATAAGTTGGGGCTCTTATCTTCCTAAACTCCCCTTGCAGACTGTCGTCACTCTTCCTCATTTTCTTGCAAGGAGTTGGTGAACCCTCATCGTTGGAAGAGCTCTTACAATCTCTTTCCATTGATTTAGGTATGTGTTCTCCCTGCTCTTCTCCCTTAGGGCTGGAAGTCTTTTCTATATGACTGTCCCACTTTCTGGAGGTGTTGGCTGAGAGTGTGGGCTGTCCAAAAGGGTTAGCCTTTGTTAAGTTCTGAAGTAGTACCTCATTTATGGCCTGTTGTTATCTTCTTTCCTGCATATTTTCATCTTGGAAGCATCGGAACTTTGCCTGCAGTTTTTTGCATAGAGTGTCTCCAACCTGAGTTTAGTTCGACCACCACCTCTTGCTCTCGGGGTGCTGAGTCCAGATTTCCATGAATGCTGCTACCCTATTCTTCATTCATTTTTTTTCCAGACAATGTTTGTACTTGAAATGTTATATAAGTATAGAGAACAAAAAATTATGTTAGTTTATTCATAAAACAAAATAGAATGTCAATGTATGTTTCTGTTTGTTATGTATTTGCAGCGGATGTTTGTAATGAGCCCAATAGGTCACTTAGTTTTGTAACTGGGCTCTGATACCACTTGTAATATCCCTTAAAATAACAAAAAAAAAATTATGATACTAGCTTAAACTGATAAGGAGATATAATGAACACTAACTTCATAACTGTCAAGTACTTATTGTATCGATTTCGAATTCTCACTCTTTGAAATGTCTTAGCTTCAAGTATCATGGTTTGCTGGTTATATGCTTCTTCCATTTTGTGGAAGTATTTCTAAAATGGTTTTGGATGTGTAAACTGTCGCATGTGTACCAATTTGTGATTGCTATAAAATGAATCTTCGTCTTATGGCTGTAAAGGTTTGAATGCATATGTATTAAAGTTTTAATGGTAATTCAGGTGACTTGGATCCTTTAATGGTGGCGGTTGATGCTCTTGATGAGATACTTGGTCTTTGAAATGTCAAGGTACCCTAACACGGCTGCCGAGAGGTAGGGATATGAATTGGAGACTCCGGACTTACTTAGCATTTCTTGCTGACACAACCATTTGTTTCGGGTTTGCAAGTATACTTTCTGAGTAATCTATCAAGAATGCCTACTACACCCTTCTAGCCATTATGTTAAGTTGCATGTGAGATAGCTTTTAAGTTGATACTTTTATACTAGTCCCAATTGGGTTTGCGATACTTGCGTAACTTCACTACTTGTTTGAATTTTGTAAATATTTAATGGCACAAAGGAGAGTTTGGGGTGATTGTAATGTTTCATTGTGATCTATATTGTTGTGGATTCGAATGGTCCTAAAAATATATAGTAATGGGTCACTCTTCAACTTAGTGGTAGTTGTCAGTGGCATTGAATGCCTCCCTGTGAAAGCACATGGCCACGCTGCCAGCTATGAGGGGGTTTTACCGTAGGGTTCTACACCAATGAAGAGCATTTTCATGGTTTGCTTTTCCTATCTACTGTGGATGCGATGAGGCTTTCTCTACTAACCTGAGCTGTGGCTCATGGTAAGCATTCCATTGGGAAAAATAACGATGGTGACTACAAACTCTCGAAGGTAAATCCTCCCAGGCTTAAATTCTACGCTTCTATTATTGCAAGATAGGTGTTTTGTCGTAGATCATTCAGTGTCCTGACTTGTTTGAAGTGATTGGAATGCAAGTGATGATGGGAATTTCTTTTCTATATGATCATGGCATAGAGATGGCAACATTGGACAATGGTAAGTCCATAATTTGCCAACTGATAACTCGTCCTTCCGACCCTGTGGAGATTACTGTTGATGTGTAATTATTTGGGAACCTTTGAACTTAGTTGAGTTCATGTCGGCACATTTCGTGTTCGTGGGAGTCCCCATTTCACTAGACTATTATGTGAATATGTACTATTGGTCGTTACAGACTCTAGAGGATTCTAATATGGGAATTTGGCTATCTTCCTCTGTGTTTGATTTTGATTGAACTTCTATTTAATAATTATGAGTGTTTGATACCCTATCTAACACTATGCGTTTTATATGGTTATGGGGTTTTTACTCAGTCATAACACTATTTGCATTCTCTTTTGGAAAAGAACTTGTATTTAACCTAATGAATGGGATGCATAAAAATTTCAATGTTTTCAAGATAATGTTACTCTACTCTGTGGTCTGCTTTGTTGATGGCTTCGTGTTTTTAATGAAGATGGGTAGAGTTCTGTTAGTTGGAAAAGAATGATGGGATGGGGGGAAACGTAACCCTATAATTGTTCTATCTATAAATTTGAAGATCCCTGGGTTCTTAATTTTGTGTTTTTTGTTTATTTGATAGAAAGACAAAAAGGATCTTTTAATGAGTGTAGTGGGAATCGATCCCTGTATCAGTCGGTGGTTGAATTCTCTGTAGTATCGTGTATTGTTTGTTGTAGGATGAGATGGGATAGGGAATGATTCCCTGTACCATCATTTTGTGAAATTCTTTGTAATGAGATGGGTGTGGGAAATCAATCCTTGTACGATCGTTTAGTGAAATATTTTGTAATGTCGTATATGAATTTGCATGATGGAACAGTTTAACCCTTCTGTGTTTTAAATGGAAATTCGTAACCCTAGCTTCTATTTAGTCTGACTCTTTATAGGGTATGGTCACGGGGGGTTCACTAGTGAGGCAATATCATATCACGTCCATTCATATTGGGGGGTTGAATACTCTTAAAAACCTCAAAAATATATTGCCCCGTATTAAGGGGTCAAGGGGTTTTTTTTATTTGACATAGCAATATATTTATTGGGGGTTATTTTATTTGGGAGTGTTGAGGAATAACCTCCAAATCGTGGGATGGATTCATACGTCCAAATCACGGGCTCAATTCATACCCACCTAAGACTTAAGGACCTTCCATTTTTATTTGATATTGCTTATGATCCTAAGTTTTGAATAAATTTGATAATAGTGTACCAATGATAATATCGATGGAAATCTCTTTGGATTATTGTCCTTGAGCAATGTAACATCCCGATAATTTCATAAAAAAAATTTAAAAAATTATACCAGCATTAAATGTTAAAATTGTGATTGCGGAAGTAATAAATGCTTGTTAAGGCAGTATTAAATAATAAATTCATTAATGTATATAACAATTTAACTATTATGTCCTTTTAACTAATGATGCTTTAAGACAGTGATGTGTCTTACCTCCATAAAAATGATTACGACACTAATTTGTTTGTAGTTGTAATAACTGAAATTTCAAAACAATATAAGACGAAGTTCTCCTTGACAAGGTACTGACAGTTTTAATTTAGGGATGGTGATTAAAGGGTTCCTGCGAGGTGCCCCGAGACTTACTTAGCTAATTAGCTAAAGCATTTGTACCTGTCCTTCTTGCGAATATTCGTAGGTAAGGATAACAATGACAAAACAATGTTTAAGAGTATTTATATTTTCCAATTAGTCGTTTTATTTGGTTAAAGAAATTATAAGTACCTCCTTGTTTCAGGTATGGAATTCTATCCAAGTTCTAAATATATTATTTCGAAAAAAAATACAAGTTGCAGAAGTTAATAATATTTAAACAGGGTTCAAAAGTACATTATCTTGGTAAAAATATCTATGCTTAAAAATCTTAAGATTAATTACTAGATTTCAAGAATGAATTGCTAATATGATTATGCCAATATTTTCCAATTCATGAAACCTTTTACTACCAGGTGAAACGATTGATGGACAAATTCAATTTGAACTTTATTCCTTTATTATAACATCAAGTTTCACTTACTATTTCAATGCTTGGTATTTTATTTAAGATAACTATGGTAGCTTCTACTTTCTCCATTTATAATTTATATATATATGGATATAGTCTTGATATTTATAAAGTCAAAATCATATTTTATTTAAGAACATAATACAATATAAGTGTGGACCCTTTTTAACTATAGGGTGAACCATTCTAATGTGATATTGGTGCATTATTATAATAAACAACTTTTATATGGTTTATTGTAATAATATTACAATGTACCGATACTATTTTCTAACCTAAGTTCTAACTATCTAAATCTTATATGCATGCGATTATTACCAATACAAACTTTTGATTTATGTAATCATGCATTCGATGGTTAATACTATAGCGATGAAGCGATATACAATGCAATCCTGACCTTACTCTATGTATTGATAATGAACGACATTACACCAAGCATTAAATACGACACTGGTAAGGAAGTGACGGTTATTAATATCGTTGATGCATCGATCTGACAGGTTGATGGTGTCTCGTCCAAACATTAATGGTTCTGAACCAACTCTTTAGTGGAGTGTAATGTTGTCTATCCACGTTGTCAAACCATGTGAAGGATGGTTAAAATGTGACTCACGAAATCGAACTATGCGTAGTGAACAAGCAGCTCTCCTCCGAACTGTACATGGGATTGACTCCTTGGCATGCAGCTTGGCATTGTCGTAGCTGTTACAATAAATGAGGTATTTATGTTATGGTTTCCCGATTCTCAAAGCATCAGGCTGTCACCTTCTCGCTCGTCGATCACAATAGATCTGGGTCGTTGAATGATAAACCCTAAATTCTCGTTGTAAGTGATGCTGGAGGGTTTCTCAGTCTTCACTTTCACGTTTTGGAGTTAGAGTGTGAGGCCGACACGCTGCTAAAACTTAGGGTTAACAAGTTTGCTTGGAGTTTGGAACCTGCGACCTCTGCGTTATTTTAATGGTGTTTTGCATACCTGTAAGTGAATGCTCAATAGTTGATACCACGACCTTGGTGTGGTTTCTATTTCAGGGTGAAAGTCTATTTTTACAGTGCTGGGGTTGGATCTTTGGCCTTTCCACTCAAGGTCATACGTCTCTATGTTCCATCATTGAAATTTGAGTTTTCATAAATCCTTTATTTTGATTCATTCTAATTTATTTAGATGTATGTTTCACTTGCAGGGTCAATCAAAGGTCTAACATCCAAGCTTGCTGTACAAATGAACGTCGAGGACTCCGCTGTCCTGGTAAGTCTCGGGTTCATCCACAACCCTGCACTCGTCGGAAGTTAAAACGTTCTGCTCAGTAAAAGAGTTAGGTTAATCCGTAAGCAATGATAATGTTTAGACTGAGTTTTTGTGTTGCCGAGGCTTCAAGCCTTCATTGTAAACTGAAAATATTTTACAATGGCATCTTCGCCATAGTACAGCTTGCAAGCTCCGCTTTAAAGGATTGAAAGTCATTTGACTTGGTATTATAATACTGGCTTTTTTTTTGTATTCGGTACTGTTAAAGTTGTTGCAAATACTGTTAAAGTTGTTGCAAATTACCTCGTCTTGGTATTTAAACTTCAACGTTGTAGATGACAACCAAGGTTACTAGGGTCTCTATGGCTGTAGCGGCCCATTTGATTCCCAGGAACAATGAGTATGGTCTCTATGGTTGTAGCGGCTCTGATACCACTGTAGTATCCCCTCTGGTAGATAAAAACTGATTTTTACACTGGCTGCTTGTGTATCTTGGTCTGGGATTTTTTCAAACACTTGGTAACAATGTTATGATATCCATGTGTTAACCCCTCCTACTGCTGCTATGATTTTTAGATGACTACTATTGTGTTTTTGGGATGGGACTTCCGTCAAATAGTTCAGTGACAGTTACAAAGATACCACTATACTCTTCCAAATCCGATTGAACTAATTTTATTGTTGATTTTGTGACTATTTGGATGATTATTTTTCAAATCTCATATAACATAACAACTGGTCTTGAAATATGCATACCCAGTATTATAATTGTGGCTTTGAATGCTCAAGAAGAAAACCACAAAATATATGAAAACAACATTGAATATTCTATAGCTATAATAGCGATACAAAGACATCTAGAAATCAGACTTGTAGGTGACTGTGTAGGTAGCTTCCCTAGTATGGCAATGATTCCCTCTTTAAAAAGCTAAAAGTGGTCACACCCACGCAAATAATCTTCAACACAAGCACCAACAATCAAATTGCTCTTGTTCAGCAGCATGTGGCAGCCACAACAAATTGCAAAGTGAGAGATATGGATCCACACCCTCCTCAAACATCCACGTCCTCTAATGGTGCCCACGACTTGACAGAATCGGTCCATGTTTAGTGATCAAATGCCCAACATGCAGTCCAGATCTTGCTCAGTAGTTCTGGTGGCACTAAATAACGACAAAGAGGTTGGATTCGATCCTTGTGACTTCTTAAACCAAATCGCCCTCTAAAGTTTGGTGCACCTCCATTCATAAAACACCCAAAAGTTTTGAAAAACACCACACGATTTGGCCACGTGATGTGCCTCCCTCCTTCTACAATAAATCTCACTGAAAGATCTAAATGATCTCTCCAGCTAGATCGGCCATGGTGGATTCATTTCATCACTGAATTCAATTTTCTCTTACGATTTCTATCCCAAGAGCCAATAGCCATAAGAGCTCTCCAATTCTTTTTTTTTTTAATGAAAAATCATGGATAAATGAGAGGTTGATTTGTCCTTTTAAGCTCATTTTACATTTTTAGGAAACTTCTACCTTTTCAGCCACTTTTTACCTTTTTACTTCACTTAAGTGATTAAAGTGATTTTATAAAGTTTTATTCACTTTATTTTTCAAATCACTTTTTAATTACTCGATGTCACTTTATAATATAGTTGTTTCCTCCCAATAACATGAAATAATTAATTTATTAATCCATTCTTTTTCAAACAAATGGAATCAGATAGACCACTAAGTCACCCCTATAGTGATCATCTAGAAGATCTGGGTTTTGAAGCTCAAGTTCTTCCCGTGTGTCTTCTATCAATAATGTTTAAAATAGTTGTAATGAAAAGTCTAGAGTCAACCTAGGGTTTTGAAGTGAAATTGTAAGAATAATGGGATTTGAACAAGGATTCAAACTTCACCTTTGGTTTAAAAAGTGATAGAAAACAAATACTATAAAATTTTATGAAATACAATTAAATACTAAGATTTATATAATACTGTTCTGCAATGTCTTTGCATGTAAATACTGTAACTCTGCTTTCAAAGCTTATAATGACTCTCGAAAAGGAACAGATTTATTTTTATAACTGTTGAAAAGAAAATTCAAAGATATCGAAGAAAGAAATATTATGAAATATTCAAGATGATATATGGTCTAAAACAACTGTTACAATTCATAAATAATTAGTAAGGTAAGAATAAGTGATAAGTATTTAAACTATAGTTTTCTGTGCGGGGATGAAGTATTTTACTTCTGTAATTTGATGAATTAATTGCTATGCTGGCATTTTAAGAGAAACTGTTTTGTAATTTAAGATCAATCTTTCTTGGCTCATTGGAACCAAGAAAAGTTTGATCAATGTTTCTTGACTAATTATTTATTTCAACTTTTTGCATTCTTCTTTAATTTTTTCACATTTCCAGTTAGGAATTGTTGTTAGACTGAGTTATATTTGGTACATTCATAATTGTAATTTAAATTCTTATATGCAAGGCATCTGTTTTAATATTATATTGGAATTAACATGAACATAGGTGAAAATCTAAATCCTTATTTAGATACCCTATGTGTTATCGTTACCATGAAATGGTATCATATAAGTTTCACTATTTGTGTATCTTTATAACTATTGCATGCTTGAAACCTAACAATGGATATTTTTCCCTGTCTAGATATAACCCAAGAAAAGGTAACTAAATGTTGTTAATTCCCGTGATTGCAAGAATAAATGTAGAGGAAGTGGAGGCAATTCATTGGATCTTGTGAATGACCCAAATCCAAGCTATGCACATGATCATATGGTGTTATTGAAAAGTAAAAGGAATTTTTATATATTCATTTGGGTTCAAACATCGACAATGATGTTTTTTTTTATAGGAAGGTAGGGGCATCCTTCAACAAAAGGGTTTCAATTTTGCATTTTTATGGAGATTAATTTATTAAGCATATAGAAAACATGAGTTATCTATGGCTATATTTGTATTACATGATATAAAATTGGTAGATTGGTAGGTTGTGATGTGAAACATTTGCAATTATCATATTTTCTAAGCATTGCACTAACAATTGGACTATCAGTATTTTACATTCTTTGTTAATATGTTGATCCCTTGACTAGGTTTTGTTTTATGCATTTTGCCTTCCCCGGTACTTTATTTCTTTGGGTGTTCCACTCTCCAATGCTACAAATTGATTGGTCACCCCTGCGATCCTAGTGGGATCATTGTTAGAATTATACTATTATTTTATTTAGCATCGTGTTTGCTTATACTAAGATGTGGCAGGGCTCCTGTTTGTTACAACTTGATAATATGATATAAAGGGGGTGTTAAAAATGGGTTGATAAAAATCGATACCTACAATATCTAGTGAAACTAGGGGTTTTATTAATTGGAAAGGAATATTGGGAGGGGGGTTCAACAATACAATTTTAGGATGCATTTTCCAATATTTAGTTAAATTACGGGTATTCTTTAATATCACGCGAACGATCGTGCTATGCAACAAGTTCATTGAGTGAACCCCCCGTGGGTATGGTTTGGAGTTCGATCTCATGATTCGTGAAATGTTATGTTAAGGAAATTTGAATGCCGTGGACTATTTGATTTCTTGAAATGAAACGTATTGGGTTTTAAATCAAAAGTTTGGGTTGTAGGAATGAAAAGTCTGAGACTAAGTTGTAAAACATGAGACCTGGAAACTACTTGATGCATTTGAATCTTGGTAATGTGTTGACTATGTGCTATCGTGATAGTGGTTGAAAATTGTTGGAAAAGAAAGTTTCTGATCCATACTATAACTTGTTTCTTCTACCTAGTACTGCAGTTCGATGTTTGATAGTTTCAAGGGTAGTATTGTTGAAAGTGTCGATGTCTGTTTGTTTTATTTCTATTTGCTAATGGTTTCGAAAATAGAAATACTAATAATGTAAAGGAACTAGCATGCTTAAATGGGTCCCTGTACTGTGAATAAGAAATAATATTTTGACAGCAGATAGCTACCTAAGCAATAAATTATAAATATGATTTTGACAGCAGATAACTACCTAAAGCAATAAATTATAAATACCCTAGACTAGAAGATAATATACGTTGTCTAGCAAAGGATAGCTTGGCTAGCCCTGCTAGACTCTCCACTGAGTTCTGGGTAGAAGCTCGACTTCCGATAATGAAGACATTTTGTAATGAAAACAATGTTGTAATATCTAATTTTTGTAAAATAAGTATTAACTATTCCATACCTTGCTGCATGAGCACGTGGTCCCTTCCTGTAAAAGCCTAACCGCTTGGCACTTTAAATCCTCCCTATAGCAACCTGCACACTCAACAATATTTAAAGTAGAGCTTGTTGTATCTTTTTTGACCTGTTAGAATATTTGCCTTGGGCTGGATGAATTTGGGGCTACCGTGTTCCTCCCAACCTTGACCCCTGAATTGTTCATGGTTCTATCTAGATCCCCCCAAGCTTGGCTCCAACATGCAATGAAAGGTAGATGCACTAAATCCAATTCTTGTTTAGTCTAAGAATGTTTAGGTAAGGCTGCTTTAGCTTCTTGGAGCAGACTAGTCTTTCTTGGACTACCATAAGAGAATGGTAATCACCAAGAATGATAGATGATCCCCAAAACTTGGGATCTATCCTCTTTAAATAGGGAAATCTTGAATTAGGACTATTAAAGTAATTAGTTTCCTTAAATTCAATAATTAATAATTAAAATATATTATTTAATTAAATATCTAGTCCTCTTGAACTAGGACTTTTCCAACTATTTGACTATAAGTCATTTTGATTTATGCTCTTAATAATAACAATAATTATACTAATAATTATTCTTATATTAAATATATTTCACTTAACTATTAATACATCATCTAAAATATTAGATAATGCATAAATCAGATATACTAACTATATCCCATAATTAAATAATATCACTTTTATTATTTAAAGCTCCTAATAATAATATTAATAATAATAACTTGGAGGCCTTTAATGAGGTTAGTCATAAAAGACTACTGGTAATTATCTTTTATTTAGTTATGTGTCATCACATGACACTCTTTTCTTTTTAACTATTAGGGACATGGTCCACTTCTTTTGGACATTCGTGGTCAGCTTGGTTAGGTACCTCTAGTCTCTCTCTTTGCATGTCGGATTCGCTCGTTTAACATGGTAGCTCCCGCAGTAGGTGATGATGGATAAAAAGAGGAATCATTTAGCCAAATTAAATAAATGTGATAAAAGTGCTCTTCAAAGTCTTTCTGACTCAACACTTTGAAACTCTGTAACCCCGAGTGCTCTTCAAAGCCATTTAACTCAACACTCTCACATGGGCATTACTCTAGTGCAATTCCAGAGTCCCTTCTCAACACTAGTGCTAGACTTTGTTTGCGAGGCACATCTACAATATATTTAAGTTGCCTAGGATCTGGTATTCATTTACCAAGCTTGGAGTGGTCCAAGGCTTATGCCCAACACTCAATGTACATCAGGGCTTATTCCCAATACATCATATTTCCTCTAGGTACATCGGGGCTTTTTCCCAGTACGTAGGTAATCTGTATGTTTCTGAGTCCATGCTCAACACACCATATAAGTCAATTATGTTATTCACATCACTCCATCGTATGTAAGAAAAGGTCATCTCAGTATATTAGGGTTTTGTGCTCACATCACATGGTAAAAACATAAATCAGAACATTGGGGCTTCCTTGGCTAGTATATAATCAAATAATGATATTCTTTCAGGGTCCATGCCCAATATGTCAGTCTACAAAAGAATAAATCATATATGCTGGGGTCGTGGCCCAATATAACATCATAAAATAGTCAATCGCAAATTCAGGATATTACAACCTTCCTCTAATTGTTGAATTTTCCAGGATGTGAAGACGTATGAAACCTTGTAGAATCCAAAATGATGCCTTTTTCAAGGGATTAAATGGCTATATTTTTAAGAATAGTCTCGACAATTTGAGGCCCTTGAAAATGAATGGAAAATATAGCCAAATCCTCATTAGATCCACCAAGGCCTCCCATTGGCTCTTTAGACCATAGTAGCATAATTAGGCAATATTGGACTTTAGTATACGGAAATTATGAACAATTCACAATTTGTCCAATATTCTCTATAGGTGTAATAAAATTTAAAATATCGAAAATCAAACTTTAATTATTTAACACTATCATAGTTCCTAACCATTAATGTGTCTCATTAAATATGTTTTTACTCTCTTCTTAAAATAATTATTAATAACTAATTTTTGTTTTTTAAATAATAATTTTGGTTGTAAATGAAATGTGTGATATGTACATTGATGGTATATTCTTGTATATTTGATTAATGCATTATAAATAAGAAGTCTACTCCAATATTTTATTCATATTTATTTTCTCCTTTATGTGTTTTTTTGCTACTATGCTTTAGACAACAACGATAGCGAGTAGGTTGATTATAAAGTGACTAAAGCATCCAATTTGTTTGAAAGTGAGCTCAGTGTTTCATGATTTATCTATATTAATGGGTTAGGTGTATAGGGTGATAGGGGAGCACCCATCTCATTGTTTGTTTTGTCTGTTTTGTTTGATAATCTAGCTATATCAATGGGTTAGGTGTATAGGGTGATAGAGGCACACCCATCTCATTGTTTGTTTTGTGGATCTAGTGGAGAGATTTGCATATACATAATGTGTATATGTTAGCATAACCTTTTTATTTAGACAAGAAACATCACAAAAATTAAGTAAGCCATATAAATTAGAGAAAAGTTATAGCAAAAAGCAGTTTGCAAAAATATGGAATTTGAACCCAACTTTTAACTATACATTTTAACTTTAAAATATGGATTTTAACTATGCATCATGAATGATAATTAACAAACAGAGATCCATCCTAAACCCGGATCTATCAAGCACCGAGAGGGATCCCATTTCTTGAAGTGTAATTTTTGTTTTTAAAATTTAAACTAAAGAAATTTGATTTCTCTTGGTTGATAGATTCGGGTTTAAGCTTTAAGTTTTTATTTTATAGATGAATATCCATTTTTTTAATTACTTTTCATAATTTTTTTATTTTATGAGCCAACATGGAATTTTTTTAAATACTTTCCATAATTTTTTTTATTTTATGACAGGACATGATTTTTTTTAATTATTTTATTATTAATTTGTTAGGTAGTAATGTTAAAGCACCTACCCATACTGGGCTATAGAGCACCTCACTCCTCTGGGTGCAATAATTTGATGGAAATAGTGGCGTTGCAAACTTCCATTTTATAAATTACCCAACTTGCACCAAAATACTAGTGTGGTTAATAAAAACATTCAGAAAATATAGATTTATTGTGTACGAGATCAAACAATAAATATAAATATAAAGAGCCCGATGCTTAAGCGACTATATGACATACATTCAAATACAGTAGGCCATACTATTATCTTTTGTCTTTCATTTACAAATATCTCAGATAAGATAGATGGCTAGATTATGTAGAAGTGTGTTATATTGAGTATGAATTCAGAGCCTTCATTCTTTCTCCACGTTTTGAGTCCACAAACGCTCTTCAATCTTGCATAGTTAATCAATTAAGACTTGCTTAAACCATGTATTCGTATTCCTAATCTTTTATTCATATCAATAAGCAAGTTTTATTGTGAACTTAGATAGAGTGAAAATCCTACCTCTTCCAGCAACTTGAAAGATTGATCCTGCTGAAGAGATCCATTAGTTGTTGCACTGCTTTTACTTTTTCTCATTTTGTTTGCAATCAAATCGTATGCGATGTTTCATGTATTTTTCATAAAAACCATTAATGTTTCCCCTGCACTACCACAACCACTTATTTATGGTTTTGAGACTCAGATGGTGGAGGACTTGAATTCGGAAGCCCCGTTCCCTCAAGGATAATAAAAAAACTTGCATTTTCTTTAATTACAAACATCTTTTGCATGGTTTCTACCATCATGCATGACAAAATTCTCAATGGGATCACTTTTCTCCCACTGAGGAGTGCATAAATGTTTCTTGAAAAAAGTTGGATCCTTCAAATTACCCATGGAAGTAAGTTGTCTCACTAATTGCATTCAAAGATTGGATTTCCCATTCACTAAATTAATATGTTCAAGGAGGACTTGACGAATATGGATTGATTCTATACTCTTGAAACACAAGAATATTTGTTATTGTCTTGAAATTGGCAGATGCGGATGACCCAAAATTCATAAGCAACTAATAACTTTCATAGCCCCATATTCTTTTTTCTATCAATTCCTTGCCACTTCCACCGTTCCAAGGGTGGTTTCCTTCTACTTTGGATAAAGGAAGTTACTTTGATTGTATTGGAAGTGGGATAGATATTGGAAATTATAATTGGTTTATTCACAAAACCTGAGGATACAAGGCCACTATATGATGCAACAAGTTGACTATTCAAATCGCTTTAAAATCCTTCCTATGGTAGACAGGTATATTTTGGACAAACCAAACAATTTAACTATCATCGGGTAGCTTCTTGTTGGAAAAGGGATGGCTACATGCTACTTCAATGGTGAGGTGTCATGATTTAAGTGAGTAGAGAGACTAGGAAACCATATCTCATTAAAGAAACTCATTCAACTTAATTAAATTGTTTTAATTTTTTAGGTTATTTTATAATAAACATAAATGAATTAACTTAAAAATTACATAAATCTAAAATAAAGTTATTAACACTATTTATATATGTTAAGTTCAATTTATTTGAAGAAGTAAAAATGATATTAAAATAGGATAAGTGGCAACATTTTAACTTTAGTTTATTTATTTATTTGTTATCTATATTTATAAATTTTATTTATAAAATCTTTGTATATTTTAATAATATATGTTTATAAAATCTCTCTTTGTATAGTTCAATATTATTAACATTAATATTAACAATGGTAAACATTCATATTAATATTAACATTAATATTAAAATATGTTAATATCATCCTCAACATTATGTAAGTTTATAAAACTATTTTTTTTGCTTTTACAATGAGACAAAATATTGAAACATTAATAATAATCATATTAATATCATTAATATTATTAACAAAGCTAACACGTTAATAATATTCCACAATGCAATTCTTGATGGCCATGTTAATGCTACACCCCCAAAATTGAACATAGGCCACCATACTAAAGCAAAACTAACCATGGAAAAACTTAATCAAACATGTTTAGAGATAGTCAACCATGGTCAATAATAGCATACCATCGATAACTATGAGTGCAAGTCACACATAATCAAACATCACAAGTATTCCATGGTAAAACATCAGAAACCTTAGTCGACCATCTTCGACCATGGTGAGTAGTCAACCATAGTGACCCATGGTCAACCATGTTGGACCTACGTTAATCATAGTCAACCATCATTACACATGATCAACCATCATCAACCAATTCCAACCAAGCACAACCATGTAACAACATAATTGAATATGATGAACAAGAGTTAGCCATGGGAACAATATTACTAAACTCAAACATATTTATCCAAAATAACACAAAATAAAACGTCATTAAGAATCCATGGTCAAACATTGTAAAAATGAGTCAACAATTTTAAACCATGGTGAATTATAGTCATCAAAAGTCAACTATAGATAACCATGGTCAAACATTACCAAATGATGGTAAACCTAAGTCGCCATGGTGAAACGTAGTTGACCATGGTATAACATGGTTGTCCATAGTCAAACATGGTGAAACATATTTATCCATAGGCAAGTACAAACAAACATGGTTAATCATAAACAAACATAGTCAACCAATGTTAACTAATGTCCACCATATCAAATGAAATTTACTATAATCAAATATTGTCAATCATTCTTAATTATTCTCAATCATGGTCAGCTAAACATTAACTATAGTTGTCCACTAGCAAATCTGATATTTCTCGCATGATCATCTAAAATATTTTTTTGGCTTATCGGTATATCCGATATATAATTTTTCTAAACAAAAAAGGCTCATATCTACAGTCAAAGATTGTTTGTAAAATCCTTAATTGTCTCTCACCGACCATTTGTTTTTGTCATATATTTTACTTTTTAAGGTGGCTTATGTGTGTGTGATCCACTTAAAATGTGATTTCTACATAACATAAATTGCGCTCTTTCTTTCTAGGAAAAAAAATATAATAAGCCATATTAATTAATTAATGTGTCTTATATATTGTGATCGGCGTATGTCGACCATGGCCAAACATTTAAAAGTAGTTGATATACATCGATCAATGTATATAAGCTACATTAATTAAGCCACTCGAAGGGCGGTTTCCTTCTACTTTAGCTAAAGGAAGTTGCTTTGATTGTATTGGTATTGGGATAGAGATTGGGAATTAGCATCGGCTCATTCACAAAACCTCAAGATACAAGGCCACTCAATGATGCAACAAGTTCACTATTAAAATCGCTATAAAATCCCTCCTAGGGCAGACAAACAGATTTTGGACAAACCAAACAATTTAACTGCAGTCTCCAAGATTGTTGCTGGAAAAATGGTGGCTAGAGGCTACTGGAATGGTGAGGTGGCATGATTTAGGTGAGTAGAAAGACTAGGAAACCATAGCTCATTGAAGAAACTCATTCCACTTAGTTAACTAACTTTTGTTTTTGAGGTTCTTTTATAATCAACATAAATTAATGAATTTAAAAATAAAAAAAAATATAAAACAAGGTTATTAACACTATTTATGTAAATTTTAATTTATTTTAAAAATTAAAAATTAATTTTTTAATAGGATAAATTGCAACATTTTAATTTATTACTTATATTTATATATTTTAATAATAAAATCTCCCTTTATATATTTTAATAATATTAATTTGACTTCATATATTTATTATTAATAATATTATTAATATGGATATTAACATTAAGAATATTATTAATGTTAATATCAACATTAGTAAGCATTCATATTAATATTAAAACATCTTAATATCATACGCAGCATAACATAACTTTCTAAAATTATTATTTTTTGCTTTTACAATTCGTCAAAATATTGAAACATTAATAAAATATTAATGTCTTTAATATTATTAATAATGTTAATAACATTAATAATATGCCATAATGCAATCCTTCATGGACATGTTAATGACACACACCCAAAATTGAGCATAGTCAACCATTCTCAAGCAAGGTAACCATTGACAAACATAATCACACATGTTTACAGATAGTCAACCATGGTCAATAATAGCATACCATGGATAACTATTCTCAAGCATGGTTCCATGGTCAACAACATTACTAGAGTCAACCATATTCAGCCAAAGTCACACATAGGAAAATATCACAAGTATTCCATCGTCAAACATCAGAAACCTTAGTCAATCATCTTCAACCATGGTGAGTAGTCAACCAGAGTGAACCATGGTCAACCATGTTGGACCTATATTAATCATAGTCAGCCATCTTGACACATGATCAACCATCATTAACTAATGCCAACCAAGCTCAACCATTTACAAACATAATTAAATATGACGAACCATAGTTAACCATGGTAATAATATTACTAAACGCAACCATATTGTAATGTCCCTAGAGTAGCAAAAATTTAAATTTTTTCCTTTCGTACAATAGCCGCTATTTAAAGAAGAAGAAGAACGAGAATTTCACAAGTTAACTCTAATACTAGTACAAAGCATACATACTTGCTCGAAATATTTAAAAGTATAAGACCTTAAGTAACATGGTCTCTCTGGTGTTTAAACTCTTAGTCCTGCAGAAGCGATGTGAAATCAATGATGATATGTTTTGATTACAGTTTACAAATGCTAGCGTAACGGTAATAGAAACTACTTCATACTATTTTGAGAAATCATGTGATTATATTTATGAATGTCTAAATGATACCTTCAGGTGATTGAATCCTTGTTGATGAAAGGTTGAGTCCATTATGGGACATTGGTAACAATCAAGGAGAAAGAAGTACCCCAGCAGGGTTTCCGAGAGGTAAGGGTACTCTTGGGGGTTCTGGACTTACTTAGCATTTTTTGCTAACGTAATACTTTCATGTTCGTATTTGTAGATGTTTACCCTCTGACAACTCTACCCTAGAGGATTTATCCACACTCTACCAAACATTAAGTTTACAAGGTAAAGGCTAGTCATGAAAGTCGTGCCCTAAGTGGGTAAAATCCTAAGGTATGGAGACTTTGGAATAACATTTGTACACCAAGCAAGTCATGGTTGTTTCAGATGACCTACACTTTAGTTTGCATGGATATATGAGACTTCATTAATGCAGGGTTTGGTGCAATCTTAACTACACCCTACCCTAAACTGGATGACAGGGTGGTAATGAGGTTTCGCTGAAATTGGGGTTTTTCCTTTGGTCATGTGCATTGCGTTTTCATTTGTAACCTTGGCTCAACCCTGTATTGCATGTTTGGGAGGTAGCTTCGTACCCTAATCTAAGCTACGCTCATGGTCAGTGCACTTAGCATTTGCTCGGCTTGTGGAGTGAAGAGTACCATACTCTTCTCATGTATGAAGAATTCTCAATGTTGTTTATGAACTACTTTCTGCATTTGGTAACTCTCTCAGGGTTTTAACCTTGTTTTTCATGTTGGAATGAGAGGTAGTGCTAGCAAAGGGTCTCTGCATGGGCTGTTGTGGGTGTTCAGGACTTATGTTGACGTGAGCAATTGTAAGTCCAACTACACACCCAAATTGCTCTGCCCTCTTACATCTCTGGTGGGGTACTGTGTGTTTCATTTTGGTTATTGGAGACTTTGTGAGCCCTTTGGATTACTGGTTATATTTTGAATTTTGGAATGGTCACCTCTAGCTAGACCATCGAATGTTTTCAGTTTATGGGGTTTTTAATAATGAGACTTAGAGAAGTGGGACTTCTGTGTAATCTTTATGGAGGTTTAGAAGGTCATTTTCAATGCTTTCCTTATGCTTATTGACTATCGTATTCTAGTTTTGAGGCCATTGTTGGGGCCTGCGTTGTGGTTCTTATGGTCTATCATGAAATTGGGATTTACACAGGGGACTCTTTCCTGTATAATGTATGATGTTCGAACGTAAGTTTTGGGTGTGAATAAAGACTACAATGTTTCTATATTATCTCCTATCAATGTAATCTTTTGGTTTAAAGAATGAAAATGTGGCTCAGCCGATTTATGTGGTTGTACAACTTCTTATTTCGATTTTGATTCTGTGTGCTCACAATTTTGATGTGGAATGTAGATGAATGCGTCAGGTTTTCATAATGAAACTACTCTGGTGTTGTATCTAGAATTTAAGGAACCCTGTGGTTTTACCCTATGTCTGTGTTGGATTGATAGACACAATGGTTCGTTAAGATTCTATTGCGGCGATTTTAAAAGAAGGAAATGATAATGCCAAGGTGGGCATCCTATGTGTGTTATTGTTTGTAATACTTCTATAGACAGTTGGCCATCCTAGATTCGTATGGTTAATGTTGATGCCCTATATCCAAATTCTAGTTAGTGTAAGAGTATAGCCTTGTAGCTTATAACTCTGTGTTGACGTGTTCAAGTTTTTTCTAGAGACGCTTGTGTAGAGGTTTTGTAAACCGTTTTGAAATGTGTAGGCAAAGTTTCGAAGCCTGGTCTAACATAATGTTGCTTTGCATTAGATAAGATAATACTTTTTGTTTTTAAAAGCACTTAATAATCTATGGAAGGAAGCTAAAGACCCTGTACTAGAATCTAATGAACAGGTGATAAAAAGAAATAGAAAACAACTACTTATAAACAATATTGTGTGATAATCCTAACTTCAGAAAATAAATATACATTGGGCTAGCAAAGGCTAGCTGGGCTAGACCTGCTAGACACGGCACTGGATTCTGGGAAGAATCTTGATTTAATATTGATAATGAAAACCATACTGAAATATGTATAATTCTGAAAATAATTTGTGTTGAATTTTTTTGTAATTTTTTTCATACCTGTTTATCCTTGTAGCTTGCTCCTGACTACATCATAATAAGAGTCCTCTAGATACATCAGGGCTTCAACCCAGTAAATAGGTCAATTGTGTGTTTCTAAGTCCACGTTGAACACACTATATAATAATCCATATGAATCATGCTCTGCACAATATAGTGTAAAAAGAAGCAATCTCAATATATCATAAATTGTAACCAAATCTCATAATAAAACATAACTTTATCCATTTGGGCTTTCCTGCCTAGTATAACATCAATCAATGAAACAATCAGGGTACATGCCCAATATATCAACTCATGAAAACCTAACTCAAAACATGTTAAGGCTTATGCCAAATAATAAATCACATATGCTGGGGCTATAAGCTCAATATAACATAAAAAGAATAGTTAGTCTAAAATTCAGGATATTACATCCCTTCTCGCTTAGAACAACATCGTCGCTCATGTTCTAGGGACTAGAAATAAACTCATGAAATAAGGCGGGGTAAGCCTTTTTCATGGTGTCCTCGTTTTCCCATGTGGCCTCTTCAGGCCCGAAGTGCTTCCATTGTACTTTCCACTAAACAATTGTTCTCCTCCTAAGCTATATCTCCATCTTGTCCAGGATGTGGATGGGCTCCAGCGTGAACTCCCCTTCGGGTTCTACTTGTAACAAGGAGCAATCAATCACATGTTTAGCATCGTAAACATATTTCTTTAATAATGAAGCATAAAAACATTATGAACTTTTACATGGGCTAGTAGGGATAACTCATATGCTACTGGCCCTTTCTTGGCCAGTATCTCAAAGGGTCCATAAAATATGGGGGCTAACTTTCCACACCACCCTAAGCTCAGTGAGCTTCTTTTTTGCCTTCACTTTTAAGAAGACATGTTCACCGATTTGGTAATATTTGTCTTTTCTTTTCTTATCCGCATAGCTCTTCTGACGATCTTGTGCCTCTTTCAGATTTTGCTATACTTTGGTGACTAACTGTTCTAGATCCTTTAGCAGATTGGGACCTAACATAAGTCGGTCTACTGGACTATCCCAGGTTAGCAGTGTTCGGCACTTTCTGCCATATAGTACCTCAAAGGGGCTCATCTTGGTAGATGTTTGATAACCATTGTTGTAAGAAAACTGTGGGAGGTGTAAATAGTCCTCCCACTTGGTGGGGTTGTTCATGACATACATTCTCAGCATGTCCTCGAGGATCTGGTTTAACCTTTCTGTCTGTCCGTCAGTTTGGGGGTGGTATGCGGTACTAGACTGTAGTTGTGTTTCTAACCCAGAGAACAGTGCTCTCCAGAAGTTGCTAGTGAACTTTGTGTCTCGGTCGGAAATAATTGCTTTGGGTATCCCATGTAACCGGAAGATCTCCTTTAGGAAGATTTCTGCAATGTGGACTTCCTTATAGGTAGACTTTACTAGTATGAAATGTGATGCTTTTGACAACTTGTCTACTACTACGAAGATGGAGTCGTTCTGTTTCTTACTCTTGGGTAGGCCTGTGATGAAATCCATACTGATGACCTCCCACTTCCATTCTGTGATGGGTAAGGGTTGTAGTAAACAGGAGGGGTGTTGGTGTTCTGCTTTAACCAGTTGGCACTCTTGGCATTTAGCGATAAACAAAGCGATGTCAGCTTTTAAATTAGGCCAAAAGAAATGTTTCTTTATTGCCGATATCATATTTTGATATCCCAAGTGTTCTGAATATGGTTTCTGATGGAATTCAATGGTATGTTAGGTCTAATGTCTCCACTCTCGGGCACATAAAGTCTCTCCTTCAACCATAACAACCCTGATTCATCTATCTTGTATTCTTTTTGTTGTTGAAAAAGCCTATCTTCTTGGATCTTTTTAAGGATCTTGACATAGAACCGGTCATTTTGGTATGCCATTCTAATTCTGCTGTGTAAGTCGGAGTCAGTTCGACTTTCCATTACCTCACATAACATGTGAGCTCGTCAACTTAAGGTGTCAATGATCTTGTTTTCTTTTCCTTTGGTGTGTATCAGTTCGAAGTGGTACTGACTGAGGAAGGCTAACCACCTAGCTTGTCTAGCGTTCAAGTCGGGTTGATCAAATAGGTACTTTAGACTCATGTTGTCCATCTTTAATAGAAATTTCTTTCCCATGAGATAATGCCTCCACATCTTTGGAGCGTGGACAATCGCGGCCAAATCGAGCTCATGAGTAGGATAGTTCTTCTCATGTTCTTTTAACTTCCTTGACTCATAGTAGATGGAAAAGTCATCCTGCATAAGGACTCCACTGAGTCCTTCCTTGCTTGCATCGGTGCAAACTACGAAGTCCCCATTGGGGTCGACAATTTGTAGTATTGGTGCGCTAATCAGAAGTTGTTTTAACTTCAGAAAACTTTCCTCGCACTTATCTGTCCAAATGAACTTACTGGTTATTTTCTGTAAAGCAGTCATGGGACAAGCGATCCATGAGAAGTTCTCAATGAACTTTCGATAATATTCGGCTAAGCCTAGGAATGATCGTATGTCAAAAACACAAGTAGGTATGGGCCAATCCTTAATAGCTTCAAGCTTTTTGGGATCAACTACTATTCCATTACCAGATATGATGTGTCCTAAGTATTGTATTTGAGGTCTATAGAAATCACACTTACTAAACTTTGCATATAGCTGATGTTCTCAAAGTATCCGTAGAACTATTCGGAGGTGTTACTCGTGTTCTTCTTCATTCTTGGAATAGATCAGAATATCTCCAATGAAGACTAGAACAAACTTGTCGAGGTACTTGCTGAAAATGTTGTTCATCATGCACATGAAGTTGGTGGGTGCATTCATCAAACCGAAAGGCATTACTACAAACTCGTAGTGGCCATATCGAGTGCGAAAAGTGGTCTTATTGATGTCTTCGTCACGGATTCTCACCTGGTGATATCTAGTCCGTAGGTCGATCTTTGCTCCTCTGACTTGGTCAAACAAGTCATCGATCCTAGGGAGTGGGTAATGGTTCTTGATGGTTAACTTGTTGAGTTGATGGTAATCCATGCACATATGCATCGTTCCATCCTTATTCTTGAAAAAGAGTATTGGTGCTCCCTAGGGAGACACACTCGGTTGAATGTATCCCATGTCTATTAGTTCTTGTAACTGTATCTTGAGCTCTACCAACTCTAGTGTGCTCATATGGTATGGATCCCTAGATATGGGTACCGATCTGGGTGTTAGTTCTATGGAAAAGTCTAAGTCCCAATTGGGTGGTAACCCAGGTATTTCCTCGGGAAATATGTCTCTGAATTCTACTAGTATTGGAGAATCCTCGATCTTTTTCTTTCTATCAGCTCCTCTTGCTTGAAGGTGGATTGCAAATAGTTTACAATCCTTTCTTAAGAATTTCTTTGCTTGTAATGTAGATATCTGTGGTACTGATACTTCCTTAGGTATACCTTGAATTGTCCTTCGGTTCCCTTGACTATCTGTGCATAGGATTTCTTTGTTGAAGCAATCTATCAAGGCATGATGCCCTTCTAACCAATCAATGCCTATTATTACGTCATAAGACCCTAGCGGTAAGATGTTTAAATCTACCCTAGTAGGAAAACCGTTCAAATCTAACTCACAACTCCTAACTAGTTTAGAAACCTTTCACTTGGTACCAGTAGCTAGTTGTACCAACCATGGTGCCTTGTGACTTTCTCGGTTTAACTTGCAAGTTTCTACTATCCTACAGGTGATGTAGCTTCGGCAAGCACCAAGGTCTATTAAAATTGAAACAGGTGTACTTGAGAGCTTACCCTCAATCTCTACCATAGTGGCTTGATGATCTGCTTGCCGACTATCGAGTGCAACATAATTTCTTGGTGTTCTTTCCATATCCCCTATTATTGGTTCAACTTGTATGTTGTGTAGTTCCCCATCCAACTTGTTGGGACAGTCTCGGAAATAGTGGGGTCCCTAGCATTTCCAACAAGTGATAGTGGGTGGAGTAGTTTTGGCCCCTTTGTTGAAGGATGGCTTATTTTGTTGAGGTGCAGGCACATTCGGCCTTGGAGAAGGCCGGTTGAAACCCATATTGGGTGGGAAACTGTTGTTTTGTTTCCAGTAAGGAGGTGACCTAAAACCGGGCCTTCAGTTTTCTAAAAAGGTTCTGCATTTGTCTCTGTTTCTGTTTGTGTTGTCATTTCTTGGATGTCCATTTTCATAACAGAGTCGGGCTTTATGTAAGGTCATGTCTAAAGTTTTGGGCATGTCAAATTCAATCTTTTCTCTGAAGTTTGGGGGTAGACATCCCATAAATTGTTGTATCTTGACCTTTTCATCTTGTATGTAAGGGACATAATGTAGCATATCTAAAAATATGTTGATGAAATTTTCCATTGTCATCGAGCCCATTTTTAGTTCATGAAATTCTTTGATTTTTTTGTCGAAGAATCTTTAAGACATGTACTTGTCCTGAAAGATCCTGCTAAAAGTATCCCATGTTATGTTTCTTAACTCTTGTCCCTTAGTGTGTTTCAATTCCTGCCACCATTTGGCTACTTTACCATTCAGATTGTAGATGGCTAGTAAGGCTTGCATTTCGCCGGAATAATTATGAACTTTGAAATACTTATTCATTCCTAGCAGCCACTCTTCAGCCTTCTCCCCATAGTTGATTTCTCCGTCATAAGTTGGGGCCTTAATATTTCTAAATTCCCCTCGTAGATTGTCATCACTTTTACTTATCTTCTTGCGAGAAGGTGGTGCACCATCATCATTGGAAGAGCTCTTCTAGTCCTCTTCCGTTGATTCAGGTATGTTTTCTTCCTGCCTTTCTTCTCTAGAACTGACAGATTTTCTTGTGTGACAGCTTCTTGCTTTACCTATTTTTGTGTTGACTGGGAGTGAGGGTATTTCATGAGGTTTTTCCCCTGTTAAGCTTTCAAGTAAAGCTTCATTTATAACTTGCTGCTCTCGTCTTTCTTACACGTTATTATCTCTGAAATTTTGGAATTCTGCCTCTAGGCTTTGCATAGATTTCAGTAGGTCAGAATTTGGTTCTACTACAATTTCTATCTCTCGTGGGGGAGAGTTCATATTGCCTTGTATGCTACTGCCCTATTCTGCATTCATTTTTTTTTTCTGATACTACCTGTACCTGAAAGTTGTATAAGTATCTGCTTTACGGAAAGCAATTAGTTAGTTAATTCTTCACATGAAAGATAATACAATATTTAAACAAAGTTTTATGTATCTGCAGTGGATGTTTTGTAATGAGCCCAATAGGTCACTTAGTTTTGTAACTTGGCTCTGATACCGCTTGTAATGTCCCTAAAGTAGCGAAAATTTAAAATTTTTCCTTTCCTACAATAGCCGCTACTTAAAGAAGAAGAAGAAGGAGAATTTCACAAGTTAATTCTAATACTAGTAAAAAGCATACATACTTGTGCGAAATATTTAAAAGTCTAAGACCTTAATTAACATGGTCTCTCTAGTGTTTAAAATTTTACTAATGTGGAAGTGATGTGAAATCAATGATGATATGTTTTGATTACAGTTTACAAATGCTGGCGTAACGGTAATAGGAACTACTTCATACTATTTTGAGAAATCATGCGATTATATTTATGAATGTCTAAATGATAACTTCAGGTGATTGAACCCTTGTTGATGAAAGGTTGAGTCCATTATGGGACATTGCTAACAATCAAGGAGAAAGAAGTACCTCGACAGGGTTGCCGAGAGGTAAGGGTACTCTTGGGGGTTTTGGACTTACTTAGCATTTTTTGCTAATGTAATACTTTCATGTTCATATTTGCAGATGTTTACCCTGTGACAACTCTACCCTAGAGGATTTATCCACACTCTACCAAACATTAAGTTTACAAGATAAAGGGTAGTCATGAAAGTCATGCCCTAAGTGGGTAGACTATAATATAATTACTATAGCACTAAAAGAATTTGTTTCAGGGTAAAATCCTAAGGTATGGAGACTTTGGAATAACATTTGTACACCAAGCAAGTCGTAGTTGTTTCACACAACCTACACTTTAGTTTGCATGGATATATGAGACTTCATTAATGTAGGGTTTGGTCCAATCTTAACTACACCCTACCATAAAGCGGATGATGGGCTGGTAATGAGGTTTCGCTGAAATCGGGGTTTTTCCTTTGGTCATGTGCTCTTCGTTTTCATTTGTAACCTCGGCTCAGCCCTGTATTGGGTGTTTGGGAGGTAGATTCGTACCCTGACCTGAGCTACACTCATGGTCAGTGGACTTGGAATTTGCTCAGCTGGTGGAGTGAAGAGTACCATACTCTTCTCAGGTATGAAAAATTCTCAATGTTGTTTATGAACTACTTTCTCCCTTTGGTAACTCTCTCAGGGTTTTAACCTTGTTTGTCATGTTTGAATGACAGGTAGTGCCAATGAAGGGTCTCTGCATGGGCTGTTGTGGGTGTTCAAGACTTTCGTTCACGTGAGCAATGGTAAGTCCAGCTCCACACCCAAATTTCTCTTCCCCCTTACATCTCTGGTGGGGTACTGTGTGTTTCATTTTGGTTATGGGAGACTTCGTGAGCCCTTTGGCTTATTGATTCTATTTTGAAGCCTGGAAGAGTCGCCTCTAGCTAGACCATCGAATGTTTTGATTTTATGGGGTTTGTAATAATGAGACTTAGAGAAGTGGGACTTCTGTGTAATCTTTATGGAGGTTTAGAAGGTCATTTTCAATGCTTTCCTTATGCTTATTAACTATCGTATTCTGGTTTTGAGGCCATTGTTGGCGCCTGCATTGTGGTTCTTGTGGTCTGTCATGAAATTGGGGTTTACATAGGGAACTCTTTCCTGTACAATGTACAATATTCGAACATAAGTTTTTGGTGTGAATAAAGACTACAACATTTCTATATTATCTCCTATCAATGTAATCTTTTGGTTTAAAGAATGAAAAGGTGTCTCAGCCGATTTACGTGGTTGTACAACTTCTTATTTTGATTTTCGTTTCGTGTGTTCACGATTTTGATGTGGAATGTAGATGAATGCATCAGGGTTTCATAATGAAACTACTCCGGTGTTGTATCTAGAATTCAAGGAACCCTGTGGTTTTACCCTATGTCTATGTTGGATTGATAAATGCAATGGTTGGTTAAGATTCTATTGTGGCAATTTTAAAAGAAGAAAATGATAATGCCTAGGTGGGCATCGTATGTGTATTGTTGTTTGTAATACTTCTGTAGACAGTTGGCCATCCTACATTCGTATCGTTAATGTTGATGCCCTGTATCCAAATTCCAGTTTGTGTAAGAGTATATCCCTGTAGCTTATAACTCTGTGTTGATGCATTCAAGTTTTGGCTTGAGACGCTTGTGTAGACTTGTTGCAAACCGTTTTGAAATGTGTAGGTAAAGTTTCGATGCCTGGTCTAACATAATGTTGCTTTACGGTAGACAAGATAATACTTTTTGTTTTTAAAAGCCCTTAATAATCTATGGAAGGAAGCTAAAGACCCTGTACTAGAATCTAATGAACAGGTGATAAAAAGAAATAGAAAACAACTACTTATAAACAATATTTTGTGATAATCCTAACTTCAGAAAATAAATATACGTTGGGCTAGCAAAGGCTAGCTGGGCTAGACCTGCTAGACACGCCGCTGGATTCTTGGTAGAATCTTGATTTAATACTGATAATGAAAACCATACTAAAATACGTATAATTCTGAAAATAATTTGTGTTCAAAGTTTTGTAAGTTTTTGCATACCTGCTGCTAGCACCCCAAAAAAAATTGTGATTAATTGTCTTCTGACAGCATTAATCGTCTTCAGCCAACATTGGCGGTGCAAAAATAGAAACATTTTGTCATGGAGGGAGGTTTTCAAGCTTGGTCGAGAAAAAGAACATTTGTCCTCAGTTGCAGACACCATGGTCGCAAAATATTTCGCAAATGATTTTCTCTTTTAATTAGGGATTTAACCTAAGTGGAGGTTTAATTTTTATGAAAAGAAGCATTTATTTTTAGCCCAAGTATTGACTTTATGAAGAAAAGGGGACTAAGGATTTCATAAAATTTTGTATGTGTTTATAGCCTAAGTTTTGTTGTATTTTTGGTTTGGGCCAAATGTTTGATAAAGTTGAAGCAAAAGTTAATATGCCCAACACCGGGGGCTTCACCATGGGACTAAGCGCCAAAGCCCAGACAGCCCCACGTATCACCTAGTCTTCAAGCGCTAAGAGCCCATTCCTTTGTTACCTGACATATATGGGAAGCAAGGGTATATCACGTGCATTTGAGTGGTATTATAAACAAGTAAGGGCCATGGATTACCACCATGTAGAAATAAAGTTACTTGCGGAGATATAAAGAGGAGTGGTCCCATTTTGGCGGTTTGTTTTTACATATGACTGGAGCATCATGCTCTCCAAACCATAATGTCATCCATCCAAGTGAGAGTTGATGCTACCGCCACATTTTTTTAGCTGAGGAAGAAGTGCTAGGTCAAACAAACTGACCCAAAGATGATTCCAACAAAGCCGAGGGTGGTAGAGCATCCAGCAGGTATCTGTTCCATTTTTAAAACCAATAATAATCTGCGGTGACCATTCTAGGGTTGTAAGTGAAGAATGGTTGTTTTCCTTTACTACTGCGTCTAGGTGCAGCAGGGGTGTGTGCGAAAGAGAATACAAACCCTCATTTCAAATGCATGATAGCCTATGTGATAGCCTGCTAGGTATACAGAGTCACAGTGAAGCGACGCAGCTCTTTATATTCTTATCAGATTTCTTTGCTTCTAAATAGCGAGCCCAGATTGCGAAGACCATCTTAGGATATTGAAGCTACACGAATGTTTTGCTTATGGGATGAGGACAAGTGGGTCTTGCTCCATACAAAATTTGGTGTCGTTTTGCTGGTTTGATAAGGTAGATAGAAGAACAAGCCAAAACAAAAACTAAAATGTGTCGGGCCTGCGTACGAAGGTCGATAGAGATTTTTTCTCTTCCCCATGATATGACGACTGAGCAATGAAGACGCAAGCACTACAAGTTTTTAATGGCGCCAAAGCCTAGGGTTTTCAGGGTGGGTGTTCTTTCTATTTACAACCATACAGATATAGATGGACCACGGTGATTGATAAAGTTTAAATGAATACCAAATGCAAGGTTTCTTGCACTTATTATGTCAAAAAGAATTCAGAAGTGTTATCTCCATGTGCCCATAAGCATGCAGAATGCTTCTTGACAAATATAGTGCACTTGATGACCGTATATTTAGAAATATCAATTGCAGCCTTTAGTGGTCAAAGAGTTATCTCACAAGCACTTTCAGTGTAAGAACTTTCGGGTAGCTGGGTCTTCTGCAGAAATTGGGGGAAATGCCAGAAATAGAGATCTAGCGGGGTTTGACATTCTCACATGCTAGCATCTGTCTCAGTTTTATATATGGCTTCAGATTTTGCATGCTCTTAGGGTTGGATGTCGAGAGCAACTTGTTACTATGGTGGCAAGCATTAGCAAGCCCATTTTGGTATGGTTATCTTAAGATACTATAACATTTTAGTAGGTATTGTTTCACCAACATAATGTATGAGAAAGTTGGACAAGTATTTTACCTATGGGCTGAAGATAAATGGGTCTCGCTCCATCCAAAAATTTGGTGGTTGGTTTGTTGGTGGAGAGCTCAGCGAACACATTTAAGCACTATAATAAAAGATGTTTCTCACACATAGATGATGGGTTTGTCATATTCACAAGTTTCATGAGCAGTTTTGCAGCTGTTATCACACCTCTTGAAATGATACTTATCAAAGGTTGAAGAAGACCAATTTAAGGGTTAAGTGAAGTAATACCTGGTATTCAGAAGTGGGTGGAAATAAAGGATTCGAGAGTGGGTTTTTTATTTTCTAATAAATTTTTCATTTACTGAAAATTACTGCCAGATGTAAAAGGAAATTAGGCTTTTATTTCATATTTCTGTTTTGAAAAGATAGGTGGCAGAATTGTGTTGATGATGTGTCACTCAGACTTGTAACTATTTTTCTGTTAAGAATTAGTTCGAATAGAAGGCTCCTGAAAGCTATATATTCATTGTAATAGAAGAACTAAGGGTGAGTGAATCATTTAGCTGAAGCCTAGGAGAGCTCAGCTCTATTTTTTTGAGATTTTATTGTCAATACATCAACAATGTTTGAGGCTGGGTTATTTGCAGAGAATTCCTGTGTTATCTTTCATGCAGTCTATTTCCTTATTTTCCATTGTGCATGTGTTTCTTTCATTGTAATTCCATTCTGTGATATTCTTTTCGTACTTGGTTTCAAAGTATTGGTTAAGTGGGATTCATAGAGATTATGCTCTGCTTAGCTTATTCCAAGTATTTCACCCAAATTTCTGCTAAAGTTGGCATAGGATTCATCCTTGTTAGATGCCCTATGCTGATGGATTGTTCATTCCTCTTCTATTTCACCCCTTAAATCTCTATTACTATGCGTGGGTGGCTACCTTGCCTCTGTTTGGATATCTTATGCAGTTGCATTGTTATGTGTTTTATGATTCATATTTTGACTCCATTTCCCAACAGTTCTCCTCCTGATTCTCTTACCAAGGTTTTAAATAACTTGTTTCAGTAGAAATCTGATCTTCTGCACTTGTTGTTTAGTGAATATCTTAAAATGTTGAATGTTGGTCTGTTTCTTCATTATTGACAATCTTGATGATTTCCAGCTTTCTGTGAGTTAAAGAGAGAGCCCTCTCTATTTGTGTTAGATCATAAACGCAAGCTAAAGACTGGTTAGTGGTTACCCAAAATTACCCTCTCCACAACCTAGGGAGTCAATTTTGGTGTTAACAAATTGGCTTCGTTGCTGGGGAAGAGATTGTTTCACAATCCCTGGGAAAACAACAAGGTTCAGATCTAAATGCTAATGGTGGATAGTAGTCAGACATCAAGAAGGTTGTATCATTCACCTGGCGACTCCACTCAGAAAATTTCCAGTGCGAAGGTGACTCCACTGGGAGGATCATTGAATCCATATCAGAATTTGAGATGTTGAATGTCTGATGGCCATTACACGTTGAAGAAACCCAGTAGCCCATTGTTTCACAGGCTAGTCTCCTCAATCTTCAAATCAGAATTTGCAGCTTCAATTTTTCAAGATGAATTCATTGTCAAGAAGGTATGCTCCTTTATGCAGGTCTCATATTCCTGGTTTTCTGAATCAAATCCCTAAAGTAGACTGCCAAACCTACGTGCCTAAATTAAGAGATGAAGACAATGATAATGCTGCTTTACATTTAATGAAATTTCATATACATGTGCACAAGCTGAATATTAGGTTTTATGAGGATTGCCTGATGAAAATGTTTATGGCTTCTTTAGAGCGCAAAGCAAGGGATTGGTATGAAAGTTTGAAACTTGGCAGCTTGTTTTCTTTAAAAGATTTTCACACAACATTTTATGAGCATTATAAAGGGTATTTTCTATCTTTGTCTTTAGTGGAAAATTGTTGTGGTCAGTTTGAAGATTTCATACAGTACCTTCAAAGTATTGATGAAGATCTAGAAAGTATGAATGATGAAGATTTGTCTGAAGCCTTTTATCATTTTTCTTCACAATTCCATGGTCATGATATTCAAGAAAAATCTCAAGACACAGTTACACCCTCAACTAAAAATGAGGAAAGCAGTAACCATGTAGGTGATCTTCTTATCTCTTCTCCCGAGGTGGACGAGAAGTGTTCTCAGTTTTGTCAATCATCTTATGTTTCTGAAGAATATCAGATCAGTCCCATTTCATGTGATATTATTTTAGAAGTTGTTGGTCTAGAGGAACCTATCTTGTTGGACTCACTTGAAAGACAACACATCGGTGCTTCTATTGGAGCACAAGGAGCAGATCAGATCTTAGATGATGCTGCTGATTTTTCGTTAGACAAGAAAGGTGAGCAGATCCTCCACTGTGCTCCTAAAATTTCTCCTATGTCTGAAGATGAGATAGATCAGCTCCTGAAAGGTCATGTTACGATGCCACTTGAATCAGAACTGCAGTGTTCACATAGTCCGAGATATGTAAGTTAAACTTCTTCCATCTTTGAGCATGTAAATCTGAATTTAGATGATGATAGTCATGATGATCTTTTGAGGGAACCCATTTGTGATGATGATTCTCTAGAAGAAAATCAGCTATTAGACACCATTTTATTTCATCAAGAAGATAGGGTTGTTATGTCTACTGATCTTGAAGGGTGTTTGTTGTTTGAAGATGCTTTAGATTATGATATAGAGGAATATGATTATGAGATAGATAGCATGCCAAAATGAGAACCAGAGCTACTCATGCTTGAGGGAGATATAGTCAACACTGAGACTATTGAAGATTCGTATACTAATTTGCTTCAGTCTGAAGGGGAGATAAATTTTCTAGCATTCATGGGACATGAGCTCGTTATCGGTGGATGTTTGGAGTGGTTTGTCTTTTGTCTTCTCTACTTGCTCAAAGAGAGTGTAAGCAAGGTCCGAGCAACTGGCCGGTTACTAGATTGGCTTCACTGGCACTTTTGTGTCATTTGATTTAGCAATAGCATTTCAATGAAGTAGGGTAGATAGCAGGAATAAGTTTGCTCAGCAAGCAGTTTTCAGTATGTACAGTGTTATTTTTTCAGTTTGACGTATGTTCCGAAAATTTCAGTATGTTTTTAGTTTCGGTAGTTAGCAGTTTTCAGTTGTAGTTTTCAAGTGAAAGAGAGGTTGCAGGTTGCAGTTGTCAGGGTTGGGAGCCACCCAATGGATCAGGCACTTGGTCTATGGGTTCTTTTCTACCTTGCAAGGAGGATATCATCCCCGGCTGGAGCCAATTGTTAGCACCCCCGAAAAAATTTGTGATTAATTGTCTTTTGACATCAATAATCGTCTTCTGGCAACATTGACGGTGCAAAAATAGAAACATTTTGTCATGGCGGGAGGTTTTCAAGCTTGGTTGAGAAAAAGAACATTTGTCCTCAGTTGCAAACAACATGGTCGCAAAAGATTTTGCAAATGATTTTCGCTTTTAATTAGGGGTTTAACGTAAGTGGAGGTTTAATTTTTATGAAAAGAAGCATTTATTTCTAGCCCAAGTATCGACTTTATGAAGAAAAAGGGACTAAGGCTTTCAAAAAAATTGGTATGTGTTTATAGCCTACGGTTCGTTGTATTTTTGGTTTGGGTCTAATGTTTGATAAAGTTGAAGCAAAAGGTAATATGTCCAACACCGAGGGCTTCACCATGGGACCAAGTGCCAAAGCCAAGACAACCCCACGTATTACATATTCTCCAAGCGCTAAGAGCCCATTCCTTTGTTGCTTGACATATATGGGAAGCAAGTGAATATATAAAGGCCAAGAGAGTAGTTGTGTTGTTGCATGTGGGATAAAGGAGAGGACTAAAATATATATAAAAACGCATTTGAAACCAGGCGTGAGGCTCCAACCAATTTGAGCTGCAGTGCAAAGGATAAAATCATGTAAGAAGTCATAGCAACATTTATCTGTGGTAGATGGGCCGTGAAGCTAATCTTCCAATCACCCATTTTTAAGGAAGGTTTGTCGGCTCTCACCCAAATCTGTCGTGGACTGGCTACTGCAAATACTCAATAAGATGGCCTCAAGCTTCCGGTAAGAATGTAGGGTATCAGTGTTTCCAAAACGCATCACTCAGAGGAGTCAGCAGGCTGAGCACCATCCAGCAGGGGTCTTAAGAGACCATTACGTGAAAGAACAAAGATGACATTGACAAAATAGCTCGATGCGTTGGCCGCGATAGAGAAGACCACCTTCATGCATGTCTCCTTATGGGCACGTCGTGTGCATTTGAGTGGTATTATAAACACGTAAGGGCCATGCGATACCACCATCTAGAAATAAAGTTACTTTTGGAGATATAAAGAGGAGTGGTCCCATTTTGGCAGTTTTTTTTTTACATATGACCGGAGCATCACGCTCTCCAAACCCTAATGTCATCCATCGAAGTGAGAGTTGATGCTACCGCCGCGTTTTTGTAGCTGAGGAAGAAGTGCTAGGTCAACCAAACTGACCCGCAGATGATTCCAATAAAGCCGAGGGTCGTAGAGCGTCCAGCAGGTATCTATTCCATTTTTAAAACCAATAATAATTTGCGGTGACCATTCTAGGGTTGTAAACAAAGAATGGTTGTTTTCCTTTACTACTGTGTCTTGGTGCAGCAGGGGTGTGTGCGAAAGAGAATACAAATCCTCATTTCAAATGCGTGATAGCCTGCTAGGTATACGGAGTCATAGTGAAGCAACGCAGCTATTTATATTCTTATCAGATTTCTTTGCTTCTGAACCACGAGCCTAGATTTTGAAGACCATCTCAGGATATTGAAGCTACACGAATGTTTTGCTTATGGGCTCAGGACAAGTGGGTCTCGCTCCATCCAAAATTTGGTGTCGTTTTGCTGGCTTGATAAGGCAGATAGTAGAAGAAGCCAAAAAAAAAACTAAAATGTGCTCGGCCTGCATACGAAGATCGATAGAGATTTTTTCTCTTCCCCATGACATGACGACCGGGCAATGAAGACGCAAGCACTACAAGTTTTTAATGGCGCTAAAGCCTAGGGTTTTCAGCGTGGGTGTTCTTTCTGTCTACAACCATACATATATAGATGGACCACTGTGATTGATAAAGTTAAAATGAATACCAAATGCAAGGTTTCTTGCACTTATTATGTCAAAAAGAATTCAGCAGTGTCATCTCCAGGTGCCCATAAGCGTGCATAATGCTTCTTGAAAAATACAGTGTGCTTGAGGACTGTATATTTACCAATCTCAATGCCATCCTTTAGTGGTCAAAGAGTTATCTCACAAGCAATTTCAGTGTAAGAACTTTCGGGTAGCTGGTTCTTCTGAAGAAATTGGGGGAAATGCCAAAAATAGAGATCTGGCGGGTTTTGACATTCTCACACGCTAGTATCTGTCTCAGTTTTATATATGGCTTCAGATTTTGCATGCTCTTAGGGTTGGATGTCGAGAGCAGCTTGTTACTATGGTGGAAAGTGTTAGCAATCCCATTTTGGGATGGTTATCTTAAGATACTAAAACATTTTTGCAGGTATTGTTTCACCAACATAATGTATGAGAAAGTTGGGCAAGTATTTTACCTATGGGCTGAAGATAAATGGGTCTCGCTCCATCCAAAAATTTGGTGGCTGGTTTGATGGTGCAGAGCTCAGCAAACACATTTAAGTAGTGTAATAAAAGATGTTTCTCACACATAGATGATGGGTTTGTCATATTCACAAGTTTCATGAGCAATTTTGCACCTGTTATCACACCTCTTGAAATGATACTCATCAAAGGATGAAGAAGACTAATTTAAGGGTTAAGTGAAGTAATACCTGGTATTCAGAAGTGGGTAGAAATAAAGGATTTGAGAGCTGGCTTTTTATTTTGTAGTAAATTTGTCATTTACTGAAAATTACTGCCAGATGTAAAAGGCAGTTAGGCTTTTATTTCATATTTTTTTTTGAAAAGATAGGTGGCAAAAATCTTGTTGATGATCTGTCACTCAGACTTGTAACTATTTTTCTGTTAAGAATTAGGTCGAATAGAAGGCTCCTGAAAGCTATATATTCATTGTAATAGAAGAACTAAGGGTTTGAGATTTTATTGTTAATACATCAGCAATGTTTGAGGCTTGGTTATTTGCAGAGAGTTCATGTGTTATCTTTCTTGCAGTTTGTTTCCTTCTTTTTCAATGTGAATGTATTTATTTCATTGTAATTCCATTCCATGATATTCTTTTCGTACTTGGTTTCATAGTAATGGTTAAGTGGAATTCATAGAGATTATGCTCTGCTTAGCTTATTCTAAGTATTTCACCCTAATTTCTGCTAAATTTGGAATAGGATTCATCCTTGTTAGATGCCCTATGCTGATGGATTGTTCATTCCTCTTCTGTTTCATCCCTTAAAGCTCTCTGACTATGCGTGGGTGGCTACCTTGCCTCTGTTTGGATATCTTATGCAGCTGCAATGTTATGTGTTTTATGATTCATCTTTTGACTCCGTTTCCCAACAGTTCTTCTCTTGATTCTCTTACCAAGGTTTTAAATAACTTGTTTCAGCAGAAATCTGATCTTCTGCACTTGTTGTTTAGTGAATATCTTAAAATGTTGAATGCTGGCCTGTTTCTTCTTTATTGACAATCTTGATGATTACCATCTTTCTATGATTTAAAGAGAGAGCCCTCTCTGTTTGTGTTAGGTCAGAAATGCAAGCTAAATATTGGTTAGTGGTTATCCAGAATTACCCTCTCCAAAATCTAGAGGGTCAATTTTGGTGTTAACACTTGCTTATCCTTGTAGCTTGCTCCTGACTGTAATGACCTGCAAACTTAGTCGAATAATTAGTGGAAAACTACTGAACTTTAGCTGACCTGACAAATTGATCCTGGACCAAATAACTTTGGGACTACCACATTCCTTCCAACCATGATCCTACAGCCGTTCCTGGTTCAGTATGAATCCCCCCAAGCTGGTTCTGACATGCAAACTGAGAGATAGAGGCCCTAGATTCGCAGCTGGTTTAGATCTGGAAAATTGATGTGGGAATGCTTCACTTCCTTGAGCAGAGAGGTTCTCTTTTATTCCATAAGAGAATTATGAGAATGATGATCCCCAAACTTTGGGGTCTGTCCTCTTTATGTAGGGGAATATTGCATTAGGACTCTTGGAATAAATGGTTTCTTTAAATTAAATAACTTAATTTTCAAAAGAGTATTTGTTTAATTAATTACTAGTTCTTTTGGAACTAGGACTTCTCAAATTTGTTTAACTAAAGTGCTTTTGATTCAAGCCTTTTTATAATTTGTGATCAACTTTATATTTTCAATTTAAATAATTAATGCATCATTGATTTATTAATTAAATACATAGCTATATAAAATAAACATATATTATAACTAAATAATACCAACGTTATTTTTAAAGTTATTAATAATGACATTAGCCCTGAGGCTTGTATGCATGTTAACCAAAGAAACTACTATTAGTTAAATTATGCTTTAAGTGGTGATGTTGTCTTTTATGTATCTTCACATGCTACTTCTTTTTAATCTTTTTAAGGATAGGGTCCACTTCTTTGAATAATCTTGGTAAGCTAGGATAGGCACCTCTAGTCTCTCCCTTTGCATGTTAGATTCCCTTGTTTTAACGTGGTAGTTCTAGCAGTACTTGATGACAATACGATTTATTTAATCAATTCGAATAGTTGTGATAAGACACATAAGTGCTATTCAGAGTCCTTCCGACTCAACACTTGAGATCTAGTAACACCAAGTGCTCTTCAGAGCCTTTTAACTCAACACTCTCACATGGGCGTTACGCTAGTGCAATTCCAGAACCTCTGCTCAACACTAGAGCTACATTGTGGTCGTGAGGCACATCTAGAATGTTTAAGTGACCTCAGATCTGGTATTCATTTTCTTTCAATCTTGGAGTGCTCTAGGGCTTATGCCCAACACTCAACGTACATCGGGGCATTGGCCCAGCACGTAATAAGAGTTCTCTAGATACATCGGGGCTTAGGCCCAGTATATAGGTCAATTGTGTGTTTCTGAGTCCATGCTCATAACACTATATAATCGTCCATATGAATCATGCTCTACATAGTATAGTGTAAAACAAAGCAATATCAGTATATCATAAATTGTAACCAAATCTCATAATAAAACATAACTTTATCCATTCAGGATTTCCTGCCCAGTATAACATCAATCAATGAAACAATCAAGGTACATGCACAATATATCAACTCATGAAAACCTAACTCAAAACATGTTAAGGCTTATGCCCAATAATAAATCACATATGGTGGGGCTGTAAGCCCAATATAACATAAAAAAATAGTTAGTCTAAAATTCGGGATATTACACATATTTAGTCAAAATCATCCAAAATCAAACATAAAAAACAATCCATGGTCAAATATAATAAAATTTGGTCAATAATCTTAAACTGTGGTGAAACATAATCAACAAAAGTCAACCATCTAGAACCATAGTCACACATTTCCAAATGATGGTAAGCCTAAGTCAACCATAGTGAAACATGGTTGACAATAGTATAACATGGTTGTCCATAGTCAAACATGGTGACACATATTTATCCATATTCAAGTACAAACAAACATGGTTAATCATAAACAACATAGTTAACCAAGTTTAACTAATGTCCACCATATCAAATGCAATTTACTAAAATCAAACATGTTGAATTATAATAAAACATGGTAAATCATTCACAATTATTCTCAATCATGGTCAACAAAATGCTAACTATTGTTAACCACGAGCAAATATGATATTTCTCACATGAGCATCCAAATTATTTTTTGTCTTACCGCTATATCTGATATATAATTTTGCTCAAATTAAATTTTCATATCTACAATTAAGGACTATTTTTAGCAACCTTAATGGTCTCTCACTAACCATTTTTTTGTGCTATATATTTTACTTTTTAAGGAATCTTATGTGGGTGTGATCCATGTAAAATGTTTTTTTTTTAACAGAAACATGAAATAGATTTGTATTAAAAAGGGGATAAGATACAAAATTCCCTTCGTGGAAGGTTAAACCATAGTATGGATATTGAGTGGTTCAAAATTGAAAAATTAAGCTTTTCAGCCCTGAGAATTGTTCTTCCTAACTGTTCATATCTATTGTCTTTTTTGTCGAATAAATCTTGACATGTTGATTGCATATATCAACACAAAAAAAAAATTAACAAAGCAAAACAGAGGAATGCTTCAACATTCCTGAGATTAAGTGAGTGGGATTCCTTCATGATCTTGCAAGTCGTCTTCCATCACGGAACTATCTTCACGCTCCTTTCCTAGGTCCCCGGGTTCAGAATGCTTCTCGAATTCATCCCTCGGGTCGCTCAAGGATACTTCCAGCTAAGCTAAGTGAGCCTCAATCCTGTCATTACCCTTTTGCAGGGTATCAAACAACTTCCCCTTCAACGAAAAGCATAAAGTTTTTTAGGCCTTCGAAGTTGGCCTATTGAAATTATTCCATGCCTTTAACATCCTTCTGAAGCTCCTCAAGCTCACCCACATGAACCTGGGCGTTGGTTTCCACATCCTCAATGCGCGACTCCATCTGGAGAATGTCCTTACTGATGAGTCTGCTCTCATCCAGAGTGGCCTTAGAAGCTTCTAAAGCATTGTGTGCATTCTTCTTGATGTCCTAATGGACCCCCTTGATTTCCCTAAGCTCCTTCACCATGTTCTCCAGATTCATCCTTCTAAAATCAGTGATAGACTAGGAAAGAGTGCGTGGATCAGCCACAAAAACCCCACTGTCACAAGTGAGAGCTTCAATACCACACAACACCGAATGAAGAGTAGTACGATCTCCCTGTAAAGAATGCTGCGAATGAGGACATCAAGAATTCGACATTATTTCACATGATTCCATATTAGCGCCACACCAACCTTATTTAATGCGAGAAGATGCTCGAGAGCGGTCTTTAAAGCTCAATCTGTAGTGGAAGCCACTTGTCCAAGAAAGTAGAGGGGAGCTTTGCATGCACATCCCTATTAGATAGTTAAAGTTTAAAAACATGGAGACCATTTGGTCTGGGTAGGATCATGATTCAGGACTATAATTTGTTCTCTTAACTTGGTTCCTTGGTTATCCATGGTGTAAGCCTCCACGTTATTGTTCTGTAGGATGTGAAAGAAATGAATCTGAGTTATGTCGCTAATGGTTGAGACAATTCATTTTGAATTATGTTCATATTCTTATCAGGGCCTCTTTGAATATTTATCATTTTCTGTATTACAATTGTGGATTCTTTGAGGATGGAGTAGTGGTCTATATGAAAGGAGATCCTTGTTCCAACCCCTTGGAGGAGAGCTTCCCATTCAACTTGATTGTTTGGTCTCCTTCCTAATCCCCACACGAATTGAAATAACTTGTTTCATCCCAGATTGTAAACGACCCCTCCCGCACCTGCCACCCCTATGTAAAATGTGATTTATTCATAACATAAATTGCAGTATTTTTTCTTTGAAAAAAATCTAGTAGGCCATATTAATTAATTAATATGCTTTATATACGCTGATGCCATATTAATTAGTTAATATGCTTTATATACTCCGATGCCATATTAATTAATTAATATGCTTTATATACTATGATGAACGTATATCAACCATGGCCAACCATTTAATAGTGTTTGATATACATGGATTGATCAATATAAGCCATTTTAATTAATTAGTATGGCTTGCTAGTAGATGATCGACTTGGTGAGGGTTGTTGAGTTATTATTATAATAATAATTACCATAATAAATATTATTGTAAAAATAAAGATAATTATTATTAAAAATTAAATAATGAATAAAAATTAATTTTTTATTATTATAAAAATAATAATAGTAGTTTTATAATAAAATTAATAATTTTATATTTTTTTAATAATTAAAAATTTAATGTTTAATATTTTTATAGTAATAATAATAACAACAACAACCATGATGAATCATAACTATTTATTATTTTAATTTTTCATTATTATATTTTTTTATTTTATCTTTTAACATTCTTATAATAATAATAATTATTATTATTGTTTTATAAGTGTTCGTTAACCACTGAATGACGTGAGTCATCCCTATGCATATCCTTATATGCTCTAGACCCTAAGGATCTCATACCATAATTGTTTTAAATTCTAACTTAGGAATTAATTGCAATTCATATCGTAGACATATGCTAATCTATGGTTGATATACCAATTTCTATTAAATTTCCATCCAATATTGAAATGTAAATGTATCAAATCCTACACAAGATTTAATTTTAACTTTAGCCTAGGATCTATATGCATACTTAAAAATCAATGCTATAGTATGTAGCCTAAAGACTATATACAAATCCTAGATTACAATAAAATTTACATTTTAGTGTGTGCATCGTGTGGTCCTATTTAACCATAGAAACCTAGAAAGGAAATAAATACAACCTTTCCATAACCCAAGGTGCGTATCATAACATAGCTATGCATATTACCATTGTATCAATATATTACAGGGATGGCTATGAATTAATGTTAACGTGGTTTTATGCTGGAAAGCACTTCTATTTCCCTTTGCAATTAATACATCCAACTGTCGAGATAGTGGAATGTCTCCATGGGTATCACTGTGGCATTAGGAACATGATAAGGTGGTGATGGTTCAATGTTATGACGAGCTGGAAGTGCTATGGTTCGAAGCTTGACCTAGCTATCCTCCTTGGTGGCTACGGTATCGATGGTATCATTAATGAGGAGGATGCTTGGTTTTACATTACAATCCTTTGGTGATCTCCACAATTGATTGAGCGAGGGTTTTGGGCTTTGGGATCTAACCCTAGCCTCCATTATGTTTTACAAAGTTAATGTTTCCTTGTCACTCGGTGGAGTGGCTTTGAGGAGAGGTCGATAGGCCGAGAGCCTTTAGGGTTTTGTTAACTGGTTTTTTTCTTTGGAGTGCCCATGGTTCAAAGCTGTGACCTGTTCAAAGCTTAAGAACAACATTTTCATGGTGTGTTTCAGTAGTATCTTGAAGTAGAAGTTCTAGGGTGTGAGTGATAACTCTTCGTGATAGTTGTTTCGATACTTGGCTTTCCCTGCCTATTGGGTGATTTTCTTAAGAGTTTTCGTGCTTCTATTATTGCGTTTGGCAACAAAGAAAAAGGATAATGGTTGCAATGTCATGCCATTCCACTCCAAGGATAATTTCTTAAAGGTAAGTTTCTCAGTTCAAACCCAGCTTCTTCCATTCTGCATTTGAGAGTTTTCAGTTGTTTATTATTTCACCTGTGATGTTCTCTATCAAAAAACTTGTTTTTAACCACACTCGGATTTGAATGGAAGGTACCTTGTCGTTGGCCCCTCAGCTTAAGTGTTGATGGTTGGCTACTGCAATAAAATTGATAAGCCTCGATGGTTACCTTGTTACTCTAGTTAGATGAATGTTGAACCTTCGGGTGTGTTTTGCTGAGACTTCATGTATTCTCTGAGGCTTGTTCTTCATCGAAAACCTGTGTACTGTTGATAGCTTGGGGAGAATGAATTCTCGACCCTTTTGTCATTGTTATAGTAGTAAATATTTTTCCATTGCATAATCCGTAAGGAAAATACTTAGAAGAGGGTTTCACCGTTTTTTTTCTCTCGATAATGAAAGGATTCAAGTTCTTATTCCACTTGTGTTCGTGTGGTTGATACTGTGAGTTATTTTGTGTAAAAAGAATTGTGTTTCATGGCAAGTGTTATGAATATGGTTATGTGGGTGTTGCTCCATTTTGCATGAAGGAAATGAAACTTATCATTGCCTATCTATTGTGTGTTTGTGGATAGTAAAAAGGGAATCCAAGGGTTTAGTCTTGAGCTTAGAAGTCGAACCATAATACTTCCTTCTGTCTAGTAGTTTTCTTTAGCTATTGAAAACATTGCTTAACTTGAAAGTGTGGTTCTCGGCAAGGTTTTGCTGTTACTAGAACAATATTTTAAACTTCTGTAAGTGGATGTTTACAGTGAGCTATTCGTATGGTTTTAATGCTATGTTTTCAATTTAAAAAGTGATAATGTACAATCAAAATGTTGCTGAGGGGTGAAAAAATGAAGATGGGTGTCTATTTTGGGGGGTCTCGTGAGAAAATAATTCTGATTTTTTCATGTTTTTCAACTTCGGTTGAACAAAAGTGATATTTTTGTTTAAAATTTCACTTTGCCGTAAAAAGAAAACTTATATAGAATTATGTTAGCTTTCTATTCATAATTTTTTCAATTTTTTTTATTAAGATTTGATATGTCGATTTCGCAAATGTTTGACAGTGTGTTCTTATAAAATGAAAAGACTACAAAATAGTTCTGATTTGTTGTGCCACTAAAATCGTTGTTAGACTTATTTTTTGCAAAAACAGAAAATGCTATGACAATCTACACACAATGTACTAGTTCCTGACTATAAGTTTGTAACCAATGGATCTATATACTAATTATTATATTTTTTTAAAGTCGATCAATGGGGAAACTCAGTCGATTTTCAACAACTTTTTTGTTGCGCCTCTTTTCTCTCAATCCGCTATAAAAGCAAAAAACCTACGAACACGCTTTTGAAGTAGACACGCCAATTAAGAGTCCCACATTTTTTTCGTTTTTTTTGGTGCTGTATTTTTAAAGTTATGGATTTTTCTTTCCACGATTTTTTTAAAAAGTTGAATCCTAAATCGACACATGTTACGAAAATAAAACTTAAAAAATATCAGTTCTTATCTATATACAACAAAATTTATACCCATGTAAAGTAGATTCAATGATGAACCTACTGGTATGAAGTCCGACATTCGTTTTGTTGTGTAAGAGGTGGTTTTTCCCTTCCGAAAATGGAGAAACCTGAAAATTCTGCAGAAATGTGAATCTTTCATGTTTCAGAGATTATTCGGCCGAAATTTTTATTCGGCCAAATAATAACCTTTTTCCGTAATGGCACCGTCAATTATAGTGAAGGCTATTCGGCTGAATAATGAAACGGAAAAAAACTCATCGACCGGAAAAAAAAATAATTATGTTTTCTATACTCATATAAATAAACCTAAAATTGATTCATTATTTTCGCATGTTTTAACTTCACATATTTTTGTCAAACTAATTTTGAAAGGTGGAGACATTTTTTGCAAAAGGAGGTTTTTACAAGGTATGTTTCTTCTTTCTTTTCCCAAAAGGCACATTGAACGAGTTTTTTTTCTAAGGCATATTTGCAAGGAGTTTTTTCAAAATATTTCTTTTCTTACTGCATATTTGCAAAGAAGACATTTTTTGCAAAAGGAGGTTTTTACAAAGTATGTTTCTTCTTCTTTCCAAAAGGCAAATTGAAGGTGTTTTTTTCTAAGGCATATTTGCAAGGAGTTTTTTCAAAATATTTCTTTTCTTATTGCGTATTTGTAAAGAAGACATTTTTTGCAAAAGGAGGTTTTTACAAAGTATGTTTCTTCTTTTTTTTTCCAAAAGACACATTGAAATTGTTTTTTTTTAAGGCATATTTGCAAGGAGTTTTTTCAAAATATTTGTTTTCTTGGACATGTTTGCAAGGAGATTCTTTGCAAGGATTGTATTTAAAAAGTGTGTATTCCAAAATATTTTTGCAAAAAAATATATATTTTTCCTTCTTATTTCTTTGAAAATGATTTTTTCAAAGAGTTGTTTTGGTAAGATAATTTACAAATGGTTTTTTTCCAAAGTAGTTTTGCACTTCTTATTTATTTGAAAGAGGTTTTTTCAAATAGTTGTTTTGCTAAGGTATTTTGCAAAGGGTTTTTTTTCAAAGTAGTTTTGCACTTCTTATTTATTCGAAAGGAGTTTTTTCAAATAGTTATGTTGCTAACGTATTTTGCAAAGGGTTTTTTTGCAAGGTAGTTTTATACTTCTTATTTTTTTGAAATGAGTTTTTGAAATGAGTTTTTTCAAAGAGTTATTTACTTAAAGTATTTTTGCAAATAAGTTATTTCTTTACAATGGTTTTTTCCAAGATATGTTTACAAATAAGTTTTTTTTCAAAGTACTTTTTCGTAGTGGCTTTTTTCGTAGATATTTTTTCAAAGAGGTTTTTTTTCCAATGATTTTTACAACAAAGATTTATTTACAAGGTGTTCTTATTATTTTCCAATGGGTAGGTAATTTATTGTCAAGGAGTTTCTTATTTCTTTCCAAGAAGGTTTTTTTCAAAGAAGATTTTTGTTCAAAGAGTTTTTTCAAAGGAAAGTTAATTCCAAAGAGATCTTCTTCAAAAGACTCTTACAAAATTTTGATAAGGTGAAGTAAATTTCAGTTCATGTTTTTATAAATTCCGTAAATGTTTTTAAATATTAATTTATTTATTTTTACTATAAAGTAACATGATTCTTTAATTTATCATCTATAGAATAAACAACCATGGGCAATAAGAGAAAACGTCCAAAAAAAGATCATCGTAAACGTGATGATGATGGTAATAGAGAGAAACAAAAACTCAGATATATTGCCAAAAAACAAAGGGTTGCCGAAATGGAAGAGAGAACTATTGAAGATATAAATACAGATTTACATGATAATGTTGAAGAGATGGAAATTGAAAATAGAGTACAAGAAGAACAAATTGAAGTTGAAAAGAACAATGTAGAAGATGTAAATAGTGATTTACATGCTAATGTCGATGAAGTCAATATTGAAGATCAAGTTCAAGATCCAGAAATTGGACCTGGTATGTATATATCATATATTTTTCAAATTCATTTTTTTTTAATGAATTTTATTTTTGGATATATGTTAAATTAAATTTAACTTGATGTATAGGTACTTTTACCATTGATGATGAAATGTTAGAAGACATTGATTGCGACAAATATGAAGAAAAACTACCAATACATGTTGCACGATATCATGCTACAAAATTTTATGATGAAGTTCTCAAGGATTACTCAATAGCAGGACAAGCACAAATTTTGAGATGTTTATTAGTGTCCAAGAAGTTAGAAGGTGCTACATCATTATTGGGTATTCACAAAGTGACAAAATAGTCGAAATTGAAACAAAATGTGATGGAAAATATAGGTGATGCAATAAAAAAATTTGGAAAATCGAGGAATAAAGATATCAGTGCTGCACGTAAAGCAATTCATACGGCAATTTTTTCAGCTAGTACTAAACAAAAGCATTTGACAACAGAACTAGCAAAAGCAGTTGGAACATCAAGAAAGACATTATACAAACATAGCAAATTCAAAATGCAAATAGATGAAAATAGTGAACTTGCTTGCTAGGCAATTATTTGTAGACAACCTTACAAAGATAGATTAGGAGCAGGTGTTAAAGATATTGTACGAGAATATTGGTTGGAACATGCTCGAGTTTCACCAAATTCAAGAGATGTGATATGCAAAATAATATCACGAAATGTATATGAAAGCCAACCAAAACATATAATGGACATGACACAAATACAATTGTTCAATAAATTCAAGGAAGATCATCGTGGAATTAATATATCGATCACTACATTTGTGCAACAAAAACCATGGTATGTTAGACCTATTACTATACGTGATACATGTTGTTTCCGTTATCATGTGCAATTTCAGTTATATTATGACATGTTTCTTGAATTTGGTAAAATGTTTTGGACAAATTCACCACCTCCGTCGACGATACGTGAATTCATATCTCAAATTTTATGTGAGAGAAATCACGATGAAGTATTTTATTCAAAGAAATGTGTCAATGGAAAACATTGTCATCATTGTGGAAATCTGGTTCTATTCCACAATAAATATCCAATCGATAATGATCAATCATTGTCAAATGTAAATGTTGATTAGAAGAGATACGAATACATCAACTATAGTACAAGTTCTAGTGATTCACATTCCAAAAGAATTGATTTGCTAGACGACAAGATATGCGTCATAGATTTTCTCAAAAAATTTGAAAGCAAAATTTATAAATACACCCAGCATTCACATAGAGCACGATGGCAAGATCTTCAATTCAAACAGTCTCGTGAAATTTTTCCACCCGGAACAATTTTGTCCATGGTTGATTTTTTTGAAAACTATACATTTGCTGCACAAAAAGAGATACAGAGTGAATACTATCACCCTAACCAAGTTTTGATATTTTTCCATGTTGTATATAGACTTTCTCAACAGGATGTCGATGGCATTCAAAGCACATGTGACAATCAAGATGTGATTAAAGAATATCACTTCTATATCAGCGATGATCGTACACACGATACACATTTTGTTCAACATTGTATAGAAAATATTTTCTATGACTCACTGAAAAAACGCGAAGTTAAATTCAATGAGCATTGGATATGGTCTGATGGATGTGCAGGTCAATTTAAATCTTCACGATCATTTTTTTGGTTATGTCGACTTCATAAAGCGTTGAACATTAAACATCGCTGGAATTTCTTTGAAACTGGACATGGAAAAGGTGAGCATGATGGTGCAGGAGCATGCGTAAAAAGAGCACTTCGAAGATGGAAAATGAAATATTCTTCTACACGGTTTCATTCAGCTGCAGAGGTTGTCCAATAGTGTCAATTAAATCTAAGCCATGATTATAATCAACAATCAAAAGATGTGCGCAGGTATGTACACTATTTTTTTAATTTATATTATTTCTTGAAATTTAAAAAAATGTATGTACTAACATTTAAGTACATGTACACTAACATTAAAAGTTGTTCTTTGAAAGTGATTCATCATTTATTGTGTAGGTTTTTTTGGCTTGTTGGGGTCCAAGATATAAATAGATCAATACCATATGACGCTAGCACCATACATGGGACTAGAAATCTTCACTCTATTCAAACAAAATCATTTCAAAACGTGTTTGCATTTGACAGTAGAAGGCAATCATGCTTTTGTCATATTTTCATTGAAAATGTTGAATCTACAGAAGTTTGTGAAAACATAACAAACAACTACGTAAAAGCTTGGAAACACACAGAGATTAATCCAAAAGGAAAAATGCCACTGACAAGTGTAGAAGAGTTAGAATCAGAAGAAATGGAAATATCATCTGATGGCGATAGAATTTCACATATTGTTAGAGAAGGTAATAAACTTGTTCTTGACTTTTAAGTTAATTGTTCATTCTAGTCCATCGCCATAAGTATAGTAAATTTAATTCATTTAAAAACGCTAACACCAATTATAATTTGCGCACGAGATGTTTTTGCTGTGATTGCACCTGTAGACAACAACGAAGATGTCAAATATTATTTGATGCGATTCACTTAAGGAAAAATGAAGTTATTTGAGGACTACAATGACAACGGATTTACATACGAAAGAGGATCCATCATTTTAAAAGGCTACTTTTTTCAGCAGACGCATATGACTAAAAATTATGTCTACTTTCAAGATTATGAGCTCGATGTTATATGTTTTCAGTATAGTCATTAAGTATGTGCATCTTGAATAAATTTGGTACAAGTTCCATCAAAAAAACAGTTAAAAACCAAAAAAATGGAAACTATCCATATGTGACCATGAACGAATAAATGAACTATATGTTAAAAATAAATTGATCTATATTTTTGTCCATGTCAATTGTTGTGTACAATATATTTTTTGTCCATGTGTCATAATTGTTGTGTACAATATATTTTTTCATTGAATTTTTATGAATATTTTCTTGAATGACAACTAACAAAAGAGCTTAAATGGTTGTACTTTAACATGTTTAAAAATGAATTCAAATATTATTTGGGAATTCAAAAGTACTTTATTCGGGTCCCCATATGTCTATTAGACCACTTAAGGGATGAGATAACGGATGTGGCTATCCCCACACTCCGCCCCGAATTTTTACTTTTGATTGATTGATGCCAATGAAAAATCACCCAAAAAACCTACTAAATTTTGTATTCTTTTAATTCATTGAACATGTTTCTTTAATATACTTCACCATAAATATGATCTGAATGAGTTTCTTAAAACAAGTTGTTAATCTATATAGTTTTTAAATATATGATTGTTGCACAAAAATAATATATCTCTCACATGTAAGTTCACATAACTGAAATCATGGCAAATGAAGATAACAATCATTTGATTTTTAATCACAAACAATAATTCCTGGATTGTGAAGCTTATGCTAAATTAGAGCAATGATTATTTACAACAAATCAATAAAAATTCATCGAATTTGTGTCTAAAATTCATTGCTCTAACTTAGCATAAGCTTCACAATCCGGAAATCCTCACTTGTGATTAAAAAACAAAAAATCATTATCCCCATTTGCCATGATTTCAACATTTAGAAATTCACGAACTACAAAGTACCTGAACAATGAACATATGAAAAACATTAGTTAAAATTTGAAATTTACATATGCATATCAAACAATAAACATATGAAAAACATTGGTTAAAATTTAAAATTTACATATGAATCAAACAACCAAAAGATTGAAACTTTTATCAAATAATTCGTAGATTTTCATTCAAAACATTAAAATATTAAACCTATTAAAACTTCATATTTCTATCAAAAAATTTTATCATTTTATTTCTTTACATTTTAACATCCTATTTCTTAACATTTTAAACCTTCATTCTTATGATTCAACACTTTCTCATTCATTCTTTCCATAACATTTCTCAACATAACAAATTGAAATTTTTTTACAAATTCAACATTTCCAAATTTTAAATTGCACCTATCAAATGTTTCAAACATTCATTCATAACAACATTTTAATAACATTTATTCTCAACATAACAAATTGAAATTTTTTTACAAATGCAACATTTCCAAATTTTAAATTGCACCTATCAAACGTTCCAAACATTCATTCTTAACATTTTAATAACATTTATTCTAGCAAAATTGAAATTTTTTTACAAATTCAACATTTCTTAACACTTTAAATTGCACCTATCAAATGTTCCATTCACTCTTAACACTTTAAACATTTTTGACACCTCCCATTCATTTTTTTATCATTTTAAACAAACACCTCCCATTCATTCTTTCCCAACATTCATTCTTCCATAACATTCATTCTCAACTTTCAACATTTCCTAACTTTAAATTACTTACCTATCAAATGTTTCATTCACTCTTAACAACTTTAAATTACCTATCAAATGTTTCCTTCACTCTTAACATTTCAAACATTTTTGACACCTCCCATTCATTTTTTCCCAACATTGATTCTTACCATAACATTCATTCTCAACATTGAACATTTCCTAACTTAGATTAACATTTTAAACATTCCTAACACCTCCCATTCATTCTTTTCCAACATTCATTCTTCCATAACATTCATTCTCAACATTGAACATTTCCTAACTTTAGATTGCACCTATCAACATTGAACATTTCCTAACTTAGATTAATATTTTAAACATTTCTAACACCTCCCATTCATTCTTTTCCAACATTCATTCTTCCATAACATTCATTCTTGACATTCAACATTTCCTAACTTTAGATTGCACCTATCAAGACATTTTAAACATTCATGTAAAACATATTCTAAACATTTTACCAGATGAGAAATAATTAACATGTACTCATATATAATCCAAAAAAAAGTTCATGAACATGTGAGTTCAATGTACATATATGTATAATCAAAAAATAAATACTCTTCATGTTCAAAACAACTACAATATATATATATCAACAAAAACAATAAAGTCTGAACCATTGTCCATCTGGACCAATATCTTTCCACTATTTTCCACTAGGACCTTCCCTGGAACTCAACTCAACCTACAATACACATAAAAACAAATTATAAATCTAGATCATAAATTATTTAAACAATTTTAAACTAAATTCAAGATATTAAGATATTAAACTTATACATAAAAAAACAATTCAATTATTAAAAAAGTCGTACATCAAATTCTTTGAATGCATGTCCACCACTTTTTTTCACTAGATACTTCCCTTTGGCTCCAAAGGATCTCAAAGAGCCAAGCTGCAACATGTACAAAAGTAATTTATGAATCCTAAAGCATGCAAACAATTTTCAAATAAATCCAAAAAAAAATATAAAATATTAAACTTATATCAGAGATCATTTCTAGTTCAACAAAATTACCTCGCTGCCAATATCTGCATTCATCAAGGAACCTACATCTTCACCCCCAATTTCCAAATGGTCTGTCCCCTAAAATTTAAATTTTGTTAATGAATAAAACATAGTAGATACATATAATAAATTAAGCAATTAACTTAAAACCAAAACAAAAAAATTAAAATCATTAGCTCACAAGAGATGGTAAATCATCTAAAAAGTTCGATTCTAAAGAAACCTGCATGGATAAGTCAAATTAACAATCAGATACATTCATATTTATTAAAATTCAAACAAAAAAAAATATCAAGTTCAATCATAAATATTATAATTAATATACCTCTCCAAAACGCTCTTCATTTTGACTAGGATGCTCTTCATTTTGACTACTGGAGACTCGAAAATTATGTGCATTTAACATTCTAGAAAACTGCAAACAAAATACATTTGCTTAATATATTTATTACTATGTAACAAAAAATTCAATTCAAAATGAATAATAAAAAATCAAATAGATTGTCATAGCATAATCAACAAACCTCTCCCATACTCGATGTGTCATTGGATAACACATCTGAAGCTATATCTCGACAAGACTTAGCATAAGCCCTGAGATCATCGATGCTCAATCCATCTACCTCGTCATTCGTCTTATAAACAAACTTTTGACGAATAGTAGCACAAGCCCTCTCTCGACCCAATCCCACTTCTACTCCAACAAGAGCTGACGCTAAACCATCACCTACCGATTCCCTTGCAGCTGTCCCTAGTTGGGATGTGGGCTCCATCTCCGATCTTAAAGCCGCAACCCTAGGTGGACGAGGTATCTCAGGTGGAGGTTGAAGAGTCGTAGGGTCTCTGAGAGCACCTTTTCGATTATATATTCGACCCTTTCCAACTCAATAAAAGTCAGAAGGAACATAAGTATAGTTTGGCTTCATACCTAAAAAAAACTACGCATAGAAAAATCTAGCAAAATAATTAGGAACCTCATCGTTCCATGGAAATCGACCATAAGCTGCAAGAAACCGATCATATATTAAATGTGCAATTTGAGGATGCTTGAAATATTGCACTTTCAACATTTTTCGCTTAAGGCCTTCTTTGAAATTAAACATTGAATTGGATTGTTCTCTGGTGACTCTCTCCTTCACAACCTCCCACTTGTCTAGACCCATAACTTGGTCCCTTCGCCTCTGCATCAAATGAACAAAACCATTTGTAGTTGGTCCAAGTTTCTCATATGCATCAATGAATTTTTGCAAAGACCCCAAAACAATCTCTAGACTTTGTTGGCTCTCTGGAGGGAGATCCAAAGAACAAAGATCATTGTTCAACTTGTCATAGTGGGATCTACAACTTTCAAGGATAGTTTGTTGCACAACACCTTCCCATGGAAGCTCATCAGGTAAATCAGACGGATAAGTTGATATGGGTGTACAACCCTCAGCTAGTGGAACATATGTCGTCCTAGCTCTAGGAGGATCTTCAGGACCCTACTCTGTACCGACACCTATTCCATCATCTACAATCCTATCTTGATCTTCCTCTCGCTCTATCTAATTATGCACATCTTCTGAACCTCGCTCTGCTTCAAATATAGCCCTAGTCAAGAGTTAACCTTGTCCAAAAATTCAAAACACACAAAAATACAAATTATACATGATTAAACATTAATGTTCATACCAACAGAAGGTTGAGATCGACGCTCTCCCACAGAAGACAAAGGAGAATCATTTGTACCTCTATCAACTTGTTGGTGATCAGATGACTGTGACCCATACAATAAACTCAAACCCCGTGGTGAATTCGACAACCTTTGACTACCAATTGGAACACCAATTCCTGATAATGTGATGACCTCCTACGCTTTCGCTTAGAAGACTCCACTCTTTCCATTTGATATGACTTCTAAATTTACACAAACGTCAACTCATAACATATTGAAATTGTACATGTTTATTCTACAAGCATAAAGACATATCTAATAAAGAACTACATACCAAATGTAACGGTGTCTAAAGTAGTATAAGTGAAGTTTTTTTGTAAGTCCCTCTCCTAACTCTAATTAATTAACTAAAATTTCTTACCATCACTACTATTGCAAAGCAAAGATATATTTAATAATCATTTCATTATCAAATATAAGTTATAACGCAGTTAATTGTAGTACTATAGTAACCTTAAAAACTTTTCATCCATCAAATATGATTGAATTATATATCTCAATGAACAAACATATCACAAAATATATATATATACACTTATTAAAAGATTTCTACTTCATATTTATGATAAAAAAATTTACACATATTGAAGTTGTACATGTTAATTCTATAGACTTAAAGACATATCTCATAAAAAACTGCATACCAAATGTAGAGGTGACTAAAATAGTATAAGTTTTTTTTTTTTGTAAGTCCCTCTCCTAACTCTAGCAGCACTACTATTGCACCATAAACATTAATAATCATCTCATAATCAGATAAAAAGTATAATGCAGTTAATTGTAGTAGTATAGTAACCTTGCAAATTTTTCATCGATCACTTATGATTTCATTCTATATCTCAATAAACAAACATTACTTAATATTTATGAAAAAAAATAATTAAGGACTTACAATAGTGACTTTTTAACTTTTTAAGTGACTTTCTATATAAACAGAGTTCAAAAACTCTGTTCAGGAACAGAGTTCAAGAACTCTATTCAAGAACAGTTCAAGAACTCTGTTTAAGGGTATAAAGACCAACATCATGAACATAAAATTAAATATAACAAAAGTAAATAATCTAATTTTAAACCTGAATGCAAATATTTCTTTTAATTTTCTCCTATTGCCAACAACATTTCTTGCTAATACAAAAGATTGGGAAAGGATAGATATCTGTAAACCAAACTTTGCTCAAGAGCAGAGTTCCAGAACTCTGCTCAAGAGCAGAGTTCCATAACTCTGCTCTGAGCTTAAAATTAAATGTAAAAAATAAACATTTTAATTTTAATCCTTAAGGCAACTATTTTTCTTAATTTTATTCAAATGACAACATTTTTTATCAATACAGAAGTTCGCGAAACGATACATACCTGTAACCCAAACACGCAGTGAAGAGATCATCAATCCACAAAGTCGCAGCGGTTCAGACCACCAACTCGCCAAACAACGAATATTTCCTTTACACAACAACAAATAAGGTTAGCAACTAAAAACTATAAAAATTCAAAAACAAAATCAAAACAACACAAGTCAACGAGAAAACGTACCTTCACATGATGAACTATCAACCCTGCGGAGAAAACCAAAACACCAATGATGCACCGATAACGGCCCCAGAAAAACAAACGAACTAACCTGGCAAACTACCACATTTTAGCAAAAGATTAGAAGATGAAAAAGAGTGGATGAACACAGCATAAAATTTGAAAACCAAAACCAGCAGATAAGAATTATTTACCCTTGCAGCCGTTAACTCCACGTCGTTACGCCGAGCAGCAACCAAACACCAATTTCGGAATTGCGGATCCACCAGGCACCCTCGTCGATGAACACAGCATCCACAGCTGCAACAGGAAGTAACGACAGAACAAGCAGTGGATCGAGGAAGGGGTGGAGCAACAGCAGACGAGCATCATTGAACCAAACATCACCTACTAAACCATGCAAGGTGGCGACGAACGACAGCGGGCCCCCTTGCGGGGTCCAGGAATTTCCAACAGCGACTGCCAAATGGCGGACGAGGCTGAGCTTTTATGCAGAAAAATTGTTCGGTCGAACTATTATTCGGCCGAATAATTGTTCGGCCGAGTAATTATTCGGCTGAACAATTGTTCGGCCAAACAATTATTCGGCCAAATAAACTACCATCCAAAAATTTTCCTGTCCGGTAGTGGTTTGCACACATTTCAAGGATCCCTGTTAAACTAAACAGAGAACTGTTAGTAGGTATTTGGCCGAATAACTTCTACATTATTCGGCCGAATAATAAATATTAATCTGCCGAATAACCTCCGCTAAGACGATTTTGCACTAGTTTCTCACGAAAGTGTTACCCACCTTCACGTTTTTACCCTGAGATGTTCTTGTTCTTAGTATTAGGGAATGTGTATGATAAGTGTTTTCAAAACTATGTCTTGCAGTTGAGAATGTCTCTCGTTATTAATGTCTGTCGATTTTTGTGATGGTCGTGCACCAAAATCCACTATTTTGATTTTAGTTATGAAAAGAATCGTGACAAGTTTCTTAATTAACTCTTAACTAAAAGATAATACTTGATATTCTAAGGTTTGATGAGTGAAGGATATGAACCTGTCATAAATCTTAGGTTTGAAAAATGATACCCTACTTGTATATCGTAATGATTCTTTATTGTGGATAAAAATAGAATGAAAACCATGCTTAAGGATTAGTATTTAAACAAATTTTGCATTGTTTGAAAAGAAATATAATATGATGCTATTTGATAATATTAAATTTGTAGCTGATATGATTTCCAAAATACTATATAACTAAAAGATAATTTCTATATTTAAATGTGAAAACTATTTATGTCATAATAATTATGCTTGCTAACTGTAAAGGGTAATAGTACTGTATACATAGAAAATGAATGTTTTCCTACAACTGTTAAATTCACTACATCTTAATGAGAGAAAATACAGTGAACGTGAAACATTTAACTAATGAAAGAATGGCAAGAGAACGACGTAGAATTATGTTATTTGATACAGAATATCAATGATAGGAAACTAGTAAAATACAACATCATTGATATTCTCATCCATCTAGCAATCTGCCTATCAAATTCATTTATCTTAATTTCTTCTCTGTACTAGAGTACGATGCAGCTCCTTTAGCATGGGGAAAAATACAGACAAATATTTTATTCATTTTATCTTACATAGTCACTACTATGTAGAATACTAATTATATCAGAAACTAAAATAAATACATTTGTTTAATAATATCCTTGAAATCAGTAAATCAATAATAGCAGATAGGAATGTTAAACTACTTAAAGTTTGAAAAGACAAATAGAACGTGTAAATGAAGATAGGGCCGACAAACACCCAAGGAGGCCTGTTCCTCCCAACCTTTTCCAGAAGAAGCAGCCAAACTGCTGGCTTCCTATGAACCCCCGAGCCTGCTTACTGAACCACTAAGTAGATGGAATATGTGTAGAAGCAAGGCACTAAGGAATAAAAAGTTCTTCACTCAATAGTATACCTTCTGCACTCAGTAGTATTGGGCAGACTCACAGCATGATAAAAAACTTAGCATATCCCCTCATCAAATCTCTTGGGTGCAAGCACAGCAAAACCCCAAGGAAAATTTCCTCGCCAGGAAAAGTGATGAACCTCAGTTCACAATTTGATGGCTCTTATATAGAATGCCTAGGTCTTTAGTGGTCAGTTTGGAATAAATGAGCCTCAAGCTCCAGTCCCACCTTCAAGGGGACTATGACCACATTTCAAGGGAGTTGTCCCATACCAACAACTAGATAGTTGCATCATGATGCTGCCACATGTCCATTTCCTTCTACCCAAGATTCCATTCAACCTAGTGGGTCAGTAACCACTCTTTCAACAGTCCCCTTAGGTGTTTGCTCCTATTTTATTTATTAAATAATAAAATATTGTCCAACATAAAAAATTTACAATAAAAGTTAACATAATGTTTCCAACATAAAATGTTCTTCAGCAAAAAGGGTATGTTACAACCAATGACCCAAAATTCATAACCAACTAATAACTTTCATAGCCCCATGTTCTTTTTTCTATCAATTCCTTGTCACTTCCACCATTCAAGGGCGGTTTCCTTCTACTTTGGCTCAAGGAAGTTACTTTGATTGTATTGGAACTGGGATAGATATTGTAAATTAGCATCAGTTTACTCACAAAACCTGAGAATACAAGGCCATTGTATGATGGAACAAGTTCACTATTCAAATCGCTTTAAAATCCTTCCTATGGTAGACAGGCATATTTTGGACAAACCAAACAATTTAACTATCATCGGGTAGCTTCCTGTTGGAAAAGGGATGGCTAAAAGCTAATTCAATGGTCAGGTGTCATGATTTAAGTGAGTAGAGAGACTAGGAAACCATATCTCATTAAAGAAACTCATTCCACTTAATTAAATTTTTTTAAAATTTTAGGTTATTTTATAATAATCATAAATTAATTAACTTAAAAATCAATGGTTATGTGTTATAAGATGTGATCGGCTTCGGCCTCTAATTAGCTTCATCGATTGTATGAATGTTTATTTAATTGATCTATAATCTTGTTAGGGTTTAGGGTTTTGGCTATGCTTAAAATGTATAAAATGATGATGCTCGTTGATACGTTTCGGTATCGACTAGTGTTTTGTGATTTCTGCTTGACTCTGCTCCTACAAACATATAATATCTTAAACCTTGGAGATGATATTTGAAATTAATCTATTCAACCTATAGTAATGATTTTGATGTAAAAGTTTGGTTTGTGGATTGTTAATAAAAATAATAAATCTATATAATGACAAGGAGCTTGTTTAACTAGCTCGATTCTGTAGACATAATTGCATTTCTGTTTTTTTAATTTATGGCTATAGGAACATGTGAAATATGTAACCCTAGGTTTGTGATAAGAGACTTTTGTTTGCTTATCTGTTTTGTGTGTGCAATAATGGAAATAAAAGTAGTTATAGCAAACATTTGAGAAGAAGATAAATGGAAAACTATAAACCATAAATTGAAACTTGAAATGATATATCAGTTCTGTTATGATGAGATTAAGCAATCATTTATAAATTATGTTTTGAGAAATGATCTCAATAATAATTATAAAGAACAGTAATAATCTTTTAAGACAATAATTTTCTATTTGATGAAGTAAAATATAGAAGTAAGAACAGTAATGTAAAGAAATGCAAAAATAATAATAACTGCTATCAGTAGATAATTTAACTGAATATACAGAATGGTACTTCTATCATCTTGGCAATTTTTCCTATGATATCTATCTACCTTAATTTGTCTCTATACTAGAGTACAATGCTGTTCCTTTTTGCAAGGGGAAAAATGCAGAGACTATTTTAGTCAATCAGTTCGATTTATACATAATTATTAAATTATTCAGAAAAACTAAAATAAAAACTTAAATAGTAAAAGTTAATTAGATAACAGAACTTTAAAATAAAATAGATAAGACAATGGAACCTGTAAATGATGATAGGGCCGACAAACACCCAAGGAGGCCTGTTCCTCCCAACCTGTTTCAGAAGAAGCAGCTCAACTGCTGACTTCTAGTGAACCCCCGAGCCGGATTACTGATCCAATAAGTGGGTGGAATATGTGTAGAAGCAAGGCACTCAAAAATGCCTTCTCCACTCAGCATCAACCTCTTGAAATAAAATGCCTTCTCCACTCAGCATCAACCTTTTGAACTAAATAAGCTTTTGGCAGACTCACAACATGATGAACAACATAACATATCCCCTCATCAAATCTCTTGGGTGCAAACACAACAAAAACCCTAAGGTAAATTTCCTGGTCATGAAAAGTGATGTATCTTAGTTCAATATTTGATGGCTATTATATAGACTACCTAGGTCTTTTAGTGGTCAGTTTGGAATAAATGAGCCTCAATCTCTAGTCCCATCTTTCAGGGCTTTATGACCACATTTCAAGAGAGTTGTCCCATACTAGCAGCTATTTAGTTGCATCACGATGCTGCCACTTGTCCATTGTCTTCTACCCCAGATTCCATTCCACCTAGTGGATTAGTAACCACTCTTTCAACATCCCTCTTAGGTGTTTGTCTCCTATTTTATTTATTTAATAATAATATATTGTGCAAATTACAGTCATCCTTGGACACCTGTCCAACATAAAACTTTACAATAAAAGTTATAATAATGTTTGCTAACACAAAATGTTTTCCAACAAAAAGGGTATGTTACAGAAGTCGTCTCACTAATTGCGTTCGAAGATTGGAATTCCCATTCACTAACTTAAGATATTCAAGGAGGAATTGACGAATATGGCTTGATTCTATACTCTTGAAACACAAGAATATTTGTTATTGTCTTGAAACTGGCAGATGCCCATGTAACATCCCAAAAAAAATCACAAAAATTTAAAAAATTTATATAGCAATTAATGTAGACTCTAACTATGCGGAATATAATAATGCTTAAAGTTGTCTTGCTGTACTAAATACTGTGCTGATTAAAAGTGTAAAGTTTGCATCTAGATGATTAATATCTATGTTTCAAAGTCATTCTTACTCAACTGTAATTTACAATTTTTCTGGTGTTTGGTGAAAAGATGTATGTTTTAAATGTATTAACTATTTTTCTTTTGTTGATGATGAAGGGGTCCTATGGACGCCCCAAGGGTTACTTAGCATTCCTGCTAAAGCATTTGAACCGTCCTTTTTCGCAGATTACAGGTAAGAGTTTTTGTTGCATTTACGACAAATGACCGAAGAGCTTCTTACCAGTTTAAGTGTCTCCAAGTCTTAATGAATTAAGAGACATAATGTCGAGAATGCTAATGGTGAGAAATTCAGTTAGCCTAGTTTGTTAAACAGAAGTATATTGATTGTAACAATTTCCATTTTCTGAACTAACCTTTTATTAAATTACTCAAACAATGAATAGGATTCAAATATCATTGTTAAACTTTTATGTACTATTATCGTGAGATTGTATTGAAGCAAAATATGAGGATGAACTTATTCTATAAGTGTTGGTTAACTACTGAATGACATGCGTCATCTCTATGCATATCCTATATGCTCTAGACCCTAAGGATCTCATACCATAATTGTTTTAAATTCTAACTTAGGAATTAATTGCAATTCATATCATAGACATATGCTAATCTATGGTTGATATACCAATTTCTATTAAATTTCCATACAATATTGAAATGTAAATGTATCAAATCTTACACAAGATTTAATTTTAACTTTAGCCTAGGATCTATATGCATACTTAAAAATCAATGAGCTATAGTATGTAGCCTAAAGACTATATACAAATCCTAGATTACAATAAAATTTACATTTTAGTGTGTGCATCGTGTGGTCCTATTTAACCATAGAAACCTAGAAAGGAAATAAATACAACCTTTCCATAACCCAAGGTCCATATCATAACATAGCTATGCATACTACCATTGTATCGATATATTACAAGGATGGCTATGAAATAATGTTAACGTGGTTTTGTGCTGGCAAGCACTTCTATCTCCCTTTGCAATTAATACATCCAACAGTCGAGATAGTGGAATGTCTCCATGGGTATCACTGTGGCATTAGGAACATGATGAGGTGGTGATGGTTCAATGTTATGACGAGCTGGAAGTGCTATGGTTCGAAGCTTGACCTAGCTATCCTCCTTGGTGGCTACGGTATCGATGGTATCATTAATGAGGAGGATGCTTGGTTTTACATTACAATCCTTTGGTGATCTCCACCATTGATCGAGCGAGGGTTTTGGGCTTTGGGATCTAACCCTAGACTCCATTATGTTTTACAAAGTTAATGTTTCCTTGTCATTCGGTGTAGTGGCTCTGAGGAGAGGCCGACAGGTCGAGAGCCTTTAGGGTTTTGTTAACTGGTTTTTTTATTTGGAGTGCCCACGGTTCAAAGCTGTGACCTGTTGAAAGCTTAAGAACGAAATTTTCATGGTGTGTTTCAGTAGTATCTTGAAGTAAAAGTTCCAGGGTATGAGTGATAACTCTTTGTGATAGTTGTTTCGATACTTGGCTTTCCCTGCCTATTGGGTGATTTTCTTAAGAGTTTTCGTGCTTCTATTCTTGCGTTTGGCAACAAAGAAAAAGGCTAATGGTTGCAATGTCATGGAATTACACTCCAAGGATAATTTCTTAAAGGTAGGGTTCTTAGTTCAAACCCAGATTCTTCCATTCTGCATTTGAGAGTTTTCAGTTCTTTATGATTTCACCTGTGATGTTCTCTATCAAAAAACTTGTTTTTAACCACACTCATATTCGAATGCTAGGTACCTCGTCGTTGGCTCCTCAGCTTAAGTGTTGATGGTTGGCTACTGCAATAAAATCGATAAGCCTCGATGGTTACCTTGTTACTCTGGTTAGATTAATGTTGAACCTTCGGGTGTGTTTTTCTGAGACTTCATGTATTCTCTGAGGCTTGTTCTTCATAGAAAACCTGTGTACTGTTGATAGCTTGGGGAGAATGAATTCTCGACCCTTTTGTCATTGTTATAGTAGTAAATATTTTTCCATTGCATAATCCATAAGGAAAATACTTAGAAGAGGGTTTCACCCTTCTTTTTCTCTCGGTAATGAAAGATTCAAGTTCTTGTTCCACCTGTGTTCGTGTGGTTGATACTGTGAGCTATTTTGTGTAAAAAGAATTGTGTTTCATGGCAAGTGTCATGAATATGGTTATGTGGGTGTTGCTCCATTTTGCATGAAGTAAATGAAACTTATCATTGCCTATCTACTATGTGTTTGTGGATAGTAAAAAGGGAATCCAAGGGTTTAGCCTTGAGCTTAGAAGTCGAACCATAATACTTCCTTTTGTATAGTAGTTTTCTTTAGCTATTGAAAACATTGCTTAACTTGAAAGTGTGGTTCTCGGCAAGGTTCTGCTGTTACTAAAACAATATTTTAAACTTCTGTAAGTGGATGTTTACAGTGAGCTATTCATATGGTTTTAATGTTATGTTTTCAATTTAAAAAGTGATAATGTACAATCAAAATGTTGCTGAGATGTTCTTGTTCTCAGTCTTAAGGAATGTGTATGATAAGTGTTTTCGAAACTATGTTTTGCAGTTGAGAATGTCTCTCGTTATTAATGTCTGTCGATTTTTGTGATGGTCGTGCGCTAGAATCCACTATTTTGATTTCAGTTATGAAAAGAATCGTGACAAGTTTCTTAATTAACTCTTAACTAAAAGATAATAGTTGATATTCTAAGGTTTGGTGAGTGAAGGATATGAACCTGTCATAAATCTTAGGTTTGAAAAATGATACCCTACTTGTATATCGTAATGATTCTTTATTGTGGCTAAAAATAGAATGAAAACCATGCATAAGGATTAGTATTTAAACAAATTTTGCATTGTTTGAAAAGAAATATAATATGATGCTATTTGATAATATTAAATTTGCAGCTGATATGATTTCCAAAATAATATATAACTAAAAGATAATTTCTATACTTAAATGTGAAAACTATTTATGTCATAATAACTATGCTTGCTAACTGTAAAGGGTAATAGTACTGTATACTTAGAAAATGAATGTTTTCCTACAACTGTTAAATTCAATACATCTTAATGAGAGAAAATACAGTGAACGTGAAACATTTAACTAATGAAAGAATGGTAAGAGAACGACGTAGAATTATGTTATTTGATACAAAATATCAATGATAGGAAACTAGTAAAATACAACATCATTGATATTCTCATCCATCTGGCAATCTGCCTATCAAATTCATCTATCTTAATTTCTTCTCTGTACTAGAGTACGATGTAGTTCCTTTAGCATGTGGAAAAATACAGACAAATATTTTATTCATTTTATCATACATAGTCATTACTATGCTAAATACTAATTATATCAGAAACTAAAATAAATACATTTGTTTAATAATATCCTTGAAAACAGTAAATCAATAATCGCAGATAGGAATGTTAAACTACTTAAAATTTGAAAAGACAAATAGAACGGGTAAATGAAGATAGGGCCGACAAACACCCAAGGAGGCCTGTTCCTCCCAACCTTTTCCAGAAGAAGCAACTAAACTGTTGGCTTCCTATGAACCCCCGAGCCTGCTTACTGAACCACTAAGTAGATGGAATCTGTGTAGAAGCAAGGCACTAAGTAATAAAAACTTCTTCACTCAATAGTATACCTTATGCACTCAGTAGTATAACTTCTGCACTCAGTAGAATTGGGCAGACTCACAGCATGACAAAAAACTTAGCATATCCCCTCATCAAATCTCTTGGGTGCAATCACAGCAAAACCCCAAGGAAAATTTCCTCGCCGGGAAAAGTGATGAACCTCAGTTCATAATTTGATGGCTCTTATAGAGAATGCCTAGGTCTTTAGTGGTCAGTTTGGAATAAATGAGCCTCAAGCTCCAGTCCCACCTTCAAGGGCACTATGACCACATTTCAAGGGAGTTGTCCCATACCAACAACTAGTTAGTTGCATCATGATGCTGCCACATGTCCATTTACTTCTACCCAAGATTCCATTCAACCTAGTGGGTAAGTAACCACTCTTTCAACAGTCCCCTTAGGTGTTTGCTCCTATTTTATTTATTAAATAATAAAATATTGTCCAAGATAAAAACATTACAATAAAAGTTAACATAATGTTTCCAACATAAAATGTTCTTCAGCAAAAAGGCTATGTTACAACCAATGACCAAAACTTCATAAGCAATTAATAACTTTCATAGCCCCATGTTCTTTTTTCTATCAATTCCTTGTCACTTCCACCGTTCAAGGGCGGTTTCCTTCTACTTTGGCTCAAGGAAGTTACTTTGATTGTATTGGAACTGGGATAGATATTGGAAATTAGCATCAGTTTACTCAAAAAACCTGAGGATACAAGGCCACTGTATGATGGAACAAGTTCACTATTCAAATCGCTTTAAAATCCTTCCTATGGTAGACAGGCATATTTTGGACAAACCAAACAATTTAACTGTCATCGGGTAGCTTCTTGTTGGAAAAGGGATGGGTACAAGCTAATTCAATGGTCAGGGGTCATGATTTAAGTGAGTAGAGAGACTAGGAAACCATATCTCATTAAAGAAACTCATTCCACTTAATTATATTTTTTAATTTTTTAGGTTATTTTATAATAAACATAAATTCATTAACTTAAAAATCACATAAATCTAAAATAAAGTTATTAACACTATTTATATATCTGAAGTTCAATTTATTTTAAAAAGTAAAAATGATATTAAAATAGGATAAGTGGCAACATTTTAACTTTAGTTTTTTTATTTATTTGTTATCTATATTTATAAAATTTATTTATAAAATCTTTGTATATTTTAATAATATATGTTTATAAAATTTCTCTTTGTATACTTCAATATTATTAACATTAATACTAACAATGGTAAACATTCATATTAATATTAACATAAATACTAAAACACGTTAATATCATCCTCAACATAATATAAGTTTATAAAATTATTATTTTTTGCCTTTACAATGAGATAAATATTGAAACATTAATAATAATCATATTAATATCATTAATATTATTAACAAAGCTAATACGTTAATAATATTCCACAATGCAATCTTTGATGGGAATGTTAATGCTACACCCCCAAAATTGAACATAGGCCACCATACTAAAGCAAAACTAACCATGAAAAAACTTAATCAAATATGTTTAGAGATTGTCAACCATGGTCAATAATAGCATACCATCGATAACTATGAGTGCAAGTCACACATAATCAAACATCACAAGTATTCCATGGTAAAACATCAGAAACCTTAGTCAACCATCTTCAACCATGGTGAGTAGTAAACCATAGTGACCCATGGTCAACCATGTTGGACCTACGTTAATCATAGTCAACCATCGTTACACATGATCAACCATCATCAACCAATTCCAACCAAGCACAACCATGTAAAAACATAATTGAATATGATGAACAATAGTTAGCCATGGCAACAATATTACTAAACACAAACATATTTATCCAATAATCAAACATTGTCAATCATTTTTAATTATTCTCAATCATGGTCAGCTAAACATTAACTATAGTTGTCCAGTAGCAAATCTAATCTTTCTCGCATGATCATCCAAAATCTTTTTTTGGCTTATCGGTATATCTGATATATAATTTTGCTAAACAAAAAATTGTCATATCTACAGTCAAAGATTGTTTCTAAAAACCGTAAATGTCTATCACCGACCAGTGTTTTTGTCATATATTTTACTTTTTAAGGTAGCTTATGTGTGTGTGATCCACTTAAAATGTGATTTATACATAACATAAATTGTGCCCTTTCTTTCTAGGCAAAAAAAAATAATAAGCCATATTAATTAATTAATGTGTCTTATATATTGTGATCGGTGTATGTCAACCATGGCCAGACATTTAAAAGTAGTTTATATACGTCGATCGATGTATATAAACTACATTAATTAAGCCACTCGAAGGGCGGTTTCCTTCTACTTTAGCTAAAGGAAGTTACTTTGATTGTATTGGTATTGGGATAGAGATTGGGAATTAGCATCGGCTCATTCACAAAACTTGAGGATACAAGGCCACTCGATGATGCAACAAGTTCACTATTAAAATCCCTATAAAATCCCTCCTAGGGTAAACAAACAGATTTTGGACAAACCAAACAATTTAACTGTGGTCTCCAAGATTGTTGCTGGAAAAATGGTGGCTAGAGGTTATTGGAATGGTGAGGTGGCATTATTTAGGCAAGTACAAAGACTAGGAAACCATATCTCATTGAAGAAACTCATTCCACTTAGTTAACTAACCTTTATTTTTGAGGTTATTTTATAATCTACATAAATTAATTAATTTAAAAATACAAAAATACAAAATAAGGTTATTAACACTATTTATGTAAATTTTAATTTATTTTAAAAATTAAAAATTAATTTTTTAATAGGATAAATTGCAACATTTTAATTTATTACTTGTATTTATATATTTTAGTAATAAAATCTCCCTTTATATATTTTCATAATATTAATTTCACTTCATATATTTATTAATAATAATATTATTAATATGGATATTAACATTAAGAATATTATGAATGTTAGTATCAACATTAGTAAGCATTCATATTAATATTAAAACACCTTAATATCATACTCAGCATAACATAACTTTCTAAAATTATTATTTTTTGCTTTTACAATTGAGCATAGTCAAAATTGAGCATAGTCAACCATTCTCAAGCAAACCTAACCATGGACAAACATAATCAAACATGTTTACAGATAGTCAACCATGGTCAATAATAGCATACCATGGATAACTATTCTCAAGCATGGTTCCATGGTCAACAACATTACCAGAGTCAACCATATTTAGCCAAAGTCATAGATAGTAAAACATCACAAGTATTCCATGGTCAAACATTAGAAGCCTTAGTCAATCATCTTCAACCATGGTGAGTAGTCAACCATAGTGAACGATGGTCAACCATGTTGGACCTATGTTAATCATAGTCAACTATCTTGACACATGATCAACCATCATTAACCAATGCCAACCAAGCTCAACCATTTACAAACATAATTAAATATGATGAACCATAGTTAACCATGGTAATAATATTACTAAACTCAACCATATTTAGTCAAAATCATCCAATATCAAACATAAAAAAAATCAATGGTCAAACATAATAAAATTTGGTCAATAATCTTAAACCGTGGCGAAACATAATCAACAAAGGTCAACCATCTAGAACCATAGTCACACATTTCCAAATGATGGTAAGCCTAAGTCAACAATAGTGAAACATGGTTGACACTAGTATAACATGGTTATCCATAGTCAAACATGGTGACACATATTTATCCATATTCAAGTACAAACAAGCATGGTTAATCATAAAGAAAATAGTTAACCAAGTTTACCTAATGTCCACCGTATCAAACACAATTTACTAAAATCAAACATGTTGAATTATAATCAAACATGGTCAATCATTCACAATTATTCTCAATCATGGTCAACAAAATGCTAACTATTGTTAACCACGAGCAAATATGATATTTCTCACGTGAGCATCCAAATTATTTTTTGCCTTACTGCTATATCTGATATATAATTTTGCTCAAATAAAATTTTAATATCTACAATTAAAGACTATTTTTAGCAACCTTAATGGTCTCTCACTAACCATTTTATTGTGTTATATATTTTACTTTTTAAGGAATCTTATGTGGGTGTGATCCATGTAAAATGTTTTTTTTTTTTTTAACAGAAACACGAAATTGATTTGTATTAAAAAGGGGATAAGATACAAAATCCCCTTCCTAGAAGGTTAAACCATAGCATGGATATTGAGTGGTCCAAAATTGAAAAATTAAGCTTTTCATCCCTCAGAATTGTTCTTCCTAACTGTTCATATCTACTGTTTTTTTTGTCGAATAAATCTTGACATATTGATTACATATATCAGCAAAAAAAAATTTAACAGAGCTGAACAAAGGAACGCTTTAACATTCCTGAGATTAAGCGGGTGGGATTCCTTCATGATCCTGTGAGTCGTCTTCCATTAGGGAACTATCTTCACGCTCCTTCCCTGGGTCCCCAGGTTCAGAATGCTTCTCGAATTCATCCCTCGGGTCGCTCAAGGATACTTCCAACTAAGCTAGGTGAGCCTCAATCCTGTCATTACCCTTTTGCAGGGTATCAAACAACTTCCCCTTCAACAAAAAACATAAATTTCTTGAGGCCTTCGAAGTTGGCCTATTGAAATTATTCCTTGGCTTTAAGAACCTTCTGAAGCTCCTCAAGATCAGCCACATGAACCTGGGCGTTGGTTTCCACATCCTCAATGCGCAACTCCATCTGGAGAATGTCCTTATTGATGAGTTTGCTTTCATCCAGAGCAGCCTTAGAAGCTTCAAAACCATTGTGTGCATTCTTCTTGATGTCCTAATGCACCCCCTTGACTTCCCTAAGCTCCTTCACCACAACACCGAATGAAGAGTAGTACCATCTCCCTGTAAAGAATCCTGCAAACGAGGACCTCAATAATTCAACATTATTTCACATGATTCCATATTAGCGCCACACCAATCTTATTTAATGCGAGAAGATGACCGAGAGCGGTCTTTAAAGCTCAATCTGTAGTGGAAGCCACTTGTCCAATAAAGTAGAGGGGAGCTTTGCATGCGCACCCCCATTAGATAGTTAAAGTTTAAAACATCGAGACCATTTGGTGTGTGTAGGATCATGATTCAGGACTATAATCCATTCTCCTAATTTGGTTCCTTGGTTATCCATGGTGTAAGCGTCCACGTTATTGTTCTATAGGATGTGAAAGAACTGAATCTGAGAGATGTCGCTAATGGTTGAGACAATTCATTTTTGAATTATGTTCATATTCTTATCAAGGCCTCTTTGAATATTTATCATTTTCTGTATTACAATTGTGGATTCTCCGAGGATGGAGTAGTGGTCTATATGAAGGGAGATCCTTGTTCCAACCCATTGGAGGAGAGCTTCCCATTCAGCTTGATTGTTTGGTCTCCTTCTTAATCCCCATGTAAATTGAAATAACTTGTTTCATCCCAGATTGTAAACGACCCCTCCCGCACCTGCCACCCCTATGTAAAATGTGATTTATACATAACATAAATTGCAATATTTTTTCTTTGAAAAAAATCTAGTAGGCCATATTAATTAATTAATATGCTTTATATACTCCGATGCCATATTAATTAGTTAATATGCTTTATATACTTTGATGCCATATTAATTAAGTAATATGCTTTATATACTATGATCAATGTATATCAACCATGGCCAACCATTTAATAGTGTTTTATATAGATGGATTGACCTATATAAGCCATTTTAATTAATTAGTATGACTTGCTAGTAGACGATCGACGTGGTGAGGGTTGTTGAGTTATTATCATAATAATAATTACCATAATAACTATTATTGTAAAAATAAAGATAATTATTATTAAAAAATTAAATAATGAATAAAAAATAATTTTTATTAATATAAAAATAATAATAGTAGTTTTATAATAAAATTAATAATTTTATATTTTTTTAATAATTAAAAATTTGATACCATAATGAATCACAAATATTTATTATTATTATATTTCTTTTATTTTATCTTTTAACATTCCTATAGTAATAATAATTATTATTATTATATTTTATGGGTTTTTATACTAGGAGAGATCCATCTTAAACTCATATCTATCAAGCACACAGAGGGATCCAATTTCTTGAGGTGTATTTCTTTTTTTAAATTTAAACTCAATAAATTTGATCTTTCTTGATTGATACATCTCGGTTTAAGTTTTAAGTTTTTATTTTAAAAATGAAGATCTATTTTCTAATTACTTTTCATAATATTTTATTTTATGAACCAACATGGATTTTTTTAAATATTTTCCATAATTTTTTATTTTATGAGCCCACATGAATTTTTTTAATTATTTTGGTACTAATGTTATAACGTTATATCACATTAGAGGATCTCTCCCATATTGGGCTGTAGAGCACCTCATTTCACTCGGTGCGATAACACAAAACAAAGCTAGATGCACCTGTTTCCTATGAATAGGGTGTCATGATGATTGGCACATGATTTTATATCGACAGCTTAATGATTAAGGAGCCGACACATAGCGGATTGACACATGATTTTATAGAAGCACTTTACTAGTTAAGGTGCACCACAAACAAAGGTTATGAATTAACAGAGGGCTCCATGCAAGCCCTGCGCCACCGTTTGTGTCGCAGTTTGAGAATTTGAATTACAGTAATTCTCATAAGAATATGCTCAGATCTTCTTGTTGTTGTACTGCTGGTAAGACCTAGCTCCGAGCAGCAGTTGACATCAATCATTTGCCAAGGGAAAATGAGAGCAAATCATTTTTGAATAATAATTCTAGCGATGGCAAATATGGGGATCTTTTCGTTGTGTTCAGCCTCAAGAGGTTCGAGAAATTCACATTGATGGACGCCCTCATGCACAAGATTTCGAAAGAGATATTGAAGGGTAACTTGACGCTGAATGGAGAGCCGTTGGGAGGGCGGGTGCTAAGGAGCATTTCAACTTATGTTATGCACAATGATCTATTCTTTCCTATGTTAACAAAGGAAGAGACCCTCATGTTCTCCGTAGAGTTTTGAGTACGAAGGTCTAAGACAAAAGCGTATAAGCACACCTAGGTATAGGTTCTTGACCAACTCATGATCTTTTGCACGACAGAGACAATAATAAGTGAAAAATACCTTAAAAAGGAAGTTTATATTTGAATGTTAATAGTCCTCCAATTTCTCTTTTTATGCTTTGAATTTTCCAATACATCACATATTATATATTTTATTTAATAAAATATATATATATATATATATATATATAAGGGGTGGGGTGGGTGTTTCCCAATAAGAATCTATGTTTAAGCAAATAATTGGATTGCTATAACTAAGAATGGTATTATTTTCTAAAATTTTATTTATAGATGTAGTATGAATTTTGCGAAAAATCAAATATTATAGATTTCAGAAAACCATTTGCATTCACTACTATTCACTACTACCTTCACTCGAGCTATGATCATATCTATGATGATGGTTCAAATAAAAATAAAGCATACTAAAATTTGCAGACCATTTATTAGCCAAACAATTATAGTCACTAATGGATTATCTTGTAAAATACACATTAACCATATCGCGAAAATGACCATAAATAGCCAAACAATTATAGTCACTAATGGATTATCTTGTAAAATACACATTAACCATATATGGAAAATGACCATAAATAGCCAAACAATTGTAGTCACTAATGGATTATCTTGTAAAATACACATTAACCATATATCAAAAATGACCATAAATTCCTTTCGGACACCACCAAAAATCCAAATAATACACGGAGAAATTAAATGCAAATGAAAATCTAGAAAGCTTTAACATGGACTTTAGAAATTTACACATTTTTTGCTCCGATAAGCTCATTGATAATAGACTGGAGGAGTTTATGTATTTGTGGCAAACGCTCAGCAAGTTGATGAGGCAAAACTTAATCTCATCGCTCTGAGTTGGTGCTGGTTCTCGTCTCAATAATGGTTGTCAGTTGGTTCAACTGGGCATCATGCTATTCTGTGGATTACATTGACGTTCTACATCCGTGGCCACAATTTCTCTGATCGGTTAGAATGGATAGGGATCTTATGATATGCAAAATGAAGATAAATACTATCCTGATGCTACTATGGCTATTGGGTTGGGCATTCGCTGATGCAGAATGTTCGATGAATCTTGACTATGTCCATCAATTGCAGTGGGATAAGTCTTCCTCTAAGTACGCCATCATTAAGTCCGATTGCAGTGGGACAAGTCTTCCTATAAATACGCCATCATTAAGTCCGATTGCTGCCAGACATTACAGGGCGCCGCTTCCTCCATCTTCTTATAGATTCCCAAAAAATCCTTCGCCGACTCCTATCTCCAGTTATTTCAGCAGCAGCTCGACTTGGTGGCAATCTGTTTGAAGAATAGAATGTCAAGGTTTGTATAAAGTCTCCTCCTTTACATAGGTATACAGAGTCATAGACCAAGGAAGAATGGATTCGTAAAATAAGGACTACCTGTTGTGAATGCCACAGTACTGGATTCGTAAAAGAAGCGATAAGTTTGAAATGCTACTATTTCGTGCTTCTGTATGCCGCTGGAGTAGTTAATGACTTCGGTCCCAAGAGCAAAAGTACTACATGGGATGGAATTTGACAAGCAAATTACCTGTAACGGAAACTTTTTCCGTCAAATAGAGTCATAAATTAAGGTAAACAGTCTCAATTTTACTTGAAATGCTTAAAACGTTCTATAAAATTATGGAAACCTTAAATTTTAATGAGTGGATTTTATTTGAAATTCCAACTTTGGATTATGTATCTTCCACTTGCCAAGTTATAAACTCTTCCAAGTTAATATTGTAGCAATTCTTCCTTGAAAGGTTTAAAACGTTCTATAAAATTATGGAAACCCTAAATTTTACTCAGTGGATTTTATTTGAAATTCCAACTTTGGACTAAGTATCTTTCACATGCTGAGGTATATACTCTTCCGAGTTATCTGATGCTTGATTTTTTTTCTAAATGTGACAGGTTCTAGCTGCAATTGAAGACCCACTTAAAGTTCCATTGGCATCAATAGCACTTCGTCTTGAATGATAGATTTGATTCAATCATACAACTGAGGAGATGAGTTCTCGAAAAGTAAATCTGCCAAATATTTAAGTATTCGCATCCTGCATATATGCAAAAGCGATGTTTCCTCCCTCGTGTTGCTCGAAAGCGTTAATGAATCCTCGAATGAACCTGTCTCGCTATTTATAAATCTGTTTCGCCATTTACAGACAGATTTCTTTTGGAGAAGTTTATCAAGTAGGATATCTCTTTATTCTTGGAACAACAATAAATCTAAGGGAGAAGCTAAATTTATGAATTGTTGCATTTTCAGGTTACTAATATGACTTTCTATTTTTCAAGTTATAACTTTGCACCAATGTTTTCATTGTTTTATAGGTGCTATAGTGCATTCACGGTCATGGTTCTTTCAACTCACCAATGGAGCTACGGCATCCTTAAACTTCTATACCAAATCATCCTATTGGCACATGGAGAGGCCGTGTTCAGTGGCTCGCCAAGCCGGTTGAGTCCTTTCTTTGCAGAATATAGGCACCCGATACCAGATAACAAGAACAATATATAAGATTATCTTGATTTAGCCCAAGAATTTGAGACATCGGGAGGAAACCAAGGCATTGGTGGACTTCTTTAACACCAACCAGACGAAGACAAGCTATGGAGAAATGACAGGGAACAACAGTTGAATCTAAGCTGGCTTATATTCACGACTAAGAAATTGCATTTAATACCACATATAGGTCAGATTTTTAGAACTTTAAGTTTTAAAAATTAATTTTTATTATTTTAATGTCTTACAGTTAAAATCCTTCCTTCATTTATTCATGTTCAATAGAGATGTCTTACACCAATAAAAAAAACTAGAATATTGTATTTTAGAAATTCCAAAATTTATTTAGTAATTAAAAAATACTATTTTTAATATTAAAATATTGCAAAACTTTATAAAACTTGGCAAAAACCTTTATGCCAAAAAAACTAATAATAGTCAAAGAACTTTGACTACCAAAGTGTTAGTATTCTCATGCCTTCGTCAAGAATAATGTCACTGTAAATTTTTTAATAATAATAATAAATTGTAATTGTAATGATTATTGTTATTATTATTGTTCTAAAATAATAATAATTGTTGTTGTTAAAATAATAATAATAATAATTGTATTATAAAAGTAATAATTTTATATTTTTTTAATAATAAAAATAAGCTTTTTATTATTTCTAGAATGACTATTAATATAATAAAAATAATTTAAAACTAATAAAAATTAATAATAATAATAACAAGAACAAAAAAACAACAAATGTTTATTATTTTTATATATGACTATTATTATTTATTTTTAATTATTATTATATTTTTTCATTATTTTTTAAATTATTATTATTATTATTATTATTATTATTAATTAATTTAAAAATACAAAAATCTAAAGTAAATTTATTAGCACTATTCATTTACCCAAGCTTGATTTATTTAAAAAAATAAAAATTAAATTTAAAATAAAATAAGTTGCAATAAATTTTTTTTTTAATTTATTCCGTGTGTGTATATATATATATATATATTAATAAAAAAGTCTCTCTTTAGATATTTAAATAATATTATTTTCACTTCATATATTTATTAACATTTGTATTGACATTAATATTAATATTGATACTAACCACATTAATAATGATATTAATAACATTCCACAATGCAAGTGTTGATGGACATGTTAATGCCACACACACAAAATTGTTCAATAATAGCATACCATGGATAATTAGATTCAACCATGGTTCCATGTTCAACAAAATTACTAGAGTTGGAAATATTGAGCCAATGTCACACATAGTAAAACATCACAAGTAGTAAAACTACTTAAAATTTTAAAAGACAAATAGAACCTCTAAATGAAGATAGGGCCGACAAACACCCAAGGAGGCCTGTTCCTCCCAACCTTTTCCAGAAGAAGCAGTCAAACTATTGGTTTCCTATGAACCGCCGAGCCTACTTACTGAACCACTAAGTAGATGGAATCTATGTAGAAGCAAGGCACTAAGTAATAAAAAATTCTGCACTTTGTAGTATAAATTATGCACTCAGTTGTATAACTTCTGCACTCAACAGTATTGGGTAGACTCACAACATGATCAAAAACTTAGCATATCCCCTCATCAAATCTCTTGGGTGCAAGAATAGCAAAACCCTGAGGTAAATTTCATCGTCAGGGAAAGTGATGAATCTCAGTTCATAATTTGATGGCTCTTATATAGACTGCCTAGGTCTTTAGTGGTCAGTTTGGAATAAATGAGCCTCAAGCTCCAGTCCCACCTTCCAGGGCACTATGACCACATTTCAAGGGGGTTCTCCCATACCAACAGCTAGTTAGTTGCATCATGATGCTGCCACTTGTCCATTGCCTTCTAGTCGAGATTCCATTCAACCTAGTGGGTCAGTAACAACTCTTTCAACTGTGCCCTTAGGTGTTTGTCTCCTATTTTATTTATTAAATAATAAAATATTGCGCAAATTACAGTCATCGTTGGACACTTGTCCAACATAAAAAATTAAAAATAAAAGTTAACATAATGTTTCCAACATAAAATGTTCTTCAGCAAAAAGGGTATGTTACAGCCATTGACCTAAAATTCATAAGCAAGTAATAACTTTCATAGCCCCATGTTCTTTTTCCTATCAATTCCTTGCCACTTCCACCGTTCCAAGGGCGGTTTGCTCACAAAAGCTAGGATACAAGGACATTGTATGATGCAACAAGTTCACTATTCAAATCGCTTTAAAATCCTTCCTATGGTAGATAGGCATATTTTGGACAAACCAAACAATTTAACTGTCATCGGGTAGATTCTTATTGGAAATGGGATGGCTACAAGCTACTTCAATGGTGAGGTGTCATGATTTAAGTGATTAGAGAGACTAGGAAACCATTTCTAGATGCTAAGAGAAACTATAGCACATATGACAAGGACTTCTACAACCTTGTGCAAGCTCTCAGGAAATGGTGCCATTATCAGTTGGCATGCAACAGACACACTCCAGCTCGAGCATAGTGGAGGACACCTCAGATGAGGCAACGCCTATTTCCCCATCTTCTCATAGAAGCAGGGGACGCTTCCAGATTTAAATAGGGTGAAATTGGGCCACCCATGGCCTCCATTCTCAACACTCAGCACTATTCATGCTGCTACATATGTGCACTTCCTCCTACCATATTCACCTCTAGTGTGCACGCATACCCTTATCTCAACTCTCTGCCCAATCTCAGGCAATATTCAAGGACTTCCCCACTCTCCATTCCAGTCCCATCTCTCTCGCTATTGTTTTATTCCCTATCTCTTGCACATTCAATGCACTCCCTCAAGTTGCCACCACTTGCAAGATTCACTCCCATGTAGCCCATCTCCTCCGTTCACCTCACTCCCACGCTACCCCCAAATCCTGTGCCTTTCTCCTCCACTCTCTCACGTTGCCACCACCTGCAACATTAACTCCCACGCGGCTCCAGCCTCCCATATCCACGCAGCTACACTCCAATACCATCATCTCGAGCTCCATCTCTCTTCAGGCCTTCTTCCCTCTCTCCACACAGACATTCTCCCAGCTCTACACACGGCTTCCTTCCATCTCTCCAGGCAGCCATCTCTCCACACAGTTGCCTTCCATCTCACCCATGCAGCTACCTTCCAACTCTCCATGCAGTGGTCTTCCCTCTCTCCATGCAGCTTCCTTCCAGCTCTCCCCACTATTTCTGCCCCCCACATCTCCACACAGTTGCCTCCCATATCGTCACACTACACATCCCTTCCTTATGAATGCTTCCCTCCATCTCATGCTCAGCCTATCCCCTATCTCCATGCTCAGGCTGCCCCCCTTTCAACGCTGCCCCCATCTCGATTAACTACGAGTATCTATGGCAAGCTCGGTTATTAGCATCGGTTTACTCACAAAACCTGAGGATACAAGGCCACTGTATGATGCAACAAGTTCACTATTCAAATCGCTTTAAAATCCTTCATATGGTAGACAGGCATATTTTGGACAAACCAAACAATTTAACTGTCATCGGGTAGCTTCTTGTTGGAAAAGGGATGGCTACAAGCTACTTCAATGGTGAGGTGTCATGATTTAAGTGAGTCTAGAGAGACTAGAAAACCATTTCTAGATGCTATTGAAACTATAACACCTATAACAAGGACTTCTACAACCTTGTGCAAGCTCTCAGGAAATGGCACCATTATTAGTTGGCATGCAACAGACACACTCCAGCTCGAGCACAATGGAGGACATCTGAGATGAGGCAACGCCTATTTCCTCATCTTCTCATAGAACCAAGGGACGGTTCTAGATTTAAACAGGGTGGAATTGGGCCACCCATGAGATCCATTCTCAACACTCAACACTATTCACGTTGCTACATATGTGCCCTAGCTCCTAGAATATTCACCTCCAGTGTGCATGCAAACCCTTATCTCCACTCTCTGCCCAATCTCAAGCAACATTGATGGAATTCCTCACTCTCCATTCCGGTGCCACCTCTCACACTATTGTTTTCTTCCCTACCTCTTGCACATTCAATGCACTCCGTCACACTGCCACCACCTGCAACATTCACTCCCATGTAGCCCATCTCCTATGTTCACCACACTCCCATGATACCCCCAAATTCTGCGCCTTTCTCCTCCACTCTTTCACGTTTCCACCACCTGCAACATTAACTCCCATGCGGCTCCAGCCTCCCATATCCACATTGCTACACTCCAATACCATCATTCCGAGCTCCATCTCTCTTGATGCCTTCTTCCCTCTCGCCATGCAGACATTCTCCCATCTCTACACATAGCTTCCTTCCATCTCTCCAGGCAACCATCTCTCCACATAGTTTCATTCCATCTCACCCATGCAGCTGCCTTCCAACTCTCCATGCATTGGTCTTCCCTCTCTCCACACAGCTTCCTTCCAACTCTCCCCAATATTTCTCCCCCCCACATCTCCACACAGGTGCTTCCCATATCCTCACACTACGCATCCCTTCCTTATGAATGCTTCCCTCCATCTCATGCTCAGCCTATACCCCATCTCCATGCTCAGGCTGCCCCCTTTCAACGCTTGTCCCATCTCGATTAACGCCAAGTATCTATGGCAAGCTCGGTTATTAGCAGGAAAAGAGGATAGATCTCCTCCATGGGAAGATCACAATTGTAATTACACATATTCCTCAACACTTTAAAAAAACCTAGAACCATCGCCAATCACCCTTACCTTAACATCGCCAATACATTTACAACCACCTACCTATGCTCCAAGCTATCACTCTCGTCTACAGTGCAATACTTCTCTATCTGTCCACACTACATTCGTCATAGCCCTCACCCATAGCCCAATAACATTCCACAAAATAAGAGCAAGGATAATGATCCACCAAAACGCAGCAAAATATACATCACCCGCTCCACAAAATTACAAAAAATGCACCAAAATCCAATCCCTCGGAGCATTGGAGCTGCGAAATCCCTGATGTGATTGCAATAACACTGCGCTAGAAAAACCTCCTCTTAGCTTCTTAATAGAAATCAACCGACGGCTAAAACAACAGAATGCACGTGAAAAATTAGTTAGTATTTCGGTGAAAAATTAACATTTCTTCCCTTACAGATCTTCACAATACCATATGTAATAGACCCTAAAGTTGGGTGAGAAATTTGGGAAAATTTTCACGCTAATTAATTACTTCATATTAAGAATCTCCACGTGACATACCCATGTAACCTGAGTTAGTAACTTGGTAAAATTTGAGGAGAAATTAAAACTTTAGCTTTCTAAGTCGAGATAATGTTGTCTTCACCCTAAGAATATTAACAAGGCATTCTTACCCATTGATGGTGACATAAAAGTGTCTAACAATAAATACAACTATATGGCTATCATATGATCAATAGACATAATAATGAACTTACCAAAGACATACATTATAACCCTGTCATAAATAATCATACTATCAAAAACATGGCAAAGGAGAATATAAACTCATATACACCCTTTCCATCACAACTATCAATGAATACCAACAGAAAGTAGTAATCCATTGAACCACTCTCATTGAACCACTCTCTCATCCTCGAAGTGATCTTGGGGAAGGGAACAATTAGATTCCTGTAAAAATTCCATGCAATTTTGTTATTTTTCTAACCATTTAAACAACACTAATTGTTTCCCTACCTATAAAGAAAATTATTTCGACACATTACCATTCAACTACCAAAATGTAATGTCATATTCCCCAACAATGAAATCAGTAAAGTAATGAATTTAAAATGCAACAATTCATTTCCATCAACTAATAATTCACCTAGCAAATTTTGTACTATTACTTAGAACCAATTATGTATAAATGTAAACATCACACTTTGCAACATGTTTATCCGTATTATCGTATGGGTCGCACCCTCCATTTTAACACCTTATCTTGTAATCAAATGTTACTATCAATATCTTGGAGGCTTTCATATACTTCTTAACTATTTGACATGCACTTATGGGATCATCACATGAGCATTTTGAGATCCAATCAACATAATTTAACAAAGAATCACTTGACACAACATATATTATAAGTTCACCATATGAATAACATGACATTCATTTTAACAAAGGACGCTTGACAAGACATACAAAAAACCACAAAGTCATCATGCATAAGACATAAACCAAGTATACGTGGTTCACCCCCCAACTTGGGGCTACGTCCACCAAAGAGTGTTATTAATATATTATTTACACAAAATAAAGATATACATTCTTCCACACAATGGTGGTAGTAAAAATCTCTCTCCTAGAGAACACCTTTGAGAGTAGTTTCAAAAATAAAACTTACAGACAGAGGACTTGTAACTTTGGAATCAACGACTTTGGCTGTCTCTTCCCCGGCCAACCAACACTTGTAACAAAAGATCATTTCAACAGAGATGCTAAAATTTACTCACTCAAAAGGTTATGACCTTAACCACGAACTCTGTCAAGCAAATTTAAATGAAGAGGTTGCTAAGTGCGACTCTATCCACAGACCATATGCGGAGATATCTAGTAAGTAATATACTAGCGCGAGTCTCGATCCTCAGTGATAATTACTTCCGTCAACAACAATGAATACATAAACATATGTTTATAGAAAACGTTGTTATCTAAAGAGCGAGAACCAGGAAATAATGGCGTTTCAATAGAGATTCATAAACACGATTTAATATAATCTCCGAGATCCCTGCGACTCGGTGCAATACAACTCAGAGTTATATAACATAATACCATGCTATAAATCCAGAGATCGCATAGATCCTGACAGATTATTAATATACACCTATATAACATAATACAATGCTATCAATCCAGAGATCGCATAGATCCTGACAGATTTATTAATATACACCTATATAACATAATACAATGCTATCAATCCAGAGATCGCATAGATCCTGACAGATTTATTAATATGCACCTATATAACATACTACAATTCTATCAATCCAGAGATCGCATAGATCCTGACAGATTTATTAATATACACCTATATAACATAATACAATGCTATCAATCCAGAGATCGCATAGATCCTGACAGATTTTATTAATATACACCTATATAACATAATACAATGCTATCAATCCAGAGATCGCATAGATCCTGATAGATTTATTAATATACACCCGATCCCTGTCAAATAAGGTATATACAAAGATAGGCAATTCCTTAAGCTCAAGCTTCTGTCAAGAAGACTAGAGTTCGCATAGACACTGACAAATTATTAATATATATGCAGGTCGCTAAACAGATAAGAGATTGCTCTCATAAAAAAATAAGAAAAGGTGTGTGCAGATCCATTCAATAAGAACCAATGTTATGAAACCATCACTCTGACAAAGAAAACAATATACATAACTAGCAACTAAATTAGGAGGTTTGGGATCGAGCTTCTGGAGCCGTCCCTTCCCTTTCCAACGCCGTAGCAGAGGAAAACCTTGACTAATCTTCAGAGCGATTCTGTAGGGCTTACACTCTCAGTAAAATCAATATAATTATAAACTCATTCCATGGAGGAAATAAGAGTTGTGACCAGATCTCACACCCTTGATGCTATTTAGTAAAATGTAGAGATCCAAGAAAAGAGCAGAGGATTACTACTGTAGAGATCATGGTAATGATCTCAAGATTTTAGCTATGGGTATTGATCATCCAGAGTTATGAAAATAGAACAACAAAAACACAAATCGCATAGATCAATCAAACCCTAGTATGGCAATACACCAGATATCTCAACCAACCCATACTGAATTCAAAAGAATGAATACCTCATTGTTCGACTATACAGTTCTCCTAAAACATTTAACTCTGTCAACCTAGAGATATCTATTCCCCGGTGATCTTTAAAAGAAAATGATAAAAAAAAAAACTATCAAACGGATGTAGAGTTTGGCATGTCTTACCATATCTGATACGAGAGGCATGGAATCGCAGGTCTTACAATAACCATGCACTGAGCAGTCTTATGGAGATCGAATGCAGTATGAGATAACAGTAGTACCATCATTTTCTCCCAAGCGAGCAGCTACTGTCAACTCTTCCCCAATCGTATTCCACCTACCACCACTGCCCAAAGAGAATGAAATCTATTTAAAAGAACTAAAAGAAGGAATAACATCATACATAAAAATGTGGAAAGACACAATGGGTGGTGAGGATTTGCCAATTGTTACACCATTATGGAAAAATAAGGTAGAGTATTGGGAAAGAGTTCTTGATACTTTATATGAAGATTACAATGATCATACAATAGTGGATGCAAGTGATTCATCTTCTGAGGATTTCTGGCCCAAGACAAGGCAAACTCCAGATGTTGGTCGTAATGCGCTTCATGCAATCTCAAATATTATGGATGGGGATTTTGATACTATGACAGGTGAACCCATGTATGTTGTACCCAAGTGCAATAAGCCAAAGACAACATTCAACCCTATTAATGATGTTGAGAAATGAAATATGTTGCTATTTAGATCATGAAACGAGGATGAAGGGGAGATGATTTAGATGGAAAAAGCCACCTCAAATATATTTCAAGATGATGAAAGTGATACTCTTCATGTTAAAGTTGATTGGTGGGAGCCCGGTTCAGGGAAATACAATGGAAAAGTATTAGAAGAATATTGGGTACCAAATCCTGATGACATAGAGCTTGGATCTATTCCAATTGATACCATAGTTTGGGCATGGATGGCTAAGAAAGAACATTGCAAGAAGGCCAAGATAAATAAACATGGTGTACAAGCTGTCCTTGACCTACTTGAACGAATAACATGAGATTAGGTGGAGATGATTCATGGATGTAATTTTTTTCTTTGGAGGACCAATTAATACATGAAGAAACATTTTTCAATTTTTCTTGTATATTGAATATTCTCTTCAAATTTATTTGAGGAGTTTTATATTATTTGGTACAAATATGAAAATTTTGTTTAAATTGCAATGTATTCATGTGACGATACTTCATGCAAATTACATGACACCATGAAATATTAAACTTTCAATGATTTGTTTATATTAACATAACTTCTCCCATAACTTGGATAATCAAGTCCAATAATGCACTTAAAATCAATATCTTCTAGTTTTGGCCTATTAAAACTATATTGGAGTTAATTTGGCATATTAAAACTATAGTGGAGTTAATTAGCATTGTTTTCAATGTAATACGTTCAAACACCAAACAATATCTAACATGGAAATTACAAATTCCAATGTTTTGTCTAGATCAACATAACTTCTCACTCCATCAAACTTGGATAATCAAGTTCAATAATACAATTAAAAGCATCATCTTCTAGATACGATCTATTAAAACGATAATGTTGGGCTAGCTAATTCGTATTCTTTTCAATATAATACATTCAAACACTTCATGAATATATATTATAATAAAATAAATTAAACTGTACTACTTTGTTTCTATTCCAATTCGTAACAAAATTATTTATTTTGATCATTAAAAAACATGCCTAGACTTATAAAATATTTTCTTTTGACATCTGTAAAATGTTTCCAATAAAAATTACCAATAAAAGTTCATAATAATTTGATTTTGATTGTTAAATGACACACAAATACTTATTAAATATTTTGATTGTTAAATGCACTACCAATAAAAATTCATAATAATTTGATTTTGATTGTTAAATGACACACAGATACTTATAAAAAAAATTGATTGTTAAATGCACTTTTAATAAGTTTAGTGGGTTTTCACTTTTGTATTTGTAAGAAACAAAAATGTACTTCAATGTTTCTATTCTAATTCATTGATTTCAAATGTACCACACTTCTCGATCCATCAAAATTGGTTAATGGAGTCTAGTAAAGCACTTACAAGCAACATATTATAGACTGTCTATAAAAACTTTATTATGGGAATAGCTAATTAATGTTTTTTAATGTAATATGTTCAAACATTTCAAAAAAAAATACTGGACATACAACATATTATAGACTTTGTCTATAAAAACTTAACTATGGGAGTAGCTAGTTAATGTTTTTTCAATGTAATATGTTCAAACATTTCAAAAATAAATACTGGACACTTGCAATAACTAGAATGGGTTTTCCCTCTTTCTTCATGTATTTGAAAAAAAACCAATTGTACTATCAAATTTATATTCTAATTAATAATTTTTTTTACCTTAATTGGTATACTTAGACTTTATCCAATACAATATTTTCTCTTGTTGGCTCTAAAATAGTGCTAACCACATATCATAATATATAGTATTGAATAATGAATATTTCGTTAAATGTTAGATGATTATATTTATATTATAAAAAGGAATCCAGGCTTAACCAATCAACATAATCCAAAGTAATAATTGATAGTTAACAATGTCCAAAACATGTAGAAACTTGTGGGCTCATAATAATCCCATAAAATGAAGGGAAAAAGTGAAGTGCCTAAGTACCTATTGTGCTATATACTTGACAAAAATGTCCTAAGGCATACAATAGACAATACATATAAAGGGAAGAAAATAAAATAGAGTATGACCTAATTTTCCATGTTGTTGCTCGTAGATATGTTATTGATTATTTTTCTAGTCAATATTCTAAAGATTATTAGGGGTAGTGTCATCATCCACAAGTACAATATTACAATGAATATAGGAGCTAATACGTCTTCATGGTATTAGAGGTTTCACCTAATTCCTAGATATTCCCAGTTCTCGTTGTCTCTTGAAGTTGAGCAAAACCCCCCATGTTCTAGCCACCCATTATCAAGATTGAGAATTACTAAGTTATTATGCCAATACATAAATTTGTTATAGTAACAAACGCATTGACTGTTATGTCATTAAATAGCTTTCTAGGTCACTTTAAAATGGTGACAATCTCTTACTAATATGGTAATTCAACACATGCACAATATATGCTTTATCAAATTATAAATAAAATGGTTAATACTTTCAACATACAAATAATGCTATTAGATAAATTAATAGGTAAGAAATATTAATACAAATTACAAATTATAATAATAAATAATGTAAAGAATCTAAGTTTAAGCATAGGAAGATATGCTTCAACTTAACATAAATTTGATTTTATATAGCTTATAATGATAATATTGTAAAAAAAATGGTGAATATATAGATTGAAATGAGTGAATTAAGTAATTTTTAGGTTTTTCATTTTTTGAAAACTCAATCTTGTTGAAGTTCTAAATTCTAGATCCGTACTCGACAATACATATAAAGGGAAGATAATAAAATAGAGTATGACCTAGTTTTCCATGTTGTTGTTTGTGTATATGTTACTAATTGTTTTTCTAGTCAATATTCTAAATATGATTAGGGGTAGTGTCCTCATCCACAGGTTCAATATTACAGTGACTATATGAGCTAATAATTTTTCATGGTATTAGAGGTTTCAGCCAATTCCTAGGCATTTCCAGTTCTTGTTGTTTCTTGAAGTTGAGAAAAAATCCCCATGTTCTAGCCACCCATTATAAAGATTGGGAATTAATAAGTTACTATGCCAATACATAAATTTGTTACAGTAACAAACACATTGACTGGTATATCATTAAATAACTTTGTAGGTCACTCTAAAATGGAGACAATCTCTTACTAATATGGTAATTCAACACATGCACAATATATGCTTTATCAAATTATAAATAAAATGGTTAATAATTTCAACATACAAATAATGCCATTAGATAACTTAATAGGTAAGAAATTTCTTGCAACATCTATTGTTCATGAGATGAGGTAAACCTTGATCAACTCAAATATTAATACAAATTAAAAAATTATAATAATAAAATAATGTAAGGAATCTAAGTTTAATATTAGGAAGATATGCTTCAAGTTTATATAAATTTGATTTTATATAGCTTATATTGATAATATTATAAAAAAATGGTGAATATAAAGATTGAGATGAGCGAATTAAGTAATTTTTTGGTTTTTCATTTTTTGAAAACTCAATCTTCTTGAAGTACCTAAAGGATTCATCATAATAGTAAGACATGGCTTCCAATTATTCTTGAATGTATGTACCTAAAACACAGGTGGAAAGACCATGCTCTAATACCACTGTAATGTCCCTTGTTAGGAATTTTATTAAAATGGTAATTTTTCACTTTTTTCGTTAGTTTGACCTTTGACTAGTTTTGATCTCTAGGTCCAAAATTTGCCCCAAATGATCCCAAATATTCTGAGAAGGTATATTAATGATATTATAACATAAATATGTGTTTCAGGGATGCCTTTGGACCTTTCAAATACTTCTGCAAATCCTCTTTCAATTCTGATCAATGTAGGTAACTTTACTAGTGATTTCCCTTTGACTAGTATTGGTCTCTAGGTCTCAAATTGACTCCAAATGCCTTCAAATCTTCAAGGAAGGTGTATGAATGATATTAGAACTTGAATATGATGTTTATGGATGACATATGTCCACCAAAATACCTCTACAAACTCTCTTAAGATTCTGGACCAATTATGCAATTTTACTAGTAATTTGGGGTTCAAATCCTCATGGGGTAAGTACTGAAAATGGCTTCCCAAATGCCTCCAAACCCACTCAAATTTATGAACAGAGCTGTGAGGTGTTAAGTATGTTATTGAAGTCTCACATGCACCGTTAATATATTATTACAACTGTTCTCACCCTCTCCCATTCAACTGCAAAAATCCCCAATTCGACCCTTGGGGAAATGGCACTATTTCACCTCCCAATACAACTAAACTGAGTAAAAATGCTTCAAATGCTCAAGTACAGTACATGAAACTTGTAGAATAAATCCATGGAAGTATATTGATCATAAATATATCAGAGAATAATCCATTCATTCGAAATAATCATCAATACGTTGGCTCACAACAAGGTAGTGGGGAAATGACATTGTTCTTCCATTAAAAATGAGATTTATACATTTCTACTTGGAATTTCGACCTGAAAATTTTTGGAGATGAATAACAGAGTATTTAATTCATATTAAAAAATAAATGGGGCATTAAAATCTTCCCCAAAGAGTACAATAGCTCACCAAAAATGCCCTCCCTCAAGGATCAAGAATATGCCATGAAAACTGGAAATCGTTGAAGGAGTGAGCTGCAATAGAAGAAACCATGAGCTGCCCTGTAGCTTACACCTGCAAATAAAGACTCCATTAAAGCTCCAAATGAAAGCTCTGAATGGCCTTTCCAATTACCAACTTGGATGGGAATCCTTCACCCTCGAAATTGGCTAAGGCAAGAAACTAGTCATCCACTAGCTCTCCCTGTTCACAAATGCAATTGCAAATTCTACAAATGATCAAAAGCCATTCTGATAATTCATTTCTACATTTTATAACCAACATTCACCTTCTAAGGGTCTAAATCCTCTCAATAGATTCAATAGATTTCCATTTAGGAAATATTCCACATTTGCCACTTGTCTCCTAGTTCCAACCTTCCAGCTTCTCCCAAATTCGATTTTGAGTCTCTTTGGCTTCTCCAACTCCCAAATTCGCCTTCTTTGAGCCTATTTTTGGGGCTGACATGTCATAGTGGTCAAATGTTAGAGGTCAGGTCTGAAATTTGTCATAGTTTTCATAGATGCTCCATCATTGGTGTCATAGGGGCTAGGGAATCTAGCCCAAGTGTCCACAAACATCCACTTTGACTCTTTATCTTCCATGGAGGTTACCAATCCTTCCCAATTCGACCTAAGATGCTCAATGACATGTATTATGACTTACCAACTCACCCAAGAGTGTTCACATTCCCATTAATTCGAATTTGCAAAAGAGAGATACCATGTATTATGAAAAATCAAGCTAGTGTGGGTCCCACATCCTCCGTATGTCTCCAAAACCATTTGTCATCTAGGATTTCTCTTGAATGTCTTTATTCACTCTATTTATTAAATACTTGAACCCTTCTAATTTATAAACATCATTTATTATCCCCCTTATTCCAAATCCCAAAGCTTCCACCCCAAACCTAGGAAACTAGTAATTTTCCTCCTTGGCAATTATTTGACCCTTAACATCAATTTTACAAACTCTAATGAATATGACTAATGTGATTAGGCCATTGTGACCCAATTCCAAATTGGGTACATGACATGGAAAAATCATTCAAGATATAAAAGAAATAGCAAGTAATCACTTGGATGAGGAGATATACGCAATGATAAAGGAATGCAATATGGATCCCAATGAGACGACTCAACAGCTGCTCTCTCAAGATCCTTTCCATGACGTTAAGAGAAAGAAAGACAAACGTAAAGAGGAAAAGGCAAACACCAGAAATTTTGGACATAATAGGTCAAGGCCATCCAATCAAGGTCAGGGAGTAAGGGGCGCTGTCACGGGAAACTATCTTCGACGCTATATGGCAAGGGAAAATGGGGGGCACCAAAGTGTAAACAAGGATAGCACAAACACTGGATTCCCTCCTCTCACAACTTCACAATATTTGCAAACCAAAATAAATTCTCTCGGAACAAGCTCTTTGCCAGCATCCACCAGTTGTACCTCTATCATAGCCAATGGGTTGTCAGAAGATGCACATAGTAACATCTCCAAAGTGATGATGTTAGGATTTAGTGAATTTTTGAAATATAAAAATCAAATTATCTAATATCCCTCCTACATAACCATTTAAAGTGATTAATTACCGTCATCAAATAATACATAAGCCATTAGTTTATGCTTCCAAGATTTATAAACAAACATCCCATATGTAACACTTCCACGAAAGCAAGTCAGACGTTAGAGGAACTTTTTAAATCTTTTCTTTATATTAATGTTTTCCAACAAATGAAGCTCATCCATAGTCCAACCTTCCTTCCTTAAAAATTTGGTGGCGATTATTTAACGTGAACATACACAGTCATTTCTTTACAATCTGTCTATTGTTATGAGTAACATCTATGCAACTTCTTATATCATGCTTAGAACAACTCTGTGTAAGGAAAACAAATACAATTACTCACTATACTTACTAAGAACAAAGTTGGATGCACAACCATTAACTATCTGAGTCCTCAATGTCATCTAATATAGTAACTCATATTTGAAATTAACATCTTCATCCAAATCTTGTTGTAACTTAAAAGTATCTGAATTTCAGCAATAAGTACATCTGTATCGCAGGAATCATACAATTAACAAGGAAATCTCTTTTATCAAGGAACATTCGACAAATACGCTTACACATTGATATAAACAAATAAAGCCATCATAAACACAATTCAGACACATGAAGGAGAGAGATATAGATGGTTCACCCAAAAATTTGGGCTACGTCCACGATGAAAGTCACATCATATATTAATGTTCCGAAGAGCTTTACAACTGCAACACCCTTGTTACAGTATTCGTTTTTTCACTTTTCTCGAAACTTTCTTATCAAGAGCATATCCAAGACTTTCTAGGCTAACATCAACGTTTCCAATAGCATACAAAGTTCCTTCTGGCCCACTACCTCAAAATGATGACAAGGAACTATAAATAATACATTTAATAATAATCTAAATGTTACCGGGATCTACAATTATACTGACTGCAATTTCCTATCTGCAATAAATAGTGATCTCCATGGAACTTACTCATTACCCTCGAGGCAGAATATATAATTATTATATTGAGATCTTAAAAGAGATTTACTTATTAGTTTTCAGGCAGCACATATAATGAATACGAACATGTCGCATCATATAGAGATTTAACATTTAACTTAAGGCAATAATCGGGTGACATATATATATAATATATCAGACCATAGTATTCAGAGATCGGCTTCCTAAGCAATACCTTACAAGGTTCAATGAAAGAAACCGAACAAAGAGATATATCATCTCTCAAAGTATATAACATGTAACAAAGAAACCTACCTGGATTTCCTTCTCTAAACCTCTACACCGTCACATTAAGATGGATGTAAGGTCATCATATATATTAATAAATATCTGAAATCAGTTATCTGATACTAAGTACGTAGATACTTGGTTTCGGTTCTAAGGTGTACAAGATTATCGCAATCCTTCATTTTCTGATCTAAACATATAAAAACTAACCGAATTCCCAGGGATCAAATCTTTTGCAAGGGCGTGATACCGAGTATCTCCAAGCTTTCAATAGCAATAAAAGGAACTAAAAGATAAACTACTCAGATCAGTTATCTAGCATTTAGAAGCTACCATATTCGGTATTGCTAAACATATTCCTGTCCAAAATAGGGGTTCACCCATGAATTACCCTTGTAACTAGTCGCGCGTTTACCGGATCCATGTCTTCATAAAATTATCACGGATCTATGCACAATTATCTAACCGTATGGGTCTATTAAAAACCTCCATTATTAGAATCGGTAAGGAAGATTCGATGTCAACAGAGATCGATTCTTTAAACTATATACTTAGATAAGATTTCCAAGATTGGATCTACAGAGGTCCCACTTTAAAGGAGAAAACTACGCCTCCTGAAAGCGTAGATTCTACCAACCTGTTTTTAACTATTAATACAGTCATTTAAGTTTGATAATTTCGATCTGGCATGGAACTCTACCAGGTTCTCGGTTGAGGGTGAGGTTACTTTAGTAGAAGTAAACCCCGGTAATATAATTTAACCATGGAACAAGTTTACCTACGACTACTGTTTCTTTCATAAACACCAAGTTACCAACTGCATAAAAAAAATGCATTCCCCAACGCGAGTACTTATTTGCATAAACCAGGGTCACATCCATCGCAGAAATCATTCTTGCAGACAAAAGGGGGTAGTATGTAGAGATCGAAAATTACAGATCTCTATCACACGAAGAACAAAATACAGAGTTGATTTCAAACCAACCCGCCATAAATTCATACTATCCTAAGTATTTAACAGTATATATAGTGAAAATGAAACCGTGTGGGTCGTTTTCCCCATTACCCAGTTAACTCACAGACTCACTTGTAATATCACTATTGAAGTAGCAATTTACATATATATAACATAGCAATCAAAGATGAATGCAGAGATTTGTATAACTTCTATCGGTGGTGAGACGCAAAGGTCACATTCTTTATCGAAGGGGTGAAACGCACGCATTATATGTGCTTTAAACATAACAATCCAATATTTAAATGCGGGAGTATTAATTATAAGAGAATTACCAGATGCAGTGGTGTAATCTCGAATTCAATCCCTCCTGATTTTCTATCACGTGCCTGATCTCTGCATGTACATAAATATGGATCCGAGCTCCCCGAAAATTAAATCGTCACCCATCATCTCTCGGCTATACCCTTGCTCTGTAATATAAGACCCTCCAGATCAAAAACTACCGTTCGAAAGCTCCAGATCAAACGCTATGGATCGAAAGGTCTAGATCGAACGCCACAGATTGAAGGCTCCAGTTCGAACACCCGAAATCAAAAGTTACTGTGGATCGAAAGGTAATAACGATTGAAAGCTCTTAGATCGCCATCTTCTAAAGTCGAGATCACCTCTGTTCCACCTCCAGAGATCGCATGCCTTGTGCCAATGGAATCTGCGAGTTATGATCTGTAGACTCCGTCTTAGCGAACCCCCTGTGCTTTCCCCCCTTTGCCAGGTCTTAAACCATTACTTTAAACATAGGGTAGCTAGCCCACTAGGAAAGTCCGCCTGCACAGTTGGTGACAAATGGCGTTGCCAAGGGACACCCGGGACTGGCAGGGATCGTGAGCTTTAAAAGCTACCAACCGACTAAGGAGTTCGCCCCCTATTGTAGCGCATTATGAACAACACGTGTTAGATCGTTACCATGATAACTTGACACTTTTAATGCCCATGACGAATTCAAGCTTTATGAACTATTGAAACGCTCAGCAGGGTGTTTGTATTAATAAAGATATAGATACGAATTTATACCAACTACTGCGCAAGCATTTAGAGATAAAAGTATATTTGTGTTATTAACGAGGCACCTTGCTTGAATCCCTGAGGCATAGTTTATATGTTTCCACGACTGTTAAGATATAGTTTATTTATTTCTTCAATAAATGGTTGTTTCAATGACTGAATAATCTATGCCATGTAACCTTGCGATAGTCCATAACGTTTTCAGTAAAATAGTGATTACTGATCCTGCGGCCATCATAATTAATATAGGGCCCGCTCTGGTGTTGCTATCTATGTGAAGGTTAAAGACTCTTATGAATAACTTCTCTTGCATTATCTTTATAATGCCCTTTAATGTATAATATATTATATATATATATATATCTGTCGCCACCTGTCCCCAGCCTAAGTGTTCAACATTCCAGCTGGTGGAAGACCTTCCTGGCATGAAGAAACGTGGAGATTCGCCATTCTGGTAAAGAGATACCATTGAAGCCTTTTGATGGGGGGATGGAACAGAGGCAAGGGGATGCGGATGGTGGGATTTTTGTCACAATAGGGACTTCTGCGTAGGGAGCAGGGGTTACTTGGAATCGGATTTGGTAAAGAGATTATTGTTAGCCGATATCTGCATACACACACACACAGAGGTCATGTATGTTAGTGATTGTGGATCCTTAACATCTCTGTGTGAAAACGGTAGATCAGCCATCCTGATTCCAAAGTGTGAATCTCCTGAGGGCGCAGGATAGTCCTCCAGTTTACATAGGAGTCGACCAAGTAAGAGATGCTGGCATTAAAGGGGAAAGCTCTGCGAATGTTTTTGGAAATCCATACAGTCAAAGTTGGGATGGGGGCGTTGAAGGGGAATTGGTATCTCCCTATTGGTTCATCGCACCCACATAGTGAGGATCGCTACATAAGTTTCGCAGATATGCTTGGTTCAGAAAATCCATAGTTCATAGTAGTCACAGCGATTTTTGGTGAAGAGAACCCATTAACCTGCCAGGTATGTTTTTTTTTGTAGCCATAAACTTGACCTATGTTAAATGACCCCTGAGATCTTGGATCTCTGCCTTCACCGTTCGACATAAGTAGTATTATTGATATGATTGTATAATAGCATTCCAATATATCTGCAGCGGTTTATCTGCACATCCACCCATAAAGAGACCCCGTAGGCATGAATGTTGATCTACATATTTCATATACAGAGTTGTGTTTTATAGATAAATGCACCTTGGTTATTCAGTATTAATGTTTGTATTTTAGTTATACGATCTGCATTGTTGTAGATTTAAAGGTGCTATTTGTGTATCCACACACAGACCTCGTAGGTATGAACGGTTTCAATCTGCGTATTCCATATACAAAGTTGTGCTTCATAGATAACGCGGCTGTGCATTTTCGTTGTATTAAAGTCTCTGCGATATGGTTGATTTCAACCGATTTCCGATCTATTTTTGTGATTTTGTAGAAGGTTAGGGAAGCACAAACGCCTAGCCCCTGTGTAAAATCCCATGGTGATTTTTTCCACTCAGGATATACTGTCTTGAATTTCCTAATGATCTCTGTATTTTTGGTTGTATATTTTATCTGGCTCAGAACTCCGTGGAGAGATCTGTCAATGTATAGATCCCTGGGTAGCTTGCGATTTATTTTTACTGGGAAATGTATGAATCATGATCGCTTTAGGGATGGAATAGTAGGAGGGCTAGATTCCAGATCTCTCTGTGATATGTGGAAAACTTTGTTTTGTTTAAGTGCTGATGTAGAGGATGATCGCCGAGTCAACGATGGAATCTGGCCAGGTTTGATTTTTGTTTTATCCATATATATACATATATATATCCTTATATATGTTGAAGATTGGACAGAGAACTCAGTTATATACATATATAAGTTTACGCCAGAATTGGAAAACTATGTGGGGTATTCTGTTGTATATAATCTATACATGTATATAGATTTATACATTTGTCTGATCTCGATATACCAGTTGGGGATTGAATCCCATTGAGTCGCTTTCTTTTAGTTGTTTTATCTCTGTTATGATGAGTTATATGGGAAAAGGCAGACCTTTGTTTATTAATGATGTGTCATGGTCAGTGTGGGAAAAGAAAATCCCGATCCAAGGATGTATGCAGCGATACCGATTGGGATTTAACCTGCTTGCATAGATGTTTATAATTATATTATTCCCTAATACTATTGCTGGATGGGGTGAAGCCATTCCTGCTCAGAATTTATATATATATTTAGTGTTGTTTTAGTTATACCTCTGTCTAGATCAGGAAGACGATCGCTGTGCTATTAATTAATGATTTGATTTCCTTTGCATACTCTTCGATGGAAATACTAGAAGCATAGATCTCTGTCTATGAGATTGTGGTTGCTTACTCTGTTGTAGAAATTATAGTGTTGCTAGAGAAAACGATTCCAGATGGTTCTCTGTTCGTTGTATTGGGGATTTAGCTTTACTTCTCTTTTGTCTCAGGAAGATATGCTTATTCTCAGTTATAATATTGATGGAGATCTTGGCCGGAGTTTTGTTGAATTTTATATGTTTTCATTGTAGGATATTTATACACTTCCAGCAATTTATTGGCTCTCTATAATCTTGATTGCTTCCATAAACTTGTTGGGTCGTTGTATTTTGAGAATACGATATGAATATGCTCTTAGAGTTGAATATGAGATGGATCTGTTTCTTTACATCGTTAACCATGTTAATATGCTTGCGTGATATAAAATCGTGAACTTAGTTGTTCAGAAATCTATGTGAAGGCTCAATAGCCGGAAATGAAATCGTAATTCCTGCTTATATATTGTGTTGGCCGAGAACGTTTGAACTCTCTGCATGATGGGAGTGTTGTATTTGTTGGTGTTAGCATGAATGCCCATAAAACTCAGTTTTCAGTCTGCTGAGAAATCAGGGGTTGCTGGAATCGTATTTCTTGTCTAAGCTTACTGACACCCTGCTGCGATAAATAGAAAAGAGGAGACTTGTTCCGGAAAGGCTGGAGGAAAGTCTGAATTGTGTAATGCAATGATGACGTTGCTATTGTAAAACTCTTCCATAAATAATAAAAGATGCACACACCTTTTGTGGACTAGCCCGTGTACGGGTGAACCACGTTATCTTGGTCTCGTTATTTCCATGGCTTTTATATGCGTTTGATCCTTTTTGACGGTTGCATGATCTTCTTATCAAAGGTGCTAACTTATAATTGATGAACATAACACATTGGTCAAGTGCATCTTGACCAGGGGTAATTCATGTTAATGTGTTGCAATGATATTTCATGTTAATGTTCTTAAAATGATATTTTATGTTGATGTGATGTGACGATCACATTGTTATGGACAATTCCGGATGCAGTTAACCTTTATACGGTAAGAACTTCATGAGTATGTTTCAAGTTAAAAGATGATGAGTGATTAGTATTTCAATTTAACTAATCTCCAATTATTAGGGGATGTGTTCAGTATCTTGGTCCTTACAGGAATGAAGTGTTCTCTTTAGTTTCATTATTATTATGCAAGCAACTAAAAATCCCTAATTTACTAATTCATTTTTATGGAGATGTCACACACATCCTCCACAAAACCAGGCAGGGAGCTTGAGCCCTGCTGCTGGACCAAAATCGATGGCCGATGTCTTGAAGTCAAGGAGTGTGCAACAACCACCGACTCGACCCCCAGGTGCACCTATTTAAACTTCTATAACAATGCAAGGACAATCAATAGCCGGTTTTCAGCAGTATGTTGAATCTGTCACTCGCAAAACTGTTTCAGGAGTCTATTCGTCATCATCAGGTCCTGTGCTGGTGCCAAAATTGAATTGTCGTGTTTTAGGCGTTGTTGGAACAATCAAACGTGAAGTTGGGACTGTCAGTGCCGAGCGTGTGGCTTTTGAGCACGCTACTGGTTCTGTCAATAAGAAGCTTGCTGCATCCAGCTTCTCAAATAATTTGCAGAGAACACAAGCTGCATCCAGCTTCTCAAATAATTTGCAGAGAACACAATCTGTCATGTCTCATGCTGACATGTCTCATGCAGTTGATTCAGAATTGAAGGTATCCGAAAATGGAATTTCTGGTTCAACAACTGTACATTCCTTTTCAAAGAAGCGTGTTGCAAGTAAGTCTCAAACAAAAGAACAACCGCAGGTATCCACTTCAGCCCCAGCAGGATATTCCATGAGCAAATCTTCAGTTATGGCTAATAACTACATGAGGCCTCGGAACCTTATCGGCTCTCAGAAAGTAGTAGGACCTAACAAGGAATGGAAATCAAAGCTAACAAATCAAAATGTGGTATCTAATCCTCTAATAATTGGAACTTCCACTGTTAGCGACAGTACGTCTGAAGTTAGCAGGTCATCTTCTCCAGTTGCGAAATTTGCTAAATCAACTTTGCAAGACACACCTTCCAAACTGTAGAAAATTTCGGAAGAGTTGAATGTTAGCGATAAGCAGCATGTAATAATACCAAATCATCTTCAACTTCCCGAAGAAGAACTTATAGGTATTCGTTTTGGAAGGTTTGATGGAAACTTCATGTACCAAGCCCGGTTGTAGTCAGGTCTCCGGACATGAGTGTCCATAGAGTTTTGACATAATTACCATATAACTTAAGGATCATTAAATATTACAATGGCGCAATGACTTACCAAGATATATGAAATGTAATCATTAATAGAATTTGAACTGATGCCTAGTATTGTTTTGTTTATTGGATAGTGTAATATGATAGCTTCTTTTTTTAGTGTTCACAATAGAGAATTCTTTTTGTTAATGTGTTAGTGATAAAATCATTATCATCAGTATATTAATAGGTATATGAAATATTTTCTCCCATATTCAACCCAATAGCATAATATGTATATATTTTTCATGATGAATGCCTATGCTTTAAGTGCAAATTTAGATAGAGTTTAGGAGACTTTTGGTTTCCTTTTTTCATTTCTTCCCTAATCACAGAGAGTTTAGGAAAGAACAACCATATACCTATTGGTATCATTCATTTCCGAAAATCTTTAGTATGAGAAGTGAAGAAAAAAAATCAGTTTTTTGTTTGTTTGTCTAATGTTGTTTTGTTTGTAGGGAAAAAATCTAGTTTTCATAGATTGTAATATTGCATTTTACATGATCATGGCATATGAATTAATGTATTTATTTTTCTCTCTCATGTAATGTCATAAAATGGTTAATATAAAGGGAATGTTTCATTTTACATGAACGTGCTACACATGCATTGCTATTTGGGGTTTCTATTATGCTATGTTGCTTTTTAGATGATTGATGAATTTTGAATTATTATATTAAGATATTTCATAAATGTTGAGGGTATAACTGCATAGTTGATGTTTCAACTGTAATTTGGGTTCTGAAAACTAAATTATAAAGATATCCTTACCCCTAATTTATGCTCAAGAGTATGCTTAAATCAACAATATCAACCCTTGGTAAATTGCATTATGTTTCCTTTAAAATATTTAGAATATGAGTTGATGGGATGATGATAAATGCATATAAATTGATATAATGAGTTTTAATTTTTCTTTCATCCTAAACTTAAATATGATGGTTCACCGGTGAGGCGTGCTCCATGGAGTATGAATCTAATATTTTATTGAAGATTCACATCCATCACTTAGTGGTCTCAAACATCTTTCCTAACTTCAATTTCCATCCAAGCATAATATTCTGTATTTGTTAGAGACTTTTACGTACTTTACTAGTTTAGAAAGCAAGATTTTAAGTCTTCAAGCCTGATTTAGCATTCTTTCCCTTTTAGTTTGTTCAAGCTTAATTTTATTTGTTCTCTCTTTATATAAAAGAGAATAAGTATATTAGTGGTGTTCTATAGGCTTACATGGTCAGTAGATATGAAGATTCAATTAGTATACTAGTTATCACCCCATGTTACAAAATCTATGCTAATGAGAATATTAAATTTCCATGACAGATGCAAATTCCTTTACATAAGGCATGTGCTTCAATATCAATATGTATGAAATGGTAAATTGGGTTTAAAAGAACTTTCTCTCTTCAATCAAATGTACAAGAGCAGGATGGAGAACACTATGTATAAGCTCTGCAAGATTTCCTCTGCTAGTAGATACTAAAAAACCAACAATTTCTACCCCCATTGAACTGGAACAAAAAAATGAGGATATGAACTTGAGACGATTGTGCCTAACATACCCCAATACTGGAACTGCATCGAGGAAATCATTGGGCCTCCTACTAGAATTATCCATCAGATGTCTCAATAATATCATCCCACCATCAACGAGGAATCTAGCTTTGTACACAATCCAATTACTTAATTTCCCAACACTTCTCTTATCCACTAGCATTCAAAATATGATCAGTTTCAACTTCTCACACCCCTCAAACTATATCATTTGTTCAACCCAATTCCCCATTCCACCTTTTCCTGAAGAAAAGAGAGGGTTTTATCATAGAGTGCTCTATCGAAGGAATCCCAACAGGAATATTACACCGGTAGATCCAAATACGATCCATATATTGAATCCCATTGTCACATATCACAGTCAAAGTTAGAGATTTTGAGTTGATCTTGTCAATCTTCTTGCATTAGATCAGAGCTTATATATAAATTAATTTTGATTACCTTCTATATGCTTACATTAGATGAAAGCCTATTATAATTATTTGTGTACTTATTCCACACATAGAACCACCCTTCCTCTAATTGTTGAATTTTCCAGAATGGGAAGACATATGAAACCTTGTAGAATCCAAAATGATGCCTTTTTCAAGGGATCAAATGCCTATATTTTTAAGAATAGTCCTCACAATATGAGGCCCTTGAAAATGAATGGAAAATATAGCCAAATCCTCATTAGATCCGCCAAGGCCTCCTGTTGCCTCTTTAGACCATAGTAGCATAATTAGGCAATATTGGACTTTAGTGTACAGAAGTTATGAACAATTCACAATTTGTGCAATATTCTCTATAGGTGTAATAAAATTTAAAATATCGAAAATCAAACTTTAATTATTTAACAGTATCATAGTTCCTAACCATTAATGTCTCTCATTAAATATGTTTTTACTTTCTTCTTAAAATAATTATTAATAACTAATTTTTTTTTTTTAAATAGTAATTTTGGTTGTAAATAAAATGTGTGAGATGTACATTGATGGTATATTCTTGTATATTTGATTAATGCATTATAAATAAGAAGTCTACTCCAATATTTTATTTGTATTGATTTTCTCCTTTATGTTTCATAATTTATCTATATCAATGGGTTAGGTGTATAGGGTGATAGGGGAATACCCATCTCATTGTTTGTTTTGTATGTTTTGCTTGATAATCTAGCTATATCAATAGGTTAGGTGTATAGGGTGATAGAGGCACACCCATCTCATTGTTTGTTTGTGGATCTAATGGAGAGATTTGCATATACACAATGTCTATATGTTAGCAGAACTTTTTTATTTAGACAAGAAACATCACAAAAATTAAGTAAGCCATATAAATTAGAGAAAGGTTATAGCAAAAAGCAGTTTGCAAAAATATGGATTTTGAACCCAAACATGGGTCGAGCTCAGGAATAAAACCCAAAAGGTAAGACATACTATTCACCAGAGATCAAGGGCTACACGCCCTCTCCTTTCCCTTACGAGCAATAATGTAATATTATTGAATGGAGTTGTAACCCAAAATACAGAGGAAGACGCTAGCTTTATTTTGAAAGCAATAATATATAAAAGAAAAACATAGATTGCTAGAATTCTGTTCAACAAGACGGGAATCGATATCTATCAAACGAAGGATACGCAGAGACCAAAGTCCATCTCTCGATCTCGGTGACAAATTTCTGTATTAAAAGGAATTAAATGCAAAAAGAAAATAGAACATCATACTGAGGTTAACTCCTACATATTAAAATTCACTAGTTGTAGAAAATAAGCAGTCCAGGGAGAGCCCGAGCAATGCTTCCATAGAATCCATCGATCTCTTTGATCGAATGCACAAATCTATACTGCATCATGGATGAAACTCAAAGACAATCTATGTAGCATACATATATCCTACAACTATCATGCAACAATCAAAGCCTTTCAAGCTCTACGCAGCTTATAACTATCATATGAATACAATGCAAGAAAATGAATTCCCTTGAGAGTCTTACGGAGCATTTAAATACCATATGATTACAATGTAATTCACAAAGAAACTAGCATAGATCTCATATAGATCTTCTTTCGATAACACAATTACAGAGCCCCCAACTAGCACCGATCTCCATTGAATATCTAATATAGATCTTATGGTGAAGCTAATGCCGATCTCCATGGAGATACAATGCAGAGCACCATATATCAACGCAGATCTCCATTGAACCATTATTGGGAAGGATTCACTAAAACACAATCAGAGAGAAAAGGCGCTATATGAGATCAGGTAACCATTACCAAACAGTCGATCATTCAATCGATAGAGTCTTACCTGCTCCCTATGATAAAGTGGAGCAACAGAAGTTCATCCACCGAAAAAGGGATCACGCACATCCTTAAATGCAAGGATTCAAATAAGGAGTCAAGAGCAGAGATGTCTTACCTCTCCACAGAATCTATCAAAAGAACGGCTAGTGCATACATCATCTAGAGAATCGTTTTACCTCCAAGAATTTATGGCATTCAGTCTCTTCTTGATCGAAGACGAGGCGCCCATTCTCACCTGCTCCAATCTTCCCTTCACCCTCTAACCGACTGTTCACCCCCCCCCTTTTTCCTGCCTAGCGTGCCTCCTTAAGAAGGCGTCCCCCCCCGAGCTGGGAGGTGGTAAGGATATTTAAAAGAGACAAGTGGCAGTGATTGAAAAATCAAGGAGACAAGCTCCTGAAACTTCTCAATCACGATCTGCAATGCGCCCTATTTTCCTCTTTTCACAAACGGCAAGATAATAACTCCGCCTAACTACCAAAATCTCCACCGAGACGGATCTCTTAGGTAAGCCTCCCCCTACTGACAATTGGAAGTTTTGTTTTCAAATAACGCCAAGTAATGGGTGAGACACGTCATCAATACGACGCAAATAAATCCATCACAAATGCTGAGCAGGTTAGTTTTACACATCGCCATAACAAATCGATAAAATCAAAGTGAAGCCGAGGAGGATAGACTCTGATTGTGAAGTGCGTGGGTCGAATTGATAGCCTTGCCCCCTCAATTGATCAAAACACTGAAATGCTATGTTCCATCTCCACTCACATAATTCATGAAGTTTCTTCCATAAGTTTTGGATAATTGAATACAATTAATATGTATCCACACACACATATACATATAGCTCCCACTATAAGATATATACTCATATATCGTAAAGTTTCCACTATATGCTATATTAATTAGATGCACATATTCTTTATAAATGTATGTTAGATCCTCCCCATACATATATCCAACTATAAAGGTACTAATATCTTTTCCAAGAATATTATAGTAATTTAGACTATATTATATATATAGTCTTTATATAATCCTATTTCCCAAAAGGGTCAAGGTAGTAGTTCTAGTCTCTCATCCACAGGTATATAGAGTCTTAGTTTTAGCTGATAGTGCTAGTGTTGAGTTTACCCTTTTTTACTTATGAGTGGCTCAAACTCAAGATGACACCCATGGTAGTTAGATTCTCATGGCTTCTAGCCATCAGTTTTTCCTCCGTGGACTTGGTTGCCTTTGTTTCAGTCATGCCACCACCCTTAGTCCTCTAAACATAAAACTTAGGAATAACCCAAACTATTACAAGGTCTTACTGGTGGGGGCCTTAACCTTGAGCTCCTCACCAGAACCAAGTACAACATACAATTTCATTTATAAAATAATACGTCATAAAGGAGGGATATTACATCCTCATCCCCTTTAAAGATAACACCGTCCTCGGTGTTCACTGTTCTCTTGGAGAAATCATTTGCTTGTTTCACCATTTTTATTTGGACTTCCACGAGTTTTTGTGCAAGTCGCTCATCGATCATATCTGCATTTTTTTTTTTTTTTTAACCACAAAACTGGAATTAAAAGATACAATGTTTAGTAACAACTTGTCATCAACTTCATAATCAAACTCAGAAATATAAATCCTGCGTTCTTTATTGCACATAACATTTGCAATACATGGAATAAATCTAGCGCTCCATGATGGTATATTGTTGACTAAATCCACAAACATCATTCACTTGATCCAGGAAATTCTTGCCTAACACCTTAGTGCTCACGCAACAATCATTTCTCTCATGCCTTGCCTAACACCTTAGTGCTCACGCAGCAAACCTTTTCTTTCGTGTTTTGCCTAACACCTTAGTGCTCACACAGCAAACATTTCATTCATGTCTTGCCTAACACCTTAGTGCTCACACAGCAAACATTTCATTCATGTCTTGCCTAACACCTTAGTGCTCACACAGCAGTTCATTTGGAGATCATTGTCTAACACCTCAGTGCTCACACAACAATTTTCTCCCATGCATACTAAGCAGCGTCCTGCCTCCCGCATATGCATTCTCTTTATAGCTTGCCTAGGTCTTACAGCCAGCCGATTCTCCAAGAATCCTAGTGGCTGTTCAATCCCTGATTTTAGGGAGTATTTCAATGCCTTTACAACACTCTTTACACAATTCCCCTCAAGCTTTCTCGCTTGAGTCCCGGCATTTATTTTCCCCAAGCCGCTTGCTTGAGTCTAGAAAATCACTTTCAATTTAATCACTTTATTTCGTCATATTACATTCTGTACCCATACGATTACTTTGACCAATCTGGGTCGAGTGCTTTGTTCAACAATAATTATCAAAATCACAAGAATAAATAACAGTTGTGATGTGGGTTCTAAATCCTCACCCACTTATTTTACCTTGGATAATATTCATGCTCTTGTCTTTCCACAAGCTGCATAAAGTTTTGACCATCAGCCAAATTCACCTTTATGGGGGAGGCTACATATCGCTTTATTGTATGGCCCTCATATGCCAAGGTGCACGTTTAACTTGCATAATACACATTAGTAATCCCCTTCATATCATAAAATCTATATATCAAAACGAAACAGATTATCAAGGTATCCATGCATATAACATAAAGCTTTGATCACATAAAGGTATAATCCTTCTGTCAACCACTCCCAGTATCCCAACATTCCTAGTAAGGATCCCTGAAAATAGAATATACAAAAATGCAATCATAACATTTCATCATATGCATCCTTTTAACTACTTAGAATACACATGTATACTTCTTGAGTAATTATAACCATCATCCTTTTGAACCTACAAGCAAGGCTACCAGCGTGTTCCCATGTCACACATTTATACTTCATTATTCTATACAATCCTATACCGCAAAGAGGCAAGGGGATTTTTAACAATTATTCTCTTTTATCCCTTGAAATCTTCAGATAAGGTTATAATGACGAAGGATACTCGTTTGTGGAAGTAGAGTTAAGTCGAAGGTCATGAAAATCATTCACACGGATGGCAATTTCCTTGTCATAGAAAATTTCACACAGTAGAATGTCCATTTAACCAAATTAAGTTAATTCCTATCCTTTCAGTCTTTTACCTTGAGGATGACCCTTTGTTAATCATTCATAAAAGTTTTTCAACTCTTCTAACCATCTATGGCTTGGATAGTATATATATATATATATATATTTTATGTAACATTACTTACATTAACTTTGAAGATCTATTATATATTTATAAATTCAACTAATCATTCTTCTCTACCATGTCACATGTCCCATATAACAAATAAGTAAGAACACAAAACTAAAATTCTATATCAAAACCATCGCATGTAACAGTCAATATAATGTACAAACATCTTCTACACCTTCAATAACATTTAGCCAATAAGGAGAATTTCAGGAGTTACTCCTTAGTACCATTTATGCATTTTTCTAATATAATAAGGATTATCTCCATCCTACAATCTCATGTACATAATTACTACAATCATTTCAGCATAAGTGCGAGAAATCAATAACCAAGTAATTCATGACAACTTTATAGTCCTTCATATAATGACCTAATTGCACTTTACTCATTTCATACTATATCAACTTTTCTAAGTGCTTCAACCCTTAACCTATACCTACATATTTTTATATGACCTAACCATTGTCCATTCAACCTTTATAATTCGATATACTTGCTATCCCGCCTTCATTTGTACACTCACATTTCCAAGCCTTAAAACCTTTCTAATCACCATAGTACACAACTAAAGCAATCAAGTACTTATGATGAATGTCTATGACTTGACTCATATAAGTACTAAAACCTTACTCATGGCCTCAATCGACCAGGTAGGAGTGTACATCTTTCATAGGGTGAATGATCCTAATTATGCTTATACAGCCCTCATAAACTTATGAACATTCAAGGCTCCTATCGCTATGATCAATATACATGAAAATATTAACAAGATCACTAAGATAAAGATAGGAACATAGTCCCATTAATATAATCATTTTCAAAGAATACTTTCTTGTCATTCAATGGAATTGCATGAGGATATATTCATCCTCTAGTATTTAGCAATACAGGATCATTTATATACGAAATTAAACATATAAACTGCTCACTCATCGATAATGCTTTTCCTTTAGAATGCTTCAACAAGTGGAGAATACTTACTTGCGATTTAAAAGACATCTTGTCGATTACCTCCGGCTGATTCTTTAGAACATAAATCCTTTGTTTGCGTCTTACCGATGGAGTTCCCTTGACCAGCTTATATTATTTCTTCAACTGAGCCCAACTAAGCCCGAGTGTTTGCAACCTGTGCTCTGATACCATCTGTAACAAACCCAATTTATGTAAATCAGTGAAATAAAAAAAATATAGTTATATATATAAATACTACTCCAATTCATATGCCATAACCATAAAGGTTTCATTGAGATAAGTTAATTCAATTTTAACTTAACTCATACATGATTTCCAAAACCTTATCCTAGTGTACATCCATTATGAAAGGGAAAATCTAACCAGAAAAGTTGAACCATACCAAGTCCATTCTATAGATACCTTTTTCATTCTAGTATTATCAAGTACTTAAGCATAATTATTATTCACCATTCCATACATTAATCCAACCTCGTTTCTCATATGGATGTTCGGAACATTAATGACATTCATGAACTGCACTCTACTTTCTTAGTATTAAACCATAAGATAACATTTAACAACAGTAGTTCAATATTAATTATCATTCTTCAACACACATTTGCTCAACAACAAGGCCATCATTTCATAATTAATGCATAAGGATACACAAAAACGATACACATAAAGATTCACACATAAAAAGTCCATTTTCAGGTGGTTCACCCAAACCTTGGGCTACGTCCACAAAGCCATGTTTTATCTTCTATTATTCAAAGGAGAATATACAACCTGCCACCACTGGCCACAATATTTATTTATCACTTTCTCTAACTTCTCTCATAAAGAGTACTTTCATGACCTTTCAAACCTAACCTCCCCTACGACAGGGATCTATAAATCAACATACTTATTTAACTGCATTCCATCATGGCATTAACGTAAAAATAAAGGTGCAGGGATAAATGCCCATCATCTATGCAAGGAAACATGTACCTAACAACTATTCATAAAGCATATTAAATTTTGCATCTAAAGGTATGCATGTAACCAACAGGTATACCTTTAGTCATATAAAAAGGGACAAACCCGAAATCTTTCCCGATCATTGGCTATAATCATAATGGTACTTGGCATAAAACTATATAATAAGGGAAGTATAACCAGAACCAACAGGAGAACGCAAAGATGAAATGGGGCTCATCAAACGCACTGTCCATGCAATCTACCTGATCACAGTGCATCAATATCTACTTTCGTGGTAGCGGATATACAATAGAGGGCATGATATATTTACTTACAGTGGTTATAGGTAGCTTCTGGAGTTTACTCAAATCAGTCAATCAGTTAACCCTTCTCCACATCGGCGTTGTAAGAAAATATAAAGACAAAAGAATAAATAATTTAATGGGATCGGTTCCATTGGGAACCATCCCTTCTCCACAATAGGTGTAGTTAAAAGCATACATTACAATAGATTTATCAATTAGATGGGTTCGGGTTCCATCGGGGACCGTCCTTTCCCCACAAAATATGCATAAATCCTAGATTCAAGCTTGGGCTACTACGTTGAAATAATAAACGCGTAACCAGCTGATACTTGTGAGTCGTTCCAACTGAAATGAGGATCAATATACAAATAGAGATTATATATGAACCATTCAGAATGCATCTATGGAACAAATGCCTTTCAATATGTACACAAACATGGGTCGAGCTCAGGAATAAAACCCAAAAGGTAAGACATACTATTCACCAGAGATCAAGGGCTACACGCCCTCTCCTTTCCCTTACGAGCAATAATGTAATATTATTGAACGGAGTTGTAACCCAAAATACAGAGGAAGACGCTAGCTTTATTTTGAAAGCAATAATATATAAAAGAAAAACATAGATTGCTAGAATTCTGTTCAACAAGACGGGAATCGATCTCTATCAAACGAAGGATACGCAGAGACCAAAGTCCATCTCTCGATCTCGGTGACAAATTTCTGTATTAAAAGGAATTAAATGCAAAAAGCAAATAGAACATCATACTGAGGTTAACTCCTGCATATCAAAATTCACTAGTTGTAGAAAATAAGCAGTCCAGGGAGAGCCCGAGCAATGCTTCCATAAAATCCATCGATCTCTTTGATCGAATGCACAAATCTATACTGCATCATGGATGAAACTCAAAGACAATCTATGTAGCATACATATATCCTACAACTATCATGCAACAATCAAAGCCTTTCAAGCTCTACGCAGCTTATAACTATCATATGAATACAATGCAAGAAAATGAATTCCCTTGAGAGTCTTACGGAGCATTTAACTACCATATGATTACAATGTAATTCACAAAGAAACTAGCATAGATCTCATATAGATCTTCTTTCGATAACACAATTACAGAGCCCCCAACTAGCACCAATCTCCATTGAATATCTAATATAGATCTTATGGTGAAGCTGATGCCGATCTCCATGGAGATACAATGCAGAGCACCATATATCAACGCAGATCTCCATTGAACCATTATTGGGAAGGATTCACTAAAACACAATCAGAGAGAAAAGGCGCTATATGAGATCAGGTAACCACTACCAAACAGTCGATCATTCAATCGATAGAGTCTTACCTGCTCCCTATGATAAAGTGGAGCAACAGAAGTTCATCCACCGAAAAAGGGATCACGCACATCCTTAAATGCAAGGATTCAAATAAGGAGTCAAGAGCAGAGATGTCTTACCTCTGCACAGAATCTATCAAAAGAACGGCCAGTGCATACATCATCTAGAGAATCGTTTTACCTCCAAGAATATATGGCATTGAGTCTCTTCTTGATCGAAGACGAGGCGCCCATTCTCACCTGCTCCAATCTTCCCTTCACCCTCTAACCGACTGTTCACCCCCCCCCTTTTTCCTGCCTAGCGCGCCTCCTTAAGAAGGCGTCCCCCCCCGAGCTGGGCGGTGGTAAGGATATTTAAAAGAGACAAGTGGCAGTGATTGAAAAATCAAGGAGACAAGCTCCTGAAACTTCTCAATCACGATCTGCAATGCGCCCTATTTTCCTCTTTTCACAAATGGCAAGATAATAACTCCGCCTAACTACCAAAATCTCCACCGAGACGGATCTCTTAGGTAAGCCTTCCCCTACTGACAATTGGAAGTTTTGTTTTCAAATAACGCCAAGTAATGGGTGAGACATGTCGTCAATACGACGCAAATAAATCCATCACAAATGCTGAGCAGGTTAGTTTTACACATCGCCATACCAAATCGATAAAATCAAAGTGAAGCCGAGGAGGATAGACTCTGATTGTGAAGTGCGTGGGTCGAATTGATAGCCTTGCCCCTTCAATTGATCAAAACACTGAAATGCTATGTTCCATCTCCACTCACATAATTCATGAAGTTTCTTCCATAAGTTTTGGATAATTGAATACAATTAATATGTATCCACACACACATATACATATAGCTCCCACTATAAGATATATACTCATATATCGTAAAGTTTCCACTATATGCTATATTAATTAGATGCACATATTCTTTATAAATGTATGTTAGATCCTCCCCTTACATATATACAACTATAAAGGTACTAATATCTTTTCCAAGAATATTATAGTAATTTAGACTATATTATATATATAGTCTTTATATAATCCTATTTCCCAAAAGGGTCAAGGTAGTAGTTCTAGTCTCTCATCCACAGGTATATAGAGTCTTAGTTTTAGCTGATAGTGCTAGTGTTGAGTTTACCCTTTTTTACTTATGAGTGGCTCAAACTCAAGATGACACCCATGGTAGTTAGATTCTCATGGCTTCTAGCCATCAGTTTTTCCTCCGTGGACTTTGTTGCCTTTGTTTCAGTCATGCCACCACCCTTAGTCCTCTAAACATAAAACTTAGGAATAACCCAAAATATTAGAAGGTCTTACTGGTGGGGGCCTTAACCTTGAGCTCCTCACCAGAACCAAGTACAACATACAATTTCATTTATAAAATAATACGTCATAAAGGAGGGATATTACATCCTCATCCCCTTTAAAGATAACACCGTCCTCGGTGTTCACTGTTCTCTTGGAGAAATCATTTGCTTGTTTCACCATTTTTATTTGGACTTCCACGAGTTTTTGTGCAAGTCGCTCATCGATCATATCTGCATTTTTTTTTTTTTTTTTAACCACAAAACTGGAATTAAAAGATACAATGTTTAGTAACAACTTGTCATCAACTTCATAATCAAACTCAGAAATATAAATCCTGCGTTCTTTATTGCACATAACATTTGCAATACATGGAATAAATCTAGCGCTCCATGATGGTATATTGTTGACTAAATCCACAAACATCATTCACTTGATCCAGGAAATTCTTGCCTAACACCTTAGTGCTCACGCAACAATCATTTCTCTCATGCCTTGCCTAACACCTTAGTGCTCACGCAGCAAACCTTTTCTTTCGTGTTTTGCCTAACACCTTAGTGCTCACACAGCAAACATTTCATTCATGTCTTGCCTAACACCTTAGTGCTCACACAGCAAACATTTCATTCATGTCTTGCCTAACACCTTAGTGCTCACACAGCAGTTCATTTGGAGATCATTGTCTAACACCTCAGTGCTCACACAACAATTTTCTCCCATGCATACTAAGCAGCGTCCTGCCTCCCGCATATGCATTCTCTTTATAGCTTGCCTAGGTCTTACAGCCAGCCGATTCTCCAAGAATCCTAGTGGCTGTTCAATCCCTGATTTTAGGGAGTATTTCAATGCCTTTACAACACTCTTTACACAATTCCCCTCAAGCTTTCTCGCTTGAGTCCCGGCATTTATTTTCCCCAAGCCGCTTGCTTGATTCTAGAAAATCACTTTCAATTTAATCACTTTATTTCGTCATATTACATTCTGTACCCATACGATTACTTTGACCAATCTGGGTCGAGTGCTTTGTTCAACAATAATTATCAAAATCACAAGAATAAATAACAGTTGTGATGTGGGTTCTAAATCCTCACCCACTTATTTTACCTTGGATAATATTCATGCTCTTGTCTTTCCACAAGCTGCATAAAGTTTTGACCATCAGCCAAATTCACCTTTATGGGGGAGGCTACATATCGCTTTATTGTATGGCCCTCATATGCCAAGGTGCATGTTTAACTTGCATAATACACATTAGTAATCCTCTTCATATCATAAAATCTATACATCAAAACGAAACAGATTATCAAGGTATCCATGCATATAACATAAAGCTTTGATCACATAAAGGTATAATCCTTCTGTCAACCACTCCCAGTATCCCAACATTCCTAGTAAGGATCCCTGAAAATAGAATATACAAAAATGCAATCATAACATTTCATCATATGCATCCTTTTAACTACTTAGAATACACATGTATACTTCTTGAGTAATTATAACCATCATCCTTTTGAACCTACAAGCAAGGCTACCAGCGTGTTCCCATGTCACACATTTATACTTCATTATTCTATACAATCCTATACCGCAAAGAGGCAAGGGGATTCTTAACAATTATTCTCTTTTATCCCTTGAAATCTTCAGATAAGGTTATAATGACGAAGGATACTCGTTTGTGGAAGTAGAGTTAAGTCGAAGGTCATGAAAATCATTCACACGGATGGCAATTTCCTCGTCATAGAAAATTTCACACAGTAGAATGTCCATTTAACCAAATGAAGTTAATTCCTATCCTTTCAGTCTTTTACCTTGAGGATGACCCTTTGTTAGTCATTCATAAAAGTTTTTCAACTCTTCTAACCATCTATGGCTTGGATAGTATATATATATATATATATATATATATATATATTTTATGTAACATTACTTACATTAAATTTGAAGATCTATTATATATTTATAAATTCAACTAATCATTCTTCTCTACCATGTCACATGTCCCATATAACAAATAAGTAAGAACACAAAACTAATATTCTATATCGAAACCATCGCATGTAACGGTCAATATAATGTACAAACATCTTCTACACCTTCAATAACATTTAGCCAATAAGGAGAATTTCAGGAGTTACTCCTTAGTACCATTTATGCATTTTTCTAATATAATAAGGATTATCTCCATCCTACAATCTCATGTACATAATTACTACAATCATTTCAGCATAAGTGCGAGAAATCAATAACCAAGTAATTCATGACAACTTTATAGTCCTTCATATAATGACCTAATTGCACTTTACTCATTTCAAACTATATCAACTTTTCTAAGTGCTTCAACCCTTAACCTATACCTACATATTTTTATATGGCCTAACCATTGTCCATTCAACCTTTATAATTCGATATACTTGCTATCCTGCCTTCATTTGTACACTCACATTTCCAAGCCTTAAAACCTTTCTAATCACCATAGTACACAACTAAAGCAATCAAGTACTTATGATGAATGTCTATGACTTGACTCATATAAGTACTAAAACCTTACTCATGGCCTCAATCGACCGGGTAGGAGTGTACATCTTTCATAGGGTGAATGATCCTAATTATGCTTATACAGCCCTCATAAACTTATGAAGATTCAAGGCTCCTATCGCTATGATCAATATACATGAAAATATTAACAAGATCACTAAGATAGAGATAGGAACATAGTCCCATTAATATAATCATTTTCAAAGAATACTTTCTTGTCATTCAATGGAATTGCATGAGGAGATATTCATCCTCTAGTATTTATCAATACAGGATCATTTGTATACGAAATTAAACATATAAACTGCTCACTCATCGATAATGCTTTTCCTTTAGAATGCTTCAACAAGTGGAGCATACTTACTTGCGATTTAAAAGACATCTTGTCGATTACCTCCGGCTGATAATTTAGAACATAAATCCTTTGTTTGCGTCTTACCGATGGAGTTCCCTTGACCAGCTTATATTATTTCTTCAACTGAGCCCAACTCAGCCCGAGTGTTTGCAACCTGTGCTCTGATACCATCTGTAACAAACCCAATTTATGTAAATCAGTGAAATAAAAAAAATATAGTTATATATATAAATACTACTCCAATTCATATGCCATAACCATAAAGGTTTCATTGAGATAAGTTAATTCAATTTTAACTTAACTCATACATGATTTCCAAAACCTTATCCTAGTGTACATCCATTATGAAAGGGAAAATCTAAGCAGAAAAGTTGAACCATACCAAGTCCATTCTATAGATACCTTTTTCATTCTAGTATTATCAAGTACTTAAGCATAATTATTATTCACCATTCCATACATTAATCCAACCTCGTTTCTCATATGGATGTTCGGAACATTAATGACATTCATGAACTGCACTCTACTTTCTTAGTATTAAACCATAAGATAACATCTAACAACAGTAGTTCAATATTAATTATCATTCTTCAACACACATTTGCTCAACAACAAGGCCATCATTTCATAATTAATGCATAAGGATACACAAAAACGATACACATAAAGATTCACACATAAAAAGTCCATTTTCAGGTGGTTCACCCAAACCTTGGGCTACGTCCACAAAGCCATGTTTTATCTTCTATTATTCAAAGGAGAATATACAACCTGCCACCACTGGCCACAATATTTATTTATCACTTTCTCTAACTTCTCTCATAAAGAGTACTTTCATGACTTTTCAAACCTAACCTCCCCTACGACAGGGATCTATAAATCAACATACTTATTTAACTGCATTCCATCATGGCATTAACGTAAAAATAAAGGTGCAGGGATAAATGCCCATCATCTGTGCAAGGAAACATGTACCTAACAACTATTCATAAAGCATATTAAATTTTGCATCTAAAGGTATGCATGTAACCAACAGGTATACCTTTAGTCATATAAAAAGGGACAAACCCGAAATCTTTCCCGATCATTGGCTATAATCATAATGGTACTTGGCATAAAACTATATAATAAGGGAAGTATAACCAGAACCAACAGGAGAACGCAAAGATGAAATGGGGCTCATCAAACGCACTGTCCATGCAATCTACCTGATCACAGTGCATCAATATCTACTTTCGTGGTAGCGGATATACAATAGAGGGCATGATATATTTACTTACAGTGGTTATAGGTAGCTTCTGGAGTTTACTCAAATCAGTCAATCAGTTAACCCTTCTCCACATCGGCGTTGTAAGAAAATATAAAGACAAAAGAATAAATAATTTAATGGGATCGGTTCCATTGGGAACCATCCCTTCTCCACAATAGGTGTAGTTAAAAGCATACATTACAATAGATTTATCAGTTAGATGGGTTCGGGTTCCATCGGGGACCGTCCTTTCCCCACAAAATATGCATAAATCCTAGATTCAAGCTTGGGCTACTACGTTGAAATAATAAACGCGTAACCAGCTGATACTTGTGAGTCGTTCCAACTGAAATGAGGATCAATATACAAATAGAGATTATATATGAACCATTCAGAATGCATCTATGGAACAAATGCCTTTCAATATGTACACAAACATGGGTCGAGCTCAGGAATAAAACCCAAAAGGTAAGACATACTATTCACCAGAGATCAAGGGCTACACGCCCTCTCCTTTCCCTTACGAGCAATAATGTAATATTATTGAACGGAGTTGTAACCCAAAATACAGAGGAAGACGCTAGCTTTATTTTGAAAGCAATAATATATAAAAGAAAAACATAGATTGCTAGAATTCTGTTCAACAAGACGGGAATCGATCTCTATCAAACGAAGGATACGCAGAGACCAAAGTCCATCTCTCGATCTCGGTGACAAATTTCTGTATTAAAAGGAATTAAATGCAAAAAGCAAATAGAACATCATACTGAGGTTAACTCCTGCATATCAAAATTCACTAGTTGTAGAAAATAAGCAGTCCAGGGAGAGCCCGAGCAATGCTTCCATAGAATCCATCGATCTCTTTGATCGAATGCACAAACCTATACTGCATCATGGATGAAACTCAAAGACAATCTATGTAGCATACATATATCCTACAACTATCATGCAACAATCAAAGCCTTTCAAGCTCTACGCAGCTTATAACTATCATATGAATACAATGCAAGAAAATGAATTCCCTTGAGAGTCTTACGGAGCATTTAACTACCATATGATTACAATGTAATTCACAAAGAAACTAGCATAGATCTCATATAGATCTTCTTTCGATAACACAATTACAGAGCCCCCAACTAGCACCGATCTCCATTGAATATCTAATATAGATCTTATGGTGAAGCTGATGCCGATCTCCATGGAGATACAATGCAGAGCACCATATATCAACGCAGATCTCCATTGAACCATTATTGGGAAGGATTCACTAAAACACAATCAGAGAGAAAAGGCGCTATATGAGATCAGGTAACCACTACCAAACAGTCGATCATTCAATCGATAGAGTCTTACCTGCTCCCTATGATAAAGTGGAGCAACAGAAGTTCATCCACCGAAAAAGGGATCACGCACATCCTTAAATGCAATGATTCAAATAAGGAGTCAAGAGCAGAGATGTCTTACCTCTGCACAGAATCTATCAAAAGAACGGCCAGTGCATACATCATCTAGAGAATCGTTTTACCTCCAAGAATATATGGCATTGAGTCTCTTCTTGATCGAAGACGAGGCGCCCATTCTCACCTGCTCCAATCTTCCCTTCACCCTCTAACCGACTGTTCACCCCCCCCCCTTTTTCCTTCCTAGCGCGCCTCCTTAAGAAGGAGTCCCCCCCTGAGCTGGGCGGTGGTAAGGATATTTAAAAGAGACAAGTGGCAGTGATTGAAAAATCAAGGAGACAAGCTCCTGAAACTTCTCAATCACGATCTGCAATGCGCCCTATTTTCCTCTTTTCACAAACGGCAAGATAATAACTCCGCCTAACTACCAAAATCTCCACCGAGACGGATCTCTTAGGTAAGCCTCCCCCTACTGACAATTGGAAGTTTTGTTTTCAAATAACGCCAAGTAATGGGTGAGACATGTCGTCAATACGACGCAAATAAATCCATCACAAATGCTGAGCAGGTTAGTTTTACACATCGCCATACCAAATCGATAAAATCAAAGTGAAGCCGAGGAGGATAGACTCTGATTGTGAAGTGCGTGGGTCGAATTGATAGCCTTGCCCCCTCAATTGATCAAAACACTGAAATGCTATGTTCCATCTCCACTCACATAATTCATGAATTTTCTTCCATAAGTTTTGGATAATTGAATACAATTAATATGTATCCACACACACATATACATATAGCTCCCACTATAAGATATATACTCATATATCGTAAAGTTTCCACTATATGTTATATTAATTAGATGCACATATTCTTTATAAATGTATGTTAGATCCTCCCCATACATATATACAACTATAAAGGTACTAATATCTTTTCCAAGAATATTATAGTAATTTAGACTATATTATATATATAGTCTTTATATAATCCTATTTCCCAAAAGGGTCAAGGTAGTAGTTCTAGTCTCTCATCCACAGGTATATAGAGTCTTAGTTTTAGCTGATAGTGCTAGTGTTTAGTTTACCCTTTTTTACTTATGAGTGGCTCAAACTCAAGATGACACCCATGGTAGTTAGATTCTCATGGCTTCTAGCCATCAGTTTTTCCTCCGTGGACTTGGTTGCCTTTGTTTCAGTCATGCCACCACCCTTAGTCCTCTAAACATAAAACTTAGGAATAACCCAAAATATTAGAAGGTCTTACTGGTGGGGGCCTTAACCTTGAGCTCCTCACCAGAACCAAGTACAACATACAATTTCATTTATAAAATAATACGTCATAAAGGAGGGATATTACATCCTCATCCCCTTTAAAGATAACACCGTCCTCGGTGTTCACTCTTCTCTTGGAGAAATCATTTGCTTGTTTCACCATTTTTATTTGGACTTCCACGAGTTTTTGTGCAAGTCGCTCATCGATCATATCAGCATTTTTTTTTTTTTTAACCACAAAACTGGAATTAAAAGATACAATGTTTAGTAACAACTTGTCATCAACTTCATAATCAAACTCAGAAATATAAATCATGCGTTCTTTATTGCACATAACATTTGCAATACATGGAATAAATCTAGCGCTCCATGATGGTATATTGTTGACTAAATCCACAAACATCATTCACTTGATCCAGGAAATTCTTGCCTAACACCTTAGTGCTCACGCAACAATCATTTCTCTCATGCCTTGCCTAACACCTTAGTGCTCACGCAACAAACCTTTTCTTTCGTGTTTTGCCTAACACCTTAGTGCTCACACAGCAAACATTTCATTCATGTCTTGCCTAACACCTTAGTGCTCACACAGCAAACATTTCATTCATGTCTTGCCTAACACCTTAGTGCTCACACAACAGTTCATTTGGAGATCATTGTCTAACACCTCAGTGCTCACACAACAATTTTCTCCCATGCATACTAAGCAGCGTCCTGCCTCCCGCATATGCATTCTCTTTATAGCTTGCCTAGGTCTTACAGCCAGCCGATTCTCCAAGAATCCTAGTGGCTGTTCAATCCCTGATTTTAGGGAGTATTTCAATGCCTTTACAACACTCTTTACACAATTCCCCTCAAGCTTTCTCGCTTGAGTCCCGGCATTTATTTTCCCCATGCCGCTTGCTTGAGTCTAGAAAATCACTTTCAATTTAATCACTTTATTTCATCATATTACATTCTGTACCCATACGATTACTTTGACCAATCTGGGTCGAGTGCTTTGTTCAACAATAATTATCAAAATCACAAGAATAAATAACAGTTGTGATGTGGGTTCTAAATCCTCACCCACTTATTTTACCTTGGATAATATTCATGCTCTTGTCTTTCCACAAGCTGCATAAAGTTTTGACCATTAGCCAAATTCACCTTTATGGGGGAGGCTACATATCGCTTTATTGTATGGCCCTCATATGCCAAGGTGCATGTTTAACTTGCATAATACACATTAGTAATCCCCTTCATATCATAAAATCTATACATCAAAACGAAACAGATTATCAAGGTATCCATGCATATAACATAAAGCTTTGATCACATAAAGGTATAATCCTTCTGTCAACCACTCCCAGTATCCCAACATTCCTAGTAAGGATCCCTGAAAATAGAATATACAAAAATGCAATCATAACATTTCATCATATGCATCCTTTTAACTACTTAGAATACACATGTATACTTCTTGAGTAATTATAACCATCATCCTTTTGAACCTACAAGCAAGGCTACCAGCGTGTTCCCATGTCACACATTTATACTTCATTATTCTATACAATCCTATACCGCAAAGAGGCAAGGGGATTCTTAACAATTATTCTCTTTTATCCCTTGAAATCATCAGATAAGGTTATAATGACGAAGGATACTCGTTTGTGGAAGTAGAGTTAAGTCGAAGGTCATGAAAATCATTCACACGGATGGCAATTTCCTCGTCATAGAAAATTTCACACAGTAGAATGTCCATTTAACCAAATGAAGTTAATTCCTATCCTTTCAGTCTTTTACCTTGAGGATGACCCTTTGTTAATCATTCATAAAAGTTTTTCAACTCTTCTAACCATCTATGGCTTGGATAGTATATATATATATATATATATATATATATTTTATGTAACATTACTTACATTAAATTTGAAGATCTATTATATATTTATAAATTCAACTAATCATTCTTCTCTACCATGACACATGTCCCATATAACAAATAAGTAAGAACACAAAACTAATATTCTATATCGAAACCATCGCATGTAACAGTCAATATAATGTACAAACATCTTCTACACCTTCAATAACATTTAGCCAATAAGGAGAATTTCAGGAATTACTCCTTAGTACCATTTATGCATTTTTCTAATATAATAAGGATTATCTCCATCCTACAATCTCATGTACATAATTACTACAATCATTTCAGCATAAGTGCGAGAAATCAATAACCAAGTAATTCATGACAACTTTATAGTCCTTCATATAATGACCTAATTGCACTTTACTCATTTCATACTATATCAACTTTTCTAAGTGCTTCAACCCTTAACCTATACCTACATATTTTTATATGGACTAACCATTGTCCATTCAACCTTTATAATTCGATATACTTGCTATCCTGCCTTCATTTGTACACTCACATTTCCAAGCCTTAAAACCTTTCTAATCACCATAGTACACAACTAAAGCAATCAAGTACTTATGATGAATGTCTATGACTTGACTCATATAAGTACTAAAACCTTACTCATGGCCTCAATCGACCGGGTAGGAGTGTACATCTTTCATAGGGTGAATGGTCATAATTATGCTTATACAGCCCTCATAAACTTATGAACATTCAAGGCTCCTATCGCTATGATCAATATACATGAAAATATTAACAAGATCACTAAGATAAAGATAGGAACATAGTCCCATTAATATAATCATTTTCAAAGAATACTTTCTTGTCATTCAATGGAATTGCATGAGGAGATATTCATCCTCTAGTATTTATCAATACAGGATCATTTGTATACGAAATTAAACATATAAACTGCTCACTCATCGATAATGCTTTTCCTTTAGAATGCTTCAACAAGTGGAGCATACTTACTTGCGATTTAAAAGACATCTTGTCGATTACCTCCGGCTGATAATTTAGAACATAAATCCTTTGTTTGCGTCGTACCGATGGAGTTCCCTTGACCAGCTTATATTATTTCTTCAACTGAGCCCAACTAAGCCCGAGTGTTTGCAACCTGTGCTCTGATACCATCTGTAACAAACCCAATTTATGTAAATCAGTGAAATAAAAAAAATATAGTTATATATATAAATACTACTCCAATTCATATGCCATAACCATAAAGGTTTCATTGAGATAAGTTAATTCAATTTTAACTTAACTCATACATGATTTCCAAAACCTTATCCTAGTGTACATCCATTATGAAAGGGAAAATCTAAGCAGAAAAGTTGAACCATACCAAGTCCATTCTATAGATACCTTTTTCATTCTAGTATTATCAAGTACTTAAGCATAATTATTATTCACCATTCCATACATTAATCCAACCTCGTTTCTCATATGGATGTTCGGAACATTAATGACATTCATGAACTGCACTCTACTTTCTTAGTATTAAACCATAAGATAACATCTAACAACAGTAGTTCAATATTAATTATCATTCTTCAACACACATTTGCTCAACAACAAGGCCATCATTTCATAATGAATGCATAAGGATACACAAAAACGATACACATAAAGATTCACACATAAAAAGTCCATTTTCAGGTGGTTCACCCAAACCTTGGGCTACGTCCACAAAGCCATGTTTTATCTTCTATTATTCAAAGGAGAATATACAACCTGCCACCACTGGCCACAATATTTATTTATCACTTTCTCTAACTTCTCTCATAAAGAGTACTTTCATGACTTTTCAAACCTAACCTCCCCTACGACAGGGATCTATAAATCAACATACTTATTTAACTGCATTCCATCATGGCATTAACGTAAAAATAAAGGTGCAGGGATAAATGCCCATCATCTGTGCAAGGAAACATGTACCTAACAACTATTCATAAAGCATATTAAATTTTGCATCTAAAGGTATGCATGTAACCAACAGGTATACCTTTAGTCATATAAAAAGGGACAAACCCGAAATCTTTCCCGATCATTGGCTATAATCATAATGGTACTTGGCATAAAACTATATAATAAGGGAAGTATAACCAAAACCAACAGGAGAACGCAAAGATGAAATGGGGCTCATCAAACGCACTGTCCATGCAATCTACCTGATCACAGTGCATCAATATCTACTTTCGTGGTAGCGGATATACAATAGAGGGCATGATATATTTACTTACAGTGGTTATAGGTAGCTTCTGGAGTTTACTCAAATCAGTCAATCAGTTAACCCTTCTCCACATCGGCGTTGTAAGAAAATATAAAGACAAAAGAATAAATAATTTAATGGGATCGGTTCCATTGGGAACCATCCCTTCTCCACAATAGGTGTAGTTAAAAGCATACATTACAACAGATTTATAAGTTATATGGGTTCGGGTTCCATCGGGGACCGTCCTTTCCCCACAAAATATGCATAAATCCTAGATTCAAGCTTGGGCTACTACGTTGAAATAATAAACGCGTAACCAGCTGATACTTGTGAGTCGTTCCAACTGAAATGAGGATCAATATACAAATAGAGATTATATATGAACCATTTAGAACGCATCTATGGAACAAATGCCTTTCAATATGTACACAAACATGGGTCGAGCTCAGGAATAAAACCCAAAAGGTAAGACATACTATTCACCAGAGATCAAGGGCTACACGCCCTCTCCTTTCCCTTACGAGCAATAATGTAATATTATTGAACGGAGTTGTAACCCAAAATACAGAGGAAGACGCTAGATTTATTTTGAAAGCAATAATATATAAAAGAAAAACATAGATTGCTAGAATTCTGTTCAACAAGACGGGAATCGATCTCTATCAAACGAAGGATATGCAGAGACCAAAGTCCATCTCTCGATCTTGGTGACAAATTTCTGTATTAAAAGGAATTAAACGCAAAAAGAAAATAGAATATCATACTGAGGTTAACTCCTGCATATCAAAATTCACTAGTTGTAGAAAATAAGCAGTCCAGGGAGAGCCCAAGCAATGCTTCCATAGAATCCATCGATCTCTTTGATCGAATGCACAAATCTATACTGCATCATGGATGAAACTCAAAGACAATCTATGTAGCATACATATATCCTACAACTATCATGCAACAATCAAAGCCTTTCAAGCTCTACGCAGCTTATAACTATCATATGAGTACAATGCAAGAAAATGAATTCCCTTGAGAGTCTTACGGAGCATTTAACTACCATATGATTACAATGTAATTCACAAAGAAACTAGCATAGATCTCATATAGATCTTCTTTCGATAACACAATTACAGAGCCCCCAACTAGCACCGATCTCCATTGAATATCTAATATAGATCTTATGGTGAAGCTAACGCCGATCTCCATGGAGATACAATGCAGAGCACCATATATCAACGCAGATCTCCATTGAACCATTATTGGGAAGGATTCACTAAAACACAATCAGAGAGAAAAGGCGCTATATGAGATCAGGTAACCACTACCAAACAGTCGATCATTCAATCGATAGAGTCTTACCTGCTCCCTATGTTAAAGTGGAGCAACAGAAGTTCATCCACCGAAAAAGGGATCACGCACATCCTTAAATGCAATGATTCAAATAAGGAGTCAAGAGCAGAGATGTCTTACCTTTGCACAGAATCTATCAAACGAACGACCAATGCATACATCATCTAGAGAATCGTTTTACCTCCAAGAATATATGGCATTCAGTCTCTTCTTGATCGAAGACGAGGCACCCATTCTCACCTGCTCCAATCTTCCCTTCACCCTCTAACCGACTGTTCACCCCCCCTATTTTTCCTACCTAGCGCGCCTCCTTAAGAAGGCGTCCCCCCCGAGCTGGGCGGTGGTAAGGATATTTAAAAGAGACAAGTGGCAGTGATTGAAAAATCAAGGAGACAAGCTCCTGAAACTTCTCAATCACGATCTGCAATGCGCCCTATTTTCCTCTTTTCACAAACGGCAAGATAATAACTCCGCCTAACTACCAAAATCTCCACCGAGACGGATCTCTTAGGTAAGCCTCCCCCTACTGACAATTGGAAGTTTTGTTTTCAAATAACGCCAAGTAATGGGTGAGACATGTCGTCAATACGACGCAAATAAATCCATCACAAATGCTGAGCAGGTTAGTTTTACACATCGCCATACCAAATCGATAAAATCAAAGTGAAGCCGAGGAGGATAGACTCTGATTGTGAAGTGCGTGGGTCGAATTGATAGCCTTGCCCCCTCAATTGATCAAAACACTGAAATGCTATGTTCCATCTCCACTCACATAATTCATGAAGTTTCTTCCATAAGTTTTGGATAATTGAATACAATTAATATGTATCCACACACACATATACATATAGCTCCCACTATAAGATATATACTCATATATCGTAAAGTTTCCACTATATGCTATATTAATTAGATGCACATATTCTTTATAAATGTATGTTAGATCCTCCCCATACATATATACAACTATAAAGGTACTAATATCTTTTCCAAGAATATTATAGTAATTTAGACTATATTATATATATAGTCTTTATATAATCCTATTTCCCAAAAGGGTCAAGGTAGTAGTTCTAGTCTCTCATCCACAGGTATATAGAGTCTTAGTTTTAGCTGATAGTGCTAGTGTTTAGTTTACCCTTTTTTACTTATGAGTGGATCAAACTCAAGATGATACCCATGGTAGTTAGATTCTCATGGCTTCTAGCCATCAGTTTTTCCTCTGTGGACTTGGTTGCCTTTGTTTCAGTCATGCCACCACCATTAGTCCTCTAAACATAAAACTTAGGAATAACCCAAAATATTACAAGGTCTTACTGGTGGGGGCCTTAACCTTGAGCTCCTCACCAGAACCAAGTACAACATACAATTTCATTTATAAAATAATACGTCATAAAGGAGGGATATTACATATATTGAGTATGAATTCAGAGCCTTCATTCTTTCTCCATGTTTTGAGTCCACAAACGCCTTTCAATCCTGCATAGTTAATCAATTAAGGCTTTCTTAAACCATGTATTGGTATTCCTAATCTTTTATTCCTATCAATAAGCAAGATTTATTGTCAACTTAGATAGAGTGAAAATCCTACCTCTTCGAGCAACTTGAAAGATTGATCGTGTTGAAGAGATCCATTAGTTGTTGCACAGCTTTTACTTTTTCTCATTTTGTTTGCAATCCAATCGTATGCGATGTTTCATGTCTTTTTCATAAAAACCATTCATTTTTTCCTTGCACTACCACAACCATTTATTTGTGGTTTTGAGACTCACACGGTGGAGGACTTGAATTCAGAAGCCCCATTCCCTCAAGAATATTCAAAAAAACTTGCATTTTCTTTAATTACAGTCAATCTTAACAAAAACTTGCATTTTCTTTAATTACAGACATCTTTTGCATGGTTTCTACCATCATGCATGATGAAATGCTCAATGGGATCACTTCTCTCCCATTGAAGAGTGCATAAATGTTTCTTGACAAAACTGAGATCCTTCAAATTACCCATGGAAGGAAGTTGTAACATCCCAAAAATTGCGATAATTAAAAAAATTCGATATAGCCTATTTAAAAGGATAAATGCTATTTGCGGAATGATAATTAATTAACTAATAGATAATAAATGCTTCATAAAATGCTCGTATTTATTTTTAAACATAATGCTTGGTTGTAAATGAGACGCGACAGAACAATGCTTATTTCGTTATGTGTAAAAATCTGGTAACAATACTGATGAATTTTCTTGCATATTTGTGAAGGGTTTCCTACATGGTGCCCTTGGGTTTACTTAGCTTTGAAACCTAAAGCATTGGATTCTTTCTTTCGCAGATCTACAGGTAAGGTAATAGAGTAATTCCAGTTTATCAATATAAGTTATACGCTTCAACTTGTTGTCTCTATTTTTAAGATAAATGTATATACTGTCGTGCATGAAGATGTGGATGGTATGTGACTTTGGTTTATCTTCATCAACTTGTATCATCTTTATAATAATATTTGTATGTGTCGCCAATAGATTAAGTGAATCTCCTGGGAAATGACAGCTGCAATGTAATAAGTCTTGAAATGCTAAAGTGATGATGTTCTGTTGTGTCATCTTATAAACAAGGTGCTACTAGACATAATCGCTATGCGATACATAGGATTGGTGTCAAACCCTAGCTTTCTAAATAGTATGAGGGTTAGAATTTCATTACAATAACTTTATACAAAGTGACCTAGCTATTAAAATTTTAATGTGGCATAGCTATTATAATCGTAATGCATGTTTATTAAATGCATGAGTTTAAATGTTAAACTTACGGTTATGCCTACAATACTAAGGCATTTTATCAATTTCTAATACATGCTTGATATATAAGAATATATCAAATCCTTGATTTGATAACATATGGAAACTATGCTAATAGCATTGGGAATACTATGTGTAAAACCCTATGGTTCGAATGTGCAATGCATATAAACTATGTGAACTTAGAATATGGTTAATACTCATATCGTGAATGTATTGTCGTGATAATATCTAAGCTTGGAACTATGCATCGTTGTGTTATGGTATTGATATATATATATATATCCTATCGTTTGATAACTTATATCACGGTTGTAATACAGTTGTATAGCAGTGATACCATCTTGAGAATTTCGCTATCACCATAACTTGATGCTGATATGAATTTAATGTCGTTGCAGTCGAGGGTCTAGCAGATTTCTACGTGAGATCTCAGCATTAAATGTGAGCCTATGTGATGTTAGTGGTTGCTAAGATGGCACCTACGTGTTCTGGCTCCACGCGATAATAGTGGTAAGAATGGAAATGGTTCACCGAGCTGTAAGGTTATTGATTGTGCTTGGTCGTATCTTTGCCTTTGTACTATCGTGTCTTGATGGCTAAGTATTGATCGCTGATCTCTTGTCTTGATCGTTGAGATGTGAAAAACCCTAAGTCAATCTTGCCATGGCATTTATTGTTGACTTCGCACATTCATTTTATGTTTTTCATTTAGGAAAGAGGCCGACAGGCCGCTGGTTAGCAGGGCTCAACCCTGGGTGGTTGTGGAGGGCACTGTGTCTCCATTCTCTGTAAATTTTATTGTGAACCTACTGTATAAGTGCTTGAGTTTACTGAGTGTGTAGCGATGAAACCCTATGGCTTTCGTCAGGTGACAGTTTTAAGTTAGTGGCCAGGTTTTTGACTCTGAGCTTGGTTATGGTTTAGTTGCATGACACCTTTGTTGCAATGGTTGAAGGATTTGGAAGAAAGAGCATTCCATCTGATTGTTAAAATATTCAAGGTAAGTTATCTCATATCAATTTATGTAATACGTTTTGGTTTATCAATGTTTATTGGAACTCGTTATTGACTCCTTGCAGTTCATGTGGCAGGTACTGCCATCGTTTTGTATTCATAGTGCTGGGTTTGATGCCAATGGATAGCACGCGAATAAATTGGTAAGCCCCGGTGGCAAGCCCTCGTAGGTTCTCCTGGAAAATTCGTGGCAAACGTTGAAGTTGTAACACATGTTCTAGACATCATGGTTTTAAGTCTATGTTGTTTTGTTTTACTCTTGTGTTAGGATACTTCTTGGTTTGCAGAGTCGATGTAATGGTTTATATGTTAATGCACAGTGTTTGGGTTCTGGGTTTTGGACTTGGAAATGTTCCTCCGTTTAAAGGGTTTTCAAACTGTATTGAAATACGAAGAATATTTGAAAAACTTATGTTGCCGTGACTGTTTTGTGTTTGTTGTTTTGGGGCTTGGCCCGCGAACAAAACCTGTAACTCGTCAATTTATGAAGTGGAAATAATCTGTGTTTTAACAGCCTCTGTGTTCGAATTTAATGTAAAATGACAATGGTTGTGCAACTAGGTTTTACACATGTGTTGCTATCATTTTCTTTCTGGACTGTAAGCTCACAAAATATTTAAATGATGGGAAAGGAAATCATAGACTATGCATGTATAAAAAGAAATACTACTACTGTTCTTTAAATCAATGGTTATGTGTTGTAATATGTGATCGGCTTCGGCCTCTAAGTAGCTTCGTTGATTGTATGAATGTTTATGTAATTGATCTATAAGCTTGTTAGGGTTTAGGGTTTTGGCTATGCTTAAAATGTATAAAATGATGATGCTCGTTGATACGTTTCAATATCGACTAGTGTTTTGTGATTTCTGCTTGACTCTGCTCCTACAGACATATAATATCTTAAACCTTGGAGATGATATTTGAAATTAATCTATTCGACCTACAGTAATGATTTTGATGTAAAAGTTTGGTTTGTCGATTGTTAATAAAAATAATAAATCTATATAATGACAGGGAGTTTGTTTAACTAGCTCGATTATGTAGACAGAATTGCATTTGTGTTTTTCTAATTTATGGCTATAGGAACATGTGAAATATGTAACCCTAGGTTTGTGATAAGAGACTTTTGTTTGCGTATCTGTTTTGTGTGTGCAATAATGGAAATAAAAGTAGTTATAGCAAACTTTTGAGAAGAAGATAAATGGAAAACTATAAACCCTAAATTGAAACTTGAAATGATATATCAGTTCTGTTATGATGAGATTAAGCAATCATTTATAAATTATCTTTTCAGCAATGATCCCAATAATAATTATAAAGAACAGTAATAATCTTTTAAGACAATAATTTTCTATTTGATGAAGTAAAATATAGAAGTAAGAACAGTAATGTAAAGAAATGCAAAAATAATATTAACTGCTATCAGTAGATAATTTAACTAAATATACAGAATGGTACTTCTATCATCTTGGCAATTTTTCCTATGATATCTATCTACCTTAATCTATCTCTGTACTAGAGTACGATGCTGTTTCTTTTTGCAAGGGGAAAAATGCAGAGACTATTTTAGTCAATCAGTTCGATTTATGCAGAATTATTAAATTATTCAGAAAAACTAAAATAAAAACTTAAATAGTAAAAGTTAATTAGATAACAGAACTTTAAAATAAAATAGATAAGACAATGGAACCTGTAAATGACGATAGGGCCGACAAACACCCAAGGAGGCCTGTTCCTCCCAACCTATTTCAGAAGAAGTAGCTCAACTGCCAAATTCTAGTGAACCCCCGAGCCCGATTACTGATCCAATAAGTAGGTAGAATATGTGTAGAAGCAAGGAACTCAAAAATGCCTTCTCCACTCAGCATCAACCTCCTGAAATAAAATGCCTTTTCCACTCAGCATCAACCTCCTGAACTCAATAAGCTTTTGGCAAACTCACAACATGATCAACAACATAACATATCCCCTCATCAAATCTCTTTGGTGCAAACACAGCAAAAACCCCAACGTAAATTTCCTCGTCAGGAAAAGTGATGAACCTCAGTTCAATATTTGATGGCTATTATATAGACTACCTATGTCTTTTAGTGGTCAGTTTGGAATAAATGAGCCTCAAGCTCCAGTCCCATCATTCAGGGCACTATGACCACATTTCAACAGAGTTGTCCCATACCAGCAACTATTTAGTTGCATCACGATGCTGCCACTTGTCCATTGCCTTCTACCCCAGATTCCGTTCCACCTAGTGGATTAGTAACCACTCTTTCAACATCCCTCTTAGGTGTTTGTCTCCTATTTTATTTATTTAATAATAATACATTGTGCAAATTACAGTCATCCTTGGACACCTATCCAACATAAAAATTTACAATAAAAGTTATAATAATGTTTGCTAACACAAAATGTTTTCCAACAAAAAGGGTATGTTACATAAGTCGTCTCACTAATTGCATTCAAAGATTGGATTTCCGATTCACTAACTTAAGATATTCAAGGAGGACTTGACGAATATGGCTTGATTCTATACTCTTGAAACAAAAGAATATTTGTTATTGTCTTGAAACTGGCAGATGCCCATGTAACATCCCAAAAAAAATCACAAAAATTTAAAAAATTTATATAGCAATTAATGCAGACTCTAACTGTGCGGAATATAATAATGCTTAAAGTCGTCTTGCTATACTAAATACTGTGCTGATTAAAAGTGTAAAGTTTGCATCTAGATGATTAATATCTATGTTTCGAAGTCATTCTTACTCAACTGTAATTTACAATCCTTCTGGTGTTTGATGAAAAGATGTATGTTTTAAATGTATTAACTATTTTTCTTTTGCTAATGATGAAGGGGTCCTATGGATGCCCCAAGGTTTACTTAGCATTCCTGCTAAAGCATTTGAACCGTCCTTTTTCGTAGATTACAGGTAAGAGTTTTTGTTGCATTTACGACGAATGACCGAAGAGCTTCTTACCAGTTTAAGTGTCTCCAAGTCTTAATGAATTAAGAGACATAATGTCGAGAATTCTAATGGTGAGAAATTCAGTTAGCCTAGTTTGTTAAACATAAGTATATAGATTGTAACAATTTCCATTTTCTGAACTAACCTTTTGTTAAATTACTCAAACAATGAATAGGATTCAAATATCATTGTTAAAATTTTATGTACTATTATCGTGAGATTGTATTGAAGCAAAATATGAGGATGAACTTATTCTATAAGTGTTGGTTAACCACTGAATGACATGTGTCATCTCTATGGATATCCTTATATGCTCTAGACCCTAAGGATCTCATACCATAATTGTTTTAAATTCTAACTTAGGAATTAATTGCAATTCATATCGTAGACATATGCTAATCTATGGTTGATATACCAATTTCTATTAAATTTCCATACAATATTGAAATGTAAAAGTATCAAATCCTACACAAGATTTAATTTTAACTTTATCCTAGGATCTATATGCATACTTAAAAATCAATCCTATAGTATGTAGCCTAAAGACTATATACAAATCCTAGATTACAATAAAATTTACATTTTAGTGTGTGCATCGTGTGGTCCTATTTAACCATAGAAACCTAGAAAGGAAATAAATACAACCTTTCCATAACCCAAGGTGTGTATCATAACATAGCTATGCATATTACCATTGTATCGATATATTACAAGGATGGCTATGAAATAATGTTAATGTGGTTTTGTGCTGGCAAGCACTTCTATTTCCTTTTGCAATTAATACATCCAACTGTCGAGATAGTGGAATGTCTCCATGGGTATCACTGTGGCGTTAGGAACATGATGAGGTGGTGACGGTTCAATGTTATGACGAGCTGGAAGTGCTATGGTTCGAACCTTGACCTAGCTATCCTCCTTGGTGGCTACGGTATCGATGGTATCATTAATGAGGAGGATGCTTGGTTTTACGTTACAATCCTTTGGTCATCTCCACCATTGATCGAGCGAGGGTTTTGGGATTTGGGATCTAACCCTAGCCTCCATTATGTTTTACAAAGTTAATGTTTCCTTGTCACTCGGTGTAGTGGCTCTGAGGAGAGGCCAATAGGCCGAGAACCTTTAGGGTTTTGTTAACTGGTTTTTTTCTTTGGAGTGCCCACAGTTCGAAGCTGTGACCTGTTGAAAGCTTAAGAACAACATTTTCATGGTGTGTTTTAGTAGTATCTTGAAGTAGAAGTTCCAGGGTGTGAGTGATAACTCTTCGTGATAGTTGTTTCTATACTTGGCTTTCCCTGCCTATTGGGTGATTTTCTTAAGAGTTTTCGTGCTTCTATTCTTGCGTTTGGCAACAAAGAAAAAGGATAATGGTTGCAATGTCATGGCATTCCACTCCAAGGATAATTTCTTAAAGGTAAGGTTCTCAATTCAAACCCAGCTTCTTCCATTCTGCATTTGAGAGTTTTCAGTTGTTTATTATTTCACCTGTGATGTTCTCTATCAAAAAACTTGTTTTTAACCACACTTGTATTCGAATGGCAGGTACCTCGTCATTGGCTCCTCAGCTTAAGTGTTGATGGTTGGCTACTGCAATAAAATCGATAAGCCTCAGTGGTTACCTTGTTACTCTGGTTAGATGAATGTTGAACCTTCGAGTGTGTTTTGCCGAGACTTCATGTATTCTCTGAGGCTTGTTCTTCATTGAAAACCTGTGTACTATTGATAGCTTGGGGAGAATGAATTCTCGACCCTTTTGTCATTGTTATAGTAGTAAATATTTTTCCATTGCATAATCCGTAAGGAAAATACTTAGAAGAGGGTTTGACCCTTCTTTTTCTCTCGGTAATGAAAGGATTCAAGTTCTTGTTCCACATGTGTTCGTGTGGTTGATACTGTGAGTTATTTTGTGTAAAAAGAATTGTGTTTCATGGCAAGTGTTGTGAATATGGTTATGTGGGTGTTGCTCCATTTTGCATGAAGGAAATGAAACTTATCATTGCCTATCTACTGTGTGTTTGTGGATAGTAAAAAGGGAATCCAAGGGTTTAGCCTTGAGCTTAGAAGTTGAACCATAATACTTCCTTTTGTACAGTAGTTTTCTTTAGCTATTGAAAACATTGCTTAACTTGAAAGTTTGGTTCTCGGCAAGGTTCTGCTATTACTAAAACAATATTTTAAACTTTTGTAAGTGGATGTTTGCAGTGAGTTATTCATATGGTTTTAATGCTATGTTTTCAATTTAAAAAGTGATAATGTACAATCAAAATAATGCTGAGATGTTTTTGTTCTCAGTCTTAAGGAATGTGTATGATAAGTGTTTCTGAAACTATGTTTTGCAGTTGAGAATGTCTCTCGTTATTAATGTCTATCGATTTTTGTGATGGTCGTGCACTAGAATCCACTATTTTGATTTCAGTTATGAAAAGAATCGTGACAAGTTTCTTAATTAACTCTTAACTAAAAGATAATAGTTGATATTCTAAGGTTTGATGAGTGAAGGATATGAACCTGTCATAAATCTTAGGTTTGAAAAATGATACCCTACTTGTATATTGTAATGATTCTTTATTGTGGCTAAAAATAGAATGAAAACCATGCATAAGGATTAGTATTTAAACAAATTTTGCATTGTTTGAAAAGAAATATAATACGATGCTATTTGATAATATTAAATTTGCAGCTGATATGATTTCCAAAATACTATATAACTAAAAGATAATTTCTATACTTACATGTGAAAACTATTTATGTCATAATAATTATGCTTGCTAACTGTAAAGGGTAATAGTACTGTATACTTAGAAAATGAATGTTTTCCTACAACTGTTAAATTCACTACATCTTAATGAGAGAAAATACAGTGAACATGAAACATTTAACTAATGAAAGAATGGTAAGAGAACGACGTAGAATTATGTTATTTGATACAGAATATCAATGATAGGAAACTAGTAAAATACAACATCATTGATATTCTCATCCATCTGGCAATCTGCCTATCAAATTCATCTATCTTAATTTCTTCTCTGTACTAGAGTACGATGCAGCTCCTTTAGCATGGGGAAAAATACAGACAAATATTTTATTCATTTTATCTTACATAGTCATTACTATGCAGAATACTAATTATATCAGAAACTAAAATAAATACATTTGTTTAATAATATCCTTGAAAACAATAAATCAATAATAGCAGATAGGAATGTTAAACTACTTAAAATTTGAAAAGACAAATAGAACGTATAAATGAAGATAGGGCCGACAAACACCCAAGGAGGCCTATTCCTCCCAACCTTTTCCTGAAGAAGCAGCCAAACTCCTGGCTTCCTATGAACCCCTAAGCCTGCTTACTGAACCACTAAGTAGATGGAATCTATGTAGAAGCAAGGCACTAAGTAATAAAAACTTCTTCACTCAATAGTATACCTTCTGCACTCAGTATTATAACTTTTGCACTCAGTAGTATTGGGCAGACTCATAGCATGATAAAAAACTTAGCATATCCCCTCATCAAATCTCTTGGGTGCAAGCATAGCAAAACCCCAAGGAAAATTTCCTCGTCAGGAAAAGTGATGAACCTCAGTTCATAATTTAATGGCTCTTATATAGAATGCCTAGGTCTTTAGTGGTTAGTTTGGAATAAATGAGCCTCAAGCTCCAGTCCCACCTTCAAGGGAACTATGACCACATTTCAAGGGAGTTGTCCCATACCAACAACTAGTTAGTTGCATCATGATGCTGCCACATGTCCATTTCCTTCTACCCAAGATTCCATTCAACCTAGTGAGTCAGTAACCACTCTTTCAACAGTCCCCTTAGGTGTTTGCTCCTATTTTATTTATTAAATAATAAAATATTGTCCAACATAAAAACTTTTCAATAAAAGTTAACATAATGTTTCCAACATAAAATGTTCTTCAGCAAAAAGGGTATGTTAGAACCAATGACCCAAAATTCATAAGCAACTAATAACTTTCATAGCCCCATGTTCTTTTTTCTATCAATTCCTTGTCACTTCCACCATTCAAGGGCGGTTTCCTTCTACTTTGGCTCAAGGAAGTTACTTTGATTGTATTGGAACTCGGATAGATATTGGAAATTAGCATCGGTTTACTCACAAAACCTAAGGATACAAGGCCACTCTATGATGGACCAAGTTCACTATTCAAATCGCTTTAAAATCCTTCCTATGGTAGACAGGCATATTTTGGACAAACCAAACAATTTAACTGTCATCGGGTAGCTTCTTGTTGGAAAAGGGATGGCTACAAGCTAATTCAATGGTCAGGTGTCATGATTTAAGTGAGTAGAGAGACTAGGAAACCATATCTCATTAAAGAAACTCATTCCACTTAATTAAATTTTTTTAATTTTTTAGGTTATTTTATAATAAACATAAATTAATTAACTTAAAAATCACATAAATCTAAAATAAAGTTATTAACACTATTTATATATCTGAAGTTCAATTTATTTTAAAAAGTAAAAATGATATTAAAATAGGATCAGTGGCAACATTTTAACTTTAGTTTTTTTATTTATTTGTTATCTATATTTATAAATTTTATTTATAAAATATTTGTATATTTTAATAATATATGTTTATAAAATTTCTCTTTGTATACTTCAATATTATTAACATTAATACTAACAATGGTAAACATTCATATTAATATTAACATTAATATTAACATAAATATTAAAACACGTTAATATCATCCTCAACGTAATATAAGTTTACAAAATTATTATTTTTTGCTTTTACAATGAGACAAATATTGAAACATTAATAATAATCATATTAATATCATTAATATTATTAACAAAGCTAATACGTTAATAATATTCCACAATGCAATCCTTGATGGGCATGTTAATGCTACACCCCCAAAATTGAACATAGGCCACCATACTAAAGCAAAACTAACCATGAAAAAACTTCATCAAACATGTTTAGAGATAGTCAACCGTGGTCAATAATAGCATACCATCGATAACTAGGAGTGCAAGTGCCACATAATCAAACATCACAAGTATTCCATGGTAAAACATCAGAAACCTTAGTCAACCATCTTCAACCATGGTGAGTAGTCAACCATAGTGACCCATGGTGAACCATGTTGGACCTACGTTAATCATAGTCAACCATCGTTACACATGATCAACCATCATCAACCAATTCCAACCAAGCACAACCATGTAAAAACATAATTGAATATGATGAACAATAGTTAGCCATGGCAACGATATTACTAAACACAAACATATTTATCCAATAATCAAACATTGTCAATCATTTTTAATTATTCTCAATCATGGTCAGATAAACATTAACTATAGTTGTCCAGTAGCAAATCTAATCTTTCTTGCATGATCATCCAAAATATTTTTTTGGCTTATCGGTATATCCGATATATAATTTTGCTAAACAAAAAAGTGTCATATCTACAGTCAAAGATTGTTTCTAAAAACTGTAAATGTCTATCACCGACCAGTGTTTTTGTCATATATTTTACTTTTTAAGGTAGCTTATGTGTGTGTGATCCACTTAAAATGTGATTTATACATAACATAAATTGCGCTCTTTCTTTCTAGGAAAAAAAGAATAATAAGCCATATTAATTAATTAATGTGTCTTATATATTGTGATCGGCGTATGTCAACCATGGCTAGACATTTAAAAGTACTTTATATACATCGATCGATGTATATAAACTACATTAATTAAGCCACTTGAAGGGTGGTTTCCTTCTACTTTAGCTAAAGGGAGTTACTTTGATTGTGTTAGTATTGGGATAGAGATTGGGAATTAGCATCGGCTCCTTCACAAAACTTGACGATACAAGGCCACTCGATGATGCAACAAGTTCACTATTAAATTCTCTGTAAAATCCCTCCTAGGGTAAACAAACAGATTTTGGACAAACCAAACAATTTAACTGCGGTCTCAAAGATTGTTGCTGGAAAAATGATGGCTAGAGGTTACTGGAATGGTGAGGTGGCATTTTTTAGGCAAGTACAAAGACTAGGAAACCATATCTCATTGAAGAAACTCATTCCACTTAGTTAAGTAACTTTTATTTTTGAGGTTATTTTATAATCTACGTAAATTAATTAATTTAAAAATACAAAAATACAAAATAAGGTTATTAACACTATTTATGTAAATTTTAATTTATTTTAAAAATTAAAAATTACTTTTTTAATAGGATAAATTGCAACATTTTAATTTATTACTTGTATTTATATATTTTAGTAATAAAATCTCCCTTTATATATTTTAATAATATTAATTTCACTTCATATATTTATTACTAATAATATTATTAATATGGATATTAACATTAAGAATATTATTAATGTTAATATCAACATTAGTAAGCATTCATATTAATATTAAAACACCTTAATATCATACTCAGCATAGCATAACTTTCTAAAATTATTATTTTTTGCTTTTACAATTCGTGAAAATATTGAAACATTAATAAAATATTAATATCTTTAATATTATTAATAATGATAATAACATTAATAATATGCCATAATGCAATCCTTCATGGACATGTTAATGACATGCACCCAAAATTGAGCATAGTCAACCATTCTCAAGCAAACCTAACCATGGACAAACATAATCAAACATGTTTACAGATAGTCAACCATGGTCAATAATAGCATACCATCGATAACTATTCTCAAGCATGGTTCCATGGTCAACAACATTACCAGAGTCAACCATATTCAGCCAAAGTCATAGATAGTAAAACATCACAAGTATTCCACGGTTAAACGTTAGAAGCCTTAGTCAATCATCTTCAACCATGGTGAGTAGTCAACCATAGTGAACGATGGTCAACCATGTTGGACCTATGTTAATCATAGTCAACTATCTTGACACATGATCAACCATCATTAACCAATGCCAACCAAGCTCAACCATTTACAAACATAATTAAATATGATGAACCATAGTTAACCATGGTAATAATATTACTAAACTCAACCATATTTAGTCAAAATCATCCAATATAAAACATAAAAAATAATCCATGGTCAAACATAATAAAATTTGGTCAATAATCTTAAACCGTGGTGAAACATAATCAACAAAAGTCAACCATCTAGAACCATAGTCACACATTTCCAAATGATTGTAAGCCTAAGTCAACGATAGTGAAACATGGTTGAAACTAGTATAACATGGTTGTCCATAGTCAAACATGGTGACACATATTTATCCATATTCAAGTACAAACAAGCATGGTTAATCATAAAGAAAATAGTTAACCAAGTTTAACTAATGTCCACCGTATCAAACACAATTTTCTAAAATCAAACATGTTGAATTATAATCAAACATGGTCAATCATTCACAATTATTCTCAATCATGGTCAACAAAATGCTAACTATTGTTAACCACAAGCAAATATGATATTTCTCACGTGAGCATCCAAATTAATTTTTGGCTTACTCCTATATCTGATATATAATTTTGCTCAAATAAAATTTTAATATCTACAATTAAAGACTATTTTTAGCAACCTTAGTGGTCTCTCACTAACCATTTTATTGTGTTATATATTTTACTTTTTAAGGAATCTTATGTGGGTGTGATCCATGTAAAATGTTTTTTTTTTAAACAGAAACACGAAATTGATTTGTATTAAAAAGCGGATAAGATACAAAATTCCCTTCCTAGAAGGTTAAACCATAGCATGGATATTGAGTGGTCCAAAATTGAAAAAATAAGCTTTTCATCCTTGAGAATTGTTCTTCCTAACTATTCATATCTACTATTTTTTTTGTCGAATAAATCTTGACATATTGATTACATATATCAGCAAAAAAAAAATTAACAGAGCAAAACAAAGGGACGCTTCAACATTCCTGAGATTAAGCGGGTGGGATTCCTTCATGATCCTACGAGTCGTCTTCCATTAGGGAACTATCTTCATGCTCCTTCCTTGGGTCCCCAGGTTCAGAATGCTTCTCGAATTCATCCCTTGGGTTGCTGAAGGATACTTCCAATTAAGCTAGGCGAGCCTCAATCCTGTCATTACCCTTTTGCAGGGTATCAAACAACTTCACCTTCAACAAAAAAGATAAATTTTTTGAGGCCTTTGAAGTTGGCCTACTGAAATTATTCCTTGGCTTTCAGAACCTTCTAAAGCTCCTCAAGATCACCCACATGAACCTGGGCGTTGGTTTCCACATCCCCAATGCGCAACTCCATCTGGAGAATGTCCTTATTGATGAGTCTGCTCTCTTCTAGAGCAGCCTTAGAAGCTTCGAAACCATTTTGTGCATTCTTCTTGATGTCCTAATGCACCCCCTTGATTTCCCTAAGCCCCTTCACCAAAACACCGAATGAAGAGTTGTACCATCTCCGTGTAAATAATCCTGCAAAGGAGGACCTCAATAATTCGACATTATTTCACATGATTCCAGATTAGCGCCACACCAACCTTATTTAGTGTGAGAAGATGACCAGAGTGCTCTTTAAAGCTCAATCTGTAGTGGAAGCCACTTGTCCAAGAAAGTAGAGGGGAGCTTTGCATGCGCACCCCCATTATATAGTTAATGTTTAAAACATAGAGACCATTTGGTGTGTGTAGGATCATGATTCAGGACTATTATCTGTCCTCCTAATTTGGTTCCTTGGTTATCCATGGTGTAAGCCTCCATGCTATTGTTCTATAGGATGTGAAGGAACTGAATCTAAGAGATGTCGCTAATGGTTGAGACAATTTGTTTTTGAATTATGTTCATATTCTTATCAGGACCTCTTTGAATATTTATCATTTTCTGTATTACAATTGTGGATTCTCCGAGGATGGAGTAGTGGTCTATATGAAGGGAGATCTTTGTTCCAACCCGTTGGAGGAGAGCTTCCCATTCAGCTTGATTGTTTGGTCTCCTTCTTAATCCCCACGTGAATTGAAATAACTTGTTTCATCCCAGATTGTAAACGACCCCTCCCACACCTGCCACCCCTATGTAAAATGTGATTTATACATAACATAAATTGCAATATTTTTTCTTTGAAAAAAATCTAGTAGGCCATATTAATTAATTAATATGCTTTATATACTCCGATGCCATATTAATTAGTTAATATGCTTTATATACTCTGATGCCATATTAATTAAGTAATATGCTTTATATACTATGATCAACGTATATCAACCATGACCAACCATTTAATGGTGTTTGATATAGATGGATTGACCTATATAAGCCATTTTAATTAATTAGTATGACTTGCTAGTAGACGATCGACGTGGTGAGGGTTGTTGAGTTATTATCATAATAATAATTACCATAATAACTATTATTGTAAAAATAAAGATAATTATTCTTAACAAATTAAATAATGAATAAATAATAATTTTTATTATTATAAAAATAATAATAGTAGTTTTATAATAAAATTAATAATTTTATATTTTTTTAATAATTAAAAATTTGATACCATAATGAATCACAAATATTTATTATTATTATATTTCCTTTATTTTATCTTTTAACATTCCTATAGTAATAATTATTATTATTATTATACTTGATGGGTTTTTATACTAGCACAGATCCATCTTAAACTCGTATCTATCAAGCACACAGAGGGATCCAATTTCTTGAGGTGTATTTCTTTTTTTAAATTTAAACTCAATAACTTTGATGTTTCTTGATTGATACATTTGGGTTTAAGTTTTAAGTTTTTATTTTATAAACGAAGATCTATTTTTTAATTACTTTTCATAATATTTTATTTTATGAACCAACATGGATTTTTTTAAATATTTTCCATAATTTTTTATTTTATGAGCCGACATGAATTTTTTTAATTATTTTGTTACTAATGTTATAATGTTATATCACGTTAGAGGATCTCTCCCATATTGGGCTATAGAGCACCTCATTTCACTTGGTGCAATAACACAAAACAAAGCTAGATGCACCTGTTTCCTATGAACAGGGTGTCATGATGATTGGCACATGATTTTATATCGACAGCTTAATGATTGAGGAGCCGACACATAGCGGATTGGCACATGATATTATAGAAGCACTTTACTAATTAAGGCGCACCACAAACAAAGGTTATGAATTAAAAGAGGGCTCCATGCGAGCCCTGCGCCACCGTTTGTGTCGCGGTTTGAGAATTTGAATTACAATAATTCTCATAAGAATAGGTTCATATCTTCTTGTTGTTGTAGTGCTGGTAAGACCTAGCTCCGAGCAGCAGTTGACATCAATCATTTGCCAAGGGAAAATGAGAGCAAATCTTTTTTCAATAATAATTCCAGAGAAGGCAAATATGGGGATCTTTTCATTGTGTTCAGCCTCAAGAGGTTTGAGAAATTCACATTGATGGACGCCCTCATGCACAAGATTTTGAAAGAGATCTTGAAGGGTAACTTGACGCTAAATAGAGAGCCGTTGGGAGGGCGGGTGCTAAGGAGCATTTCAACTTATGTTATGCACGATGATCTATTCTTTCCTATGTTAACAAAGGAAGAGACCCTCATGTTCTCCGTAGAGTTTTGACTACGAAGGTCTGAGACAAAAGCATATAAGCACACCTAGGTATAGGTTCTTGACCAACTCATGATCTGTGGCACGACAAAGATGATAATAAGTGAAAAATACCTTAAAAAGGGAAGTTTATATTTGAATGTTAATAGTCCTCCAATTTCTCTTTATATGCTTTGAATTTTGCAATACATCAAATATTATATATTTTATTTAATAAAATATATATATATATATATATATATATATATATATATATATATATATATATATATATATATATATATATATATATATATATATATATATATATAAGGGGTGGGGTGGGTGTTTCCCAATAAGAATCTATGTTTAAGCAAATACTTGGATTGCTATAACTAAGAATGCTATTATTTTCTAAAATTTTATTTGTATATATAGTATGAATTTTGCAAAAAATCAAATATTATAGATTTCAGAAAACCATTTGCACTCACTACTATTCACTACTACCTTTACTCGAGCTATCATCATATCTATGATGATAGTTCAAATAAAAATAAAGCATACTAAAATTTGCAGACCATTTATTAGCCAAACAATTATAGTCACTAATGGATTATCTTGTAAAATACACATTAACCATATAGCGAAAATGACCATAAATAGCCAAACAATTATAGTCACTAATGGATTATCTTGTAAAATACACATTAACCATATAGCGAAAATGACCATAAATAGCCAAACAATTATAGTCACTAATGGATTATCTTGTAAAATACACATTAACCATATATCGAAAATGACCATAAATAGCCAAACAATTGTAGTCACTAATGGATTATCTTGTAAAATACACATTAACCATATATCAAAAATGACCATCAATTCCTTTCCGACACCACCAAAAATCCAAATACACGGAGAAATTAAATGCAAATGAAAATCTAGAAAGCTTTAACACTACAAGAAAAAGGGCATTTTAGCCTCACATTAGCACCACTATTTGTAAAGGATTTGGGAAATCCTCAATTTTCAAATAGTGGTGCAAAAGTGGTGATAATGTGGGGATACGCAAGTGGTGCTAAGATTTATGGTGCAAAAGTGGTGTTTGTGGAAAAGTTGATTTTGGTGTTAAATGAATATGTGGCATTCCATGGTGTATGGTGCAAACCACCAAAACCAATCCTAGGTGGATTGATATTTTATGGTGCAAAACACCAAAATTATATATTTTAACAAACTTGTATACGGTGCAAAGCACCATACAATAATAAAATAATAAGTGGTGCAAAGCACCATAAAAGAGTAAATGGTTCAAAAAAAAATATGAATCACATTCATTATATATATAATTTAAAAATATAAATCATAAACAAGGATAAAATATGCCTATTAAAACATTTTTTTTAGCAAGAAAGCAGTCCGGCAAATTAGATAAAAAAATTCAAATAACGGAAAAATGATCTTTGTTTATTATATAGGGAGGGATTTTTTTTCCAAAAAGAATTTTACCCTCTTGTCCATTTAAAAAAAAGTAGTATTTATATTCCAAAAATCCGAAAATTAAATATAATTCTAAAAACATACTTGTCTTATCTAGACTATCAGAAGTTAATATGTCTACAAAAATCAATTGATCAAAAAATATATCTCTACAAACCATAAGTGTAACTACTACTGCTGGGTATGGAACTATTCGTGCATGATAAAGAATGGTTCTCAATCCGAAACTAGTGTTATTACTTATAGAATAATACATAATTTATAGTCGATCCTTTATTTGGTATCATATATACGGAAAGAGAAGGGTTGGCTGCCCCATCTTTTAGTATTACTATATAGATAAATTTTAAAATAGGGGAGACATTTGGGAAACATTTTTACTAGTGGTGTGTTTTCATGAGACTCCAAGTCCTCAATCTTATTCATATGTTGCTAGAAATCGAGAGGGCACATAATACACACAAAGTTTACATGCCTTACATGAGTTAAGGCATTATGTGATGCGCATAAGAAAAAAATTTAATGATCTGCATTGTTCATTAAGTTTGCAAAGGGTGCCTTATCATAAGGTTCCCATAACATGTACAAAAGACAAGGTCTTATATGGTGAAAAACCAAGGTTTAAAAGGTCAGATGAGGACAAATTTTATTTTATGCAACACATTGCATCATCCATAAGTTTATGTCTTCTTCGGCAATTGCTTTTTCAGAGATCTCTGTGTTGTCATGAGACTCCCAGTCCTGAATCTTATTCAAACCGTCAACATCTTCAATTTCTCTCACATATACATTAACATATGTGAGGCCTACATTTTAGTTCAGCCTCCCCAACTTTCAATAAGTTTTCTAAATCTTTAAGGCAGACTTTTATAATAATTGGATCCAGGAAGGCTAGCATATCACAAAGTGGCTTTGCATCTGTAAAAGGAAATAGCTTGTGTTATCGACTTCTCATTATTAAAAAATGGATGTAAAAAAACTAGACATGCAAAGAAAGAAAAGCTTCATACTTTATCCGTTTATCACTTCCACCATAAGTTGCATTTGAAACCGCCCACGCTACCTCTTTCTTTATGCATACTTTATCTATTTATCACTTCCACCATAAGTTGCATTTGAAACCGCCCACGCTACCTCTTTCTTTATGCATACTTTATCTGTTTATCACTTCCACCATAAGTTGCATTTGAAACCGCCCACACTGCCTCTTTCTTTATGCTGAGTTCAGCATTTGACAGCAGCAATAAAAGTGGGGGAAACATTTTGGCATCAACGACAGCCTGCAATGAAAACGCAGTGAATTAAAACAAAATTCCCAAGTTATGGATGTGACACTTCTAGCAATAATATAAATTCAAAGCCATTTCCACCTGAAGTTGCTCTTTGGTCCCTGCAGTGATATTGGAGGTTGTCCAACATGCTTCTCCTACAATGGCGTTTTCTGTCTGTTCGACTATGAGAAGATTCGAGATGAGAGGAAGATCCTAATTGTCAATAACAACCTGCAAACTAAAAAATATAAGCAAAAAAGATTACCAAAAAATTAATTCCACCAGATTTGAACTTGAACTTTTGCATGGGCATCCTCTCTCAATGAAAATTGTATAGAAGTATGAAAAATGTGTGAAATAAAACCTGAGTTTGTGAGTCGTCACCAACGACAATGTTTCCCACTGTGTGCAGAGCAGGCATAACAACAAATGGAGAAGAATACCTAAAATAAAAGCCTTTTTCATTTCGATTAATACTGCTAGAATTTTCAAATTAATATAAAGCTGCTTAAAATGGTCATTGCTTAGTATACTCATGATAAAAGTCCCACCAACTTTGGGCAAATTCCCGTGTCAATTACTGCCTGAATTTTCAAATTTGGATCATCAGAAATATCTGAAAGACACAAGCATGCATTTTCCAAGACGTCATCATCTTGTATACCGAGAAGCCACTGTAGGACATGAAACACATTTTTCACCTGAAAGCCATAAGCAAAAGTCTCTGTAAAGAAAAAAAAGTATGCATACTATTAAACTAAGAAAACCTGAAGAGGGTTTTTTAAGTATTTTTTGGTTCTGATTCTTGTTTACTCAAACTAATCTATCTGGCTGCATTACTTTGTATTTTAAGCAATATTGCTCTATGATCTGTTATCTCTGTTCTTCTATTATTTGTTGCAGGAAGTTGTTGAATGTACATGATGTTAATATTGTTACAAGCTCTGCATTTCTCATCTCTCGTTTAATTAATCATAGTTAAAAGTCAAAAGTATTATAGTGTATACTAATCATAATCGCACGAAGAGATTTAAAAAAAACCACACTATATGCAAATTAAGAAGAGGAACCAATTACTGTGTTTTGCTTACCTGATCAAATCGAGGTTGCGGTTTACCACCGCACAAATTTGATAGAGTCCATGCAGCATTTCTTATCATTGAAATGCTTGCACTTGTATTAAACTGCGCAAGCACCGAGTTTAATGCCCCATGACCAATTGCGAGATCCCTATATACCAGAGAGTCTCCAGCAATATTTCCTGAATCCAAAACAGCCATATACGAACATCAGTTGAGCTCAATGTCAGAAAGCATGTTATTATATGCTTTTCCAATGCTTCTATAGCTTGGTGGATTTTTAATATTGCAGAATGAACCTGCACAACAATCCCTTACTCTAACAAACCTAGAGAAAGAGTTCATACCTAGAGCACACATAAATTCTCAGTTAAAAGAAATCTTTTATCCATCCAGTCAACTACTCCAGATTTTTTTATGAGGACTAAGCATAACACCAAGGATTTCAACAGCAGCATGCAGCGATAGATACTTTGGACACATCCCATTTCCTAATAACACATGCAAAATATTATCAAGTTTGTAAGTTCCCATATTGAAGTGCAGCATATACTTGTTCATATAATTTCTTATACCGGCCTTCTGTAGGGCTTTTGTTTCCTGCCTCTACTTCCCTCCTGTAAGTGCCCAAGCCCTGAGAATCCCCCTGCCTGTATGATTTCTGTACCCGCCCTGCTATAAGTAAGTCCCTGCTATCCCATACAATTCCAGATAATCCCTGTCTGCCCCAGCAAATGCAAGAACGTACAAGACTTGAAAAGAAAGTGTTTCCTGAAAGCATACATGAGTAAATAAATTGTGTATCCTCTTATTAATGAGTATTGGGTACAGAAAGCGTAATGTGTGAATGAATAGAAAGCGTAATATGGGATTGGGAACTTAAAGCGGCGTGAGCGTGAATAGAACTGGATGCGTATGGCCATAAGGAGAAAAGCAAGTATCGGTAACGAACCTTGAGACGGGGTATTTCAGCTGGATGGAAGTCCATATGGCTAGTACTTCTTGGAAATCTGGGTACATGGAATAATTACATCTATGAATGGGTGGAGAAGAAGTCCAGCAGCATCAGCAGAAGATTCAGTTTCTCTATCCGTGCCAACTTTGATGAACTCAATTAACAATATCTCATCTGGTGAGAGCTTGGCTCACTAAATATCTTCTGGTGAACCACCTATCGCGCATGGTGCCAACTTGATGTAATATATCAATATCACGTATGGTAAAATCTTCTTTCAATATCTTCTGGTGGGGAACATGGGGAAACATAATAAATATCATTCCGTGTATCGCTCGATGGGTCTGGTTGCTTCGAGAACTATGGCCTTCAGGTTCCACTGCTTGCTGTTAGTAACTGTGTGATTTGATAACTGTTCACTGATCAGGTTCGCTATGTACTTGAGATTCCTTCCACTGCTCGCTATTGGTATATGGGGAACTCACGTAGCGCCGAATCTCTGTCTGTGATTATCCCAGTCGATCTCTTCCATGCGCGCCGGATTAATCCTATCCATTCTGCATTCGAGCTCAGTCATTGGGGCCTTGTCAAACCTCGTATGCTCTTCACCTTCACACATCCAGATGCGTGAAACTCCTCCAAAGATACCAATGTTTCCATACTTGGAAGTGCTCTTCCAACGCAGAGCGCCCATCAACATGTACCACCTGAATCTTTTCCCATTGCACCAACCCCATATGCTCTTCAACTTCACACATCCGGATACCAAGGTCTCTAGGAGCCTCTTGTGGGAATTCCGATGGAATTTAGATTGTATCGTGTTGATAAGGTAGGAACATGATAGTCTATATCTCCAGTGTTAAAGAAATGGAAATGCCTGTATACCCATATGTGAAACCCTGCTGCTATCAGTATTTGTAGATAGGTAGTACATAAAATCAGGAGTCTTTCCAGTTTTGAAAGATATCAGCATTGCATTTAAGGAAATCACCCAAAAAAAATTGAATCTATATCAGTTTTTTTATTTCAGAGGACACGGGAGCTTTGAAAATTAAATCAGCACAAACAGTAAACCCGAAATGCTAGGAAAAGCACGAGAATTCAAATTCATAGATTGAAAACTGTAAAAATATTTTTTTTTGAAAAAAAAGGAAAATGTTGGCTTTCACAACGATAAACCTGATTTCCAGTGCACGGGATCAGAAAATCAACTGCATCGACAAGGTCATCAACTTTCAATGCATGGAATCCCTTTTGAAACAGAGTATCTGCATCCTCCATTAATTTTGATTTTATCTCGTAACCTTTTTGTCTTGGATCCCTTAACAATCAGGCAATCATGTTACCAATCAAATAAGCCCCAAGAATCATTTCAAAAGACAAATTTACCATGAGAAATATCATTTCTCTACAATTCAATGCATGTATAACTCCATATCCTACTGTGGCCATGGTAGCTATTATAGCAAAATACAGAGAGGTTATGTAAAATCTTGCCAAACTGATCTCCCAAAATTCCTGTAACTGTAATCTCCCAAACTTAAACATCCAATCCAAGTAAACCCTTCTTTAGACTCTGAAATAGTTATGGCCAGATAATAAAAAATGCAAGCAGCAGTATGTGTGCAATAAATCTCCACACATATAAGTTTCAATATCCTTGTGAACATATAGTTTATACATACATCTTTTTTCCATTTTCTGAAAACACTCAATTAATTTCCGCACTCGATACAACCGGATCCATAACAGATACCTCACCTCTTCTTTTTATAAGCCCCAAGAATCATGTCAAAAGACAAATGTACCGTGAGAAAATATAACAGATACCTCACCTCTTATGAAAACTGTAAAAATATTTATTTTGAAAAAAAAAAGGAAAATGTTTGCTTTCACAACGATAAACCTGATTTCCAGTGCACGAGCTCAGAAAATCAACGGCATCGACAAGGTCATCAGCTTTCAATGCATGGAATCCCTTTTGAAACAGAGTATCCGCATCCTCCAAGATTTTAGGCGAGAGCAAGGGCTCTTTCTCAACAGCCACAGCTTCCTCATTGCCAACAGCAGTACCATTCATGAGCAAACCCTCAACTGCGAAAGCTTTGGCAGCTATGGAACCATCGTCTTTGGCCTCATTAACTTCGTTGGCCTTGGTTCCAGCTTTTGGGCAATCAAGGGTTTCAGGTTCCATAGCATTAGCAGAATTATTTTCAATAGGGAGAGCAGATTCGTGTCCTTTTTCCCCTTGAGCAGTGCCGAACTCTCGAATCCGTTAGGATCCTCTCGAATGGCAATTTTTGCAGAGTCTACAGATGGTGAAGACATGTCTAAGAGATCGATTGCAGAGAACTCTAATTAGTTTGTGGGTAGTGAGGAAAATGGATCTGGGGAGTCCAGGATTAAAAACTAGAGGAATAAAGGGAAAGCTTGGGCTCAGGATTTTTGTGGGAAAGTTGAGGAGGGAAAGAAAAATAGTTGAATAAAAATAAAATATTCCAGTTGAGTTTCACTCAAAGGGCGGGAAGCTGCAAAGTAGAGAAATATCCGCCAAGTGCAGTGAGATTGCAAACATATTGTAATTTTCAAGTTCAACTCTCGAGGCCTCCAACATATGGTTTATTTTTAACATATTTAACGTATCGTTGGTTGATTTAGCATATGAAAACATTTGTGAGAGGTCAATGTTTACCTTAATTTTATGTAAAGGTTAGATAAATAAAAAGTTTATTAATGTCTTAAAAACTATTTTTTTTATAAAGGTTAAATAAATAAAAAGTTTATTAATGTCTTAAAAACTATTTTTTTATAGTATTTTATAATTTGTTTTTTAATATGATTAATTTATTTGAAGGAGTTTAATTTGTGTGGCTGGTGATTATTTAGCATATGAAAACATTTGTTAGAGGTCAATGTTTATCTTAATTTTATGTAAAGGTTAGATAAATAAAAAGTTTATTAATGTCTTACAAACTATTTTTTTTATATGTGACATGTATTTTATAGCTTGTTTTTTAATATGATTAATTTATTTGAAGGAGTTTAATTTTTGTGGTTGGTGATTATCAATTGCACTTTAGGGGGAAAACAATACTAAATAAAAGTCTTGGTTAAAATTTAATTTGAAGAAATATCTTTTTTTTTAAAGATCAGTTTAAAGTTATTTGTAAATATTATAAGTCATTTAATATAATTTAGAATGATTCATTTAATATAATTTTGAATATAGATGTTATGCTCAATCTAATTAAGTTAAAGTGTAAAATATTTTATAAACTTAGTTAGGAGTGAGTGGGTGGCTTTTAATATAGCTTCGTAAGTTTTAGCGAGCAGGGAATTGGCAAATTCTCTGACAAAGGTTAAGAATTTGGTTTCCCTCCCTGAACATGTCAAGGCACCAAGATCCATACTTAATGATGCAAAATTTATATAACTAACATACCCACTTGGAGGGAAATGATTTTGTTGGAGGTCAAGTGTGGTGCTTCAATGCATCATTTAGGAATTAGATGCCTAAAAACCTTCTTAATGATAATATCCATGGGATTCATCCCTTAATTATCACTAGAGTCCCCAGAATTATACCTATTATTAAAAACCACCTAATGCCATACATATAGCCACACAGAGGCCATATGTGCTAGTTTGAAGTGTCATTCTTTGGATTAGATGCCTAGAATCGTCCTTTATGGATTAAGGCCCAAGTTTCCTACCCCAACCATGTTAAGGTACTTGTGATCAATACCTAGAGCTCAAAAACTGCTAATAGAATCCATATCACCACTTAGATGCAAATGAATCCATCAAGAGGTCATCTGTGGTATTTAAAGTTATTGTTCTTGGATGTAGATGAATAGAAATTTCCTTCAGGGAATGAGGCTTTGATTTCTTAACATGTCAAGGTCCTTCAGTCCCATTATTAGTGTTTAAAATTCCCTAATGGCATAAATATCCCTTGATGCAACAATGGTTTCTTTAGGGCTAAAGGAATGGTATTCTTCCCTAGAAATCCATTCCCAGTACACAAGGACACATACATATTTCTCAAAATCACCTAATGGCACAAGCATATTCAATGAAAGGCTAATGATACCCTCAGGAGGCCACCTGTTTTTGGTGGATGAAACAATCTTAGCCCTAGATGGTTAGAAGATTCATTTAAGGCTTGATTTGTAGGTCTCCTCCATTATTGTGTCCATGGACCTAAGACCACAAGGCCTAGATACATAGCACCATGGGTACACATGCAAAGTCATGCATGGTTATTTTATGTATTGTGCATGGATCTAGATGTCTCAATGGTTTCTTTAGAACTAAAGGTATGGCCTTCATATCTAAAATTCCATTCTAAAGGCTCTAGGACACCTTCATAATTCTCAAACCACCTATTGGCACCAACATCATGAATCATAGGCTAGTGATACCCTCAATAGGCCATGTGTGATTAGTGGAGGAAACCTACTTAGTTCTATATGCCTAGAATATTCCTTCAAAACCTAAGGTTTAGGTCTCCTCCACTAACCATGCCCAAGGCCCTAAGGCCACAAGATCCAAATACACAACACTATAGATACCACTCCAAAGTCATACATAGTGCTTTGAGGCAATGATCATGGCTTTGAATGCCTCAACAATTTATTTAGGGCCAAAGGCAGTGTATTCTTCCTTGGAACATCATTCTTAAGGACCTAATACACCTACATACTACTCAAAAAAAATATTGTCACTAACATCCTAAATCATAGTCTGATAATATACTCAAGCAACAATGTGTGGTTGGTGGAGACCACCTCCTTAGCTTTAGATGGCTATAATATTCCTTTAGGGGTTGAGAATCAAGTGTCCTCTGTTGATCATGTCTAAGGCCCCAAGGAAAAAAACCTAGATACATGGTGCCATGGATACCCCTACGAAGTTATGAATGATGCAAGGACACATTGTTCATGGCTCTAAATTCCCTGAGAATTAATTTAGTGCCAAACATATAGTCTTCTTCCCTAGATTATCATTCCCAAGGCATTGACACACATAGATATTACTCAAAATTATCTAATTGTACTAATATCCTCAATCATAACCCAATCCTACCTTCAAGAGGCTATGTGTTGTTGGTTGAGGTATCCTTCTTATCCTTGGATGGATAGAATACACCTTTAGGACCCGAGGTTTAGGTCTCCTCCTTTGACAATGTCCAATGATACAAGTCCCAATGACTTGGATGCATAGCGCCATGGATACACTCGGAAGCCATGTGTCGTGCTTTCTTGCATTATTAATGGATTTGTATGCCTAAATGGTTTCTTTAGGGTTAAATGCATGGTCCTCTAGAGCTTGAGATTCATGCCTCCTCCCATGACCATATCCAATCCCCCAAGTCCCCCAGAATTGGATACACAGTGCCATGGATACCCTTGCAAAGTCATGCATGGTGCTTTAAGGAATTGCTCATGGTTTTGGATACCTCAATGGTTTCATTAGGGCAAAAGGCATGGTATTTCCCCTATAATGACATTCCCAAGGCATTGAGACACACACATATTTTTCAAACCCACCTATTGAAATTGTCATCATTAATCATAGGGAAATTATACCATCAGGAGGCCATGTTTGGTTGGTGTAGACAACCTTCTCAGCCTTGGATGGATAAACGATTTGTTTAAGGCTCAAGGTTCAAGTCTCTTCCATTGACCATGTCCAAGACCTCAAGGCCCCAAGACCTAGATACAAATCTCAATGGATACCCTTGCAAAGTCATGCATGGTGCTTTGAGGCATTGTTCATGGCTCTAGATTCCTCAATGATTCATTTAGGGCCAAAGGCATGGTCTTCATCTCTAAAGCATCATTCCTGAGGTCCTAAGACACCTACATACTTCTCAAAACCACAGAATAGCATTAATATCCTCAATAATATGACAATGATACCCTCAAGAGGCCATGTGTGGTTGGTTGAGGCAATCTTCTTATCCTTGGATGGTTATAAGATTCCTCTAGGGCTAGAGGTTCAAGTCTCCTCCCTTAACCATGTCCAAGGCCCCAACGCCCCAAGACATATATACATAGTGGCATGGATATCCATGCAAGGTCATGCATGATGATCTAGGCATTATTCATCGCTCTATATGCCCCAATCCTTTCTTTAGGGCCAAAGGCATGGTTTTTTCCCCTAAAACATCATTCCCAAGGCCCCAAGACATGTAGATACTACTCAAAGCCACCTAATGGAAATGCCATAATCAATCATATGACAATGATACCCTCAAGAGGCCATGTGTTTTTAGTGGATGCCATCTTCTTAGCCTTATGTGGATAGAAGAATTATTTATAGCTCAAGATTGAGGTCTCCTCCACTAACCATGTTTAAGGCCCCAAGGCCAAAAGACCTAGATACACAGTACCATAGATACCCCTATGAAGTAATCAATGGTTCTTTTAGGTAGTGTTCATGGCTCTAGATGCCTCAATGATTTCTTTAGGGCCAAAAACATGGTCTTCTTCCATGGAACATAAATCCCAAGGGATTAAGACATGTACATACTATTTAACACCACCTAATGGTTAAGACTAGCTTGGAGACTTTTTGATCACCTAAATTTAAGAAAGATAGAAGACAGGTCTCTTTTGGAAAAGTATTAAATGATTATGTTGATATATTGATAGAGAGAGGGTTGGATTACCACTTTTATTAGGATTTGGAATATAACAACACAATAAATTCAAACAATAATACAATATCATTACCATGTCTAATCCCTCAAGTCCCCAAGACTTAGATACGCAGTGCCATGGATACCCTTTCAAAGTAATGCATGTTGGTTTAAGGCATTGTTTATGGTTTGTGATGCCTCAATGGTTTATTTAGGGCTAAATGCATGTTCTTTCCATTAGAATGTCATTCTCAGGGAAGAAAGGCATATATATTTCTTAAACCCACCTAATTGAATCAACATCCTTAATCATAGACCAATGACACCCTTAAGAGGTCATGTGTGGTTCGTGAAGGAAACCATCTTAGCCTTGGATGGATAAAATATTTCTTTAGGGTCCAAGGTTCAGGTCTCCTCCATTGACCATGTCCAAGGCCTCAAGGCCCAAGGACCTCGATACAAATCTTATTGGATACCCTTGCAAAGTCATGAGTGATGCTTTGAGTCATTGTTCATGGTTCCATATTCCTCAATGGTTTATTTCGGGCCAAAGGCATGGTCTTATTCTTAAGAGCAACATTCCCAAGGTCCTAGGAAACTTACATACTTCTCAAAACTACATAATGGTGTTAATATCCTCAATGATAGGACAATTATACACTCAAGATGTCATGTGTGGTTTCTTGAGGTGATATTATTATCCTTGGATTTATAGAAGATTCATTTAGGGGTATATGTTCTAGTCTCATACCTTAACCATGTCCAAGGCCCAAAGGCCCCAAGACATGGATACATAGTGGAATGGATATCCATTCAAGGTCATGCATGGTGCTCTAGGAACTTTTCATCATTCTAAATGCCCCAATTGTTTATTTATGGTCTAGATGCCCCAACTCTTTCTTTGGGGCCAAAGACATGGTTGTTTTCCCTAAAACACCATTCCCAAGGCCCTGAGACATGTAGATACTACTCAAAACCACATAGTGGAAATGACATAATCAATAATAGGCCAATTATAACCTCAAGAGACCATGTGTTTTTAGTAGAGACAATATTCTTAGCCTTAGATGGATAGAAGAATCATTTAGATCTCAAGATTGAGGTCACCTCCACTAACCATGTGTAATCCAACAAGGCCACAATACCTATATACATAGTGTCGTATATAACCCTTTGAAGTAATCAATAGTGTTTTTAAGTAGTGTTCATGGCTCTACATGCCTCAACGATTTCTTTAAGGCCAAAAATATGGTCTTCTTCCATGGAGCATAATTCCCAAGGGATTAATACATGTACATACTACTTAACACCACACAATGGTAACAACATCTTCAATCATAGGTCAATTATACAAATTAGGAGGTTGTGTGTGGTTGGTGGAGGAAAACTTCTTACCCCTGGATGGATACAAGATCCCTTTAGGGGTAAAGGTTCGGGTATCCTCCACTAACCATGTCGAAGGCCCCAAGGCCACTAGACTTCAATACATAGTACAATGGATACCCCTATGAAGTCATGTATTGTGCTTTGAGGAATTATAATTCATGGATTATAACTATGTCCATGTCCAATGCCCTAGTACCCATACCTAGTGCTAAAAAACTCCTAATGGCACACATATCTCAATTTGAGGGAAAACATACTATCCTAAGGTATTATACATTGAGAAATTATTATTTTACTTGCATTCCTAGAGCTTCCTTTAGGAGATAAGGCTTGGGTTTCCTCTTTTGACAATGTTGAGGCCCCTCTACTCATATCTAATGATCAAAACATCCTAAGGTGATGACATCCTCTCTTTGAGTCCAAGGATATCATAGGACAATGATGTGTGTTTATTTAAAATATTATTCATGGCTCTGGATACCTCAAAGCTTTCTCTAGGGCATAAAGCATGTGATTCCTTCCTTAATTATGTATAGAGCCTCAATACCCCTAACTGTTATTCAAAACCATCTAATGACATAAACATCCCTACTCAAACACTAAATATACTCTCAAGAATCCATGTGTGTTTGCTCAAGTTGTTCTTCTTGGTCATGGATTCTTAGAAAGTTTTTTAAGGGATTAAGGCCCAAGTTTCTCCCTCAAGAATGTTTAGGGCATCCAAAACTCATACCATGTTCTCAAAAAATTCTAATGGTACTAATATACCCACTTAGATGAATAGTATTCTCTTGGGAGGTCATCGATGGTGGTTGTAGGCTTTGTTATTAGCTAAAGATGCCTAAAATTTACTTTAGGACCTAAGTCCCACACTTTTCTACCCAACCATGTCCAAGGTGTTAACACCTATAATTAGTCTTAAAATTATCTCTGTGCCATAAGAACCCCACTTAGAGGCCAAAGATACCATGGAATGGTCTATTGTATTTTTTTAACATGACATTCTTGGCTATAATACGTAGAGGACTACTTTAGGTCCTAAGGACCAATTTTCATTCCTTAACCATGTTTAGGGCCTCAATACCCATACCTAATGCTCAAAAACTTCTTAACAATTCCCATATTCCAACAATAAGGACAAATATCCCCTCAAGAGGTTAGCTTTGGTGGTTGGAGACATCATTGTTATACCTTTAGGCCTGAAAGTTTCCTATATATCCCAATGCATGAGCTTCCTAAACCAACCCTGGTTAATACCTCAACACCTAAACCTAGTGCTAAAAAAATCCTAATGGTGCCCATATCTCCACTTGGTGGCCAAGGACACCCTCAGGATATCATGTGTGTTGTTTCAACATGATGTTATTGTCCCTACCTACACATATCCCAACTTGGAGGAAAACGATACTCTCAGGAGATCGAGTGCAATGGTTCAAGGTGTTGTTCTTGAAGTAGGCTACCTAAAAGATTGTTTTAGATACTAAGGATTAGGTTCCTCTCTTATCCATGTCTATGGCCCCATGACCCATCCTTGGTGCTAAAAATATTCTAATGGTGCCATTTTACAACTTAGAGGCAAAATATCCTACATAGAGGCCATGTGTGGTAGGTTAACGGTTTATTCATGGCCCTTGAGTTTCAAAGGCTACATTTTAGGACTAAGGTTAATGTTTCATCACTCTATCTTGGTTTAGGCCCTAATATTTACACATAGTTCTCAAAATATCATAACGGTTCCAATATGCTTTGTTGAGGGTGAAGGATCCCCTTGAGAGTCCATTGTGTTTGTTCAAGGAATTGTTATTAGCATTGGAAGCACAAAATAGCCCTTTAGGGCCTAAGGCCTAGGTTTCCTCCATTCACCATGTACAAGGCCTTGTGAACAATACCTTATGCTCAAAAATTCATAATCATGTCTACATCACCATTTTGAGGTCAAATATCTCCTTAAGAGGTCACGTGTTTTATCTCAAGGAATCATTATTGGGACTATATTCCATTAATATGTATTTAGTGGATCAGGATTAGGCATTGTCTACCAACCATGTCCAAGGCCCCGAGACACATACTTGGGCCAAGTATATGCTCAACAAGTTTATGTGTGGTTGATCAATGCATTCTTCTTTAAAACCTAAGTGCATATAACTTTACTTTACGGAACAAGGGCTAACTTTCATTCCTTAATCATGTTCCAGGCATAGAGACTCATACCTAGTATCCAAAATGTTCCAATGGCACTTGTATCCCCACTTGAAGGAGAGGACAACCTTGAGAGGTATTAAGTGGGGATTTTTGGTATTGTTGATGGCCATGAGTACCTATAATATTTATTTGGAGTCATATCCCCACATCTCCTCCCCAAATCATGTCAAATTCCTTGAAATCCATACATACAACTCAAAATATTCCAATGGCTCCCTTAGCCTCACTTAGAAGAAAATGATACCATTGAGAGTTGCTATGTTGTAGCTTGAGTTGTTGCTCTAAGCCTTAGATAATTATCATCTTCGTTTATGGCCTAATTTTTAGGTTTTCTCCCCCAACCTTGCTCTTAGCTCTGAGACCCATACATAATGTTGAACAACTTCTTAATGTCATCAACATCCCACTATTAGGTGAAGGGTACCTTTCAGAGTTCGTTTTTGGTGGGTTGAGGTGTTTTTATTGGCCCTCTATGCATAAAAGTTTCTTTTAGGGTGTAAATAAAATATTTTATGTGTAGATCATGTTCATAATCCTGAGACCCATATCTACTATTCAAATCCTTCTAATGTAATTAATATCCCCACTAAGAGGTGAAAGTTTCCCCGGATAGATCATGTGTGGTGATTCAAGTCATTGATATGGGCCTTGGGTGTATAGAATGTTCCTTTAGGGAATACGGCCTATGTTTCCTCCATTTACCATGTCAAAGTCATCGAGACCCATGCCTATTGCTCAGTTCATCCTAATGGAATTGGTATCTCAACTCATACATCAAGGATACCCTCAAATGGTTTTGTATAGTCATTTGAAGTGTCTTTCTTGACCATATATTCCTAAATTGTTCCTTTATGATCTAAAGTTCAATTTTCCTCCCTTGTCCTTGTCTAGGGCCCCAAGACACATACATAGTCCTTAAAACCTTACAAATTCCACCCATATCCCTATTCTAAGGCCAAGGATCCCCTTGAGAAGTCATGTCTTTTGGTTGGAGGTGTCTAGATCTCTATTAGCCTTGAATCCCTAAATGCATCATTTAGTGCCTAAGGCTTGGTTTCCTCCCTTAACCATGTAAATGATTCCTAGTCCCATCTGTACTTATCAAAATTTCATAATAGTATTCATTTCCACACACATAGGCTAAGAATACTGTCACAAATCCATGTATAGTGGTTTGAGGTGCTTTTATTGGCCATATATGTTTATAAGATTCTTACAAGAGTTAAGGTAGAAGTTTCCTCCCTCAACTATGTCTAGGGTCCCGAGACCCTACATAATGTTCAAATATTCCTAATGGAACTAATACCTATCAAATAATTTGATAATTAATTATTACTATTAATAAAAAGTTATCATTCAAACAAAATTAAATTTCAACTTCAAAACATTTTTATCACCATCTTTATAATCTTAATAAATTAAAATTGATTATCTTTCAATAATAATTTTATAAAATGCATATATTTATTTATTTGAAATGGCAATAATATAAAAAGTAAACAATTGAATCACACATACATAATTGTTATATGTATGGTGCAAAGCTTGGTATTAAAAACAATTATTTGCTTGAATAAAATAAAAATAAATCATTGAAGTGGGTTATTTAGAAAAATAATTTTACTTTTGAAGTTGTTTTATGGTTGGTGCAAATCATCATAATTAAAATTTATCTGTAAGTGTCAATGTGGAAAAGGACTTAAAACCACCTCATTGTACTTATCAAAGTATCCTACACCACTTCTCTAATTAACACATATGCTATGGCTTGCCATTTCCAATAAGATTAAGAAACACTATCACCACTTTAACACAATATAATGTAAGTGGTGCTAATATCCCCAAATTAACACCATATAATATAAGTGCAGTTAACTTGTGGTGATAAAGATGGACTTCAACTAGTGATTAAAAACCTCATAATGATACTAATGTCCATTAACAAATTTAATAAGCTCAGCATAAAAAATTTCAATTTAAATAATTTTTATTACTACTTTATAATGTTAATAATTAAAAAATGGTTATTTTTATTATTTGCCAAGATTAAGAGTGCTAAGTATTTATTTTTTAAATAGTAATAAAAATGAATAATTGAATTGAATTGAAACACATGAATTTATTTGTTTAAATAGAGTAAAAATAAGAAATTGAATTTGTTGGGATTGTGGCACAAAGTTAGTCTTATCATTGATTTGAATGAATTAAATTAAAATAATTAAATTAAATTATTTACAAAATAATTATTTGTAAAATAGTTGTGTTTACGGTGAAAATCCTCATACATAAATCCTACATGTACATGTCCATGTGACAAATAATTATTAGCACCACTTTATGATACTTGCCAACAAGGCATTTCTCTTAATATACCATGAGTAAAAACATAATTTCTAATATATATTAACACCATTTTAACACCAAAAAATATATGTGGAGCTAATATCACCACCTTAACACCACAAAATGTAAGTGGTGTTACTACCACCACCTTAACACCACAAAATTGTGAGTGGTGCTAATAGCACCACTTTAACACCATACACTATAAGTGGTGCTAACTTGTGGTGCTAAAAGATAGATTTTCTTGTTGTGTAACATGGACTTTAGAAATTTACACATTTTTTGCTCCGGTAAGCTCATTCATAATAGACTGGAGGAGTTTATGTATTTGTGGCAAATGCTCAGCAAGTTGATGAGGCAAAACTTAATCTCATCGTTCTGAGTTGGTGCTGGTTCTCGTCTCAATAATGGTTGTCAGTTGGTTCAACTGGGCATCATGCTATTCTGTGGATTACATTGACGTTCTACATCGGTGGCCACGATTTCTCTGATCGGTTAGAATGGATAGGGATCTTATGATATGCAAAATGAAGATAAATACTATCCTGATGCTACTATGGCTATTGGGTTGGGCATTCGCTGATGCAGAATGTTCGATGAATCTTGACTATGTCCATCAATTGCAGTGGGATAAGTCTTCCTCTAAGTACGCCATCATTAAGTCCGATTGCAGTGGGACAAGTCTTCCTATAAATACGCCATCATTAAGTCCGATTGCTGCCAGACATTACAGGGCGCCGCTTCCTCGATCTTCTTATGGATTCCCAACAAATCCTTCGCCGACGCCTATCTCCAGTTATTTCAGCAGCAGCTCGACTTTCTGACTCTCAGTCTATAGCCAGACTTGGTGGCAATCTGTTTGAAGAATAGAATGTCAAGGTTTGTATAAAGTCTCCTCCTTTACATAGGTATACAGAGTCATAGACCAAGGAAGAATGGATTCGTAAAATAAGGACTACCTATTTTGAATGCCACAGTACTGGAAATTTCCTTCACAATATATGGTAGATAAGAACCAAAACTTGACAGAAGCGATAAGTTTGAAATGCTACTATTTCGTGCTTCTGTATGCCGCTGGAGTAGTTAATGACTTCGGTCCCAAGAGCAAAAGTACATGGGATGGAATTTGACAAGCAAATTACCTGTAACGGAAACTTTTTCCGTCAAATAGAGTCATAAATTAAGGTAAACAGTCGCAATTTTACTTGAAATGCTTAAAACGTTCTATAAAATTATGGAAACCTTAAATTTTAATGAGTGGATTTTATTTGAAATTCCAACTTTGGATTATGTATCTTCCACTTGCCAAGTTATAAACTCTTCCAAGTTAAAATTGTAGCAATTTTTCCTTGAAAGGTTTAAAACGTTCTATAAAATTATGGAAACCCTAAATTTTTCTCAGTGGATTTTATTTGAAATTCCAACTTTGGACTAAGTATCTTTCACATGCTGAGGTATATACTCTTCCGAGTTATCTGATGCTTGATTTTTTTTCTAAATGTGACAGGTTCTAGCTGCAATTCAAGACCTACTTAAAGTTCCATTGGCATCAATAGCACTTCGTCTTGAATGATAGATTTGATTCAATCATACGGAAGGTATTTATTTTCAGACATTGTGTGACAAAGATAGATTATTGCTCTATCTATAAAAGAAGAAAAAAAACTCTACGGTAAAGTAAGTCGCGTAAGTAAGCAAGCAGGTGGAAGAATAACTTGAAAAATCATTTTCGTTTCAAATGAATAAATAGGAAATAAATGAATGAATGGGAAATGGAGATGGATGAACAATTTCTGGCTGGAAAGATAAAGGAAATAGATAGATGGAGGCGCAATCCTCATATTTCCACGATTTCTTAGAGGGTCGGGGGCCAAAGTGCGCAAATTGCATGTAGAGAGAATCGTAGAGCTTATAGTTTAATTGGTTGAAACGTACCGCTCATAACGGTAATATTGTACGTTCGAGCCCTACTAAGCCTATTTCTTTATAAAAGTATATGAGCTACTACCTTTCCTTCCTAAAGCTAATCTTTGTTTCCTTACTAATGAATAATAAGGAATCCCTTACCTCATACCTTTAAGTAATTCCTCTAGAATGTCTATAGGGTTTCTAATACTCTACTTCTCCTATTTACTTATGAAGGGATTTATCCTTTTATAAGCTGGTCAATTCCTTTATTGTGGAACCTGACTCAACTGAGGAGATGAGTTCTCGAAAAGTAAATCTGCGAAATATTTTAGTATTCGCATCCTGCATATATGCAAAAGCGATGTTGCTCGAAAGCGTTAATGAATCCTCGAATGAACCTCTCTCGCCATTTATAAATCTGTTTCGCCATTTATAGAAAGATTTCTTTTGGAGAAGTTTATCAAGTAGGATGTCTCTTTATTCTTGGAACAACAATAAATCTAAGGGAGAAGCTAAATTTATGAATTATGAATTGTTGCATTTTCAGGTTACTAATATGACTTTCTATTTTTCAAGTTAGAACTTTGCACCAATGTTTTCATTGTTTTATAGGTGCTATAGTGCATTCACTATCATGGTTCTTTCAACTCACCAATGGAGCTACGGAATCCTTAAACTTCTATACCAAATCATCCTATTAGCACATGGAGAGGCCGTGTTCAGTGGCTTTCCAAGCCGGTTGAGGCCTTTCTTTGCAGAATATAGGCACCCGATACCAGATAACAAGAACAACACATAAGATTATCTTGATTTAGCCCAAGAATTTGAGACATCGGGAGGAAACCAAGGCATTGGTGAACTTCTTTAACACCTACCATAAGAGGACAAGCTGTGGAGAAATGACAGGGAACAACAGTTTAATCTAATCTGGCTTATATTCACGACTAAGAAATTGCATTTAATACCACATATAGGCCAGATTTTTAGAACTTTAAGTTTTAAAAAATAATTTTTATTATTTTAATGTCTTATAGTTAAAATCCTTCCTTCATCTATTCATGTTCAATAGAGATGTCTTACACCAATAAAAAAAACTAGAATATTGTATTTTAGAAATTCCAAAATTTATTTAGAAATTAAAAAAATACTATTTTTAATATTAAAATATTAGAAAACTTTATAAAACTTGGCAAAAACTTTTATGCCAAAAAAAACTAATAATAGTAAAAAAAACTTTGACCAAAATAAAGTCATTGTAAATTTTTTAATAATAATAATAAATTGTAATTGTAATGATTATTATTATTATTATTGTTCTAAAATAATAATAGTTGTTATTGTTAAAATAATAATAATAATAATTGTATTATAAAAGTAATAATTTTATATTTTTTTAATAATAAAAATAAGCTTTTTATTATTTCTAGAATGATTATTATTATAATAAAAATAATTTAAAACTAATAAAAATTAATAATAATAATAACAAAAACAAAATAATAATAATAATTATTATAATTATTTTCATATATTACCATTATACAACCGAGGAGATCAGTTCTCGAAAAGTACATCTACCAAATATTTAAGTATTCACATCTTGCATATATCCAAAAGCGATGTTTCCTCCCTCGCATTGCTCGAAAGAATTAATGAATCCTCTAATGAATCTATCTCGTCATTTATAAATCTGTGTCCCCATTTATAGACAGATTGCTTTTGAGAAGTGGATCAAGTAGGATATCTCTTTTCTCTATAATGCAAACTCTTTCGAATGTTTATATTCTTGGAACAACAATAAATCTAAGGGAGAAGCTAAATTTATGAATTATGAATTGTTGCATTTTATGGTTACTAATATGACTTTTTTTTTTTAGGTTAGAACTTGCACCAATGTTTTCATTGTTTTGAAGGTGCTACAGTTCATTCAGCATCATGGTTCTTTCAACTCACTAGTGGAGCTACAACATCCTTACACTTCTATTCTAGATCATCCTATTGGCACATGGAGAGGGCATGTTTAGTGGCTCGCCAAGCCGGTTGAGGCCTTTCTTTGTAGAATCTAGGCACCCCATACCAGATAACAAGAACAACACATAAGATTCTCTTGATTTAGCCCAAGAATTGGAGGCATCGCGAGGAAGCCAAGGCATTGGTGGACTTCTTAAACGCCTAGAAGAAGAGGACAAGCTTTGGAGAAATGATAGGGAACAACACTTGAATCTAAGCTGGCTTATATTCACGACCAAGAAATTACATTTAATACCACATATAGGCCGGATTTTTAGAACTTTAAGTTTTAAAAAATAATTTTTATTATTTTAATGTCTTACAATTAAAATCCTTCCTTCATCTATTCATGTTCAATATAGATGTCTTACACCAATAAAAAAAACTAAAATATTGTATTTTAGAAATTCGAAAATTTATTTTGAAATTAAAAAATACTATTTTTAATATTAAAATATTGCAAAACTTTATAGAACTTGGCAAAAACTTTGATGCCAAAAAAACTAATAATAGTCAAAGAACTTTGACTACCAAAGTGTTAGTATTCTGATGCCTTGCCTTCGTGGAGAATAACGTCACTATAAATTTTTTAATAATAATAATAAATTGTAATTGTAATGATTATTATCATTATTATTGTTCTAAAATAATAATAGTTGTTGTTGTTAAAATAATAATAATAATAATTGTATTATAAATATAATAATTTTATATTTTTTTAATAATAAAAATAAGCTTTTTATTATTTCTCAAATGACTATTATTATAATAAAAATAATTTAAAACTAATAAAAATTAATAATAATAATAACAACAAAAAAACAACAAATGTTTATTATTTTCATATATTACTATTATTATTTATTTTTAATTATTATTATAGTTTTTAATTATTTTTTAAATTATTTATTATTATTATTATTATTATTAATTAATTTAAAAATACAAAAATCTAAAGTAAATTTATTACCACTATTCATTTACCCAAGCTTGATTTATCTAAAAAATTAAAAATAAAATAAGTTGCAATATTTTTTTTTTAAATTTATTCCTTGTATATATATATTTATATATATATATATATATATATATATATATATAAAAGTCTCTCTTTAGATATTTAAATAATATTATTTTCACTTCATATATTTATTAACATTTGTATTGACATTAATATTAATATTGATATTAACCACATTAATAATGATATTAATAACATTCCACAATGCAAGTGTTGATGGACATGTTAATGCCACACACCCAAAATTGTTCAATAATAGCATACCATGGATAATTATTTTCAACCATGGTTCCATGTTCAACAAAATTACTAGAGTTGGAAATATTGACCCAATGTCACACATAGTAAAACATCACATGTAGTCCATGGTCAAACATTAGAAACCTTAGCCATCCATGTTCAAGCATGGTGAATGATAGATTGGACTCAATCATACAACCGAGGAGATCAGTTCTCGAAAAGTACATCTACCAAATATTTAAGTATTCACATCTTGCATATATCCAAAAGCGATGTTTCCTCCCTCGCGTTGCTCGAAAGAATTAATGAATCCTCTAATGAATCTATCTCGTCATTTATAAATCTGTGTCCCCATTTATAGATAGATTGCTTTTGGAGAAGTGGATCAAGTAGGATATCTCTTTTCTCTATAATGCAAACTCTTTAGAATGTTTATATTCTTGGAACAACAATAAATCTAAGGGAGAAGCTAAATTTATGAATTATGAATTGTTGCATTTTATGGTTACTATTATGACTTTCTATTTTTCAGGTTAGAACTTGCACCAACGTTTTCATTGTTTTGAAGGTGCTACAGTTCATTCAGCATCATGGTTCTTTCAACTCACCAGTGGAACTACGACATCCTTACACTTCTATTCTAGATCATCCTATTGGCACATGGAGAGGCCGTGTTTAGTGGCTCGCCAAGCCGGTTGAGGCCTTTCTTTGTAGAATCTAGGCACCTCATACCAGATAACAAGAACAACACATAAGATTCTCTTGATTTAGCCGAAGAATTGGAGGCATGATGAGGAAACCAAGGCACTGGTGAACTTCTTAAACACCTAGCAGAAGAGGACAAGCTATGGAGAAATGATAGGGAACAACACTTGAATCTAAGCTGGATTATATTCACGACCAAGAAATTACATTTAATACCACATATAGGCTGGATTTTTAGAACTTTAAGTTTTAAAAAATAATTTTTATTATTTTAATGTCTTACAGTTAAAATCCTTCCTTCATCTATTCATGTTCAATAGAGATGTCTTACACTAATAAAAAAAAACTAGAATATTGTATTTTAGAAATTCGAAAATTTATTTTGAAATTAAAAAATACTATTTTTAATATTAAAATATTGCAAAACTTTATAAAACTTGGCAAAAACTTTGATGCCAAAAAAAAACTAATAATAGTCAAAGAACTTTGACTACCAAAGTGTTAGTATTCTGATGCCTTGATGCCTTCGTGGAGAATAATGTCACTCTAAATTTTTTAATAATAATAATAAATTGTAATTGTAATGATTATTATTATTATTATTGTTCTAAAATAATAATAGTTGTTGTTGTTAAAATAATAATAATAATAATTGTAGTATAAAAGTAATAATTTTATATTTTTTTAATAATAAAAATAAGCTTTTTATTATTTCTAGAATGACTATTATTATAATAAAAATAATTTAAAACTAATAGTAATTAATAATAATAATAACAAGAACAAAAAAACAACAAATGTTTATTATTTTCATATATTACTATTATTATTTATTTTTAATTATTATTATAGTTTTTAATTATTTTTTAAATTATTATTATTATTATTATTATTAATTAATTTAAAAATACAAAAATCTAAAGTAAATTTATTAGCACTATTCATTTACCCAAGCTTGATTTATTTAAAAAAAAAAAAATTAAATTTAAAATAAAATAAGTTGTAATATGTTTTTTTTTTAATTTATTCCATGTGTATATATATATATATATTAATAAAAAATTTGGATGAAAAAAAATATATATTAATAAAAAAGTCTCTCTTTAGATATTTAAATAATATTATTTTCACTTCATATATTTATTAACATTTGTATTGACATTAATATTAATATTGATATTAACCACATTAATAATGATATTAATAACATTCCACAATGCAAGTGTTGATGGACATGTTAATGCCACACACCCAAAATTGTTCAATAATAGCATACTATGGATAATTAGTTTCAACCATGGTTCCATGTTCAACAAAATTACTAGAGTTGGAAATATTGAGCCAATGTCACACATAGTAAAACATCACAAGCAGTCCATGGTCGAACATTAGAAACCTTAGTCATCCATGTTCAAGCATGGTGAACGATAGATTGGACTCAATCATACAACCGAGGAGATCTGTTCTCGAAAAGTACATCTACCAAATATTTAAGTATTCGCATCTTGCATATATCCAAAATCGATGTTTCCTCCCTCGCGTTGCTCGAAAGCATTAATGAATCCTCTAATGAATCTATCTCGTCATTTATAAATCTGTGTCCCCATTTATAGAAAGATTGCTTTTGGAGAAGTGGATCAAGTAGGATATCTCTTTTCTCTATCATGCAAACTCTTTAGAATCTTTATATTCTTGGAACAACAATAAATCTAAGTGAGAAGCTAAATTTATGAATTATTGCATTTTATGGTTACTAATATGACTTTCTATTTTTCAGGTTTGAACTTGCACCAACGTTTTCATTGTTTTGAAGGTGCTACAGTTCATTCAGCATCATGGTTCTTTAAACTCACCAATGGAGCTACGGCATCCTTACACTTCTATTCTAGATCATCCTATTGGCACATGGAGAGGCCGTGTTTAGTGGCTCGCCAAGCTGGTTGAGGCCTTTCTTTGTAGAATCTAGACACCCGATATCAGATAACAAGAACAACACATAAGATTATCTTGATTTAGCCCAATAATTGGAGGCATCGCGAGGAAACCAAGGCATTGGTGGACTTCTTAAACACCTAGCAGAAGAGGACAAGCTATGGAGAAATGACAGGGAACAACACCTGAATCTAAGTCGGCTTATATTCACGACCAATCAATTGTATTTAATACCACATATATGCCAGATTTCTAGAACTTTAAGTTTTAAAAAATATTTATTACTATTTTATTGTCTTACAGTTAAAACCCTTCCTTCATCTATTCATGTTCAATAGAGATGTCTTACACCAATAAAAAAACTAGAATATTGTATTTTAGAAGTTCCAAAATTTATTTAAAAATTAAAAAAATTATGTTTAATATTAAAATATTGCAAAATTTTATAAAATTTTGCAAAAAATATTACGCAAAAAAAAACTAATAATAGTGAAAGAACTTTGACTACCAAAGTGTTAGTATTCTGATGCCTTCGTGGAGAATAATGTCATTGAAATTTTTTTAATAATTTGCATAAAGGAAACGAAACTTATTGTTGCCTATCTACTGTGTTTTTGTGGATACTTCCTTTTGTATAGTAGTTTTCTTTAGCTACTGAAAACATTGCTTAACTCGGAAGTTTGGTTCTCGGCAAGGTTCTACTGTTACTAAAACAATATTTTAAACTTCTGTAAGTGTATGTTTACAGTGAGCTATTCGTATGGTTTTAATGTTATGTTTTCAATTTAAAAAGTGATAATGGACAACCAAAATGTTTCCGAGATGTTCTTGTTCTCAGTATTAAGGAATGTGTATGATAAGTGTTTTCAAAACTATGTTTTGTAGTTGAGAATGTCTCTCGTTATTAATATCTGTCGATTTTTGTGATGGCCGTGAGCCAGAATTCACTATTTTGATTTCAGTTATGAAAAAAATCGTGACCAGTTTCTTAACTAAGTCTTAACTAAAAGATAATAGTTGATATTCTAAGGTTTAATGAGCGAAGGATATGAACCTATCATAAATATTAGGTTTGAAAAATGATACCCTACTTGTATACCGTAATGATTCTTTATTGTAGATAAAAATGGAATGAAAACCATGCAGAAGGATTAGTATTTAAACAAATTTTGCATTGTTTGAAAAGAAATATAATATGATGCTATTTGATAATATTAAATTTGCATATGATATGATTTCAAAAATACTATATAACTGAAAGATAATTTCTATACTTAAATGTGAAAACTGTTTATGTCATAATAATTATGCTTGCTAACAGTAAAAGGTAATAGTACTGTATACTTAGAAAATGAATTTTTTCTTACAGTTGTTAAATTCACTACATCTTAATGAGAGAAAATACAATGAACCTGAACATTTAACTAATGAAGAATGGTAAGAGAAAGACATAGAATTATGTTATTCGATATGGAATATCAATGACAGGAAACTAGTAAAATACAACATCATTGATATTCTCATCCATCTCGCAATCTGCCTATCAAATTCATCTATCTTAATTTCTTCTCTGTACTAGAGTACGATGTAGCTCCTTTAGCACGGGGGAAAATACAAAGAAATATTTTATTCATTTTATCTTACATAATCATTACTATGCAGAATACTAATTATATCATAAACTAAGATAAATACATTTGTTTAATAATATCCTTGAAAAACGTAAATCAATAATAGCAGATAGGAATGTTAAACTACTTAAAATTTGAAAAGACAAATAGAACCTGTAAATGAAGATAGGGCCGACAAACACCCAAGGAGGCCTGTTCCTCCCAACCTTTTCCAGAAGAAACAGCCAAACTATTGGTTTCCTATGAACCGTCGAGCCTACTTACTGAACCACTAAGTAGATGGAATCTATGTAGAAGCAAGGCACTAAGTAATAAAATTTTTTTCCCTCTGTAGTATAAATTCTACACTCAGTTGTATAACTTCTGCACTCAGTAGTATTGGGCAGACTCACAGCATGATCAAGAACTTAGCATATCCCCTCATCAAATCTCTTGGGCGCAAGAATAGCAAAACCCCGAGGTAAATTTCCTCATCAGGGAAAGTGATGAACCTTAGTTCATAATTTGATGGCTCTTATATAGACTGCCTAGGTCTTTAGTGGTCAGTTTGGAATAAATGAGCCTCAAGCTCCAGTCCCACATTCCAGGGCACTATGACCACATTTCAAGGGAGTTGTCCCATACCAACAGCTAGTTAGTTGCATCATGATGCTGCCACTTGTCCATTGCCTTCTACTCAAGATTACATTCAACCTAGTGGGTCAGTAACCACTTTTTCAACAGTCTCCTTAGGTGTTTGTCTCCTATTTTATTTATTAAATAACAAAATATTGTGAAAATTACAGTCATCCTTGGACACTTGTCCAACATAAAAAATTAAAAATAAAAGTTAACATAATGTTTCCAACATAAAATGTTCTTCAGCAAAAAGGGTATGTTACAGCCAATGACCTAAAATTCATAAGCAACTAATAAATTTCATAGCCCCATGTTCTTTTTTCTATCAATTCCTTGCCACTTCCACCGTTCCAAGGGCAGTTTGCTCACAAAAGCTAGGATACAAGGACACTGTATGATGCAACAAGTTCACTATTCAAATCGCTTTAAAATCCTTCCTATGGTAGATAGGCATATTTTGGACAAACCAAACAATTTAACTGTCATCGGGTAGATTCTTGTTGGAAATGGGATGGCTACAAGCTACTTCAATGGTGAGGTGTCCTGATTTGAGTGAGTAGAGAGACTAGGAAACCATTTCTAGATGCTAAGAGAAACTATAGCACATATGACAAGGACTTCTACAACCTGGTGCAAGCTCTCAGGAAATGGTGCCATTATCAGTTGACATGCAACAGACACACTCCAGCTCGAGCACAGTGGAGGACACCTGAGATGAGGCAACGTCTATTTCCCCGTCTTCTCATAGAAGCAGGGGACGCTTCCAGATTTAAACAGGGTGGAATTGGGCCACCCATGGGTTCCATTCTCAACACTCAGCACTATTCATGCTGCTACATATGCGCCCTAACTCCTACCATATTCACCTCTAGTGTGCACACATACCCTTGTCTCCACTTTCTACCCAATCTCAGGCAATATTCATGGACTTCCCGATTCTCCATTCCAGTCCCATCTCTCTCGTTATTGTTTTATTCCCTATCTCTTGCACATTCAATGCACTCCCTCACGCTGTCACCACCTGCAAGATTCACTCCCATGTAGCCCATCTCCTGCGTTCACCTCACTCCCACGCTACCCCCAAATCCTGCGCCTTTCTCGTCCACTCTCTCACGTTGCCACCACTTGCAACATTAACTCCCACGCGGCTCCAGCCTCCCATATCCACGCTGCTAAACTCCAATACCATCATCTCGAGCTCCATCTCTCTTCAGGCCTTCTTCCCTCTCGCCACACAGACATTCTCCCAACTCTACACACGGCTTCCTTCCATCTCTCTAGGCTGCCATCTCTCCACACAGTTGCCTTCCATCTCACCCATGCAGTTGCCTTCCAACTCTCGATGTAGTGGTCTTCCCTCTCTCCATGCAGCTTCCTTCCAACTCTCCCCACTATTTATCCCCCCCACATCTCCACATAGTTGCTTCCCATATCCTCACACAACACATCCCTTCCTTATGAATGCTTCCCTCCATCTCACGCTCAGCCTATCCCCCATCTCGATGCTCAGGATGCCCCCTTTCAACGCTGCCCCCATCTCGATTAACGCCGAGTATCTATGGCAAGCTTGGTTATTAGCATCGGTTTACTCACAAAACCTAAGCATACAAGGCCACTGTATGATGCAACAAGTTCACTATTCAAATCGCTTTAAAATCCTTCATATGGTAGACAGGCATATTTTGGACAGACGAAATAATTTAACTATCATCGGGTAGCTTCTTGTTGGAAAAGGGATGGCTACAAGCTACTTCAATGGTGAGGTGTCATGATTTAAGTGAGTCTAGAGAGACTAGAAAACTATTTCCAGATGCTAAGAGAAACTATAGCACCTATTACAAGGATTTCTACAACCTTGTGCAAGCTCTCAGGAAATGGCGCCATTATCAGTTGGCATGCAATAGACACACTCCAGCTCGAGCACAGTGGACGACACTTGAGATGAGGCAACGCCTATTTCCTCATCTTCTCATAGAAGCAGGGGATGCTTCTAGATTTAAACACGGTGGAATTGGGCCACCCATGGGATCCATTCTCAACACTCAGCACTATTCACCTCCAGTGTGCACGCATACCCTTATCTCCACTCTCTGCCCAATCTCAAGCAACATTCATGGACTTCCCCACTCTCCATTCCAGTGCCACCTCTCACACTATTGTTTTCTTCCCTACCTCTGGCACATTCAATGCACTCCCTCACACTGCCACCACCTGCAACATTCACTCCCATGTAGCCTATCTCCTACGTTCACCTCACTCCCATGCTACCCCCAAATCCTACGCCTTTCTCCTCCACTCTCTCACATTGACACCACCTGCAACATTAACTCCCACGCGGCTCTAGCCTCCCATATCCACGTTGGTACACTCCAATACCATCATCCCGAGCTCCATCTCTCTTGATTCCTTCTTCCCTTTCGCCACACAAACATTCTCCCATCTCTCCACACAGTTGCCTTCCATCTCACCCATGCAGCTGCCTTCCAACTCTCCATGCATTGGTCTTCCCTCTCTCCACGCAGCTTCCTTCCAGCTCTCTCCAATATTTCTCCCCCCCACATCTCCACACAGTTGCTTCCCATATCCTCACACTACGCATCCCTTCCTTATGAATGCTTCCCTACATCTCACGCTGAGCCTATCCCCCATCTCCATGCTCAGGATGCCCCCTTTCAACGCTTGTCCCATCTCGATTAACACCAAGTATCTATGACAAGCTCGTTTATTAGCAAGAAAATAGGATAGATCTCCTCCATGGGAAGATCACAATTGTAATTACACATATTCCTCAACACTTTAAAAAAAGCTAGAACCATCGCCAATCACCCTTACCTTAACATCGCCAATGCATTTACAACCACCTACCTATGCTCCAAGCAATCCCTCTCGTCTACAGTGCAATACTTCTCTATCTGTCCACACTACATTCATCATAGCCCTCACCCATAGCCCAATAACATGCCACAAAATAAGAGCAACGATAATGATCGACCAAAACGCAGCAAAATATACATCACCCTCTCCACGAAATTACAAAAAATGAACCAAAATCCAATCCCTCGGAGCATTGGAGCTGCGAAATCCCTGACGTGATTACAATAACACTGCTCTAGAAAAACCTCCTCTCAGCTTCTTAATAGAAATCAACCGACGTCCAAAACAACCGAATGCCCGTAGGGGAAAATGCCCAATCTAGACACACAGACACACATTACTAAATTGCAACCCTTGCAACAATTCCTCATGAGAACAATTCCCTCCCACCTTCCCATGAGAAATATTCTCGATTGGGAGACACAATCCACGCAAACAACAAAGCAATTGCATACGCAAGAAAATGAAATGACCTTGCCTCAAATGAACTCACTGGAACAGTGGTCCGTAAGCCAAACCAAAACCAAGTGGCCTTATTGTGAGCACCTACATCTAGTTATCCACGCAAACAGACCTCCATCCATCGTCCAAGCAGGGAGCACTCAACCCCGCTACATCACCCAATCTACAAACTTAGCCCCAAAGGTCGAGGCTGATGCTTGGATCCACCCATGGGGGCTTCACTCAATAAACCGCTATCATAGCACATTCGTTTGTGGCATATGAAACAATACCCCTAATTTCAATAAATATTGGAAAATACCTTCCAAAATCGCTTTTTTTAACCCCCTCGCAATATGCCTTCCCAATTTAGAAAAACCCTTATTTTCACTGGATATTGTATGTATCCATTTTTACATTAACATTTTTTATACCCCTTTATATTTCTACCTAATATATTGATCAGAGCCCACATGCATTCTACAATGCACGTTGCTTCTATCGATGTATATTGTGGATGCACATTACTTCACCCATAATGCAATTACTCAACCACATATCATTATGATTTGCAGCATCTAATGGTCTAATCAAGAGATTGGAGATCACTTCTTGTATGTCACTAGAGCCAATGTACATAGTACAACTTTTAGATTGCATGTTGCACTTCACCAATCGTTGACTAAGTTTGTTGTGGGCTAGGTATCCAAGCCCCCAGGGCCTATAACAAGCTCTAGGAGGTTGACTAAACCTCCCAAGGCCTTTAATAGGCACGAGTGGTTAGGTATTCAATCCACTAAGGCCTATCGAGGGCCTATAATAGGCTCTGGAGGCTTAGATCCTTCCAAGGCTATTGGTAACAACTGGCTGAATGCTCTTGGTAACAATTGGCTGTCAATGACCACTGTGTGTCGACTATGATCGAATGGAAACCCACTTCACCATGAAACCCCTAGCCTCAAGCATGCTTCAAGACGCTATTTCCCTATGTACTGGTAAGCCCGAGCCTTGCCTCAACCTGATTTCTCATCCAACCCTGATCTCGCCATCTCCATTTGGAAGATATTTGTCAGCACCCCCATATAAGAAAGACCCCAAAGTATTTTTGTATTGTTACATTAAATAAAAAAAACTCTTTGCCACTTAATATATAAGTAATATAATTTTTAGGTTTTCATGAATATTTAATACCGCAATATGAATGAATGAACGTGGTATTATAACTCCTTATAGTAAAGCTCTGGTGGATCCAACCACCTAACCCACATTCAAATAAATAACTTAGGTAAAAATACAAAAAAAAACTATGGAAAAACCATAAAATTGCTGAATTCCCCCTTCTTACTCGGAGCTATTAAGCCCTAAAAAAACCAAATATGTCATGGACATAATAACTACATTTGAAACTAATTTTCATTAAATCCTTAAAATCAATCACAAAGAAAATCAGAGTATTGAACGCTTGAATACAAAGAGCCTAAATGAAGCAAGCAAAAAGTATTTAGCACTTCAAAACAAAAAGAGCCTAAATGAAATAAAGTAACGTCGGGATAGGATTTTGCATCCGTCGGTGCGGTGGAAGAGAGGGAGGGTAAAAGTCTTGGAACCGTCTATATTAATAGATGGCGGGGTTTTCTTCTTAGTTCGAAACAAATATTCTGCTCAACTATCAACTATTTTCTTCGAAACAAATCTTCTGCTCAACTATCAACTATTTTCTTCGAAACAAATCTTCTGCTCAACTATCAACTATCTTCGGCACGATTCTGGGTTAGGAAAAAAACCATCGAAGGGTGTCTTGCATTGGAAGAGAGGCGGTTTTTTATAAGAAGCAGGCAAAAATGAGTGGCACCGTGACAGCCTGTGGCGCGGTTTCGATTCCAGCTAGTGTTGGAAAAATCATTCAAGATATAAAATAAATAGCAAGTAATCACTTGGATGAGGAGATGTACACAATGCTAAAGGAATGCAATATGGATCCCAATGAGACGTCTCAGCAGCTGCTCTCTCAAGATCCTTTCCATGACGTTAAGAGAAAGAGAGACAAGCGTAAAGAGCAAAATGCAAACACCAGAAATTCTGGACATACTAGGTCAAGGCCATCCAATCAAGGTCGGGGAGGAAGGGGCGCTGGCACAAGAAACTATCTTCGACGCTATATGGCAAGGGAAAATGGTGGGCACCAAAGTGTAAACAAGGATAGCACAAACACTGGCTTCCCTCCTCTCACAACTTCACAATATTTGAAAACCAAAATAAATTCTTTCGGAACAAGCTCTTTTCCAGCATCCACCAGTGGTACCTCTATCATAGCCAATGGGTTGTCAGAAGATGCACATCCTCCATGAAACCACGCAGGGAGCCTGAGTCCTGCTGCTGGACCAAAATCGATGGCCGATGTCTTGAAGTCAAGGAATGTGCAACAATCACGGACTCGACCACCAGGTGCACCTGTTTCAACTTCTGTAATAGTTAAAGGACAATCAATAGCCGGTTTTCAGCAGTATGTTGACTCTGTAAGTCACAAAACTGTTTCAGGAGTCTATTCGTCGTCATTAGGTCCTGTGCTGGTTACAAAATTGAATTCTCATGTTTCAGGCGTTGTTGGAACAATGAAACGCGAAGTTGGGACTGTTGGTGCCGAGCGCGTAGCTGTTGAGCACGCTACTGATTCTGTCAATAACAAGCCTGCTGCATCCAGCTTCTCAAATAGTTTGAGGAGAACACAAGCTACTTCCAGCTTCTCAAATAATTGATAAAGAACACAATATGTCATGTCTCATGCTGACATGTCTCATGCAGTTGATTCAGAATTGAAGGTATCCGAAAATGGAATTTCTGGTTCAACAACTGTACATTCCTTTTGAAAGGAGCGTGTTGCAAGTAAGTCTCAAACAAAAGAACAGCCGTAGGTATCCACTTCAGCCCCAGCAGGATATTCCATGAACAGATCTTCAGTTATGTCTAATAACTACATGAGGCCTCGGAACCTTATCGGCTCTCAGAAAGTAGTAGGACGGAGGACCTAACAAGAAATGGAAGTCAAATCCAACAAATCAAAATCTGGTATCTAATCCTCTAATAATTGGAACTTCCACTGTTAGCGACAGTACGTCTGAAGTTAGCAGGTCATCTTCTCCAGTTGCAAAATCAACTTTGCAAGACACACCTTCCAAACTGCAGAAAATTTCAGAAGAGTTGAATGTTAGGGATAAGCAGGATGTAATAATACAAAATCATCTTCAACTTCCCGAAGGAGAACTTATAGGTATTCATTTTGGAAGGTTTGATGCAAACTTCATGTACCAAGCCTGGTTGTAGTCAGGTCTCTGGACATGAGTGTCCATAGAGTTTTGATATAATTACCATATAACTTAGTAGTATCATTAAATATTACAGTGGCGCAATGACTTACTAAGATATATGAAATGTAATCATTCATAGAATTTGAACTCATGCCTAGTATTGTTTTGTTTATTTGATAGTGTAATATGATAGCTTCTTTTTTTTATTGTTCACAATAGACAATTATTTTTGCTAATGTGTTAGTGATAAAATCATTATCATCAGTATATTAATAGGTATATGAAATATTTTCTCCCATATTCAACCCAATAGCATAACATGTATATATTTTTCATGATGACTGCCTATGCTTTAAGTGCAAATTTAGATAGAGTTTAGTAGACTTTTGCTTTTCTTTTTTCATTTCTTCTATAATCATGGAGAGTTCAGGAAAGAACAACCATATACCTATTGGTATCATTCATTTCCCAAAATCTCTAGTATGAGAAGTGAAGAAAAAAAATCAGTTTTTTGTTTGTTTGTCTAATGTTGTTTTGTTTGTAGGGAAAAAATCTAGTTTTCATAGATTGTAACATTGCATTTTACATGAACATGGCATATGAATTAATATATTTATTTTTCTCTCTCATGTAATGTCATAAAATGGTTATTATAAAGGGAATGTTTCATTTTACATGAACGTGCTACACATGCATTGCTATTTTGGGTTTCTATTATGCTATGTTGCTTTTTAGATGATTGATGGATTTTGAATTATTATATTAAGATATTTCATAAAAGTTGAGGGTATAACTGCATCAGTTGATGTTTCAACTGTAATTTGGGTTCTCACAACTAAATTATAAAGATATCCTTACCCCTAATTTATGCTCAAGAGTATGGTTAAATCAACAAGATCAACCCTTGGTAAATTGCATTTTGTTTCCTTTAAAATATTTAGAATATGAGGTGATGGGATGATGATAAATGCATATAAATTGATATAATGAATTTTAATTTTTCTTTCATCCTAAAATTAAATATGATGGTGCACTGGTGAGGCGTCCTCCATGGAGCAGGAATCTAATATTTTCTTGAAGATTCACATCCATCACTTACTCGTCTAGCATTCTTTCCCTTTTAGTTTGTTCAAGCTTAATTTTATTTGTTCTCTCTTTCTATAAAGATAATAAGTATACTAGTGGTGTTCTATAGGCTTACATGGTCAGTAGATATGAAGATTCAATTAGTATACTAGTTATCACCCCATGTTACAAAATCTATGCTAATGAGAATATTAAATTTGCACGACAGATGCAAATTCATTTACGTAAGGGATGTGCTTCAATATCAATATATATGAAATGGTAAATTGGGTTTAAAAGAAATCTCTCTCTTCAATAAAATGTACAAGAGAAGGATGGAGAACACTATGTATAAGCTCTGCAAGATTTCCTCTGCTAGTAGATACTAAAAAACCAACAATTTCTCCCCCATTGAACTGGAACAAAAAAACTAGGATATGAACTTGAGACAATTGTGCCTAACATACCCCAATACTGGAACTGCATCGAGGAAATCATTGGGCCTCCTAATACAATTATCCATGAGATGCCTCAATACTATCATCCCACCATCAGCGAGGAATCTAGCTTTGTACATAATCCAATTACTTAATTTCCCAACACTTCTCTTCTCCACTAGCATTCAAAATATCATCAGTTTCAACTTCTCACACTCCTCAAACTTATCAGTTGTTCAACCCAATTCCCCATTCCACCTTTTCCTAAAGAAAAGAGAGGGTTTTATCATAGAGTGCTCTATCGGAGGAATCTCAACAAGAAAATTATTACACCCGTAGATCCAAATACCATCCATATATTGAATCCCATTGTCACATATAACAGTCAAAGTTAGAGATTTTGAGTTGAGCTTGTCAATCTTCTTCCATTAGATCACAGCTTATATATAACTGAATTTTGATTAACTTCTATATGCTTACATTAGATGAAAGCCTATTATAATTATTTGTGTGCTATTTCCATACATAGAACCACCCTTCCTCTAATTGTTGAATTTTCCAGCATGTGAAGACGTATGAAACCTTGTTTAATCCAAAATGATGCCTTTTTCAAGGGATTAAATGCCTATATTTTTAAGAATAGTCCCCACAATTTGAGGCCCTTGAAAATGAATGGAAAAAATAGCCAAATCCTGATTAGATCTGCCAAGGCCTCCCTTTGGCTCTTTAGACTATAATAGCATAATTAGCATATATTGGACTTTATTGTATGGAAATTATGAACAATTCACAATTTGTCCAATATTCTGTGTAGGTGTAATAAAATTTAAAATATCGAAAATCAAACTTTAATTATTTAACACTATGATAGTTTGTAACCATTAATGTGTCTGATTACATATGTTTTTACTTTCTTCTTAAAATAATTATTAATAACTATTTTTTTTTTTTAAATAATAATTTTGGTTGTAAATAAAATGTGTGAGATGTAGATTGATGGTATATACTTGTATATTTGATTAATGCATTATAAATAAGAAGTTTACTCCAATATTTTATTCATATTGATTTTCTCCTTTATGTTTCATAATTTATCTATATCAATGGGTCAGGTGTATAGGGTGATAGGGGAACACCCATCTCATTGTTTTTTTTGTATGTTTTGTTTGATAATCTAGCTATATCAATGGGTTAGGTGTATAGGGTGATATAGGCACACCCATATCATTGTTTGTTTTGTGGATCTAGTGGAGAGCTTTGCATACACACAATGTGTATATGTTAGCATAACTTTTTTATTTAGACAAGAATCATCACAAAAATTAAGTAAGCCATATAAATTAGAGAAAAGTTATAGAAAAAAAGCAGTTTGCAAAAATATGGATTTTGAACCCAACTTTTAACTGTGCATTTTAACTTTAAAATATGGATTTTAACTATGCATCATGAATGACAAAATGAAGATGGGTGTCTATTTTGGGGGGTCTCGTGAGAAAATAATTCTAGTTTTTTCATGTTTTTCAACTTCGGGCGAACAAAAGTGATATTTTTGTTTAAAATTTCACTTTGTCGTAAAAAGAAAACTTTTGTAGAATTATGTTAGCTTTCTACTCATAATTTTTTCAATTTTTTTTATAAAGATTTGATATGTCGATTTCGCAAATGTTTGACAGTGTGTTCTTATAAAATGAAAAGACTACAAAAGAGTTATGATTTGTTGCACCACTAAAATCATTGTTAGACTTGTGTTTTGCAAAAACAGAAAATGCTACGACAATCTACACACAATGTACTAGTGCCTGACTATAAGTTTGCATCCAATGGATCTATATACTAATTATTATATTTTTTTAAAGTCGATCAATGGGGAAACTCAGTCGATTTTCAACAACTTTTTTGTTGCACCACTTTTCTCTCAATCCGCTATAAAAACAAAAAATCTACGAACACCCTTTTGAAGTAGACACACCATTGAAGAGTCCGAAATTTTTTTCGATTTTTTTGCTGTTGTATTTTTAAAGTTATGGATTTTTCTTTTCGTCGTTTTTTTAAAGAGTTGAATCATAACTCGACACATGTTACGAAAATAAAACTTAAAAAATATCATTTCTTATCTGTATACAACAAAATTTATACCCTCGTAAAGTAGATTCAATGATGAATCTACTGGTATTAAGTTCGACATTCGTTTTGTTGTGTAAGAGGTCGTTTGTCCCTTCCAAAAATGGGGAAACCTAAAAATTCTGCAGCAATCTGAATTTTACATGTTTCAGAGATTATTCGGCCGAAATAATTATTCGGCCGAATAATTATTCGGCCGAATAACGTTTTTCCATAACGACGCCGTGAATTATGGCGAAAGTTATTCAGCCGAATAATGAAACGGAAAAAAATCTCGTCGGCCGGAAAAAATAAAAAATAAAAAAAATAAAAAATAAAAAAAAATAAAAAATAAAAAAATAAAAAATAAAAAATAAAAAAATTGTTTTTTATACTCATATAAATAAACTTAAAGTTAATTCATTATTTTCGCATGTTTTAACTTCGCATTTTTTTGTCAAACTAATTTTGAAAGGAGGAGACATTTTTTGCAAAAGGAGGTTTTTACAAGGTATATTTATTCTTCTATTTTACAAAAGGCATATTTGCAAGGAGTTTTTCCAAAATATTTCTTTTCTTATTGCACAGTTGCAAAGAAGACATTTTTTGCAAAATGAGGTTTTTACAAGGTATGTTTCTTCTTCTTTTTTCCAAAAGGCACATTGAAGGTGATTTTTTTCTAAGGCATATTTGCAAGGAGTTTTTCCAAAATATTTCTTTTCTTATTGCATATTTGCAAAGAAGACATTTTTTGCAAGAAAAAGTTTTTACAAAGTATGTTTCTTCTTCTTTTTTCCAAAAGACACATTGAAAGTGTTTTTTTTTAAGGCATATTTGCAAGGAGTTTTTTCAAAATATTTTTTTTCTTAGACATGTTTGCAAGGAGATTCTTTGCAAGGATTGTATTTAAAAAGTGTGTATTCGAAAGTATTTTTGCAAAAGAAATGTATTTTTCCTTCTTATTTCTTTGAAAGGGATTTTTTCAAAGAGTTGTTTTGATAAGATAATTTACAAATGGTTTTTTTCCAAAGTAGTTTTGCACTTTCCAAAGTAGTCTTGCACTTCTTATTTATTTCAAAGGAGTTTTTTCAAATAGTTATGTTGCTAAGGTATTTTGCAAAGGATTTTCTGAAAGGTAGTTTGTACTTCTTATTTCTTTAAAATGGGTTTTTTCTTTACAATGGTTTTTTCCCAGATATGTTTACAAATAAGTTTTTATTCAAAGTACTTTTTTCTATTGGCTTTTTTTGTAGATATTTTTTCAAAGAAGTTTTTTTACAATGATTTTTACAACAAAGATTTATTTACAAGGTGTTTTTATTATTTTCCAATGGGTAGGTAATTTATTATCGAGAAGTTTCTTATTTCTTTCGAAGAAGGTTTTTTCAAAGAAGATTTTTGTTCAGAGATTTTTTTCAAAGGAAAGTTAATTCCAAAGAAATCTTCTTCAAAAGACTCTTACAAAATTTTTATAAGGTAGAGTAAATTTCAGTCCATGTTTTTATAAATTCCGACAATGTTTTTAAATCTTAATTTATTTATTTTTACTATAAAGTAACATGATTCTTTAATTTATCATCTATAGATTAAACAACCATGGGCAATAAGAGAAAACGTCAAAGAAAAGCTGATCGTAAATGTGATGATGATGATAATAGAGAGAAACAAAAACTTAGATATATTGCCAAAAAACAAAGGGTTGCCGAAACGGAAGAGAGAACTATTGAAGATATAAATACAAATTTAAATGATACTGTTGAAGAGATGGAAATTGAAAATAGAGTACAAGAAGAACAAATTGAAGTTGAAAAGAACATTGTAGAAGATGAAAATAGTGATTTACATGCTAATGTCGATGAAGTCAATATTGAAGATCAAGTTCAAGATCCAGAAATTGGACCTGGTATGTATATATCATATATTTTCCCAATTCATTTTTTTATAATGAATTTTATTTTTTGATATATGTTAAATTAAATTTAACTTGATGTATAGGTACTTTTACTATTGATGATGAAATGTTAGAAGACATTGATTGCGACAAATATGGAGAAAAACTACCAATATATGTTGCACGATATCGTGCTACAAAAATTTATGATGAAGTTCTCAAGGATTACTCAATAGCAGGACAAGCACAAATTTTGAGATGTCTATTAGTGTCCAAGAAGTTAGAAGGTGCTACATCATTATTGGGTATTCACAAAGCGACAAAAGAGTCGAAATTGAAACAAAATGTGATGGAAAATATAGGTGATGCAATAAAAAAATTTGGAAAATCCAGGAAGAAAGATATCAGTGCTGCACGTAAAGCAATTCATACAGCAATTCTTTCAGCTAGTACTAAACAAAAGCGTTTGACAACAGAACTAGCAAAAGCAGTTGGAACATCAAGAAAGACATTATACAAACATAGCAAATTCAGAATGCAAATAGATAAAAATAATGAACTTGCTTGTTGGGCAATTATTTGTAGACAACCTTACAAAGATAGATTGGTTGGAACATGCTCAAGTTTCACCAAATTCAAGAGATGTGATACGCAAAAGAATATCACAAAATGTATATGAAAGCCAACCAAAACATATAATGGACATGACACAAGTACAATTGTTCAATAAATTCAAGGAAGATCATCGTGGAATTAATGTATCAATCACTACATTTGTGCAACAAAAACCATGGTATGTTCGACCTATAACTATACGTGATACATGTTGTTGTCGTTATCATGTGCAATTCCAGTTATATTATGACACGTTTCTTGAATTTGGTAAAATGTTTTGGACAAATTCACCACCTCCGCCAACAATACGTGAATTCATATCTCAAATTTTATGTGAGAGAAATCACGACGAAGTATTTTATTCAAAGAAATGTGTCAATGGAAAACATTGTCATCATTGTAGAAATTTGGTGTTATTCCACAATAAATATCCTATCGATAATGATCAATCGTTGTCAAATGTAAATGTTGATTGGAAGAGATACGAATACATCAACTATAATACAAGTTCTAGTGATTCACATTCCAAAAGAATTGATTTGCTAGAAGACAAGATATGCGTCACAGATTTTCTCAAAAAATTTGAAAGCGGAATTTATAAATACACCCAGCATTCACATAGAGCACGATGGCAAGATCTTCAATTCAAACAGTCTCGTGAAATTTTTCCACCCGGAACAATTTTGTCGGTGGTTGATTTTGCTGAAAACTATACATTTGCTACACAAAAAGAAATACAGAGTGAATACTATCACTTTGACCAAGTTTCGATATTTGTCCATGTTGTATATAGACATTCTCAACAGGATGCCGATGGCATTGAAAGCACGTGTGACAATCGAGATGTGATTAAAGAATATCACTTCTATATCAGCGATGATCGTACACACGACACACATTTTGTCCAACATTGTATAGAAAATATTTTCTATGACTCACTGAAAAAACGTGAAGTCAAATTCAAAGAGCATTGGATATGGTCTGATGGATGTGCGGGTCAATTTAAATCTTCATGATCATTTTTTTGGTTATGTCGACTTCATAAAGCGCTGAACATTAAACATCGTTGGAATTTCTTTGAAACTGGGCATGGAAAAGGTGAGCATGATGGTGCAGGAGCATGCGTGAAAAGAGCACTTCGAAAATGGCAAATGAACTATTCTTCTGCACGATTTCATTCAGCTGCAGAGGTTGTCCAATGGTGTCAATTAAATCTAAGCCATGATTATAATCAATAATCAAAAGACGTGCGCAGGTATGTCCACTATTTTTTTAATTTATATTATTTCTTAAAATTTTTAAAAATGTATATACTAACATTTAAGTACATGTACACTAACACTAAAAATTGTTCTTTGAAAGTGATTCATCATTTATTGTGTAGGTTTTTTTGGCTTGTTGGGGTCCAAGATATAAATAGATCAATACCATATAACGCTAGCACCATACATGGAACTAGAGATCTTCACTCTATTCAAACAAAATCATTTCACAACGTGTTTGCATTTGACAGTAGAAAGCAATCATGCTTTTGTCATATTTGCATTGAAAATGTTGAGTCTACAGAAGTTTGTGAAAACATAACAAACAACTACGTAAATTCTTGGAGACACACAGAGATTAATCCTAAAGGAAAAATGCCACTGGCAAGTGTTGAAGAATTAGAATCAGAAGAAATAGCAATATCGTCTGATGGCGATAGAATTTCAGATCTCGTAAGAGAAGGTAATAAACTTGTTTTTGACTTTTAAGTCAATTGTTCATTCTAGTCCATCGCCATAAGTATAGTCAATTTAATTCATTTAAATACGCTAACACCAATCATAACTTGCGCAGGAGATGTTTTCGCTGTGATTGCACCTGTAGACAACAACGGAAATGTCAAATATTATTTGATGCGATGCACTGAAGGAAAAATGAAGTTATTGGAGGACTACAACAACAACGGATTTACATACGAAAGAGGATCCATCATTTTAAAAGGCTACTTTTTTCAGCAGACGCATATGACTAAAAATTATGTCTACTTTCAAGATTATGAGCCCGATGTTATATGTTGTCAATATAGTCATTTAGTATGTGCATCTCGAATAAAATTGATACAAGTTCCATCAAAAAAACAGTTAAAAATCAAAAAATGGAAACTATCCATATGTGACCATGAACGGATAGTTGAAGATGGCATTCCATTGCGATGTTTTTAATTACATATCAAAAATAAATTGATCTATATTTTTGTCCATGTCAATTGTTGTGTGCAATATATTTTTTGTCCAATTATCAAAATTGTTGTGCACAGTATATTTTTTCATTGAGTTTTTATGAATATTTTCTTGAATGACAACTAACATAAGAGCTTAAATGGTTGTACTTTAACATGCTTAAAAATGAATTCAAATATAATTTGAAAATTCAAAAGTACTTTATTCGGGTCCCCATATGTCTATTAGACCACTAAGGGATGAGATAACGGATGTGGCTATCCCCACTCCGCCCTGAATTTTTACTTTTGATTGATTGATGCTAATGAAAAATCACAAAAAGACCTATTAAATTTTGTATTCTTTTAATCCATCGAACATGTTTCTTTAATACGTACTTCACCATAAATATGATCTGAATGAATTTTTTAAAACAAGTTGTTCATCTATATAATGTTTAAATATATGATTGTTGCACACAAATAATATATCTCACATGTAAGTTCACATAACTGAAATCATGGCAAATGAAGATAACAATCATTTGATTTTTAATCACAAATAAGAATTCCTAGATTGTGAAGCTTATGCTAAATTAGAGCAATGATTATTTACAACAAATCGATAAAAATTCATCGAATTGTTGTCTAAAATTCATTGCTCTAACTTAGCATAAGCTTCACAATCCGGAAATCCTCACTTGTGATTAAAAAACAAAAAATCATTATCCCCATTTGCCATGATTTCAACATTTAAAAATTCACGAACTACAAAGTACCTGAACAATGAACACATGAAAAACATTAGTTAAATTTTGAAATTTACATACGCATATCAAACAATAAACATATGAATCAAACTACCAAAAAATTGAAACTCTTATCAAACATTTCGTACATTTTCTATCAAAAATTCCTATCATTTCATTTCTTTGCATTTTAGCATCCCATTTCTTAGTTTATTTTAAACCTTCATTCTTATGGTTCAACACTTTCTCAACATTCATTCTTTTCATAACATTTCTTAACATAACAGAATGAAAATTTTTACAAATTCAACATTTCCAAACTTTAAATTGCACCTATCAAATGTTTCAATGTTTCATCATAACAACATTTTAATAACATTTATTCTCAACATAACAAATTGAAAACATTCCTTCTTCCATAACACCTCCCATTCATTCTTTCCCAACATTCAATTAACATTCATTCTCAACATTGAATATTTTCTAACTTAAATTAACATTGTAAACATTCCTAACCCCTCCTATTCATTCTTTCCCAACATTCATTCTTCCATAACATTCATTCTCATCATTCAACATTTTCTAACTTTATAATATTCATTTTCATCATTCAACATTTCCTAACTTTAAATTGCACCTATCAAGACATTTTAAACATTCATGCAAAACACATTATAAACATTATCAAAACATTTAAAACATTCATTGAAAACATATTTTAAACATTTACCAAACAAGAAATAATTAAACATGTACTCATATATAATCCAAAAAAAGTTAATGAACATGTGAGTTCAATGTACATATATGTATAATAAAAAAATAAACACCCTCCATGTCTGAACTACAACATATATATATCAACAAAAACAATAAAGTCTGAACCACTGTCCATCTGGACCAATATCTTTCCACTATTTTCCACTAGAACCTTCCCTCGGACTCAACTCAACCTACAATACATAGAAAAACAAATTATAAATCTAGATCATAAATTATTTAAACAATTTTAAACTAAATTCAAGATATTAAAATATTAAACTTATACCAAAAATACAATTCAATTATTAAAAAAATCATACATCAAATTCTTTGAATGCATGTCCACCACTTTTTTCCACTAGAGCCTTCCCTTTGGCTCCAAAGGATCTCAAAGAGCCAAGCTACAACATGTACAAAAGTAATTTATGAATCCTAAAGCATGCAAACAAGCTTCAAATAAATCCAAAAAATTTAAAACATTAAACTTATATCAAAGATCATTTCTAGTTCAACAAAATTACCTCGGTGCGAATATCTGCATTCATTAAAGAGCCCACATCTTCACCCCCAATTTTCAAATGATCTCTCCCCTAAAATTTAAATTTTGTTAATTAATAAAACATAACTTAAATACATATAAAAAATTAAGCAATTAACTTAAAACCAAAACAAAAAAATTAAAATCATTAGCTCACAAGAGATGGTAAATCATCTAAAAAGTTGGAATCTAAAGAAACCTGCATAGATAAGTCAAATTAACAATAAGATACATTGATATTTATTAAAATTCAAACAAACAAAAAAAATCAAGTTCAATCATAAATATTATAATTAAAATACCTCTCTAAAACGCTCTTCATTTTGACTAGGCTGCTCTTCATTTTGACTACTAGAGACTCGAAAATTATGTGCATTTAACATTCTAGAAAACTGCAAACAAAATACATTTGCTTAATATATTTATTACTATGTAGCAAAAACTTCAATTCAAAATGAATAATAAAAAATCAAATTCATTGTCATAGTATAATCAACAAACCTCTCCCATACTCGATGTGTCATTGGATAACACATCTGAAGCTATATCTCGACAAGACTTAGCATAAGCCCAGAGATCATCGATGCTCAATGCATCTACCTCGCCATTCGTCTTGTAAACAAAATTTTCACGGACAATAGCACGAGCCCTCTCTCGACCCAAACCCACTTCAACTCCAACAAGAGCTGATGCTAAACCATCACCTACCGATTCCCTTGCAACTGTCCCTAGTTGGGATGTGGGATCCATCTCTGATCTTAAAGCCACAAGCCTAGGTGGACGAGGTATCTCAGGTGGAGGTTGAAGAGTCATAGGGTCTCTGAGAGCACATTTTCGATTATATATTCGTCCCTTTCCAACTCCATAAAAGTCAGAAGGAACATCAGTATAGTTTGGCTTCATACCTAAAAAAAACTCCGCATAGAAAAATCTAGCAAAATAATTAGGAACCTCATCATTCCATGGCAATCGACCATAATCTGCAAGAAACCGATCATATGTAAAATGTGCAATTTGAGGATGCTTAAAATATTGCACTTTCAACATTTTTCGCTTAAGGCCTTCTTTGAAATTAAACATTGAATTGGCTTGTTCTCTGGTAACTCTCTCCTTCACAACCTCCCAGTTGTCTGGACCCATAACTTGTTCCCTTCGCCTTTGCATCAAATGAACACAACCATTCGTAGTTTGCCCAAGTTCTTCATATGCATCAATGAATTTGTGCAAAGACCCCAAAACAATCTCCACACTTTGTCGGCTCTCTGGAGGGAGATCTAAAGAACAAAGATCATTGTTCAACTTGTCATAGTGGGATCTACAACTTTCAAGGATAGTTTGTTGCTCAACACCTTGCCATGGAAGCTCATCACGTAAATCAGACGGATAAGTTCATATGGGTGTACAATCCTCAGCCAATGGAACATATGTCATTCTCGCTCTAGGAGGATCTTCAGGACCCTGCTCTGCACCCAAACCTATTACATCATCTACAATCCTATCTTGATCTTCGTCTCGCTCTGTCGAATTACGAACATCTTCTGAACCTCGCTCTGCTTCAAATATAGCCATAGTGAAGAGTTAACCTTGTCCAAAAGTTCAAAACACACAAAAATACAAATTATACATTCAATTAAACATTAATGTTCATACCAACAGAAGGTTGAGATCGACACTCTCCAACAGATGACAAAGGAGAATCATTTGTACCCCTATCAACTCGTTGGTGATCAGATGACTGTGATGCATACAATAAACTCAAACCCCGCGGTGAATTCGACAACCTTGGACTACCAATTGGAACACGAATTCCTGATGAATGTGATGACCTCCCACGCTTTCCCCTTGAAGACTCCACTCTTTCCATTTGATATGATTTCTAAATTCACACAAACATTAACAAATTGAAATAGTACATGTTTATCCTACAAGCATAAAGTCATATCTTATAAAAAACTACAACAAAATGTAAGGGTGTCTAAAGTATTATAAGCTAAGATTTTTTGTAAGTGCCTCTCCTAACTCTAATTAATTAACTAAAATTCCTTACCATTACTACTATTGCAACGTAAAGATATAAGTAATAGTCATTTCATTATCAAATATAAATTATAACACATTTAATTGTAGTACTATAGTAACCTTAAAAAATTTTCATCCATCAAATCTGGTTGAATTATATATCTCAATTAAAACACATCTCACAAAATATATATATATACACTTACTAGAAGATTTCTACTTTATATTTATAATAGAAAAATTTACACACTCAAGTTGTACATGTTAATTCTACAGACTTAAAGGCATATCTCATAAAGAACTGCATACCAAATGTAAGAGCACTACTATTGCCCGATAAAGATAACATTGATATTCATTTCATAATCAAATAAAAAGTATAATGCAGTTAATTGTAAAGGTATAGTAACCTTGCAAATTTTTCATCGATCACTTATGATTTTAATCTATATTTCAATAAACAAACATTACATAATATTCATAAAAAAAATAATTAGGGAACGTTGTTCATGAACAGAGATCTTTAACTCTGTTCATGACCAGAGCTCTTTAACTCTGTTCATGAACTCTGTTTATGAACTCTGTTAATAAACTCTGTTCATGAACAGAGTTCTTTAACTCTGTTCATGAACAGAGTTCTTTAACTCTGTTCATGAACACAACCAATAAAATTTACATGACTATTTTATGATTTAATTTAAAAGTTTCATATTTATGATTTAACGCTCTACTGTGCTAATATGATGAAACATACATGAACACGTTTCATGATCATGAGCTCTGTTCATGAACAGAGTTCATGAACTCTGTTCATGAACAGAGTTCATGAACTCTGTTCATGAACAGTGTTCATGAACTCTATTCATGAACAGAGTTCATGAACAGTGTTCATGAACTCTGTTCATGAACATAGTTCATGAACTCTGTTCATGAGCAGAGCTCATGAAGATAGTTCATGAGCAGAGCTCATGAATAGAGTTCATGAGCAGAATTCATGAGCAGAGTTCATGAACATGAATTCAGTTCATGATCAGAGTTCATATTCATGAACTCTGTTCATGAACAGAGTTCATTTTAAGGGCATAAAGACTTAAATGACGAACAGAAAATTAAAAGTTCAAAAACTAAACAATCTAATTTCACAAAAGATACATACCTGTAACCCAAACAGCTAGCGAAAAGACTGTCGATCCAGGAAGCCTCGTCGGTTCAGACCACCAACTCTCCAAACAGCAACTATTTCCTTCACACAACGCCGAATTATGTTGGCAACCAAAAACAACAAAAACAAAATAACAAAATCAAAACAAAACAACTCGACAATAGAACGTACCTTCAATTTAACTGTCAATCCTGCATGAAAACCGCAACACCAACGACACACCAATAACAGAACCACAAAGACAAACGAAAAATCCTACAAAAAGAGCACATTTCATCATTAGTTACAGAGAGAGACTGTATAAAATTATAAATCAATTTAAAAAACCAAAATCAATAGGAAACAATAACTTACAATTGGACGTTGGCACCACCTAGTTACAACGATCACAGATCCACGCAGCACCACCGTCGACGAACACACCATTTACCCACCACAGTCGTCACTCATACATCCACCCACCACACTCGTCCCTTACACATCCGAACACCACACTTGTCACTTACCGAAAACAGCTTCCCCAGCCGCGACAGGAAACAACAACAGCGCAGGCAGCTACAGAAAAGATCAAGCAGCGGACGGGAACGGGTGCATCGAAACCAGACGATCAACAATCGATACCTATGGACCCGAAATCAGCTACAGCATCGTCGTCACGAGTTTCGACAACAGAGGGTGGCGGAAATCAGCTACGGGCCCGCTTGCGGGGTCCAGGATTTTACAGCGCGGAATGCCAAATGGCAGTCCAGGCCGGGCTTTTATGTAGAAACAGTATTCGGCCGAGCAATTATTCGGCCGAATAATTCTTCGGCCGAAACATTGTTCGGCCGAATAATTGTTCAGCCGAACAATTGTTCGGCCGAATAACCCACCACCCGAAATATTTTTCCGTCCGGCTTCCATTTGCACACATTTCAAGGATAGCTGTTAAACGAAACGGAGAAATGTTAGTGATTATTCGGCCGAATAACCACGACATTATTCGGCCGAATAATGAAAATTATTTGGCCGAATAATATTAATTATTCGGCCGAATAATAAATATTATTCGGCCGAATAACTTCCGCTAAGACGATTTTGCACTAGTTTCTCACGAAAGTGTTACCCACCTTCACGTTTTTACCCAATTAACAAACACAAATCCATCTTAAACCCGAATCTATCAAGCAATGAGAGGGATCCCGTTTCTTGAAGTGGAATTTTTTTTTTAAAATTTAAACTAAAGAAATTTGATTTCTCTTGGTTGATAGAATCGGGTTTAAGTTTTAATTTTTTATTTTATAGATGGATATCTATTTTTTTAATTACTTTTCATAATTTTTTTTTATGAGCCAACATGCATTTTTTTTAAATACTTTCCATAAATTTTTATTTTATGACATAGCATCATTTTTTTAATTATTTTATTATTATCTTGTTAGGTAGTAAGTTACATCACCTACCGATACTGGGCTATAGAGCACCTCACTCCTTTGGGTGCAATAATTTGATGGAAATAGTGACGTTGCAAACTTCCATTTTATAAATTACCCAACTTGCACAAAAATACTAGTGTAGTTAAGAAAAACATTCAGAAAATATAGATTTATTGTGTACGAGATCAAACAATAAATATAAATATAAAGAGACCGATGCTTAAGCGACTATATGACATACATTCAAATAGAGTAAGCCATCACTATGAGTATGAATTCAGATCCTTCATTCTTTCTCCATGTTTTGAGTCCACAAATGCGCTTCAATCCTCCATAGTTAATCAATTAAGACTTGCTTAAACCATGTATTGCTATTCCAAATATTTTATTTATATCATTAAGCAGGATTTATTGTCAACTTAGATAGAGTGAAAATCCTACCTCTTCAAGCAACTTGAAAGATTGATCGTGTTGAAGAGATCCATTAGTTGTTGCATTGCTTTTACTTTTTCTCATTTTGTTTGCAATCAAATCGTATGCGATGTTTCATGTCTTTTTCATAAAAACCATTAATTTTTGGCCTGCACTGCCACAACCACTTATTTCTGGCTTTGACACTCACATGGTGGAGGACTTGAATTCGGAAGCCCCGTTCCCTCAAGAATATTAAAAAAACTTGCATTTTCTTTAATTACAGTCAATCTTAACAAAAAATTGCATTTTCTTTAATTACAGACATCTTTTGCATGGTTTCTACCATCATGCATGACGAAATGCTCAATGGGATCACTTCTCTCCCACTTAAGAGTGCATAAATGTTTCTTGACAAAAGTCACATCCTTCAAATTACCCATGGAAGGAAGTCATCTCACTAATTGTATTCGAAGATTGGATTTCTCATTCACTAACTTAAGATATTCAACGAGGACGTGATGAATATGGCTTGATTCTATACTCTTGAAACACAAGAATATTTGTGATATCCCTCCTTTATGACCTATTTTGATCTTTATTTTTATTATTTTTGTAAATGTAAATGATTATTGTACTAGTCTATTGGTGAGGAGCTCAAGTCGAAGGCCCCACTAATAAACCGTGTAGTTGTGTGGTTAAATTTCTGAGTCAAAATGTGTAAAAACTTAGGAGACAAAAGAGGGACGCAACTAAACAGCAGATAACCAAATCCACTAAGGGAAGCTTGGAGAATCTAAATGATTATGTCTCGAAGTCCTTAAGGCATAATTTCATGGTTGGGTCTATAATTACTAACCTAAGACCTTCATAAGACGTCCTCAGGTGAGGACATTAACCCTTCACAAAACGAATAGATATTACTTATGACCTATGCCATAACATGACTCTTATGCTATAGACGATTTTCAAATAATTGTCCCAAATACTTCAAGTATTAATCCTATTTCAAGAAAAATACTAGAGAGCACAATAGCTCCTTAAGCTATAAAAAAAAAAAAGAGAGCTTAACTTATTTATGAAGATATAGGTTATACTAAAAGATATTAGTTATATAAAACACAAGTGAGGAGGCTTATTCTCTTGGAGGAAGGGGGGGGGGGTTAATTACATCCTCACCCATAACCCAGCTAGTGGATAAAAATATACATTACGTTTATGTTCCCTAAAGGAAACTGTTAGCTTTCCTTCTTGTGCTACCCCCAGTTATGAATCTATATAAACAATGGATTGAGATGACCATACAAGTATAAATGTAAGCTATCATATGATAAAGTGCATTATTCAAGTCATAGGGAGCATGCTTGTAAAGAGATAACTTATCCTAAGCTAAAAGTATCATGATAACACAATTAAAGGTTAAATGAGGTATATCTTGCACACCTTGTAGAGCGAATCAAGCTTGATAAAAATTAGGGAGTTTTTTTTTCCTTAAGAAAACTGTCGCTGCCATTTGTAGCCTCACCGATTCTTAATTCACCACTTGTCATTTGGGGTTGAGCATAAGACCCAGTTCTTCTTAAAGATGAAGATCTCGTGATAATGGGGGGAGATAGCGGTAGTGGAGAAGGAGATCTCGGCTATTTTTATCCCCATGTATTTAGGGGGTTCTGGGAGAGGATGGAGGGGATGTTCCTATCTCTATTAAGTCGATCCCCAAATGGTAGTAATCGATTGCACAGGGAAATGGTGTTCGATCCTCTTCTGCACAAGACAAAGGCGTTCGATCTTCTGCCATAAGCAACGACGTTCGATCTTCTATTCATAGAATCGGCGTGTAAGTCATACGAACCCTTCCCTTATGATGAAAGTTATGAATCTGTATACAGTGTGTTGACAGGTGCAAACTCTGTAATTCTCTGATAAGAGTGCCCCAAATGCGTTGAAAAGGTATCCATATGAGTTTGATCTTTAGCCATGGATAGAGTTCGTAGATCGTATAATAAGGAAATATCTATTAGAGAGTTCTGTCTTCTGGATTTATTCATAGATCCATAAGTTGCTTGATCAGAATCTTGATCTCAGCGGTTTTAAATGTGCTTGAAAAACTTTGCGTTTTCTCTTTTGGTTAGCTTAATGAATGTGTGCATGAAGCGGAGATCAACGCTTAAAACGTTAGGTGAATATTTTTTTTTACTGAGTAGATCACTACACTTTACACTCTGCTATCATTGAAATGCCCAGGGTGTATATCGTGATCCCTGTCATAACCCATGCTACCATGTAATACTGGGTTGTTCCTGGCCTCTTACAACTAAAGGATGCGATGTAAACATCATGGATGGGGAGAGTTGGACTTTGTGTTCCATCCGTATACATCTGCTCCTGACTGGTTATTATGACGATGGGCGAACTACTCATGAGATGGATCCAAGCTACAGAGGTAATTCTGATGGTTATGAATATTATGCCAATTGCCCAGCTAGCTTCTTGTTGTTGTATATATAATTATGTCATTTTGTTGACTTAGTTCCAGCTATATAGATATTGGTAGGTCGAACTCAGTTTACTTTTAACTATCTCTGCTCTTTGAGTAGATCTTTGATTTTTGGAATTGATCCCGCTCCCCATTCCTATTTTTACCTTTAGAATTATTGTTTTCTAAGTTGGTGACCTGTACGATTTCATAGTAGACGGAGATTCGTATTTTAAAACTAATGGATGGCTTGACCGCCGATCCATGCAAATTCCTCCTTTGCAATTATAGTTACAACACCGTAATATATATATACAGAGGTATATTCTATATGCTATTTATCATATTGATATATAATTGCTGCCAACGATTAAGGAATAAGCAAGGGGAAGGGACGGCCTATAAGTCTGATCCCTAATTACTTGAATAGGTTTTATTTGATGGAAATCGTTGATACTCCTGCTGTCAGTAAAGCCGTTGAGTCTTTCTCCGTATAGGAATTATATTATTTGATGGCAAATCGTTGATACTCCTGCTGTCAGTAAAGCCATTGAGTCTTTCTCCTTATAGTAATTATAGATTTGATGGAATCCCATATTGGTTGAAAATCGTACTGGTTTGCTTAATTAGGAAGCTGGAATGAAGCGTCTGATTTCTTCTTCTATGAAATTTTTATTGTGGATAGAAAATCAATTTCATTTTTAATGAAAATTCGTATTTAGACTCTGTTATTAAAATTACCCGGTCAGTTATGTATATAGCTTTAAATCCTTGTAATCGTTGAATCTTTGCCATCGCTGAGTTGGAGCAATGTGTGATAGGACCCTTGTATATATATTTCTTATCTTATATAAAGATACAAATAGTTATCTCTGCATAATGCGTGTTGATAGAGTACCAGAAGTATTAAGGCTTGATCCCTGCATGTTATTATATAATCATAAAAGATGTCGATTATCCTCTGGTTATTTTCTTCCTTGGGAATTGCATGTCTGAATAGCTAGATTATAAGCTTATTACTGGTTGAATGACGTATTGTTTGCGGTAGTACATTTTTTCCCAAGTTTCCAGTTTAGAGTTGTATCTTTATAGCTAAATTGCGATCTCTCTGATTCATGGATGGAATGGTAAAGATATATATATATATATATATATATATCTATTTGTATATTAGCTTATTTAAAAAGATGTATATTATATATATTGTTTATGGTATAGTTTGAAAGGATACGAAAGGGCATATTTCAATATCCTTGTGTTAAGCTTATTTTAAATAAGATGTATATTATATATATATCTATTTGTATATTAGCTTATTTAAAAAGATGTATATTATATATATTGTTTATGGTATAGTTTGAAAGGATACGAAAGGGCATAATTCAATATCGTTGTGTTAAGCTTATTTTAAATAAGATGTATATTATATATATATTGTTTACTGTATAGTGTGAAAGGATAGGAAAGGGTATATTTCAATATCCTTGTATTAAGTTTATTTTAAAGATGTATATTGCACATATTGTGTATTGTATAGTTTGTTGGCGGATGTGTAGCATACTGTGTGTTGATCCTCGTGGGCTCCTCCCTTGAACAAGCGCTTGATGCGCTGAGATTTATTGTAATGACCAGTTTGTTGGCATATGACTTATGGGCCTTGATGCTCATTTTGGAAACTAAGAGGTTGGACCTCGGGCTCAATAGTTTTAGTTTATTTTATTGTGAAAGTAGGAGATATCCTTAAATAAGGTATGATCATTCTGATGGAAAGTGCCTCTAGAGAGGGCTTTTAAATGTGAAAGGCAACATCGGTGTTGCCGAATGTAATCTCTCATTGTCGATAAATAATATATATCTAGAATGTTTGGTGGACGTAGCCCAATAGGGGTGAACCACGTGAAATATGTGTTCCTATATGTGTGATCATGATGTCGTTATTATTTGATGTATCTATTTCTAGTCTCCCTTATACATGTTTGAATATATTTTATGGTTATCTAATCGTCAATTGGCTGATGTGAGAGCTAATGCAAATAGGTTACTTAAAAGGTTTCTTTTTCTTTATGTAATGTTCATTGTAATGGCGAAATTATTGAAAGGATGATGGTTTGTAATAAATATAGAATTAGGACGAAGAATTTTTGCAGTTCAGTTTTAAATTTCACTAATTTTATTAACTCAGAAAATTGGGTATGTCACAAGTGGAGAAATAATTTTTTTAATTTCACTAAATCCTAACATCATCATTTTGGAGATGTTACAATATTTGTTATTGTCTTGAAACTGGAAGAAGCCCATGTAACATCCCAAAAAAAATCACAAAAATTTTAAATTTTTATATAGCAATTAATGCAGACTATAACGATGCGGAATATAATAAACCTTAAAGTCGTCTTGCTGTATTAAATACTGTGCTGATTAAAAGTGTAAAGTTTTAAATTTATTAAGTATTGTTCTTTTGCTGATGATGAAGGTGTCCTATGGACACCCGGAGGCTTACTTAGCATTCCTGCTAAAGCATTTGAACCGTCCTTTTTCACAGATTACAGGTAAGAGTTTTTGTTGTGTTTACGTTGAATGATCGAAGAGTTTCTTACCAGTTTAACTGTCTCCAAGTCTTAATGAATTAAGAGACATAATGTCCAGACTGCTAATGGTGAGAAATTCAATTAGCCTAGTTTGTTAAATAGAAGTATGTTGATTGTAACAATTTCCATTTTCTGAACTAACCTTTTATTAAATTACTCAAACAATGAATAGGATTCAGATATCATTATTAAACTTTTATGTATTGTTATCGTGAGATTCTATTCAAACAAAATATGAGGATGAACTTATTCTATAAGTGATGGTTAACCACTGAATGACATGTGTCATATCTATGCATATCCCTATATGCTCTAGACCCTAAGGATATCATACCATAATTGTTTTAAATTCTAACTTAGGAATTAATGCTAATCTATTGTTTATATACCAATTTGTATTAAATTTCCATACTATATTGAAATGTAAATGTATCAAATCCTACACAAGATTTAATTTTAACTTTAGCCTAGGATCTATATGCATACTTAAAAGTCAATGGTATAGTATCTAGCCTAAAGACTATATACAAATCCTAGATTACAATAAAATTTACATTTTAGTGTGTGCATCGTGTGGTCCTATTTAACTATGGAAACCTAGAAAGGAAAAGAATACAACCTTGGGATAACCCAAGGTGAATATCATAACATAGTTATGCATATTACCACTGTATCGATATATTACAACGATGGTGATGGAATAATGTTAATGTGGTTTCCTGCTGGCAGGCACTTCTATTTCCCTTTGCAATTAATACATCCAACTGTCGAGACAGTGGAATGTCTCCATGGATATCACCGTGGCATTAGGCACGTGATGAGGTGGTGATGGTTCAATTTTATGACGAGCTGGAAGTGCTCTGGTTCGAAGCTTGACCTAGCTGTCCTCCTTGGTGGCTATGGTATTGATGGTATCATTGATGAGGAGGATGCTTGGTTTTACATGACAATCCTTGGTGATCTCCATCGTTGATCGAATGAGGGTTTTCGGCTTTGGGATCTAACCCTAGCCTCCACTATGTATTATGATGTTAATGTTTCCTTGTCACTCGGTGTCGTGGCTCCGAGTAGAGGCCGACAGGCCGAGAGCCTTTAGGGTTTTGTTAACTGGTTTTTTTCTTTGGAGTGCCCATAGTTCGAAGTCATGACCTGTTGAAAGCTTAAGAAGGACATTTTCATGGTGTGTTTTAGTAGTAGCTTGAAGTAGAAGTTCCAGGGTGTGAGTGATAACTCTTCGTGATAGTTGTTTCGATACTTGGCTTTCCCTGCCTCTTGGGTGATTTTCTTCAGAGTTTTCGTGCTTCTATTCTTGCATTTGGTGAAAGAGAAAAAGGGTACTGTTTGCAATGTCGTGGCGTTCCACGCCGAGGATAATTTCTTAAAGGTAAGGTTCTCAGTTCAAATCAAGCATCTTCCATTCTCCATTTGAGAGTTTTAAGATGTTTATTATTTCACCTTTGATTTTCTCTGACAAAATATATTTTTTAACCACACTTGTATTCAAATGGCAGGTACCTCGTCATTGGATCCTCAGCATAAGTGTTGATGGTTGGGTACTGCAATAAGACAGGTAAGCGTCAATGGTTACCTTGTTACTCTGGTTATATGAATGTTGGACCTTCGGGTGTGTTTTGCCGAGACTTCATGATTTCCCTAAGGCTTTTTCTTCATCGAAAACTTGTGTACTATTGGTAGCTTGGGGAGAATGAATTCTTGACCCTTTTCTCGTTGTTTTAGTAGTAAATATTTTTCGATTGCATAATTTGTAAGGAAAATACTTAGAAGAGGGTTTCACCCTTCTTTTGATCTCGGTAATGAAAGGATTCAAGTTCTCGTTCCACCTGTGTTCATGTGGTTGATACTGTGAGTTATTTTGTGTAAAAAGAATTGTGTTTGATGGCAAGTGTTGTGAATATGGTTCTGTGGCCGTTGCTCCATTTTGCATGAAGGAAACGAAACTTATTGTTTCCTATCTACTGTGTTTTTGTGGATAGTAAAAAGGGAAGCCAAGGGTTTATCCTTGAGCTTAGAAGTCGAACCATAATACTTCCCTTTGTCTAGTAGTTCTCTTTAGCTACTGAAAACATTGTTTAACTTGGAAGTGTGGTTCTCAGCAAGGTTCTGCTATTACTAAAAAGATATTTTCAACTTCTGTAAGTGGATGTTTACAGTGAGCTATTCGTATGGTTTTAATGTTATGTTTTCAATTTAAAAAATGATAATGTATAATCAAAATGTTGCCGAGATGTTCTTGTTCTCAGTCTTAAGGAATGTGTATGATAAGTGTTTTCAAAACTATGTTTTGTAGTTGAGAATGTCTCTCGTTATTAATGTCTGTCAATTTTTGTGATGGCCATGAGCCAGAATCCACTATTTTGATTTCAGTTATGAAAAGAATCGTGACTAGTTTCTTTACGAAGTCTTAACTAAAAGATAATAAATGATATTCGAAGGTTTGATGAGTGAACGATATGAACCTGTCATAAATCTTAGGTTTGAAAAATGATACCCTACTTGTATATCATATTGATTCTTTATTGTAGACAAAAATGGATTGAAAACCATGCATAAGGATTAGTATTTAAACAAATTTTGCATTGTTTGAAAAGAAATATAATAGGATGCTATTTGATAATATTAAATTTCCATTTGATATGATTTCAAAAATACTATATAACTGAAAGATAATTTCTATACTTAAATGTGAAAACTATTTATGTCATAATAATTATGCTTGCTAACAGTAAAGGGTAATAGTATTGTATACTTAGAAAATGAATTTTTTCTTACAGTTGTTAAATTCACTACATCTTAATGAGAGAAAATACAATGAACCTGAAACATTTAACTAATGAAGAATGGTAAGAGAAAGACATAGAATTATGTTATTCGATACGGAATATCAATGACTGGAAACTAGTAAAATACAACATCATTGATATTCTCATCCATCTTGCAATTTGCCCATCAAATTCATCTATCTTAATTTCTTCTCTGTACTAGAGTACGATGCAACTCCTTTAGCATGGAAAAAAATACAGAGAAATATTTTATTCATTTTATCTTACATAATCATTACTATGCAGAATACTAATTATATCATAAAATAAAATAAATACATTTGTTTAATAATATCCTTGAAAACAATAAATCAATAATAGTAGATAGGAATGTTAAACTACTTAAAATTTGAAAAGACAAATAGAACCTGTAAATGAAGATAGGGCCGACAAATACCCAAGGAGGCCTGTTCCTCCCAACCTTTTCCAGGAGAAGCAGCTAAACTGCTGGCTTTCTATGAACCCCCAAGCCTGCTTACCGAACCACTAAGTAGATGGAATTTGTCTCGAAGCAAGGCACTAAGTAATAAAAACTTTTGCACTTAGTAGTATAAATTATGCACTCAGTATTATAACTTCTCCAGTCAGCAGTATTGGACAGACTCACAGCATGATCAAAAACTTAGCATATCCCCTCATCAAATATCTTGGGTGCAAGATCAACAAAACCCCAAGGTAAATTTCCTCGTCAGGGAAAGTGATCAGCCTCAGTTCATAATTTGATGGCTCTTATATAGACTGCCTAGCTCTTTAGTGGTCAGTTTGGAATAAATGAGCCTCAAGCTCCAGTCCCACCTTCCAGGGCACTATGACCACATTTCAAGGGAGTTGTCCCCTACAAACAGCTATTTAGTTGCATCATGATGTTGCCACTTCTCCATTTCCTTCTACTCGAGATTCCATTCAACCTAGTGGGTCAGTAACCACTCTTTCAACTCTTCCCTTAGGTGTTTGTCTCCTATTTTATTTATTAAATAATAAAATATTGTGCAAATTTTAGTCATCGTTGGACACTTGTCCAACATAAAAAATTTACAATAAAAGTTAACATAATGTTTCCAACATAAAATGTTCTTCAACAAAAAGGGTATGTTACAGCCTATGACCTAATATTCATAAGCAACTAATAACTTTCATAGCCCCATGTTCTTTTTTCTATCAATTCCTTACCACTTCCACCATTCCAAGGGTGGTTTCCTTCTACTTTGGCTCAAGGAAATTACTTTGATTGTATTTGAACTGGGATAGATATTGGAAATTAGCATCGGTTTACTCACAAAACCTGAGGAGACAAGGCCACTGTATGATGCAACAAGTTCACTACTCAAATCGCTTTAAAATCCTTCCTACGGTAGACATACATATTTTAGACAAACCAAACAATTCAACTGTCATCGGGTAGCTTCTTGTTGGAAAAGGGATTGGCATTAAGCTACTTCAATGGTGAGGTGTCATGATTTAAGTAAGTCTAGAGAGACTAGGAAACCATTTCTAGATGCTAAGAGAAACTATAGCGCCTATCACAAGGACTTCTACAACCTTGTGCAAGCTCTCAGGAAATGGCGCCATTATTAGTTGGCATGGAATAGACACACTCCAGCTCGAGCACAGTGGAGGACACCTGAGATGAGGCAATGCCTATTTCCTCAACTTCTCATAGAAGCAGGGGACGCTTCTAGATTTAAACACGGTGGAATTGGGCCACGCGTAGGATCCATTCTCAACACTCAGCACTATTCACGCTGCTACATATGTGCCCTAGCTCCTAGAATATTCACCTCTAGTGTGCACACATACCCTTATCTCCACTCTCTGCCCAATCTCAGGCAATATTCACAGACTTCCCCACTCTCCATTCGAGTGCCACCTCTCACACTATTGTTTTCTTCCCTACCTCTTGCACATTTAATGCACTCCCTCACATTGCCACCACCTACAGCATTCACTCCCATGTAGCCCATCTCCTGCGTTCACCTCACTCCCACGCTAACCCCAAATCCTGCTCCTTTCTCCTCCACTCTCTCACATTCCCACCACCTGCAACATTAACTCCCACGCAGCTTCAACCTCCCATATCCACGTTGCTACACTCCAATACCATCATTTCTAGATCCATCTCTCTTGAGGCCTTCTTCCCTCTCTCCATGCAGACATTCTCCCAGCTCTACACACAGCTTCCTTCCATCTCTCCAGGAAACCATCTATCCACACAGTTGCCTTCCATCTCATCCATGCAGCTCCCTTCCAACTCTCCATGCATTGGTCTTCCCTCTCTCCACGCAACTTCCTTCCAGCTCTCCCCAATATTTCTCCCCCCCCCCACATCTCCACACAGTTGCTTCCCATATCCTCACACTATGCATCCCTTCCTTATGAATGCTTCCCTCCATCTCATGCTTATCCTATCCCCCATCTCCATGCTTAGGCTGCCCCCCTTTCAACGTTTCTCCCATCTCGATTAACGCCGAGTATCTATGGCAAGCTCTGTTATTAGCATGAAAAGAGGATAGATCTCCTCCATGGGCAGATCACATTTGTAATTACACATATTCCTCAACATTTAAAAAAAAGCTAGAACCATTGCCAATCAACCTTACCTTAACATCGCCAATCCATTTACAACCACCTATCTATGCTCCAAGCCAACCCTCTCGTCTACAGTGCGATACTTCTCTATCTGTCCACACTACATTCGTCAGAGCCCTCACCCATAGGCCAATAACATTCAACAAAATAAGGGCAAGGATAATGATAGACCAAAACGCAGCAAAATATACATCACCCGCTCCACGAAATTAAAAAAAATGCACCAAAATCCTATCCCTCAGAGCATTGGAGCTGCGAAATCCCTGACATGATTGCAATAACACTGCGCTAGAAACACCTCCTCTCAGCTTCTTAATGGAAATCAACCGACGGCCAAAACAACAGAATGCCCGTAGGGGAAAATGTCCAATCTAGACGCTAAGAAACACATCACTAAATTGCAACCCTTGCAACAATTCCTCAGGAGAACAATTCCCTCCCACCTTCCCATGAGAAATATTCTCGATTGGGAGACACAATCCACGCAAACAACAAAGCAATTGCATACCCAAGAAAATGAAATGACCTTGCCTCAAACGAACTCACTGGAACAGTGGTCCGTAAGCCAAGCCAACACCAAGTGGCATTATTGTGAGCACCTACATCTAGTTATCCACGCAAACAGACCTCCATCCATCGTCCAAGCAGGGAGCACTCAACCCTGCTACATCACCCAATCTACAAACTTAGCCCCAAAGGTCGAGGTTGATTATTGGATCCAGCCACGGGGGCTTCACTCAGTAAACCGCTATCATAGCACGTTCGTTTGTGGTATATGAAACAATACCCCCAATTTCAATAAATATTGGAAAATACCTTCAAAAATCGCTTTTTTTAAACCCCTCCCAATATGCCTTCCCAATTTAGAAAAACTCTTATTTTCACTGAATATTGTATGTATCAATTTTTTCATTAACACTTTTTATAGCCCTTTATATTTCTACCTAGTATATTGACCTGACCCCACATGCATTCTACAATGCACCTTGCTTCTGTCAATGTATATTGTGGATTCCCATTACTTCACCCACAATGTAATTACTCAACCACATATCATTATGATTTGCAACATCTAATGCACATAGTACAACATTTAGATTGCATGTTGCACTTTGCCAATTGTTGACTAAGCCTGTTGTGGGCTAGGTATCCAAGCCCCCAGGGCCTGTAACAAGCTCTAGGAGGCCCACTAAACCTCCCAAGGCCTGTAATAGGCACGAGTGGTTGGGTATTCAATCCACCAAGGCCTATCGAGGGCCTATAATAGGCTCTTGAGGATTAGAGCCTTCCAAGTCTATTGGTAACAACTGGCTGAGTGCTATTGGTAACAATTGGCTGTCAATGACCACTGTGTCTCGACTATGATCGAATGGAAACTGTCTTCACAATGAAACCCCTGGCCTCAAGCATGCCTCAAGACGCTATTTCCCTACGTACTGGTAAGCCCGAGCCTTTCCTCAACCCAATTTCTCATCCAACCCTGATCTCGCCATCTCCATTTGGCAGATATTTGTAAGCCCCCCAATATAAAAAAGACCCCAAAGTATTTTTGTATTGTTGCATTAAATAAAAAAAACTCTTTGCCCCTTAATATATATGTAATATAATTTTTGGGTTTTCATGAATATTTAATAGCGCAATATGAATGAACGAACGTGATATTATAACTCTTTATAGTGAAGCTCCGGTGGATCCACCCACCCAACCCACATTCAAATAAATAACCCCGAGATAGGCTTTTACATCCGTCCGTGCGGTGGAAGAGAGGGAGGGTAAAAGTCTTGGAACCGTCTATATTAATAGATGGCGGGGTTTTCTTCTTAGTTCGAAACAAATCTTCTGCTCAACTATCAACTATTTTCTTCGAAACAACTCTTCTGTTCAACTATCAACTATCTTCTGCACGATTCTGGGTTAGGAAAAAAACCATCGAAGGGTGTCTTGCGTTGGAAGAGAGGCGGTTTTTTATAAGAAGCTCGCGAAAATGAGTGGCACCGTGACAGCCTGTGGCGCGGTTTCGATTCCGGCCAGTGTTGGAAAAATCATTCAAGATATAAAAGAAATAGCAAGTAATCACTTGGATGAGGAGATATACGCAATGCTAAAGGAATGCAATATGGATCCCAATGAGACGGCTCAGCAGCTACTCTCTCAAGATCCTTTCCATGACGTTAAGAGAAAGCAAGACAAGCGTAAAGAGCAAAATGCAAACACCAGAAATTCTGGACATACTAGGTCAAGGCCATCCAATCAAGGTCGGGGAGGAAGGGGCGCAGGCACAGGAAACTATCTTCGACGCTTTATAGCAAGGGAAAATGGGGGCACCAAAGTGTAAACAAGGATAGCAAAAACACTGGCTTCCCTCCTCTCACAACTTCACAATATTTGCAAACCAAAATAAATTCTTTCGGAACAACCTCTTTGCCAGCATCCACCAGTGGTACCTGTATCATAGCCAATGGGTTGTGAGAAGATGCACATCCTCCACAAAACCAGGCAGGGAGCTTGAGTCCTGCTGCTGGACCAAAATCGATGGCCGATGTCTTGAAGTCAAGGACTATGCAACAATCACCGACTCAACCACCAGGTGCACCTGTTTCACCTTCTGTAACAGTTAAAGGACAATCAATAGCCGGTTTTCAGCAGTATGTTGACTCTGTAAGTCGCACAACTGTTTCAGGAGCCTATTCATCATCATCACGTCCTTTGCTGGTTACAAAATTGAATTCTCGTGTTTCAGGCGCTGTTGGAACAATCAAACGTGAAGTTGGGACTCTCGGTGCCGAGCATGTAGCTGTTGAGCACGCTACTGGTTCTGTCAATAACAAGCCTGTTGCATCCAGCTTCTCAAATAACTTGCAGAGAACACAAGCTGCTTCCAGCTTCTCAAATAATTTGCAGAGAACACAATCTGTCATGTCTCATGCAGTTGATTCAGAATTGAAGGTATCCGAAAATGGAATTTCTGGTTCAACAATTGTACATTCCTTTTGAAAGGAGCGTGTTGCAAGTAAGTCTCAAACAAAAGAACAGCCGCAGGTATCCACTTCAGCCCCAGCAGGATATTCCATGAGCAGATCTTCAGTTATGGCTAATAACTACATGAGGCCTCAGAACCTTATCGGCTCTCAGAAAGTAGTAGGACCTAACAAGGAATGGAAGTCAAAGCCAACAAATCAAAATGTGGTATCTAATCCTTTAATAATTGGAACTTCCACTGTTAGCGACAGTACGTCTGAAGTTAGCAGGTCATCTTCTCCAGTTGCAAAATCAACTTTGCAAGACACACCTTCCAAACTGCAGAAACTTTCGGAAGATTTGAATGTTAGGGATAAGCAGCATGTAATAATACCAAATCATCTTCAACTTCCCGAAGCAGAACTTATAGGTATTCGTTTTGGAAGGTTTGATGCAAACTTCATGTACCAAGCCCGGTTGTTGTCAGGTCTCCGGACATGAGTGTAAATAGAGTTTTGATATAATTACCATATAACTTAGTAAGATCATTAAATATTACACTGGCGCAATGACTTAATAAGATATATGAAATCTAATCATTGATTGAAGTTGAACTGATGCCTAGTATTGTTTTGTTTCTTTGATAGTGTAATATGATAGCTTCTTTTTTTATTGTTCACAATAGAGAATTCTTTTTGTTAATGTGTTAGTGATAAAATCATTATCATCAGTATAAGTATATTAATATGTATATGAAATATTTTCTCCCATATTCAACCCAATAGCAAAATATGTATATATTTTTCATGAAGAATGCCTATGCTTTAAGTGCAAATTTAGATAGAGTTTAGGAGACTTTTGCTTTTCTTTTTTCATTTCTTCTCTAATCATGGAGTGTTTAGGAAAGAACAACCATATACCTATTGGTATCATTCATTTCCCAAAATCTTTAGTATGAGAAGTGAAGAAAAAAAATCAGTTTTTTGTTTGTTTGTCTAATGTTGTTTTGTTTGTAGGGAAAAAATGTAGTTTTCATAGATTGTAATATTGTATTTTACATGAACATGGCATATGAATTAATGTATTTATTTTTCTCTCTCATGTAATGTCATAAAAGGGTTATTATAAAGGGAATGTTTCATTTTACATCAACGTGCTACACATGCATTGCTATTTTGGGTTTCTATTATGCTATGTTGCTTTTTAGATGATTGATCGATTTTGAATTATTATATTAAGATATTTCATAGAAGTTGAGGGTATCACTGCATCAGTTGATGTTTCAACTGTAATTTAGGTTCTGAAAACTAAATTATAAAGATATCCTTACCCCTAATTTATGCTCAAGAGTATGCTTAAATCAACAAGATCAACCCTTGGTAAATTGCATTTTGTTTCCTTTAAAATATTTAGAATATGAGGTGATGGGATGATGATAAATGCATATAAATTGATATAATGAATTTTAATTTTTCTTTCATCCTAAACTTAAATATGATGGTGCACCGTTGAGGCGTCCTCAATGGAGTACGAATCTAATATTTTCTTGAAGATTCACATCCATCACTTACTCGTCTAGCATTCTTTCCCTTTTAGTTTGTTCAAGCTTAATTTTATTTGTTCTCTCTTTCTATAAAAGAGAATAATTATACTAGTGGTGTTCTACAGGCTTACATGGTCAGAAGATATGAAGATTCAATTAGTATACTAGTTATCACCTCATGTTACAAAATCTATGCTAATGAGAATATTAAATTTGCACGACAGATGCAAATTCATTTACGTAAGGGATGTGCTTCAATATCAATATATATGAAATGGTAAATTGGGTTTAAAAGAACTCTTTCTCTTCAATAAAATGTACAAGAGAAGGATGGAGAACACTATGTATAAGCTATGCAAGATTTCCTCTGCGAGTAGATACTAAAAGACCGACAATTTCTCCCCCATTGAACTGGAACAAAAAAACTAGGATATGAACTTGAGACGATTGTGCCTAACATACCCCAATACCGAAACTGTATCGAGGAAATCATTGGGCCTCCTAATATAATTATCCATGAGATGCCTCAATACTATCATCCCACCATCAGCGAGGAATCTAGCTTTGTACACAATCCAATTACTTAATTTCTCAACACTTCTGTTCTCCACTAGCATTCAAAATATCATCAGTTTCAACTTCTCACACCCCTCAAACTATATCATTTGTTCAACCCAATTCCCCATTCCACCTTTTCCTAAAGAAAAGAGAGGGTTTTATCATAGATTGCTCTATCAGAGGAATCCCAACAGGAATAGTATTACACCCGTAGATCCAAATACCATCCATATATTGAATCCCATTGTCACATATAACAGTCAAAGTTAGAGATTTTGAGTTGATCTTGTCAATCTTCTTCCATTAGATCACAGCTTATATATAACTAAATTTTGATTAACTTCTATATGCTTACATTAGATGAAATCCTATTATAATTATTTGTGTGCTTATTCCACACATAGAACCACCCTTCCTCTAATTGTTGAATTTTCCAGCATGTGAAGATGTATGAAACCTTGTTTAATCCAATGATGCCTTTTTCAAGGGATTAAATGCCTATATTTTTAAGAATAGTCCCCACAATTTGAGGCCCTTGAAAATGAATGGAAAATATAGCGAAATCCTGATTAGATCTGCCAAGGCCTCCCTTCGGCTCTTTAGACCATAGTAGCATAATTAGGCAATATTGGACTTTAGTGTACAGAAATTATGAAGAATTCACAATTTGTCCAATATTGTGTAATAAAATTTAAAATATTGAAAATCAAACTTTAATTATTTAACACTATCATAGTTCGTAACTATTAATGTGTCTGATTAAATATGTTTTTACTTTCTTCTTAAAATAATTATTAATAACTAATTTTTGTTTTTTAAATAATAATTTTGGTTGTAAATAAAATGTGTGAGATGTAGATTGATGGTATATTCTTGTATATTTGATTAATGCATTATAAATAAGAAGTCTACTCCAATATTTTATTCATATTGATTTTCTCCTTTATGTTTCATAATTTATCTATATCAATGGGTCAGGTGTATAGGGTGATAGGGGAACTCCCATATCATTGTTTTTTTCAGTATGTTTTGTTTGATAATCTAGCTATATCAATGGGTTAGGTGTATGGGGTGATAGAGGCACACCCATATCATTGTTTGTTTTGTGGATCTAGTGGAGAGCTTTGCATATACACAATGTGTATATGTTAGCCTAACTTTTTTATCTAGTCAAGAAACATCACAAAAATTAATTAAGCCATATAAATTAGAGAAAAGTTATAGAAAAAAGCAGTTTCCAAAAATATGGATTTTAAACCCAACTTTTAACTGTGCATTTTAACCTTAAAATATGGATTTTAACTATGCATCATGAATGACAATTAACAAACACAGATCCATCTTAAACCCAAATCTATAAGCAACGAGAGGGATCCCGTTTCTTGAAGTGGAATTTTTTTTTCAAAATTTAAACTAAAGAAATTTGATTTCTCTTGGTTAATAGACTTGGGTTTAAGTTTTAATTTTTTATTTTATAGATGGATATCAATTTTTTTAATTACTTTTCATAATTTTTTTTTATGAGCCAACATGGATTTTTTTTAAATAATTTCCATAAATTTTTATTTTATGACGTGGCATCATTTTTTTTAATTATTTAATTATTATTTTGTTAGGTAGTAAGTTATAGCACCTACCCATACTGGGCTATGGAGCACCTCACTCCTCTGGGTGCAATAATTTGATGGAAAAAGCGACGTTGCAAACTTCCATTTTATTGTGTACGAGATCAAACAATAAATATAAATATAAAGAGACCGATGCTTACACGACTATATGACATACATTCAAATACAGTAAGCCATCACTATGAGTATGAATTCAGAGCCTTCATTCTTTCTCCACGTTTTGAGTCACCAAATGCCCTTCAATCCTGCATAGTTAATCAATTAAGACTTGCTTAAACCATGTATTGCTATTCCTAATCTTTTATTCATATCATTAAGCAGGATTTATTGTCAACTTAGATAGAGTGAAAATCCTACCTCTTCTAGCAACTTGAAAGATTGATGCTCCTGAAGAGACCCATTAGTTGTTGCACTGCTTTTACTTTTTCTCATTTTGTTTGCAATCGAATCGTATGCGATGTTTCATGTCTTTTTCATAAAAACCATTAATTTTTTTCCTGCACTACCACAACCACTTATTTTGGCTTTGAGACTCACACGGTGGAGGACTTGAATTCGGAAGCCCCGTTCCCTCAAGAATATTAAAAAAAACTTGCATTTTCTTTAATTATAGTCATTCTTAACAAAAACTTGCATTTTCTTTAATTACAGACATCTTTTGCATGGTTTCTACCATCATGCATGATGAAATGCTCAATGGGATCACTTCTCTCCCACTGAAGAGTGCATAAATGTTTCTTGACAAAAGTCAGATCCTTCAAATTACCAATGGAAGGAAGTCATCTCACTAATTTTATTCGAAGACTGGATTTCCCATTCACTAACTTAAGATATTCAAGGATGAAGTGATGAATATCGCTTGATTCTATACTCTTGAAACACAAGAATATTTGTTATTGTCTTGAAACTGGCAGATGCCCATGTAACATCCCAAAAAAAATCACAAAAATTTTAAATTTTTATATAGCAATTAATGCAGACTATAACTATGTGGAATATAATAATGCTTAATGTCGTCTTGCTATACTAAATACTGTGCTGATTAAAAGTGTAAAGTTTGCCTCTAGATGATTAATATCTATGTTTCAATGTCATTCTTACTCAACTGTAATTTACAATCCTTCTATTGTTTGATGAAAAGATGTATGTTTTAAATGTATTAACTATTGTTCTTTTGTTGATGATGAAGGGGTCCTATGGACACCCCAAGGCTTACTTAGCATTCCTGCTAAAGCATTTGAACCCTCCTTTTTCACAGATTACAGGTAAGAGTTTTTGTTCTGTTTACAATGAATGACCGAAGAGTTTCTTACCAGTTTAAGTGTCTCCAAGTCTTAATGAATTAAGAGACATAATGTCGAGACTGCTAATGGTGAGAAATTCAATTAGCCTAATTTGGTAAACAGAAGTATGTTGATTGTAACAATTTCCATTTTTTGAACTAACCTTTTATTAAATTACTCAAACAATGAATAGGATTCAGATATCATTATTAAACTTTTATGTATTGTTATAGTGAGATTCTATTCAAGCAAAATATGAGGATGAACTTATTCTATAAGTGATGGTTAACCACTGAATGACATGTGTCATCTCTATGCATATCCTTGTATGCTCTAGACCCTAAGGATCTAATACCATAATTGTTTTAAATTCTAACTTAGGAATTAATTGCAATTCAAATCGTAGACATATGCTAATCTATGGTTTATATACCAATTTCTATTAAATTTCCATACTATATTGAAATGTAAATGTATCAAATCCTACACAAGATTTAATTTTAACTTTAGCCTAAGATCTATATGCACACTTAAAAGTCAATGCTATAGTATCTAGCCTAAAGACTATATACAGATCCCAGATTACAATAAAATTTAAATTTTAGTGTGTGCATCATAGAGTGCTCTATCGAGTGCATCATTGATATTCTCATCCATCTGGCAATCTGCCTATCAAATTCATCTATCTTAATTTCTTCTCTGTACTAGAGTATGTTGCAGCTCCTTTAGCATGGGGAAAAATACAAACAAATATTTTATTCATTTTATCTTACATAGTCATTACTATGCAGAATACTAATTATATCAGAAACTAAAATAAATACATTTGTTTAATAATATCCTTGAAAACAGTACATCAATAATAGCAGATAGGAATCTTAAACTACTTCAAATTTGAAAAGACAAACAGAACGTGTAAATGAAGATAGGGCCGACAAACACCGAAGGAGGCCTGTTCCTCCCAACCTTTTCCAGAAGAAGGAGCCAAACTGCTCGCTTCCTATGAACCCCCGATCCTGCTTACTGAACCACTAAGTAGATGGAATTTGTGTAGAAGCAAGGCACTAAGTGATAAAAACTTCTTCACTCAATAGTATACCTTGTGCACTCAGTAGTATAACTTCTGCACTCAGTAGTATTGGGTAGAATCACAGCATGATAAAAAACTTAGCACATCCCCTCATCAAATCTCTTGGGTGCAAGCATAGCAAAACACCAAGGAAAATTTCCTCACCAAGAAAAGTGATGAACCTCAGTTCATAATTTGATGACTCTTATATAGAATGCCTAGGTATTTAGTGGTCAGTTTGGAATAAATGAGCCTCAAGCTCCAGTCCCACCTTCAAGGGCACTATGACCACATTTCAAGGGAGTTGTCCCATACCAACAACTAGTTAGTTACATCATGATACTGCCACATGTCCGTTTCCTTCTACCCAAGATTCCATTCAACCTAGTGGGTCAGTAACCACTCTTTCAACAGTCCCCTTAGGTGTTTGCTCCTATTTTATTTATTAAATAATAAAATATTGTCCAACATAAAAGCTTTACAATAAAAGTTAACATAATGTTTCCAACATAAAATGTTCTTCAGCAAAAAGGGTATGTTACAACAAATGACCAAAAATTCATAAGCAACTAATAACTTTCATAGCCCCATGTTCTTTTTTCTATCAATTCCTTGTCACTTCCACCGTTCAAGGGCGGTTTCCTTCTACTTTGGCTCAAGGAAGTTACTTTGATTGTATTGGAACTGGGATAGATATTGGAAATTAGCATCGGTTTACTCACAAAACCTGAGGATACAAGGGCACTGTATGATGGAACAAGTTCACTATTCAAATCACTTTAAAATACTTCCTATGGTAGACAGGCATATTTTGGACAAACCAAACAATTTAATTGTCATCGGGTAGCTTCTTGTTGGAAAAGGGATGGCTACAAGCTAATTCAATGGCCACGTGTCATGATTTAAGTGAGTAGAGAGACTAGGAAACCATATCTCATTAAAGAAACTCATTCCACTTAATTAATTTTTTTTAATTTTTTAGGTTATTTTATAATAAACATAAATTAATTAACTTAAAAATCACATAAATCTAAAATAAAGTTATTAACACTATTTATATATCTGAAGTTCAATTTATTTTTAAAAGTAAAAATGATATTAAAATAGGATAAGTGGCAACATTTTACCTTTAGTTTTTTTATTTATTTGTTATCTATATTTATAAATTTTATTTATAAAATCTTTGTATATTTTAATAATATATGTTTATAAAATTTCTCTTTGTATACTTCAATATTATTAACATTAATACTAACAATGGTAAACATTCATATTAATATTAACATAAATATTAAAACACGTTAATATCATCCTCAACATAATATAAGTTTATAAAATTATTAGTTTTTGCTTTTACAATGAGACAAATATTGAAACATTAATAATAATCGTATTAATATCATTAATATTATTAACAAAGCTAATACGTTAATAATATTCCACAATGCAATCCTTGATGGGCATGTTAATTCTACACCCCCAAAATTGCACATACGCCACCATACTAAAGCAAAACTAACCATGAAAAAACTTAATCAAACATATTTAGAGATAGTCAACCATGGTCAATAATAGCATACCATCGATAACTATGAGTGCAAGTCACACATAATCAAACATCACAAGTATTCCATGGTAAAACATCAGAACCTTAGTCAACCATCTTCAACCATGGTGAGTAGCCAACCATAGTGACCCATGGTCAACCATGTTGGACCTACGTTAATCATAGTCAACCATCATTACACATGATCAACCATCATCAACCAATTCCAACCAAGCACAACCATGTAAAAACATAATTGAATATGATGAACAATAGTTAGCCATGGCAACAATATTACTAAACACAAACATATTTATCCAATAATCAAACATTGTCAATCATTTTTAATTATTCTCAATCACGGTCAGCTAAACATTAACTATAGTTGTCCAGTAGCAAATCTAATCTTTCTTGCATGATCATCCAAAATCTTTTTTTGGCTTATCGGTATATCCGATATATAATTTTGCTAAACAAAAAAGTGTCATATCTACAGTCAAAGACTGTTTCTAAAAACCTTAAATGTCTATCACCGACCAGTGTTTTTGTCATATATTTTACTTTTTAAGGTAGCTTATGTGTGTGTGATCCACTTAAAATGTGAATATTACATAACATAAATTGCGCTCTTTCTTTCTATGAAAAAAAAAAAAAAAAGCCATATTAATTAATTAATGTGTCTTATATATTGTGGTCGGCGTATGTCAACCATGGCCAGACATTTAAAAGTAGTTTATATACATCGATCGATGTATATAAACTACATTAATTAAGCCACTTGAAGGGTGGTTTCCTTCTACTTTAGCTAAAGGAAGTTACTTTGATTGTATTGGTATTGGGATATAGATTGGGAATTAGCATCGGCTCATTCACAAAACTTGAGGATACAAGGCCACTCGATGATGCAACAAGTTGACTATTAAAATCTCTATAAAATCCCTCCTAGGGTAAACAAACAGATTTTGGACAAACCAAACAATTTAACTGCGGTCTCCAAGATTGTTGCTGGAAAAATGGTGGCTAGAGGTTACTGGAATGGTGAGGTGGCATTATTTAGGCAAGTACAAAGACTAGGAAAGCATATCTCATTGAAGAAACTCATTCCACTTAGTTAACTAACTATTATTTTTGAGGTTTTTTTATAGTCTACATAAATTAATTAATTTAAAAATACAAAAATACAAAATAAGGTTACTAACACTATTTATGTAAATTTTAATTTATTTTAAAAATTAAAAATTAATTTTTTAATAGGATAAATTGCAACATTTTAATTTATTACTTGTATTTATATATTTTAGTAATAAAATCTGAGTTTATATATTTTAATAATATTAATTTCACTTCATATATTTATTACTAATAATATTATTAATATGGATATTAACATTAAGAATATTATTAATGTTAATATCAACATTAGTAAGCATTCATATTAATATTAAAACACCTTAATATCATACTCAGCATAACATAACTTTCTAAAATTATTATTTTTTGCTTTTACAATTCGTGAAAATATTGAAACATTAATAAAATAATAATATCTTTAATATTATTAATAATTCTAATAATATTAATAATATGCCATAATGCAATCCTTCATGGACATGTTAATGACACGCACCCAAAATTGGGCATAGTCAACCATTCTCAAGCAAACCTGACCATGGACAAACATAATCAAACATGTTTACAGATAGTCAACCATGGTCAATAATAGCATACCATGGATAACTATTCTCAAGCATGGTTCCATGGTCAACAACATTACCAGAGTCAACCATATTCAGCCAAAGTCATAGATAGTAAAACATCACAAGTATTCCATGGTCAAACATTAGAAACCTTAGTCAATCATCTTCAACCATGGTGAGTAGTCAACAATAGTGAACGATGGTCAACCATGTTGGACCTATGTTAATCATAGTCAACTATCTTGACGCATGATCAACCATCATTAAACAATGCCAACCAAGATCAACCTTTTACAAACATAATTAAATATGATGAACCATAGTTAACCATGGTAATAATATTACTAAACTCAACCATGTTTAGTCAAAATCATCCAATATCAAACATGAAAAATAATCCATGGTCAAACATAATAAAATTTGGTCAATAATCTTAAATCGTGGTGAAACATAATCAACAAAAGTCAACCATCTAGAACCATAGTCACACATTTCCAAATGATGGTAAGCCTAAGTCAACGATAGTGAAACATGGTTCACACTAGTATAACATGGTTGTCCATAGTCAAAGATGGTGACACAAATTTATACATATTCAAGTACAAACAAGCATGGTTAATCATAAAGAAAATAGTTAACCAAGTTTAACTAATGTCCACCGTATCAAACACAATTTACTAAAATCAAACATGTTGAATTATAATCAAACATGGTCAATCATTCACAATTATTGTCAATCATGGTCAACAAAATGCTAACTATTGTTAACCACGAGCAAATATGAGATTTCTCACGTGAGCATCCAAATTATTTTTTGGCTTACTGCTATATCTGATATATAATTTTGCTCAAATAAAATTTTAATATCTACAATTAAAGACTATTTTTAGCAACCTTAATGGTCTCTCACTAACCATTTTATTGTGTTATATATTTTACTTTTTAAGGAATCTTATGTGGGTGTGATCCATGTAAAATGTTTTTTTTTTTAACAGAAACACGAAGTTGATTTGTATTAAAAAGGGGATAAGATACAAAATTCCCTTCCTAGAAGGTTAAACCATAGCATGGATATTGAGTGGTCCAAAATTGAAAAAATAAGCTTTTCATCCCTGAGAATTGTTCTTCCTAACTGTTCATATCTACTGGTTTTTTTGTCGAATAAATCTTGACATATTGATTACATATATCAGCAAAAAAAAAATTAACAGAGCAAAACAAAGGAACGCTTCAACATTCCTGAGATTAAGCGGGTGGGATTCCTTCATGATCCTGTGAGTCGTCTTCCATCAGGGAACTATCTTCATGCTCCTTCCCTGTGTCCCCAGGTTCAGAATGCTTCTCGAATTCATCCCTTGGGTCACTCAAGGATACTTCCAACTAAGCTAGGCGAGCCTCAATCCTGTCATTACCCTTTTGCAGGGTATCAAACAACTTCCCCTTCAACAAAAAACATAATTTTTTTGAGGCCTTCGAAGTTGGCCTATTGAAATTATTCCTTGGCTTTAAGAACATTCTGAAGCTCCTCAAGATCACCCACATGAACCTGGGTGTTGGTTTCCACATCCTCAATGCGCAACTCCATCTGGAGAATGTCCTTATTGATGAGTCTGCTCTCATCTAGAGCAGCCTTAGAAGCTTCGAAACCATTGTGTGCATTCTTCTTGATGTCCTAATGCACCCCCTTGATTTCCCTAAGCTCCTTCACCACAACACCGAATGAAGAGTAGTACCATCTCCCTGTAAAGAATCCTGCAAACGAGGACCTCAATAATTTGACATTATTTCACATGATTCCATATTAGCGCCACACCAACCTTATTTAATGCTAGAAGATGACCTAGAGCACTCTTTAAAGCTCAATCTGTAGTGGAAGCCACTTGTCCAAGAAAGTAGATGGCAGCTTTGCATGCACACACCCATTAGATAGTTAAAGTTTACAACATGGAGACCATTTGGTGTGTGTAGGATCATGATTCAGGACTATAATTCGTTCTCCTAATTTGGTTCCTTGGTTATCCATGGTGTAAGCCTCCACGTTATTGTTCTATAGGATGTGAAAGAACTGAATCTGAGAGATGTCGCTAATGGTTGAGACAATTCGTTTTTGAATTATGTTCATATTCTTATCAGGGCCTCTTTGAATATTTATCATTTTATGTATTACAATTGTGGATTCTCCGAGGATGGAGTAGTGGTCTATATGAAGGGAGATCCTTGTTCCAACCCATTGGTGGAGAGCTTCCCATTCAGCTTGATTGTTTGGTCTCCTTCTTAATCCCCACGTGAATTGAAATAACTTGTTTCATCCTAGATTGTAAACGACCCCTCCCGCACCTGCCACCCCTATGCAAAATGTGATTTATACATAACATAAATTGCAATATTTTTTCTTTGAAAAAAACTAGTAGGCCATATTAATTAATTAATATGCTTTATATACTCTGATGCCATATTAACTAGTTAATATGCTTTATATACTCTGATGCCATATTAATTAAGTAATATGCTTTATATACTATGATCAACGTATATCAACCATGGCCAACCGTTTAATAGTGTTTGATATAGATGGATTGATCTATATAAGCCATTTTAATTAATTAGTATGACTTGCTAGTAGACGATCGACGTGGTGAGGGTTGTTGAGTTATTATCATAATAATAATTACCATAGTAACTATTATTGTAAAAGTAAAGATAATTATTATTAAAAAATTAAATAATGAATAAAAATTTTTTTTATTATTATAAAAATAATAATAATAGTTTTATAATAAAATTAATAATTTTATATTTTTTTAATAATTAATAATTTGATACCATAATGAATCACAAATATTTATTATTATTATATTTCTTTTATTTTATCTTTTAACATTCCTATAGTAATAATAATAATTATTATTATACTTGATGGGTTTTTATACCAGCAGAGATCCATCTTAAACTTGTATTTATCAAGCATACAGAGGGATCCAATTTCTTGAGGTGTATTTCTTTTTTTAAATTTAAACTCAATAAATTTGACCTTTCTTGATTGATACATCTTGGTTTAATTTTTAAGTTTTTATTTTATAAACGAAGATCTATTTTCTAATTACTTTTCATAATATTTTATTTTATGAACCAACATGGATTTTTTTAAATATTTTCCATAATTTTTTATTTTATGAGCCGACATGAATTTTTTTAATTATTTTGTTACTAATGTTATAACGTTATATCACGTTAGAGGATCTCTCCCATATTGGGTTGTAGAGCACCTCATTTCACTCGGTGCAATAACACAAAACAAAGCTAGATGCACTTGTTTCCTATGAATAGGGTGTCATGATGATTGGCACATGATTTTATATCGACAGCTAAATGATTAAGGAGCGGACACATAGGGGATCGGCACATGATTTTGTAGAAGCACTTTACTAATTAAGGCGCACCACAAACAAAGGTTATGAATTAACAGAGGGCTCCATGCGAGCCCTGTGGCACCGTTTGTGTCGCGGTTTGAGAATTTGAATTACAGCAATTCTCATAAGAATAGGCTCAGATCTTCTTGTTGTTGTAGTGCTGGTAAGACCTAGCTCCGAGCAGCAGTTGACATCAATCATTTGCCAAGGGAAAATGAGAGTAAATCTTTTTTGAATAATAATTCCAGAGAAGGCAAATATGGGGATCTTTTCGTTGTGTTCAGCCACAAGAGGTTCGCGAAATTCACATTGATGGATGCCCTCAAGCACAAGATTTTGAAAGAGATCTTGAAGGGTAACTTGACGCTGAATGGAGAGCCGTTGGGAGGGCGGGTGCTAAGGAGCATTTCAACTTATGTTATGCGCGATGATCTATTCTTTCCTTTGTTTACAAAGGAAGAGACCCTCATGTTCTCCGTAGAGTTTTGACTACGAAGGTCTGAGACAAAAGCGTATAAGCACACCTAGGTATAGGTTCTTGACCAACTCATGATCTGTGGCACGACAAAGACGATAATAAGTGAAAAATACCTTAAAAAGGGAAGTTTATATTTGAATGTTAATAGTCCTCCAATTTCTCTTTATATGCTTTGAATTTTGCAATACATCACATATTATATATTTTATTTAATAAAAAAACTATATATATATATATATATGTGGTGGGGTGGGTGTTTCCCAATAAGAATCTATGTTTAAGCAAATACTTGGATTGCTATAACTAAGAATGCTATTATTTTCTAAAATTTTATTTGTATATGTAGTATGATTTTTGCAAAAATTCAAATATTATAGATTTCAGAAAACCATTTGCATTCACTCCTATTCACTACTACCTTTACTCGAGCTATCATCATATCTATGATGATAGTTCAAATAAAAATAAAGCATACTAAAATTTGCAGACCATTTATTAGCCAAACAATTATAGTCACTAATGGATTATCTTGTAAAATACACATTAACCATATAGCGAAAATGACCATAAATAGCCAAACAATTATAGTCACTAATGGATTATCTTGTAAAATACACATTAACCATATATCGAAAATGACCATAAATAGCCAAACAATTGTAGTCACTAATGGATTATCTTGTAAAATACACATTAACCATATATCAAAAATGACCATCAATTCCTTTCCGACACCACCAAAAATCCAAATAATACACGGAGAAATTAAATGCAAATGAAAATCTAGAAAGCTTTAACATGGACTTTAGAAATTTACACATTTTTTGCTCCGGTAAGCTCATTCATAATAGACTGGAGGAGTTTATGTATTTGTCGCAAATGCTCAGCAAGTTGATGAGGCAAAACTTAATCCCATCGCTCTGAGTTGGTGCTGGTTCTCGTCTCAATAATGGTTGTCAGTAAGTTCAACTGGGCATCATGCTATTCTGTGGATTACATTGACGTTTCCTCCCTCGTGTTGCTCGAAAGCGTTAATGAATCCTCGAATGAACCTGTCTCGCCATTTATAAATCTGTTTCGCCATTTATAGACAGATTTCTTTTGGAGAAGTTTATCAAGTAGGATATCCCTTTATTCTTGGAACAACAATAAATCTAAGGGAGAAGCTAAATTTATGAATTATGAATTGTTGCATTTTCAGGTTACTTTCTATTTTTCAAGTTAGAACTTTGCACCTATGTTTTCATTGTTTTATAGGTGCTATAGTGCATTCACCATCATGGTTCTTTCAACTCACCAATGGAACTACGGCATCCTTAAACTTCTATAACAAATCATCCTATTGGCACATGGAAAGGCCGTGTTCAGTGGCTTGCCAAGCCGGTTGAGGCCTTTCTTTGCAGAATATAGGCACCCGATACCAGATAACAAGAACAACACATAAGATTATCTTGATTTAGCATTGGTGGACTTCTTTAACACCTATCAGAAGAGGACAAGCTATGGAGAAATGACAGGGAACAACAGTTGAATCTAAGATGGCTTATATTCACTACCAAGAAATTGAATTTAATACCACATATAGGCCAGATTTTTAGAACTTTAAGTTTTAAAAAATAATTTTTATTATTTTAATGTCTTACAGTTAAAATACTTCCTTCATCTATTCATGTTCAATAGAGATGTCTTACACCAATAAAAAAAACTAGAATATTGTATTTTAGAAATTCTAAAATTTCTTTAAAAATTAAAAAATACTATTTTTAATATTAATATATTGTAAAACTTTATAAAACTTGGCAAAAAAATTTAAGCAAAAAAAAACTAATAATAGTCAAAGAAATTTGACCAGAATAATGTCACTCTAAATTTTTTAATAATAATAATAAATTGTAATTGTAATGATTATTATTATTATTATTGTTTTAAAATAATAATAGTTATTGTTGTTAAAATAATAATAATAATACTTGTATTATAAAAGTAATAATTTTATATTTTTTTAATAATAAAAATAAGCTTTTTATTATTTCTAGAATGACTATTATTATAATAAAAATAATTTAAAACTAATAAAAATTAATAATAATAATAACAAGAACCAAAAAACAATAAATGTTTATTATTTTCATATATTACTATTATTATTTATTTTTAATTATTATTGTAGTTTTTAATTATTTTTTAAATTATTATTATTTTTATTATTATTATTAAATAATTTAAAAATACAAAAATCCAAAGTAAATTTATTACCACTATTCATTTACCCAAGCTTGATTTATCTACAAAATTAAAAATTAAATTTAAAATAAAATAAGTTGCAATACCTTTTTTTTTTAATTTATTCCGTGTGTATATATATAGAGATATTAATAAAAATGTCTCTCTTTAGATATTATAATAATATTATTTTCACTTCATATATTTATTAACATTTGTCTTGACATTAATATTAATATTGATATTAACCACATTAATAATGATATTAATAACATTCCTCAATGCAAGTGGTGATGGACATGTTAATGCCACACACCCAAAATTGTTCAATAATAGCATACCAAGGATAATTATTTTCAACCATGGTTCCATGTTCAACAAAATTACTAGAGTTGGAAATATTGAGCCAATGTCACACATAGTAAAACATCACAAGTTGTCCATGGTCAAACATTAGAAACCTTAGTCATCCATGTTCAAGCATGTTGAATGATAGATTGGACTCAATCATACAATCGAGGAGATCAGTTCTCGAAAAGTACATCTACCAAATATTTAAGTATTCACATCTTGCATATATCCAAAAGCGATTTTTCCTCCCTCGCGTTGCTCGAAAGCATTAATGAATCCTCTAATGAATCTATCTCGTCATTTATAAATCTGTGTCCCCATTTATAGACAGATTGCTTTCGGAGAAGTGGATCAAGTAGGATATCTCTTTTCTCAATCATGCAAACTCTTTAGAATGTTTATATTCTTGGAACAACAATAAATCTAAGGGAGAAGCTAAATTTATGAATTATGAATTGTTGCATTTTATGGTTACTAATATGACTTTCTATTTTTCACGTTAGAACTTGCACCAACGTTTTCATTGTTTTGAAGGTTCTACAGTTCATTTAGCATCATGGTTCTTTCAACTCACCAGTGGAGCTATGGCATCCTTACACTTCTATTCTAGATCATCCTATTAGCACATGGAGAGGCCGTGTTTAGTGGCTCGCCAAGCCGGCTGAGGCCTTTGTTTGTAGAATCTAGGCACCCGATACGAGATAACAAGAACAACACATAAGATTCTCTTGATTTAGCCCAAGAATTTGAGGCATCGCGAGGAAACCAAGGCATTGGTGGACTTCTTAAACACCAAGCAGAAGAGGACAAGCTATGGAGAAATGATAGGGAACAACACCTGAATCTAAGCTCGCTTATATTCACGACCAAGAAATTACATTTAATACCACATATAGGCCGGATTTTTAGAACTTTAAGTTTTAAAAAATAATTTTTATTATTTTAATGTATTACAGTTAAAATCCTTCATTCATCTATTCATGTTCAATGGAGATGTCTTACACCAATAAAAAAAACTAGAATATTGTATTTTAGAAATTGCAAAATTTATTTAGAAATTAAAAAATACTATTTTTAATATTAAAATATTGCAAAACTTTATAAAACTTGGCAAAAACTTTTATGCCAAAAAAAACTAATAATAGTCAAAGAACTTTGACTACCAAAGTGTTAGTATTCTGATGCCTTGATGCCTTCGTAGAGAATAATGTCACTGTAAATTTTTTAATAATAATAATAAATTGTAATTGTAATGATTATTATTATTATTATTATTGTTCTAAAATAGTTGTTTTTAAAATAATAATAATAATAATTGTATTATAAAAGTAATAATTTTATATTTTTTTAATAATAAAAATAAGCTTTTTATTATTTCTAGAATGACTATTATTATAATAAAAATAATTTAACACTAATAAAAATTAATAATAATAATAACAAGAAAAAAAAACAAGAAATGTTTATTATTTTCATATATTACTATTATTATTTATTTTTAATTATTATTGTAGTTTTTAATTATTTTTTAAATTATTATTATTATTATTATTAATTAATTTAAAAATACAAACATCTAAAGTAAATTTATTAGCACTATTCATTTACCAAGCTTGATTTATTTAAAAAAATAAAAATTAAATTTAAAATAAAATAAGTTGCAATATTTTTTTTTTTAAATTTATTCCATGTGTATATATATATATAGATATTAATAAAAAGGTCTCTCTTTAGATATTTAAATAATATTATTTTCACTTCATATATTTATTAACATTTGTCTTGACATTAATATTAATATTGATATTAACCACATTAATAATGATATTAATAACATTCCACAATGCAAGTGTTGATGGACATGTTAATGCCACACACCCAAAATTGTTCAATAATAACATACCATGGATAATTATTTTCAACCATGGTTCCATGTTCAACAAAATTACTAGAGTTGGAAATATTGAGCCAATGTCACACATAGTAAAACATCACAAGTAGTCCATGGTCAAACATTAGAAACCTTAGTCATCCATGTTCAAGCATGGTGAATGATAGATTGGACTCAATCATACAACTGAGGAGATCAGTTCTCGAAAAGTACATCTACCAAATATTTAAGTATTCGCATCTTGCATATATCCAAAAGCGATGTTTCCTCCCTCGTGTTGCTCGAAAGCATTAATGAATCCTCCAATGAATCTATCTCGTCATTTATAAATCTATGTCCCCATTTATAGAAAGATTGCTTTTGGAGAAGTGGATCAAGTAGGATATCTCTTTTCTCTATCATGCAAACTCTTTAGAATGTTTATATTCTTGGAACAACAATAAATCTAAGGGAGAAGCTAAATTTATGAATTATGAATTGTGGCATTTTATGGTTACTAATATGACTTTCTATTTTTCAGGTTAGAACTTGCACCAACATTTTCATTGTTTTGAAGGTGCTACAGTTCATTCAGCATCATGGTTCTTTAAACTCACCAATGGAGCTATGGCATCCTTACACTTCTATTATAGATCATCCTATTGGCACATGGAGAGGCCATGTTTAGTGGATCTCCAAGCCAGTTGAGGCCTTTCTTTGCAGAATCTAGGCACCCGATACCAGATAACAAGAACAACACATAAGATTCTCTTGATTCAGCCCAATAATTGGAGGCATCGCGAGGAAACCAAGGCATTGGTGGAATTCTTAAACACCTAGCAGAAGAGGAAAAGCTATGGAGAAATGACAGGGAACAACACCTGAATCTAAGTCGGCTTATATTCATGACCAATCAATTGTATTTAATACCACATATATGCCAGATTTCTAGAACTTTAAGTTTTAAAAAATATTTTTTATTATTTTAATGTCTTACAGTTAAAACACTTCCTTCATCTATTCATGTTCAATAGAGATGTCTTACACCAATAAAAAAACTAGAATATTGTATTTTAGAAGTTCCAAAATTTATTTAAAAATTAAAAAAATTATGTTTAATATTAAAATATTGCAAAACTTTATAAAATTTGGCAAAAAATATTATGCAAAAAAAAACTAATAATACTCAAGGAACTTTGACTACCAAAGTGTTAGTATTCTGATGCCTTCGTGGTGAATAATGTCATTGTAAAATTTTTAATAATTTGCATAAAGGAAACGAAACTTGTTGTTGCCTATCTAGTGTGTTTTTGTGGATAGTAAAAAGGGAAGCCAAGGGTTTAGCCTTGAGCTTAGAAGTCGAAGCATAATACTTCCTTTTGTACAGTACTTTTCTTTAGCTACTGAAAACTTTGTTTAACTCGGAAGTGTGGTTCTCGGCAAGGTTCTACTGTTACTAAAACAATATTTTAAACTTCTGTAAGTGGATGTCTACAGTGAGCTATTTGTATGGTCTTAATGTTATGTTTTCAATTTAAAAAGTGATAATGGACAATCAAAATGTTACCGAGATGTTCTTGTTCTCAGTCTTAAGGAATGTGTATGATAAGTGTTTTCGAAACTATGTTTTGTAGTTGAGAATGTCTCTCGTTATTAATATCTGTCGATTTTTGTGATGGCCGTGAGCGAGAATCCACTATTTTGATTTCAGTTATGAAAAGAGTCGTGACCAGTTTCTTAAATAAGTCTTAACTAAAAGATAATAGTTGATATTCTAAGGTTTGATGAGTGAAGGATATGAACCTATCATAAATCTTAGGTTTGAAAAATGATACCCTACTTGTATACCGTAATGATTCTTTATTGTAGATAAAAATGGAATGAAAACCATGCAGAAGGATTAGTATTTACACAAATTTTTCATTGTTTGAAAAGAAATATAATATGATGCTATTTGATAATATTAAAATTGCAGATGATATGATTTCAAAAATACTATATAACTGAAAGATAATTTCTATACTTAAATGTGAAAACTGTTTATGTCATAATAATTATGCTTGCTAATAGTAAAGGGTAATAGTACTGTATACTTAGAAAATGAATTTTTTCTTACAGTTGTTAAATTCACTACATCTTAATGAGAGAAAATACAATGAACCTGAAACATTTAACTAATGAAGAATGGTAAGAGAAATACATAGAATTATGTTATTCGATATGGAATATCAATGACAGGAAACTAGTAAAATACAACATCATTGATATTCTCATCCATCTGGCAATCTGCCTATCAAATTCATCTATCTTAATTTCTTCTCTGTACTAGAGTACGATGTAGCTCCTTTAGCACGGGGGAAAATACAAAGAAATATTTTATTCATTTTATCTTCCATAATCATTACTATGCAGAATACTAATTATATCATAAACTAAAATAAATACATTTGTTTAATAATATCCTTGAAAAAAGTAAATCAATAATAGCAGATAGGAATGTTAAACTACTTAAAATTTTAAAAGACAAATAGAGCCTGTAAATGAAGATAGGGCCGACAAACACCCAAGGAGGCCTGTTCCTCCCAACCTTTTGCAGAAGAAGCAGCCAAACTATTGGCTTCCTATGAACCGCCGAGCCTACTTACTGAACCACTAAGTAGATTGAATCTATGTAGAAGCAAGGCACTAAGTAATAAAAAATTGTACACTCTGTAGTATAAATTCTGCACACAGTTGTATAACTTCTGCACTCAGCAGTATTGGGCAGACTCACAGCATGATCAAAAACATAGCATATCCCCTCATCAAATCTCTTGGGTGCAAGAATAGCAAAACCCCGACGTAAATTTCTTCGTCATGGAAAGTGATGAAGCTCAGTTCATAATTTGATGGATCTTATATAGACTGCCTACGTCTTTAGTGGTCAGTTTGGAATAAATGAGCCTCAAGCTCCAGTCCCACCTTCCAGGGCACTATGACCACATTTCAACGGGGTTGATCCATACCAACAGCTAGTTAGTTGCATCATGATGCTGCCACTTGTCCATTGCCTTCTACTCAAGATTCCATTCAACCTAGTGGGTCAGTAAGCACTTTTTCAATAGTACCCTTAGGTGTTTGTCTCCTATTTTATTTATTAAATAATAAAATATTGTGCAAATTATAGTCATCCTTGGACACTTGTCCAACATAAAAAATTAAAAATAAAACTTAACATAATGTTTCCAACATAAAATGTTCTTCAGCAAAAAGGGTATGTTACAGCCAATGACCTAAAATTCATAAGCAACTAATAACTTTCATAGCCCCATGTTCTTTTTTCTATCAATTCCTTGCCACTTCCACCGTTCCAAGGGTGGTTTGCTCACAAAAGCTAGGATACAAGGACACTGTATGATGCAACAAGTTCACTATTTAAATCGCTTTAAAATTGTTCCTATGCTAGACAGGCATATTTTGGACAAACCATCCAATTTAACTGTCATCAGGTAGATTCTTGTTGGAAATGGGATAGCTACAAGCTACTTCACTGGTGAGGTGTCATGATTTAAGTGAGTAGAGAGACTAGGAAAGCATTTCCAGATGCTAAGAGAAACTATAGCACATATGACAAGGACTTCTACAACCTTGTGCAAGCTCTCAGGAAATGGTGACATTATCAGTTGGCATGCAACAGACACACTCCAGCTCGAGCACAGTGGAGGACACCTGAGATGAGGTAACGCCTATTTCCCCATCTTCTCATAGAAGCAGGGGAAGCTTCCATATTTAAACAGGGTGGAATTGGGCCACCCATGGGTTCCATTCTCAACACTCAGCACTATTCATGCTACTACATATGCGCAATAACTCCTACCATATTCACCTCTAGTGTGTGCGCACACCCTTATCTCCACTCTCTACCCAATCTCAGGAAATATTCACGGACTTCCCCACTCTCCATTCTAGTCCCATCTCTCTCGCTATTGTTTTCTTCCCTATCTCATGCACATTCAATGCACTCCCTCACGCTGCCACCACCTACAAGATTCACTCCCATGTAGCCCATCTCCTGCGTTCACCTCACTCCCACGCTACCCCCAAATCTTGCGCCTTTCTCCTCCACTCTCTCACATTGCCACCACCTGCAACATTTACTCCCACGCGGCTCCAGCCTCCCATATCCACACTGCTACAGTCCAATACCATCATCTCGAGCTCCATCTCTCTTCAGGCCTTCTTCCCTCTCTCCACACAGACATTCTCCCAGATCTACACACGGCTTCGTTCCATCTCTCGAGGCAGCCATCTCTCCACACAGTTGCCTTCCATCTCACCCATGCAGCTTCCTTCCAACTCTCCATGCAGTGGTCTTCCATCTCTCCATGCAGCTTCCTTCCAGCTCTCCCCACTATTTCTCCCCCCCACATCTCCACACAGTTGCTTCCCATATCCTCACACTACACATCCCTTCCTTATGAATGCTTCCCTCCATCTCACGCTCAGCCTGTCCCCCATCTCCATGCTCATGCTACCCCCCTTTCAACGCTGCCCCCATCTCGATTAACGCCGAGTATCTATGGCAAGCTCGGTTATTAGCATAGGTTTACTCAGAAAACCTGAGGATACAAGTCCACTGTATGATGCAACAAGTTCACTATTCAAATCGCTTTAAAATCCTTCATATGGCAGACAGGCATATTTTGGACAAACCAAATAATTTAACTATCATCGGGTAGCTTCTCATTGGAAAAGGGATCGCTACAAGCTACTTCAATGGTGAGGTGTCATGATTTAACTGAGTCTAAAGAGACTAGAAAACCATTTCTACATGCTAAGAGAAACTATAGCACCTATGACAAGGACTTCTACAACCTTGTGCAAGCTCTCAAGAAATGGCGCCATTATCAGTGGCATGCAATAGACACACTCCAGCTTGAGCACAGTGGAGGACACCTGAGATGAGGCAACGCCTATTTCCTCATCTTCTCATAGAACCAGGGGACGGTTCTAGATTTAAACAGGGTGGAATTGGGCCACCCATGGGATCCATTCTCAACACTCAGCACTATTCACACTGCTACATATGTGCCCTAGCTCCTAGAATATTCACCTCCAGTGTGCACGCATACCCTTATCTCCACTCTCTGCCCAATCTCAAGCAACATTCACGGACTTCCCCATTCTCCATTCCAGTGCCACCTCTCACACTATTGTTTTCTTCCATACCTCTTGCACATTCAATGCACTTCCTCACACTGCCACCACCTGCAATATTCACTCCCATGTATCCCATCTCCTACGTTCACCTCACTCCCATGCTACCCCCAAATCATGCACCTTTCTCCTCCACTCTCTCACGTTGCCACCACCTGCAACATTAACTCCCACGCGGCTCCAGCCTCCCATATCCATGTAGCTACACTCCAATACCATCATCCCGAGCTCCATCTCTCTTTATGCCTTCTTCCCTTTCGCCACACAGACATTCTCCCATCTCTACACACAGCTTCCTTCCATCTCTCCAGGCAACCATCTCTCCACACAGTTGCCTTCCATCTCACCCATGCAGCTGCCTTCCAACTCTCCATGCATTGGTCTTCCCTCTCTCCACGCAGCTTCCTTCCAGCTCTCCCTAATATTTCTCCCCCCCACATCTCCACACAGTTGCTTCCCATATCCTCACACTACGCATCCCTTCCTTATGAATGCTTTCCTCCATCTCATGCTCAGCCTATCCCCCATCTCCATGCTCAGGATGCCCCCTTTCAATGCTTTTCCCATCTCGATTAATGCCAAGTATCTATGGCAAGCTCGTTTATTAGCAGGAAAAGAGGATAGATCTCCTCCATGGGAAGATCACAATTGTAATTACACATATTCCTCAACACTTTAAAAAAATCTAGAACCATCGCCAATCACCGTTACCTTAACATTGCCAATGCATTTACAACCACCTACCTATGCTCCAAGCCATCGCTCTCGTCTACAGTGTGATACTTCTCTATATGTCCACACTACATTCGTCATAGCCCTCACCCATAGCCCAATAACATTCCACAAAATAAGAGCAAGGATAATGATCGACCAAAACACAACAAAATATACATCACCCACTCCACGAAATTACAAAAATGCACCAAAATCCAATCCCTCCGAGCATTGGAGCTGCAAAATCCCTAACGTGATTGCAATAACACTGCACTAGAAAAACCTCCTCTCAGCTTCTTAACAGAAATCAACCGACGGCCAAAACAACAAAATGCCCGTAGGGGAAAATGCCCAATCTAGACGCACAGACACAGATCACTAAATTGCAACCCTTGCAACAATTCCTCACGAGAACAATTCCCTCCCACCTTCCCATGAGAAATATTCTCGATTGGGAGACACAATCCACGCAAACAACAAAGCAATTGCATACCCAAGAAAATGAAATGACCTTGCCTCAAATGAACTCACTGGAACAGTGGTCCGTAAGCCAAACCAACACCAAGTGGCATTATTGTGAGCACCTACATCTAGTTATCCACACAAACAGACCTCCATCCATCGTCCAAGTAGGGAGCACTCAACCCCGCTATATCACCCAATCTACAAACTTAGCCCCAACGTTCGAGGCTGATGCTTGGATCCACCCACGGGGGCTTCACTCAATAAATCGCTATCATAGCACGTTCATTTGTGGCATATGAAACAATACCCCTAATTTTAATAAATATTGGAAAATACCTTCCAAAATCGCTTTTTTTAACCCCCTCCCAATATGCCTTCCCAATTTAGAAAAACCCTTATTTTCATAGGATATTGTATGTATCCATTTTTTCATTAACATTTTTTCTACCCCTTTATATTTCTACCTAGTATATTGATCAGACCCCACATGCATTCTACAATGCACCTTGCTTCTTTCGATGTATATTGTGGATGCACATTACTTCACCCACAATGCAATTACTCAACCACATATCATTATGATTTGAAACATCTAATGGTCTCATGAAGAGATTGGAGATCACTTCTTATATGTCACTAGAGCCAATGCACATAGTACAACTTTTAGATTGCATGTTGCACTTCCCCAATCGTTGACTAAGTTTGTTGTGGGCTAGCTATCCAAGCCCCCAGGGCCTGTAACAAGCTCTAGGAGGTTGACTAAACCTCCCAAGGCCTGTAATAGGCACGAGTGGTTGGGTATTCAATCCACCAAGGCCTATCGAGGGCCTATAATAGGCTCTGGAGGCTTAGAGCCTTCCAAGGCTATTAGTAACAACTGGCTGAGTGCTCTTGGTAACAATTGGCTGTCAATGATCACTGCGTCTTGACTATGATCGAATGGAAACCCACCTCACCACGAAACCCCTGGCCTCAAGCCTGCCTCAAGATGCTGTTTCCCTACGTACTCGTAAGCCCGAGCCTTGCCTCAACCCGATTTCTCATCCAACCCTGATCTCGCCATCTCCATTTGGGAGATATTTGTCACCCCCCCCATATAAAAAAGACCCCAAAGTATTTTTGTATTGTTACATTAAATTAAAAAAACTCTTTGCCGCTTAATATATAAGTAATATAATTTTTAGGTTTTCATGAATATTTAATAGCGCAATATGAATGAACTAATGTAGTATTATAACTCCTTATAGTGAAGCTCCGGTGGATCCACCCACCCAATCCACATTCAAATAAATAACCTAGGTAAAAATACAAAAAAAAACTATGGGAAAACCATAAAATTGTTGAATTCCCCCTTCTTACTTGGAGCTATTAAGCCCAAAAAAAACCAAATATGTCATGGACATAATAACTACATTTGAAACTATTTTTCATTAAATCCTTAAAATCAATCACAAAGAAAATCAAAGTATTGAACACTTGAATACAAAACGCCTAAATGAAGTAAGCAAAAAGTATTTAGCACTTCAAAACAAAAAGAGCCTAAATCAAATAAAGTAATGCCAGGATAGGCTTTTGCATCTGTCGATGCGGTGGAAGAGAGGGAGGGTAAAAGTCTTGGAACCGTCTATATTAATAGATGGCGGGGTTTTCTTCTTAGTTCGAAACAAATCTTCTTCTCAACTATCAACTATTTTCTTCGAAACAAATCTTCTGTTCAACTATCAACTATCTTCTACACTATTTTGGGGTAGGAAAAAAACCATCGAAGGGTGTCTTGCGTTGGAAGAGAGGCGGTTTTTTATAAGAAGCTGCTGAAAACGAGTGGCACCATGACAGCCTGTGGCGCAGTTTCGATTCCGACCAGTGTTGGAAAAATCATTCAAGATATAAAAGAAATAGCAAGTGATCACTTGGATGAGGAGATATACACAATGCTAAAGGAATGCAATATTGATCCCAATGAGACGGCTCAGCAGCTGCTCTCTCAAGATCCTTTTCATGACGTTAAGAGAAAGCAAGACAAGCGTAAAGAGCAAAATGCAAACACCAAAAATTCTAGACATACTAGGTCAAGGCCATCCAATCAAGGTCGGGGAGGAAGGGGCGCTGGCACAGGAAACTATCTTCGACACTATATGGCAAGGGAAAATGGGGGGCACCAAAGTGTAAACAAGGATAGCACAAACACTAGCTTCCCTCCTCTCACAACTTCACCTTATTTGCAAACCAAAATAAATTCTTTCGGAACAAGCTCTTTGCCAGCATCCACCAGTGGTACTGAGTGGGGCATTTGGTGAAAGAGAAAAAGTGTACTGGTTGCAATGTCATGGCATTCCATGCCGAGGATAATTTCTTAAAGGTAAGGTTCTCAGTTCAAATCAAGCATCTTCCATTCTCCATTTGATATTTTTAAGTTTTTTTTTTTTTCACCTGTGATTTTCTCTGACAAAATACTTTTTTTAACCACACTTGTATTCAAATGGCAGGTACCTCGTCATTGGATCCTCAGCATAAGTGTTGATGGTTGGGTACTGCAATAAGACAGGTAAGCGTCAATGATTACCTTGTTACTCTGGTTAGATGAATGTTGGACCTTTGGGTGTGTTTTGCCGAGACTTCATGATTTCCCTAAGGCTTGTTCTTCATCGAAAACTTGTGTACTATTGGTAGCTTGGGGAGAATGAATTCTCGACCCTTTTCTCATTGTTTTAGTAGTAAATATTTTTCCATTGCATAATTTGTAAGGAAAATACTTGCAAGAGGGTTTCACCCTTCTTTTGATCTCGGTAATGAAAGGATTCAAGTTCCCGTTCCACCTATGTTCATGTGGTTGATACTGTGAGTTATTTTGTGTAAAAAGAATTGTGTTTGATGGCAAGTGTTGTGAATATGGTTCTGTGGGCATTGCTCCATTTTGCATGAAGGAAACGAAACTTATTGTTTCCTATCTACTGTGTTTTTGTGGATAGTAAAAAGGGAAGCCAAGTGTTTATCCTTGAGCTTAGAAGTCGAACCATAATACTTCCCTTTGTCTAGTAGTTTTCTTTAGCTACTGAAAACATTGTTTAACTCGGAAGTGTGGTTCTCGGCAAGGTTCTGCTATTACTAAAAAGATATTTTTAACTTCTGTAAGTGGATGTTTACAGTGAGCTATTCGTACGGTTTTAATGTTATGTTTTCAATTTAAAAAATGATAATGTATAATCAAAATGTTGCCGAGATGTTCTTGTTCTCAGTCTTAAGGAATGTGTATGATAAGTGTTTTCGAAACTATGTTTTGTAGTTGAGAATGTCTCTCGTTATTAATGTCTGTCAATTTTTGTGATGGCCATGAGCCAGAATCCACTATTTTGATTTCAGTTATGAAAAGAATCGTGACTAGTTTCTTAACTAAGTCTTAACTAAAAGATAATAATTGATATTCGAAAGTTTGATGAGTGAAGGATATGAACCTGTCATAAATCTTAGGTTTGAAAAATGATACCCTACTTGTATATCGTAATGATTCTTTATTGTAGATAAAAATGGATTGAAAACCATGCATAAGGATTAGTATTTAAACAAATTTTGCATTGTTTGAAAAGAAATATAATAGGATGCTATTTGATAATATTAAATTTGCAGTTGATATGATTTCAAAAATACTATATAACTAAAAGATAATTTCTATACTTAAGTGTGAAAACTATTTATGTCATAATAATTATGCTTGCTAATAGTAAAGGGTAATAGTACTGTATACTTAGAAAATGAATTTTTTCTTACAGTTGTTAAATTCACTACATCTTAATGAGAGAAAATACAATGAACCTGAAACATTTAACTAATGAATAATGGTAAGAGAAAGACATAGAATTATGTTATTCGATACGGAATATCAATGACAGGAAACTAGTAAAATACAACATCATTGATATTCTCATCCATCTCTCAATCTGCCTATCAAATTCATCTATCTTAATTTCTTCTCTGTACTAGAGTACGATGCAACTCCTTTAGCATGGGGAAAAATACAGAGAAATATTTTATTCATTTTATCTTACATAATCATTACTATGCAGAATACTAATTATATCATAAACTAAAATAAATACATTTGTTTAATAATATCCTTAAAAACAATAAATCAATAATAGCAGATAGGAATGTTAAACTACTTAAAATTTGAAAAGACAAATAGAACCTGTAAATGAAGATAGGGCCGACAAACACCCAAAGAGACCTGCTCCTCCCAACCTTTTCCAGAAGAAGCAGCCAAACTGCTAGCTTCCTATGAACCCCTAAGCCTGCTTACTGAACCACTAAGTAGATGGAATTTGTCTCGAAGCAAGGCACTAAGTAATAAAAAATTTTGCACTTAGTAGTATAAATTCTGCACTCATTATTATAACTTCTCCAGTCAGCAGTATTGGTAGACTCACAGCATGATCAAAAACTTAACATATCCCCTCATCAAATCTCTTGGGTGCAAGAACAGCAAAACCCCAAGGTAAATTTCCTCGTCACGGAAAGTGATCAGCCTCAGTTCTCTATTTGATGGCTCTTATATAGACTGCCTAGATCTTTAGTGGTAAGTTTGGAATAAATGAGCCTCAAGCTCCAGTCGCACCTTCCAGGGCACTATGACCACATTTCAAGGGAGTTGTCCCCTACCAACAGCTAGTTAGTTGCATCATGATGTTGCCACTTCTCCATTTCCTTCTACTCGAGATTCCATTCAACCTAGTGGGTCAGTAACCACTCTTTCAACTTTCCCCTTAGGTGTTTGTGTCCTATTTTATTTATTAAATAATAAAATATTGTGCAAATTACAGTCATCCTTGGACACTTGTCCAACATAAAAAAAATTTACAATAAAAGTTAACATAATGTTTCCAACATAAAATGTTCTTCAACAAAAAGGGTATGTTACAGCCTATGACCTAAAATTGATAAGAAACTAATAACTTTCATAGCCCCATGTTCTTTTTTCTATCAATTCCTTGCCACTTCCACCATTCCAAGGGCGGTTTCCTTCTACTTTGGATCAAGGAAATTACTTTGATTATATTGGAACTGGGATAGATATTGGAAATTAGCATTGGTTTACTCACAAATCCCGAGGAGACAAGGCCACTGTATGATGCAACAAGTTCACTATTTAAATCGCTTTAAAATCCTTCCTATGGTAGACAGGCATATTTTGGACAAACCAAACAATTCAACTGTCATCGGGTAGCTTCTTGTTGGAAAAGGGATTGGCATTAAGCTACTTCAATGGTGAGGTGTCATGATTTAAGTAAGTCTAGAGAGACTAGGAAACCATTTCTAGATGCTAAGAGAAACTATAGCACGTATTACAAGGACTTCTACAACCTTGTGCAAGCTCTCAGGAAATGGCACCATTATCAGTTGGCATGCAATAGACACACTCTAGCTCGAGCATAGTGGAGGACACCTGAGATGAGGCAATGCCTATTTCCTCAACTTCTCATAGAAGCACGGGACGCTTCTAAATTTAAACAGGGTGGAATTGGGCCACCCATGGGATCCATTCTCAACACTCAGCACTATTCACGCTGCAACATATGTGCCCTAGCTCCTAGAATATTCACCTCCAGTGTCCACGCATACCCTTATCTCCACTCTCTACCCAATCTCAAGCAACATTCACGGACTTCCCCACTCTCCATTCTAGTGCCGCCTCTCACACTTTTGTTTTCTTCCCTACCTCTTGCACATTCAATGCACTCCCTCACATTGCCACCACCTACAGCATTCACTCCCATGTAGCCCATCTCCTGCGTTCACCTCACTCCCACGCTAACCCCAAATTCTACGCCTTTCTCCTCCACTCTCTCATGTTCCCACCACCTGCAACATTAACTCCCACGTGGCTTGAGCCTCCCATATCCACGTTGCTACACTCCAATACCATCATTTCGAGCTCCATCTCTCTTAAGGCCTTCTTCCCTCTCTCCATGCAGACATTCTCCCAGCTCTACACACAGCTTCCTTCCATCTCTCCAGGCAACCATCTATCCACACAGTTGCCTTCCATCTCACCCATGCAGCTGCCTTCCAACTCTCCATGCATTGGTCTTCCCTCTCTCCACGCAGCTTCCTTCCAGCTCTCCCCAATATTTCTCCCCCGCCCACATCTCCACACAGTTGCTTCCCATATCCTCACACTATGCATCCCTTGCTTATGAATGCTTCACTCCATCTCATGCTTAGCCTATCCCCCATCTCCATGCTCAAGCTGCCCCCCTTTCAACTCTTCTCCCATCTCGATTAACGCTGAGTATCTATGGCAAGCTCTGTTATTAGCATGAAAAGAGGATAGATCTCCTCCATGGGCAAATCACATTTGTAATTACACATATTCCTCAACGTTTTAAAAAAAGCTAGAACCATTGCCAATCAACCTTACCTTAACATTTCCAATGCATTTACAACCACCTATCTATGCTCCAAGCCAACGCTGTCATCTACAGTGCGATACTTCTCTATCTGACCACACTACATTCGTCAGAGCCCTCACCCATAGGCCAATAACATTCCACAAAATAAGAGCAAGGATAATGATCGACCAAAACGCAACAAAATATACATCACCCGCTCCACGAAATTACAAAAAATGCACCAAAATCCTATCCCTTAGAGCATTGGAGCTGCGAAATCCCTGACATGATTGTGATAACACTGCGCTAGAAAAACCTCCTCTCGGCTTCTTAACGAAAATCAACAGACGGCCAAAACAACAGAATGCCCGTAGGGGAAAATGTCCAATCTAGACGCTAAGAAACGCATCACTAAATTGCAACCCTTGCAACAATTCCTCACGAGAACAATTCCCTCCCACCTTCCCATGAGAAATATTCTCGATTGGGAGACACAATCCACGCAAACAACAAAGCAATTGCATACCCAAGAAAATGAAATGACCTTGCCTCAAACGAACTCACTGGAACAGTGGTCCATAAGCCAAGCCAACACCAAGTGGCATTATTGTGAGCACCTACATCTAGTTATCCACGCAAACATACCTCCATCCATCGTCCAAGCAGGTAGCACTCAACCCCGATACATCACCCAATCTACAAACTTAGCCCCAAAGGTTGAGGTTGATGCTTGGATCCAGCCACGAGGGCTTCACTCAATAAACCTCTATCATAGCACGTTCTTTTGTGGCATATGAAACAATACCCCTAATTTCAATAAATATTGGAAAATACCTTCCAAAATCGCTTTTTTTAACCCCCTCCCAATATGCCTTCCCAATTTAGAAAAACTCTTATTTTCACTGGATATTGTATGTATCAATTTTTTCATTAACATTTTTTATACCCCTTTAAATTTCTATCTAGTATATTGACCTGACCCCACATGCATTCTACAATGCACCTTGCTTCTTTCAATGTATATTGTGGATTCCCATTACTTCACCCACAATGTAATTATTCAACCACATATCATTATGATTTGCAACATCTAATGCACATAGTACAACATTTAGATTGCATGTTGCACTTTGCCAATTGTTGACTAAGCCTGTTGTGGGCTAGGTATCCAAGCCCCCAAGGCCTATAACAAGCTCTAGGAGGCCGACTAAACCTCCCAAGGCCTGTAATAGGCACGAGTGGTTGGGTATTCAATCCAACAAGGACTATCGAGGGCCTATAATAGGCTCTGGAGGCTTAAAGCCTTCCAAGGCTATTGGTAACAACTGGCTGAGTGCTATTGGTAACAATTGGCTGTCAATGACCACTGTGTCTCGACTATGATCGAATGGAAACCCTCTTCACCACGAAACCCCTGGCCTCAAGCATGCCTCAAGACGCTATTTCCCTACGTACTGGTAAGCCCGAGCCTTGCCTCAACCCGATTTCTCATCCAACCCTGATTTCGCCATCTCCATTTGGTAGATATTTGTAAGCCCCCCCATATAAAAAAGACCCCAAAGTATTTTTGTATTATTGCATTAAATAAAAAAACTCTTTGCCCCTTAATATATATGTAATATAATTTTTAGGTTTTCATGAATATTTAATAGCGCAATATGAATGAAGGAACGTGGTATTATAACTCTTTATAGTGAAGCTCCAGTGGATCCACCCACCCAACCCACATTCAAATAAATAACCTAGGTAAAAATACAAAAAAAAAACTATGGAAAAACCATAAAATTGTTGAATTCCCCTTCTTATTCGGAGCTATTAAACCCCCAAAAAACCAAATACGTCATGGACATAATAACTACATTTGAAACTACTTTTCATTAAATCCCTAAAATGAATCACACAGAAAATCAAAGTATTGAGCACTTGAATACAAAGACCCTAAATGAAGCAAGCAAAAAGTATTTAGCACTTCAAAACAAAAAGAGCCTAAATGAAATAAAGTAACCCCGAGATAGGCTTTTGCATCCGTCGGTGCGGTGGAAGAGAGGGAGGGTAACAGTCTTGGAACCGTCTATATTAATAGATGACGGGGTTTTCTTGTTAGTTCGAAACAAATCTTCTGCTCAACTATCAACTATTTTCTTCGAAACAAATCTTCTGCTCAACTATCAACTATTTTCTTCGAAACAACTCTTCTGTTCAACTATCAACTATCTCCTGCACGATTCTGGGTTAGGAAAAATACCATCGAAGGGTGTCTTGCGTTGGAAGATAGGCGGTTTTTTATAAGAAGCTGGCGAAAATGAATGGCACCGTGACAGCCTGTGGCGGGGTTTCGATTCCGGCCACTGTTGGAAAAATCATTCAAGATATAAAAGAAATAGCAAGTAATCACTTGGATGAGGAGATATACGCAATGCTAAAGGAATGCAATATGGATCCCAATGAGACGGCTCAGCAGCTGCTCTCTCAAGATCCTTTCCATGACGTTAAGAGAAAGCAAGACAAGCGTAAAGAGCAAAATGCAAACACCAGAAATTCTGGACATACTAGGTCAAGGCCATCCAATCAAGGTCGGGGAGGAAGGGGCGCAGGCACAGGAAACTATCTTCGAGGCTTTATAGCAAGGGAAAATGGGGGGCACCAAAGTGTAAACAAGGATAGCACAAACACTGGCTTCCCTCCTCTCACAACTTCACAATATTTGCAAACCAAAATAAATTCTTTCGGAACAAGCTCTTTGCCAGCATCCACCAGTGGTACCTGTATCATAGCCAATGGGTTGTCAGAAGATGCACATCCTCCACAAAACCAGGCAGGGAGCTTGAGTCCTGCTGCTGGACCAAAATCGATGGCCGATGTCTTGAAGTCAAGGACTGTGCAACAATCACCGACTCAACCACCAGGTGAACCTGTTTCACCTTCTGTAACAGTTAAAGGACAATCAATAGCCGGTTTTCAGCAGTATGTTGACTCTGTAAGTCGCACAACTGTTTCAGGAGCCTATTCGTCATCATCAGGTCCTGTGCTGGTTACAAAATTGAATTCTCGTGTTTCAGGCGCTGTTGGAACAATCAAACCTGAAGTTGGGACTGTCGGTGCCGAGCATGTAGCTGTTGAGCACGCTACTGGTTCTGTCAATAACAAGCCTGCTGCATCCAGCTTCTCAAATAACTTGCAGAGAACACAAGCTGCTTCCAGCTTCTCAAATAATTTGCAGAGAACACAATCTGTCATGTCTCATGCAGTTGATTCAGAATTGAAGGTATCCGAAAATGGAATTTCTGGTTCAACAACTGTATATTCCTTTTCAAAGGAGCGTGTTGCAAGTAAGTCTCAAACAAAAGAACAGCCGCAGGTATCCACTTCAGCCCCAGCAGGATATTCCACGAGCAGATCTTCAGTTATGGCTAATTACTACATGAGGCCTCGGAACCTTATCGGCTCTCAGAAAGTAGTAGGACCTAACAAGGAATGGAAGTCAAAGCCAACAAATCAAAATGTGGTATCTAATCCTTTAATAATTGGAACTTCCACTGTTAGCGACAGTACGTCTGAAGTTAGCAGGTCATCTTCTCCAGTTGCAAAATCAACTTTGCAAGACACACCTTCCAAACTGCAGAAACTTTCGGAAGAGTTGAATGTTAGGGATAAGCAGCATGTAATAATACCAAATCATCTTCAACTTCCCGAAGCAGAACTTATAGGTATTCGTTTTGGAAGGTTTGATGCAAACTTCATGTACCAAGCCCGGCTGTAGTCAGGTCTCCGGACATGAGTGTCCATAGAGTTTTGATATAATTACCATATAACTTAGTAGGATCATTAAATATTACAGTGGCGCAATGACTTACTATGATATATGAAATCTAATCATTGATAGAAGTTGAACTGATGCCTAGTATTGTTTTGTTTCTTTGATAGTGTAATATGATAGCTTCTTTTTTTATTGTTCACAATAGAGAATTCTTTTTGTTAATGTGTTAGTGATAAAATCATTATCATCAGTATACCTATATTAATAGGTATATGAAATATTTTCTCCCATATTCAACCCAATAGCATAATATGTATATATTTTTCATGATGAATGCCTATGCTTTAAGTGCAAATTTAGATAGAGTTTAGGAGACTTTTGCTTTTCTTTTTTCATTTCTTCTCTAATCGAGGAGAGTTTAGGAAAGAACAACCATATACCTATTGGTATCATTCATTTCCCAAAATCTTTAGTATGAGAAGTGAAGAAAAAAAATCAGTTTTTTGTTTGTTTGTCTAATGTTGTTTTGTTTGTAAGGAAAAAATCTAGTTTTCATAGATTGTAATATTGCATTTTACATGAACATGGCATATGAATTAATGTATTTATTTTTCTCTCTCATGTAATGTCATAAAACGGTTATTATAAAGGGAATGTTTCATTTTACATCAAAGTGCTACACATGCATTGCTATTTTGGGTTTCTATTATGCTATGTTGCTTTTTAGATGATTGATGGATTTTGAATTATTATATTAAGATATTTCAAAGAAGTTGAGGGTATCACTGCATCAGTTGATGTTTCAACTGTAATTTGGGTTCTGAAAACTAAATTATAAAGATATCCTTACCCCTAATTTATGCTCAAGAGTATGCTTAAATCAACAAGATCAACCCTTGGTAAATTGCATTTTGTTTCCTTTAAAATATTTAGAATATGAGGTGATGGGATGATGATAAATGCATATAAATTGATATAATGAATTTTAATTTTTCTTTCATTCTAAACTTAAATATGATGGTGCACCGGTGAGGCGTCCTCAATGGAGTACGAATCTAATATTTTCTTGAACATTCACATCCATCACTTACTCGTCTAGCATTCTTTCTCTTTTAGTTTGTTCAAGCTTAATTTTATTTGTTCTCTCTTTCTATAAAAGAGAATAAGTATACTAGTGGTGTTCTACAGGCTTACATGGTCAGAAGATATGAAGATTCAATTAGTATACTAGTTATCACCCCATGTTACAAAATCTATGCTAATGAGAATATTAAATTTGCACGACAGATGCAAATTCATTTACGTAAGGGATGTGCTTCAATATCAATATATATGAAATGGTAAATTGGGTTTAAAAGAACTCTTTCTCTTCAATAAAATGTACAAGAGAAGGATGGAGAAGACTATCTATAAGCTCTGCAAGATTTCCTTTGCGAGTAGATACTAAAAAACCGACAATTTCTCCCCCATTGAACTGGAACAAAAAAACTAGGATATGAACTTGAGACGATTGTGCCTAACATACCCCAATACCGAAACTGTATAGAGGAAATCATTGGGCCTCCTAATATAATTATCCATGAGATGCCTCAATACTATCATCCCACCATCAGTGAGGAATCTAGCTTTGTACACAATCCAATTACTTAATTTGTCAACACTTATGTTCTCCACTAGCATTCAAAATATCATCAGTTTCAACTTCTCACACCCCTCAAACAAGAATATTATTACACCCGTAGATCCAAATACCATCCATATATTGAATCCCATTGTCACATATAACAGTCAAAGTTAGAGATTTTGAGTTGAGCTTGTCAATCTTCTTCCATTAGATCACAGCTTATATATAACTAAATTTTGATTAACTTCTATATGCTTACATTAGATGAAATCCTATTATAATTATTTGTGTGCTTATTCCACACATAGAACCACCCTTCCTCTAATTGTTGAATTTTCCAGCATGTGAAGATGTATGAAACCTTGTTTAATCCAAAATGATGCTTTTTTAAAGGGATTAAATGCCTATATTTTTAAGAATAGTCCCCACAATTTGAGGCCCTTGAAAATGAATGGAAAATATAGCCAAATCCTGATTAGATCTGCCAAGGCCTCCCTTTGGCTCTTTAGACCATAGTAGCATAATTAGGCAATATTGGACTTTAGTGTACGGAAATTATGAACAATTCACAATTTGTCCAATATTGTGTAATAAAATTTAAAATATCGAAAATCAAACTTTAATTATTTAACACTATCATAGTTCGTAACTATTAATGTGTCTGATTAAATATGTTTTTACTTTCTTCTTAAAATAATTATTAATAACTAATTTTTGTTTTTTAAATAATAATTTTGGTTGTAAATAAAATGTGTGAGATGTAGATTGATGGTATATTCTTGTATATTTGATTAATGCATTATAAATAAGAAGTCTACTCCAATAGTTTATTCATATTGATTTTCTCCTTTATGTTTCATAATTTATCTATATCAATGGGTCAGGTGTATAGGGTGATAGGGGAACACCCATATCATTGTTTTTTTTGTATGTTTTGTTTGATAATCTAGCTATATCAATGGGTTAGGTGTATGGGGTGATAGAGGCACACCCATATCATTGTTTGTTTTGTGGATCTAGTGGAGAGCTTTGCATATACACAATGTGTATCTGTTAGCATAACTTTTTTATTTAGTCAAGAAACATCACAAAAATTAATTAAGCCATATAAATTAGAGAAAAGTTATAGAAAAAAGCAGTTTGCAAAAATATGGATTTTAAACCCAACTTTTAACTCTGCATTTTAACCTTAAAATATGGATTTTAACTATGCATCATGAATGACAATTAACAAACACAGATCCATCTTAAACCCGAATCTATAAGCAACGAGAGGGATCCCGTTTCTTGAAGTGGATTTCTTTTTTTTAAATTTAAACTAAAGAAATTTGATTTCTCTTGGTTAATAGACTTGGGTTTAAGTTTTAATTTTTTATTTTATAGATGGATATCTATTTTTTTAATTACTTTTCATAATTTTTTTTGATGAGCCAACATGGATTTTTTTTAAATACTTTCCATAAATTTTTATTTTATGACGCGGCATCATTTTTTTTAATTATTTTATTATTATTTTGTTAGGTAGTAAGTTACAGCACCTACCCATAATGGGCTATGGAGCACCTCACTCCTCTGGGTGCAATAATTTGATGGAAATAGCGACGTTGCAAACTTCCATTTTATTGTGTACGAGATCAAACAATAAATATAAATATAAAGAGACCGATGCTTAAGCGACTATATGACATACATTCAAATACAGTAAGCCATCACTATGAGTATGAATTCAGAGCCTTCATTCTTTCTCCACTTTTTGAGTCACCAAATGCCCTTAAATCCTGCATAGTTAATCAATTAAGACTTGCTTAAACCATGTATTGCTATTCCTAATCTTTTATTCATATCATTAAGCAGGATTTATTGTCAACTTGGATAGAGTGAAAATCCTACCTCTTCTAGCAACTTGAAAGATTGATGCTGCTGAAGAGATCCATTAGTTGTTGCACTGCTTTTAGTTTTTCTCATTTTGTTTGCAATCGAATCGTATGCGATGTTTCATGTCTTTTTCATAAAAACCATTAATTTTTTTCGTGCACTACCACAACCACTTATTTTGGCTTTGAGACTCACACGGTGGAGGACTTGAATTCGGAAGCCCCGTTCTCTCAAGAATATTAAAAAAAACTTGCATTTTCTTTAATTATAGTCAATCTTAACTAAACTTGCATTTTCTTTAATTATGGACATCTTTTGCATGGTTTCTACCATCGTGCATGATGAAATGCTCAATGGGATCACTTCTCTCCCACTGAAGAGTGCATAAATGTTTCTTGACAAAAGTCAGATCCTTCAAATTACCCATGGAAGGAAGTCATCTCACTAATTGTATTCGAAGAGTGGATTTCCCATTCACTAACTTAAGACATACAAGGAGGACGTGATGAATATGGCTTGATTCTATACTCTTGAAACACAAGAATATTTGTTATTGTCTTGAAACTGGCACATGCCCATGTAACATCCCAAAAAAAATCACAAAAATTTTAAATTTTTATATAGCAATTAATGCAGACTATAACTATGCGGAATACAATAATGCTTAAAGTCGTCTTGCTGTACTAAATACTGTGCTGATTAAAAGTGTAAAGTTTGCCTCTAGATGATTAATATCTATGTTTTGATGTCATTCTTACTCAATTGTAATTTACAATCCTTCTATTGTTTGATGAAAAGATGTATGTTTTAAATGTATTAACTATTGTTCTTTTGCTGATGATGAAGGGGTCCTATGGACACCCCGAGGCTTACTTAGCATTCCTGCTAAAGCATTTGAACCGTCCTTTTTCACAGATTACAAGTAAGAGTTTTTGTTCTGTTTACGATGAATGACCGAAGAGTTTCTTACTAGTTTAAGTGTCTCCAAGTCTTAATGAATTAAGAGACATAATGTCGAGACTGCTAATGGTGAGAAATTCAATTAGCCTAGTTTGGTAAACAGAAGTATGTTGATTGTAACAATTTCCATTTTTTGAACTATCCTTTTATTAAATTACTCAAACAATGAATAGGATTCAGATATCATTATTAAACTTTTATGTATTCTTATAGTGAGATTCTATTCAAGCAAAATATGAGGATGAACTTATTCTATAAGTGATGGTTAACCACTGAATGACATGTGTCATCTCTATGCATATCCTTGTATGCTCTAGACCCTAAGGATCTCATACCATAATTGTTTTAAATTCTAACTTAGGAATTAATTGCAATTCAAATCGTAGACATATGCTAATCTATGGTTTATATACCAATTTCTATTAAATTTCCATACTATATTGAAATGTAAATGTATCAAATCCTAGACAAGATTTAATTTTAACTTTATCCTAAGATCTATATGCACACTTAAAATTCAATGCTATAGTATCTAGCCTAAAGACTATATACAAATCCTAGATTACAATAAAATTTACATTTTAGTGTGTGCATCATAGAGTGCTCTATCGAGTGCATCATTGACATTCTCATCCATCTGGAAATCTGCCTATCAAATTCATCTATCTTAATTTCTTCTCTCTACTAGAGTACGATGCATCTCCTTTAGCATGGGGAAAAATACAAACAAATATTTTATTCATTTTATCTTACATAGTCATTACTATGCAGAATACTAATTATATCAGAAACTAAAATAAATACATTTGTTTAATAATATCCTTGAAAACAGTAAATCAATAATAGCAGATAGGAATGTTAAACTACTTAAAATTTGAAAAGACAAAAAGAACGTGTAAATGAAGATAGGGCCAACAAACACCGAAGGAGGGCTATTCCTCCCAACCTTTTCCAGAAGAAGCAGCCAAACTGTTGGCTTCCTATGAACCCCCGAGCCTGCTTACTGAACCACTAAGTAGATGGAATCTATGTAGAAGATGGGCACTAAGTAATAAAAACGTCTTCACTCAATGGTATACATTCTGCACTCAGTAGTATAACTTCTGCACTCAGTAGTATTGGGCAGACTCACAACATGATAAAAAACTTAGCATATCCCCTCATCAAATCTCTTGGGTGCAAGCACAGCAAAACCCCAAGGAAAATTTCCTCGCCAGGAAAAGTGATGAACCTCAGTTCATAATTTGATGGCTCTTATATAGAATGCCTAGGTATTTAGTGGTCAGTTTGGAATAAATGAGCCTCAAGCTCCAGTCCCACCTTCAAGGGCACTATGACCACATTTCAAGGGAGTTGTCCCATACCAACAACTAGTTAGTTGCATCATGATACTACCACATGTCCGTTTCCTTCTACCCAAGATTCCATTCAACCTAGTGGGTCAGTAACCACTCTTTCAGCAGTCCCCTTAGGTGTTTGCTCCTATTTTATTTATTAAATAATAAAATATTGTCCAACATAAAAACTTTACAATAAAAGTTAACATAATGTTTCCAACATAAAATGTTCTTCAGCAAAAAGGGTATGTTACAACAAATGACCAAAAATTCATAAGCAACTAATAACTTTCATAGCCCCATGTTCTTTTTTCTATCAATTCCTTGTCACTTCCAGCGTTCAAGGGCGGTTTCCTTCTACTTTGGCTCAAAGAAGTTACTTTGATTGTATTGGAACTGGGATAGATATTGGAAATTAGCATCGGTTTACTCACAAAACCTGAGGATACAAGGGCACTGTATGATGGAACAAGTTCACTATTCAAAGCGCTTTAAAATCCTTCCTATGGTAGACAGGCATATTTTGGACAAACCAAACAATTTAACTGTCATCGGGTAGCTTCTTGTTGGAAAAGGGATGGCTACAATCTAATTCAATGGCCAGGTGTCATGATTTAAGTGAGTAGAGAGACTAGGAAACCATATCTCATTAAAGAAACTCATTCCACTTAATTAAATTTTTTTAATTTTTTAGGTTATTTTATAATAAACATAAATTGATGAACTTAAAAATAACATAAATCTAAAATAAAGTTATTAACACTATGTATATATCTGAAGTTCAATTTATTTTTAAAAGTAAAAATGATATTAAAATAGTATAAGTGGCAACATTTTAACTTTAGTTTATTTATTTATTTGTTATCTATATTTATAAATTTTATTTATAAAATCTTTGTATATTTTAATAATATATGTTTATATAATTTCTCTTTGTATACTTCAATATTATTAACATTAATACTAACAATGGCAAACATTCATATTAATATTAACATAAATATTAAAACACGTTAATATCATCCTCAACATAATATAAGTTTATAAAATTATTATTTTTTGCTTTTACAATGAGACAAATATTGAAACATTAATAATAATCATATTAACATCATTAATATTATTAACAAAGCTAATACGTTAATAATATTCCACAATGCAATCCATGATGGGCATGTTAATTCTACACCCCCAAAATTGCACATAGGCCACCATACTAAAGCAAAACTAACCATGAAAAAACTTAATCAAACATATTTAGAGATAGTCAACCAGGGTCAATAATAGCATACCATCGATAACTATGAGTGCAAGTCACACATAATCAAACATCACAAGTATTCCATGGTAAAACATCAGAACCTTAGTCAACCATCTTTAACCATGGTGAGTAGCCAACCATGGTGACCCATGGTCAACCATGTTGGACCTACGTTAATCATAGTCAACCATCGTTACACATGATCAACCATCATCAACCAATTCCAACCAATCACAACCATGTAAAAACATAATTGAATATGATGAACAATAGTTAGCCATGGCAACAATATTACTAAACACAAACATATTTATCCAATAATCAAACATTGTCAATCATTTTTAATTATTCTCAATCATGGTCAGCTAAACAAAAAAGTGTCATATCTACAGTCAAAGATTGTTTCTAAAAACCTTAAATGTCTATCACTGACCAGTGTTTTTGTCATATATTTTACTTTTTAAGGTAGCTTATGTGTGTGTGATCCACTTAAAATGTGATTTATACATAACATAAATTGCGCTCTTTCTTTCTAGGCAAAAAAAAAAATAATAAGCCATATTAATTAATTAATGTGTCTTATATATTGTGATCGGCGTATGTCAACCATGGCCAGACATTTAAAAGTAGTTTATATACATCGATCGATGTATATAAACTACATTAATTAAGCCACTCGAAGGGTGGTTTCTTTCTACATTAGCTAAAGGAAGTTACTTTGATTGTATTGGTATTGGGATATAGATTGGGAATTAGCATCGGCTCATTCACAAAACTTGAGGATACAAGGCCACTCGATGATGCAACAAGTTGACTATTAAAATCTCTATAAAATCCCTCCTAGGGTAAACAAACAGATTTTGGACAAACCAAACAATTTAACTGCGGTCTCCAAGATTGTTGCTGGAAAAATGGTGGCTAGAGGTTACTGGAATGGTGATATGGCATTATTTAGGCAAGTACAAAGACTAGGAAAGCATATCTCATTGAAGAAACTCATTCCACTTAGTTAATTAACTTTTATTTTTGTGGTTTTTTTATAATCTACATAAATTAATTATTTTAAAAATACAAAAATACAAAATAAGGTTACTAACACTATTTATGTAAATTTAAATTTATTTTAAAAATTAAAAATTAATTTTTTAACAGGATAAATTGCAACATTTTAATTTATTACTTGTATTTATATATTTTAGTAATAAAATCTCCGTTTATATATTTTAATAATATTAATTTCACTTCATATATTTATTAGTAATAATATTATTAATATGGATATTAACATTAAGAATATTATTAATGTTAATATCAACATTAGTAAGCATTCATATTAATATTAAAACACCTTAATATCATACTCAGCATAACATAACTTTCTAAAATTATTATTTTTTGCTTTTACAATTCGTGAAAATATTGAAACATTAATAAAATATTAATATCTTTAATATTATTAATAATGCTAATAATATTAATAATATGCCATAATGCAATCCTTCATGGACATGTTAATGACACGCACCCAAAATTGAGCATAGTCAACCATTCTCAAGCAAACCTGACCATGGACAAACATAATCAAACATGTTTACAGATAGTCAACCATGGTCAATAATAGCATACCATGGATAACTATTCTCAAGCATGGTTCCATGGTCAACAACATTACCAAAGTCAACCATATTCAGCCAAAGTCATAGATAGTAAAACATCACAAGTATTCCATGGTCAAACATTAGAAAACTTAGTCAATCATCTTCAACCATGGTGAGTAGTAAACCATAGTGAACGATGGTCAACCATGTTGGACCTATGTTAATCATAGTCAACTATCTTGACACATGATCAACCATCATTAAACAATGCCAACCAAGCTCAACCTTTTACAAACATAATTAAATATGATGAACCATAGTTAACCATGGTAATAATATTACTAAACTCAACCATGTTTAGTCAAAATCATCCAATATCAAACATAAAAAATAATCCATGGTCAAACATAATAAAATTTGGTCAATAATCTTAAATCGTGGTGAAACATAATCAACAAAAGTCAACCATCTAGAACCATAGTCACGCATTTCCAAATGATGGTAAGCCTAAGTCAACGATAGTGAAACATGGTTGACACTAGTATAACATGGTTGTCCATAGTCAAAGATGGTGACACATATTTATCCATATTCAAGTACAAACAAGCATGGTTAATCATAAAGAAAATAGTTAACCAAGTTTAACTAATGTCCACTGTATCAAACACAATTTACTAAAATCAAACATGTTGAATTATAATCAAACATGGTCAATCATTCACAATTATTCTCAATCATCGTCAACAAAATGCTAACTATTGTTAACCACGAGCAAATATGAGATTTCTCACGTGAGCATCCAAATTATTTTTTGTCTTACTACTATATCTGATATATAATTTTGCTCAAATAAAATTTTAATATCTACAATTAAAGACTATTTTTAGCAACCTTAATGGTCTCTCACTAACCATTTTATTGTGTTATGTATTTTACTTTTTAAGGAATCTTATGTGGGTGTGATCCATGTAAAATGTTTTTTTTTTTAACATAAACACGAAGTTGATTTGTATTAAAAAGGGGATAAGATACAAAATTCCCTTCCTAGAAGGTTAAGCCATAGCATGGATATTGAGTGGTCCAAAATTGAAAAAATAAGCTTTTCATCCTTGAGAATTGTTCTTCCTAACTATTCATATCTACTGGTTTTTTTGTCAAATAAATCTTGACATATTGATTACATATATCAGCAAAAAAAAAATTAACAGAGCAAAACAAAGGAACGCTTCAACATTCCTGAGATTAAGCGGGTGGGATTCCTTCATGATCCTGTGAGTCATCTTCCATCAGGGAACTATCTTCATGCTCCTTCCCTGGGTCCCCAGGTTCAGAATGCTTCTCGAATTCATCCCTTGGGTCACTCAAGGATACTTCCAACTAAGCTAGGCGAGCCTCAATCCTGTCATTACCCTTTTGGAGGGTATCAAACAACTTCCCCTTCAACAAAAAACATAAATTTTTTGAGGCCTTCGAAGTTGGCCTATTGAAATTATTCCTTGGCTTTAAGAACCTTCTGAAGCTCCTCAAGATCACCCACATGAACCTGGGCGTTGGTTTCCACATCCTCAATGCGCAACTCCATCTGGAGAATGTCCTTATTGATGAGTCTGCTCTCATCTAGAGCAGCCTTAGAAGCTTCGAAAGCATTGTGTGCATTCTTCTTGATGTCCTAATGCACCCCCTTGATTTTCCTAAGCTCCTTCACCACAACACCGAATGAAGAGTAGTACCATCTCCCTGTAAAGAATCCTGCAAAGGAGGACCTCAATAATTCGACATTATTTCACATGATTCCATATTAGCGCCACACCAACCTTATTTAATGCGAGAAGATGACCCAGAGCACTCTTTAAAGCTCAATCTGTAGTGGAAGCCACTTGTCCAAGAAAGTATATGGGAGATTTACATGCACACCCCCATTAGATAGTTAAAGTTTACAACATGGAGACCATTTGGTGTGTGTAGGATCATGATTCAGGACTATAATTCGTTCTCCTAATTTGGTTCCTTGGTTATCCATGGTGTAAGCCTCCACGTTATTGTTCTATAGGATGTGAAAGAACTGAATCTGAGAGATGTCGCTAATGGTTGAGACAATTCGTTTTTGAATTATGTTCATATTCTTGTCAGGGCCTCTTTGAATATTTATCATTTTATGTATTACAATTGTGGATTCTCCGAGGATGGAGTAGTGGTCTATATGAAGGGAGATCCTTGTTCCAACCCGTTGGTGGAGAGCTTCCCATTCAGCTTGATTGTTTGGTCTCTTTCTTAATCCCCACGTGAATTGAAATAACTTGTTTCATCCTAGATTGTAAACGACCCCTCCCGCACCTGCCACCCCTATGTAAAATGTGATTTATACATAACATAAATATCAATATTTTTTCTTTGAAAAAAATCTAGTAGGCCATATTAATTAATTCATATGCTTTATATACTTTGATGCCATATTAATTAGTTAATATGCTTTATATACTCTGATGCCATATTAATTAAGTAATATGCTTTATAAACTATGATCAACGTATATCAACCATGGCCAACCATTTAATAGTGTTTGATATAGATAGATTGACCTATATAATCCATTTTAATTAATTAGTATGACTTGCTAGTAGACGATCGACGTGGTGAGGGTTGTTGAGTTATTATCATAATAATAATTACCATAATAACTATTCTTGTAAAAATAAAGATAATTATTATTAAAAAATTAAATAATGAATAAAAAATAATTTTTATTATTATAAAAATAATAATAGTAGTTTTATCATAAAATTAATAATTTTATATTTTTTTAATAATTAATAATTTGATACCATAATGAATCACAAATATTTATTATTATTATATTTCTTTTAATTTATCTTTTAACATTCCTATAGTAATAATAATTATTATTATTATACTTGATGGGTTTTTATACCAGCAGAGATCCATCTTAAACTCGTATCTATCAAGCATACAGAGGGATCCAATTTCTTGAGGTGTATTTCCTTTTTTAAATTTAAACTCAATAAATTTGATCTTTCTTGATTGATACATCTGGGTTTAATTTTTAAGTTTTTATTTTATAAACGAAGATCTATTTTCTAATTACTTTTCATAATATTTTATTTTATGAACCAACATGGATTTTTTAAAATATTTTCCATAATTTTTTATTTTATGAGCCGACATGAATTTTTTTAATTATTTTGTTAATAATGTTATAACGTTATACCACGTTAGAGGATGTCTCCCATATTGGGTTGTAGAGCACCTCATTTCACTCGGTGCAATAAAGCAAAACAAAGCTAGATGCACTTGTTTCCTATGAATAGGGTGTCATGATGATTGGCACATGATTTTATATCGACAGCTAAATGATTACGGAGCGGACACATAGCGGATTGGCACATGATTTTATAGAAGCACTTTACTAATTAAGGCGCACCACAAACAAAGGTTATGAATTAACAGAGGGCTCCATGCGAGCCCTGCGGCACCGTTTGTGTCGCGGTTTGAGAATTTGAATTACAGTAATTCTCATAAGAATAGGCTCAAATCTTGTTGTTGTTGTAGTGCTGGTAAGACCTAGCTCCGAGCAGCAGTTGACATCAATCATTTTCCAAGGGAAAATGAGAGCAAATCTTTTTTGAATAATAATTCCAGAGAAGGCAAATATGGGGATCTTTTCGTTGTGTTCAGCCACAAGAGGTTCGCGAAATTCACATTGATGGATGCCCTCAAGCACAAGATTTTGAAAGAGATCTTGAAGGGTAACTTGACGCTGAATGGAGAGCCGTTGGGAGGGCGGGTGGTAAGGAGCATTTCAACTTATGTTATGCACGATGATCTATTCTTTCCTTTGTTTACAAAGGAAGAGACCCTCATGTTCTCCGTAGAGTTTTGACTACGAAGGTCTGAGACAAAAGCGTATAAGCACACCTAGGTATAGGTTCTTGACCAACTCATGATCTGTGGCACGACAAAGACAATAATAAGTGAAAAATACCTTAAAAAGGGAAGTTTATATTTGAATGTTAATAGTCCTCCAATTTCTCTTTATATGCTTTGAATTTTGCAATACATCACATATTATATATTTTATTTAATAAAAAAATATATATATATATGGGACTGATAATATTTTTGGTTTTAGTCACCCTATTCATCTAAATAACAAGATCCTGGATTATTTAAGAATATATGGTATATACACTTTGGAACACATCAGTAATACTGCAGGACAGAAGTGGCTTCAGTCTTCGGATCTGGGCTTTACTAATGACGAGGCCAGATCTTGGGATATTTACATTAGATCTCTGGAAGCGGCTGGAATCACCCTCACACAGATTGAAGATAAAATGATATGGATTGGGAATGAAAGTTCTGGCACCGTTACGGCCGAAACCGCTTATGACAGGCTTATGCAGGATAAATATATCTATCCACAACACTGGTGGTATAGAAAAATTTGGAAGTGGAATTTGGCTATGAAACATAAAATCTTTTTGTGGCATGCTCTTCAAGGTACACTAAAAACTTGGGATAATCTTTCTAGGCGTGGATGGATTGGACCTGGCTGGTGTATTTTATGTAAGGAAAACGCAGAATCTATTAATCATCTTTTCCTTCATTGCTCTTTTGGTCTGAAAGTTTGGGAATTCTGCTGTGATAAACTTTCTATTACAAAGATTTGGAGGAGATCTATTTTTGGGGAAGAACTGTTGTATTGGTACCGTGAATCCGTTAATACTATCCAGGTTCCAGTATTCGTATCTTGGGCAATATGGTATTACCGGAACTTTTGTACATTTCAGGACAAAGACCCAGATATATTGGCTTGTGGATTGATAGTTCTGAATATGATGAAGTCTTTCTCTGAACATAATATATCTGAAAGGGTTAGAAGGATTGAACCTTTCACACTCATTGTAAACAGACCTACTTGTTTCTTTGATGGAGCTGCCCAGGATGGCATATGTGCGGCGGGAGGTGTCATATATTTAAATGAGGATCATTACTTCACATTTTGTCTCAACTGTGGCCAGGGTAGCAATATGAAAGCAGAACTCCTAGCTCTTTGGTGTGTTCTAAGATGTGCCAATATATTTGGACTGGTTAATTTAATGGTATATGGCGACTCAAGGGTCACTATAAAATGGGCCTTAAACGAATTTGAAATCAATGTTTTGGCATTAACACATTGGTGTAACCGCACCAGAATGGAGATAGATCTACAGAAGCAGATATTTTTTTCTCATATCTTCCGAGAACATAATGGTAAGGCTGATGAATTATCCAAACGTGCTTTAACAGGTACTGAAGGTATAATATCTTGGGAGCAGTGGATGGACTCCAGAATCCAGGATTATGGCGAATTTTACTTTTTCTAGTAAAATTTTTGATATGTTATATTTTGTAGTCTTCTACAGATCTGTACTGTAGGGATGTAATTACAGATGATATGAAGTATGTATATGTTACTTTGTAACTGATAACAGACTATGGTACACCCTTGTACTTATGCAGTATGCATCTTTCTCTCTAGAGAAGGAGAATATTTTTGTACTATTTGATTCGTCTGAATAGCAATAGTACGTTTTTTTTTCGGTTGAAAAATGGGGTGGGGTCGGTGTTTCCCAATAAGAATCTATGTTTAAGCAAATACTTGTATTGCTATAACTAAGAATGCTATTATTTTCTAAAATTTTATTTGTATATGTGGTATGATTTTTGCGAAAAATCAAATATTATAGATTTCAGAAAACCATTTGCATTCACTACTATTCACTACTACCTTTACTCGAGCTATCATCATATCTATGATGATAGTTCAAATAAAAATAAAGCATACTAAAATTTGCAGACCATTTATTAGCCAAACAATTATAGTCACTAATGGATTATCTTGTAAAATACACATTAACCATATAGCGAAAATGACCATAAATAGCCAAACAATTATAGTCACTAATGGATTATCTTGTAAAATACACATTAACCATATATCGAAAATGACCATAAATAGCCAAACAGCCAAACAATTGTAGTCACTAATGGATTATCTTGTAAAATACACATTAACCATATATCAAAAATGACCATCAATTCCTTTCCGACACCACCAAAAATCCAAATAATACACGGAGAAATTAAATGCAAATGAAAATCTAGAAAGCTTTAACATGGACTTTAGAAATTTACACATTTTTTGCTCCGGTAAGCTCATTCATAATAGACTGGAGGAGTTTATGTATTTGTCGCAAATGCTCAGCAAGTTGATGAGGCAAAACTTAATCTCGTCGCTCTGAGTTGGTGCTGGTTCTCGTCTCAATAATGGTTGTCAGTAAGTTCAACTGGGCATCATGCTATTCTGTGGATTACATTGACGTTTCCTCCCTCGTGTTGCTCGAAAGCGTTAATGATTCCTCGAATGAACCTGTCTCGCCATTTATAAATCTGTTTCGCCATTTATAGACAGATTTCTTTTGGAGAAGTTTATCAAGTAGGATATCCCTTTATTCTTGGAACAACAATAAATCTAAGGGAGAAGTTAAATTTATGAATTATGAATTGTTGCATTTTCAGGTTACTTTCTATTTTTCAAGTTAGAACTTTGCACCTATGTTTTCATTGTTTTATAGGTGCTATAGTGCATTCACCATCATGGTTCTTTCAACTCACCAATGGAGCTACGGCATCCTTAAACTTCTATACCAAATCATCCTATTCGCACATGGAGAGGCCGTGTTCAATGGCTTGCCAAGCCGGTTGAGGCCTTTCTTTGCAGAATATAGGCACCCGATACCAGATAACAAGAACAACACATAAGATTATCTTGATTTAGCCCAAGAATTTGAGACATCGGGAGGAAACCAAGGCATTGGTGGAATTCTTTAACACCTACCAGAAGAGGACAAGCTATGGAGAAATGACAGGGAACAACAGTTGAATCTAAGCTGACTTATATTCACTACCAAGAAATTGCATTTATTACCACATATAGGCCAGATTTTTAGAACTTTAAGTTTTAAAAAATAATTTTTATTATTTTAATGTCTTACAGTTAAAATCCTTCCTTCATCTATTCATGTTCAATAGAGATGTCTTACACCAATAAAAAAAACTAGAATATTATATTTTAGAAATTCTAAAATTTATTTAGAAATTAAAAAATACTATTTTTAATATTAAAATATTTCAAAACTTTATAAAACTTGGTAAAACATTCTATGCAAAAAAACTAATAATAGTCAAAGAACTTTGACCAGAATAATGTCACTCTAAATTTTTTAATAATAATAATAAATTGTAATTGTAATGATTATTATTATTATTATTGTTTTAAAATAATAATAGTTATTGTTGTTAAAATCATAATAATAATTGTTTTATAAAAGTAATAATTTTATATTTTTTTAATAATAAAAATAAGCTTTTTATTATTTCTAGAATGACTATTATTATAATAAAAATAATTTAAAACTAATAAAAATTAATAATAATAATAACAAGAACCAAAAAACAACAAATGTTTATTATTTTCATATATTACTATTATTATTTATTTTTAATTATTGTTATAGTTTTTAATTATTTTTTAAATTATTATTATTATTATTATTATTATTATTATTAAATAATTTAAAAGTACAAAAATCTAAAGTAAATTTATTACCACTATTCATTTACCCAAGCTTGATTTATCTAAAAAATTAAAAATTAAATTTAAAATAAAATAAGTTGCAATATTTTTTTTTTAATTTATTCCCTGTGTATATATATATAGATATTAATAAAAAAGTCTCTCTTTAGATATTTATATAATATTATTTTCACTTCATATATTTATTAACATTTGTCTTGACATTAATATTAATATTGATATTAACCACATTAAAAATGATATTAATAACATTCCACAATGCAAGTGTTGATGGACATGTTAATGCCAAACACCCAAAATTGTTCAATAATAGCATACCATGGATAATTATTTTCAGCCATGGTTCCATGTTCAACAAAATTACTAGAGTTGGAAATATTGAGCCAATGTCACACATAGTAAAACATCACAAGTAGTCCATGGTCAAACATTAGAAACCTTAGTCATCCATGTTCAAGCATGTTGAATGATAGATTGGACTCAATCATACAATCGAGGAGATCAGTTCTCGAAAAGTACATCTACCAAATATTTAAGTATTCACATCTTGCATATATCCAAAAGCGATGTTTCCTCCCTTGCGTTGCTCGAAAGCATTATTGAATCCTCTAATGAATCTATCTCGTCATTTATAAATCTGTGTCCCCCATTTATAGACAGATTGCTTTTGGAGAAGTGGATCAAGTAGGATATCTCTTTTCTCTATCATGCAAACTCTTTAGAATGTTTATATTCTTGGAACAACAATAAATCTAAGGGAGAAGCTAAATTTATGAATTATGAATTGTTGCATTTTATGGTTACTAATATGACTTTCTATTTTTCACGTTAGAACTTGCACCAACATTTTCGTTGTTTTGAAGGTGCTACAGTTCATTCTGCATCATGGTTCTTTCAACTCACCAGTGGAGCTACGACATCCTTACACTTCTATTCTAGATCATCCTATTGGCACATGGAGAGGCCGTGTTTAGTGGCTCGCCAAGCCGGTTGAGGCCTTTCTTTGTAGAATCTAGGCACCCGATACCAGATAACAAGAACAACACATAAGTTTCTCTTGATTTAGCCCAAGAATTTGAGGCATCGCGAGGAAACCAAGGCATTGGTGGACTTCTTAAACACCTAGTAGAAGAGGACAAGCTATGGAGAAATGATAGGGAACAACACTTGAATCTAAGCTGGCTTATATTCACGACCAAGAAATTACATTTAATACCACATATAGGCCGGATTTTTAGAACTTTAAGTTTTAAAAAATAATTTTTATTATTTTAATGTCTTACAGTTAAAATCCTTCCTTCATCTATTCATGTTCAATAGACATGTCTTACACCAATAAAAAAAACTAGAATATTGTATTTTAGAATTTGCAAAATTTATTTAGAACTTAAAAAATACTATTTTTAATATTAAAATATTGCAAAACTTTATAAAACTTTTATGCCAAAAAAAACTAATAATAGTCAAAGAACTTTGACTACCAAAGTGTTAGTATTCTGATGCCTTGATGCCTTCGTGGAGAATAATGTCACTGTAAATTTTTTAATAATAATAATAAATTGTAATTGTAATGATTATTATTATTATTATTGTTCTAAAATAGTTATTGTTAAAATAATAATAATAATAATTCTATTATAAAAGTAATAATTTTATATTTTTTTAATAATAAAAATAAGCTTTTTATTATTTCTAGAATGACTATTATTATAATAAAAATAATTTAAAACTAATAAAAATTAATAATAATAATAACAAGAAGAAAAAAACAACAAATGTTTATTATTTTCATATATTGATGGACATGTTAATGCCACACACCCAAAATTGTTCAATAATAGCATACCATGGATAATTATTTTCAACCATGGTTCCATATTCAACAAAATTACTAGAGTTGGAAATATTGACCCAATGTCACACATAGTAAAACATCACATGTAGTCCATGGTCAAACATTAGAAACCTTAGTCATCCATGTTCAAGCATGGTGAATGATAGATTGGACTCAATCATACAATCGAGGAGATCAGTTCTCGAAAAGTACATCTACCAAATATTTAAGTATTCGCATCTTGCATATATCCAAAAGCGATGTTTCCTCCCTCGCGTTGCTCGAAAGCATTAATGAATCCTCCAATGAATCTATCTTGTCATTTATAAATCTGTGTCCCCATTTATAGAAAGATTGATTTTGGAGAAGTGGATCAAGTAGGATATCTCTTTTCTCTATCATGCAAACTCTTTAGAATGTTTATATTCTTGGAACAACAATAAATCTAAGGGAGAAGCTAAATTTATGAATTATGAATTGTTGCATTTTATGGTTACTAATATGACTTTCTATTTTTCAAGTTAGAACGTTTTCATTGTTTTGAAGGTGCTACAGTTCATTCAGCATCATGGTTCTTTAAACTCACCAATGGAGCTATGGCATCCTTACACTTCTATTATAGATCATCCTATTGGCACATGGAGAGGCCGTGTTTAGTGGATCGCCAATCCAGTTGAGGCCTTTCTTTGCAGAATCTAGGCACCCGATACCAGATAACAAGAACAACACATAAGATTCTCTTGATTTAGCCCAATAATTGGAGGCATCGCGAGGAAACCAAGGCATTGGTGGACTTCTTAAACACCTAGCAGAAGAGGACAAGCTATGGAGAAATGACAGGGAACAACACCTGAATCTAAGTCTGCTTATATTCATGACCAGTCAATTGTATTTAACACCACATATATGCCAGATTTCTAGAACTTTAAGTTTTAAAAAATATTTTTTATTATTTTAATGTCTTACAGTTAAAACCCTTCCTTCATCTATTCATGTTCAATAGAGATGTCTTACACCGATAAAAAAACTATAATATTGTATTTTAGAAGTTCCAAAATTTATTTAAAAATTAAAAAAATTATGTTTAATATTAAAATATTGCAAAACTTTATAAAATTTGGCAAAAAATATTATGCAAAAAAAAACTAATAATAGTCAAAGAACTTTGACTACCAAAGTGTTAGTATTCTGATGCCTTCGTGGAGAATAATGTCATTGTAAATTTTTTAATAATTTGCATAAAGGAAACGAAACTTGTTGTTGCCTATCTACTGTGTTTTTGTGGATAGTAAAAAGGGAAGCCAAGGGTTTAGCCTTGAGCTTAGAAGTCGAACCATAATACTTCCTTTTGTATAGTAGTTTTCTTTAGCTACTGAAAACATTGTTTAACTCGGAAGTGTGGTTCTTGGCAAGGTTCTAGTGTTACTAAAACAATATTTTAAACTTCTATAAGTGGATGTCTACAGTGAGCTATTCGTATGGTTTTAATGTTATGTTTTCAATTTAAAAAGTGATAATGGACAATCAAAATGTTTCCGAGATGTTCTTGTTCTCAGTCTTAAGGAATGTGTATGATACGTGTTTTCGAAACTATGTTTTGTAGTTCAGAATGTCTCTCGTTATTAATATCTGTCGATTTTTTTGATGGCCGTGAGCGAGAATCCACTATTTTGATTTCAGTTATGAAAAGAATCGTCACGAGTTTCTTCACTAAGTCTTAACTAAAAGATAATAGTTGATATTCTAAGGTTTGATGAGTGAAGGATATGAACCTATCATAAATCTTAGGTTTGAAAAATGATACCCTACTTGTATATTGTAATGATTCTTTATTGTAGATAAAAATGGAATGAAAACCATGCAGAAGGATTAGTATTTAAACAAATTTTGCATTGTTTGAAAAGAAATATAATATGATGCTATTTGATAATATTAAATTTGCAGATGATATGATTTCAAAAATACTATATAACTGAAAGATAATTTCTATACTTAAATGTGAAAACTGTTTATGTCATAATAATTATGCTTTCTAACAGTAAAGGGTAATAGTACTGTATACTTAGAAAATGAATTTTTTCTTACAGTTGTTAAATTCACTACATCTTAATGAGAGAAAATTCAATGAACCTGAAACATTTAACTAATGAAGAATGGTAAGAGAAAGACATAGAATTATGTTATTCGAGATGGAATATCAATGACAGGAAACTAGTAAAATACAACATCATTGATATTCTCATCCATCTGGCAATCTGCCTATCAAATTCATCTATCTTAATTTCTTCTCATTACTAGAGTACGATGTAGCTCCTTTAGCACGGGGGAAAATACAAAGAAATATTTTATTCATTTTATCTTACATAATCATTACTATGCAGAATACTAATTATATCATAAACTAAAATAAATACATTTGTTTAATAATATCCTTGAAAAAAGTAAATCAATAATAGCAGATAGGAATGTTAAACTACTTAAAATTTGAAAAGACAAATAGAACCTGTAAATGAAGATAGGGCCGACAAACACCCAAGGAGGCCTGCTCCTCCCAACCTTTTCCAGAAGAAGCAGCCAAACTATTGGTTTCCTATGAACCGCCGAGCCTACTTACTCAACCACTAAGTAGATGGAATCTATGTAGAAGCAAGGCACTAAGTAATAAAAAATTCTACACTCTGTAGTATAAATTCTACACACAGTTGTATAACTTCTGCACTCAGCAGTATTGGGCAGACTCACAGCATGATCAAAAACTTAGCATATCCCCTCATCAAATCTCTTGGGTGCATGATAAAAAAAAATCAGTTTGTTTGTTTGTTTGTCTAATGTTGTTTTGTTTGTAGGGAAAAAATCTAGTTTTCATAGATTGTAATATTGCATTTTACATGAACATTGCATATGAATTAATGTATTTATTTTTCTTTCTCATGTAATGTCATAAAATGGTTATTATAAAGGGAATGTTTCATTTTACATGAACGTGCTACACATGCATTTCTATTTTGGGTTCTATTATGCTATGTTGCTTTTTAGATGATTGATGAATTTTGAATTATTATATTAAGATATTTCATAAAACTTGAGGGTATAACTGCGTCAATTGATGTTTCAACTGTAATTTGGGTTCTGATGGCTCTTATATAGACTCATAGCATGATCAAAAACTTAGCTTATCCCCTCATCAAATCTCTTGGGTGCAAGAATAGCAAAACCCCAAGGTAAATTTCCTCATCAGTGAAAGTGATGAACCTCAGTTCATAATTTGATGGCTCTTATATAGACTGCGTAGGTCGTTAGTGGTCAGTTTGGAATAAATGAGCCTCAAGCTCCAGTCCCACCTTCTAGGGCACTATGACCACATTTCAAGGGACTTGTCCCATACCAACAGCTAGTTAGTTGCATCATGATGGTGCCACTTCTCCATTGCCTTCTACTCGAGATTCCATTCAACCTAGTGGTTCAGTAACCACTCTTTCAAAATTCCCCTTAGGTGTTTGCTTCATATTTTATTTATTACATAATAAAATTATGTGCAAATTACAGTCATCCTTGGACACTTGTCCAAAATAAAAAATTTACAATAAAAGCTAACATAATGTTTCCAACATAAAATTTTCTTCAGCAAAAAGGGTATGTTACATCCTATGACCTAAAATTCCTAAGCAACTAATAACTTTCATAGCCCCATGTTCTTTTTTCTATCAATTCCTTGCCACTTCCACCATTCCAAGGGCGGTTTCCTTCTACTTTGGCTAAAGGAAATTACTTTGATTGTATTGGAACTGGGATAGATATTGGAAATTAGCATTGGTTTACTCACAAAACCTGAGGATACAAGGCCACTGTATGATGCAACAAGTTCACTATTCAAATCGCTTTAAAATCCTTCCTATGGTAGACAGGCATATTTTGGACAAACCAAACAATTTAACTGTCATCAGGTAGCTTCTTGTTGGAAAAGGGATGGCTACAAGCTACTTCAATGGTGAGGTGTCATGATTTAAGTGAGTCTAGAGAGACTAGGAAACCATTTCTAGATGCTAAGAGAAACTATAGCACCTATGACAAGGACTTCTACAACCTTGTGCAAGCTCTCAGGAAATGTCGCCATTATCAGTTGGCATGCAATAGACACACTCCAGCTCGAGCACAGTGGAGGACACCTTAGATGAGGTAACGCCTATTTCCTCATCTTCTCATAGAAGCAGGGGACGCTTCTAGATTTAAATAGGGTGGAACTGGGCCACCCATGGGATCTATTCTCAACACCTAGCACTATTCACGCTGCTACATATGTGCCCTAGCTCATAGAATATTCACTTCCAGTGTTCACGCATACCCTTATCTCCACTCTCTGCCCAATATGAGGCAACGTTCACATACTTCCCCACTCTCCATTCCAGTGCCACCTCTCACGCTATTGTTTTCTTCCCTACCTCTTGCACATTCAATGCACTCCCTCACACTGCCACCACTCGCAGCATTCATTACCATGTATCCCATCTCCTGCGTTCACCTCACTCCCACGCTACCCCCAAATCCTGCGCCTTTCTCCTCCACTCTCTCACGTTGCCACCACCTGCAACATTAACTCCCATGTGGCTCCATCCTCCCATATCCACGTTGGTACACTCCAATACCATCATTTCGAGCTCCATCTCTCTTGAGGCCTTCTTCCCTCTCTCCATGTAGACATTCTCCTAGCACTACAAACAGCTTCCTTCCATCTCTCCAGGCAGCCATCTATCCACATAGTTGCCTTCCATCTCACCCATGCAGCTGCCTTCCAACTCTCCATGCATTGGTCTTCCCTCTCTCCACGCAGCTTCCTTCCAGCTCTCCCCAATATTTCTCGCCCCCACATCTCCACACAGTTGCTTCCCATATCCTCACACTACGCATCCCTTCCTTATGAATGCTTCCCTCCATCTCATGCTTAGCCTATCACCCATCTCCATGCTCAGGCTGCCCCCCTTTCAACGCTTCTCCCATCTTGATTAACACCGAGTATCTATGGAAAGCTCAGTTATTAGCACAAAAAGGGGATAGATCTCCTCTATGGGCAAATCACAATTGTAATTACACATATTCCTCAACATTTAAAAAAAAGCTAGAACCATTGCTAATCACCCTTACCTTACCATCGCTAATGCATTTACAACCACCTACCTATGCTCCAAGCCAACCCTCTCGTCTATAGTGCGATACTTCTCTATCTGTCCACACTACATTCGTCATAGCCCTCACCGATAGCCCAATAACATTCCACAAAATAAGAGCAAGGATAATGATCGACCAAAACGCAGCAAAATATACATCACCCACTCCACGAAATTACAAAAAATGCACCAAAATCCTATCCCTCGGAGCATTGGAGCTGCGAAATCCCTGATGTGATTGCAATAACACTGCGCTAGAAAAACCTCCTCTCGGCTTCTTAACGGAAATCAACCGACGGCCAAAACAACAGAATGCCTGTAGGGGAAAATGCCCAATCTAGACGCTGAGACACACATCACTAAATTGCAACCCTTGCAACAATTCCTCACGAGAACAATTCCCTTCCACCTTCCCATGAGAAATATTCTTGATTGGGAGACACAATCCACGCAAACAACAGAGCAATTGCATACCCAAGAAAATTAAATGACCTTGCCTATAACGAACTCACTGGAACAGTGGTCTGTAAGCCAAACCAACACCAAGTGGCATTATTGTGAGCACCTGCATCTAGTTATCCACGCAAACAGACCTCCATCCATCGTCCAAGCAAGGCGCACTCAACCCCGCTACATCACCCAATCTACAAACTTAGCCCCAAAGGTCGAGGTTGATGCTTGGATCCACCCACGGGGGCTTTACTCAATAAACCGCTATCATAGCACGTTCGTTTGTGGCATATGAAACAATACCCCTAATTTCAATAAATATTGGAAAATACCTTCCAAAATCATTTTTTTTAACCCCCTCCCAATATGCCTTCCCAATTTAGAAAAACAATTATTTTCACTGGATATTGTATGTATCAATTTTTTCATTAACATTTTTTATACCCCTTTATATTTCTACCTCATATATTGATCTGACCCCACATGCATTCTACAATGCACCTTGCTTATTTCGATGTATATTGTGGATGCACATTACTTCACCCACAATGCAATTACTCAACCGCATATCATTATGATTTGCAACATCTAATGGTCTAATGAAGAGATTGGCGATCACTTCTTGTATGTCACTAGAGCCAATGCACATAGTACAACATTTAGATTGCATGTTGCACTTCCCCAATCGTTGACTAAGCCTGTTGTGAGCTAGGTATACAAGCCCCCAGGGCCTGTAACAAGCTCTAGGAGGCTGACTAAACCTCCCAAGGCCAGTAATAGGCACGAGTGGTTGGGTATTCAATCCACCAAGGCCTATCGAGGGCCTATAATAGGCTCTCGAGGCTTAAAGCCTTCCAAGGCTATTGGTAACAACTGGCTGAATGCTATTGGTAACAATTGGCTGTCAATGACCACTGTGTCTCGACTATGATTGAATGGAAAACCACTTCACCATGAAACCCCTGGCCTCAAGCATGCCTCAAGTTGCTATTTCCCTATGTACTGGTAAGCCCGAGCCTTGCCTCAACCCGATTTCTCATCCAACCCTGATCTCACCATCTCCATTTGGCAGATATTTGTCAGCCCCCCCATATAAAAAAGACCTCAAAGTATTTTTGTATTGTTAGACTAAATAAGAAAAACTCTTTGCCCCTAAATATATAAGTAATATAATTTTTAGGTTTTCATGAATATTTAATACCGCAATATGAATGAACGAAAGTGGTATTATAACTCTTTATAGTGAAGCTCCGGTGCATCCACCCCCCTAACCCACATTCAAATAAATAACCTAGGTAAAAATACAAAAAAAAAAATATGGAAAAACCATAAAATTGTTGAATTCCCCCTTCTTACTCGGAGCTATTAAACCCCAAAAAAACCAAATATGTCATGGACATAATAACTCCATTTGAAACTACTTTTCATTAAATCCTTAAAATCAATCACAAAGAAAATCAAAGTATTGAGCACTTGAATACAAAGAGCCTAAATGAAGCAAGCAAAAAGTATTTAACACTTCAAAACAAAATAGCCTAGATGAAATAAAGTAACGCTGGGATAGGCTTTTGCATCCGTCGGTGCGGTGGAAGAGAGGGAGGGTAAAAGTCTTGGAACCATCTATATTAATAGATGGCGGGGTTTTCTTCTTAGTTCGAAACAAATCTTCTGCTCAACTATGAACTATCTTTTGCACGATTCTGGGTTAGGAAAAAAACCATCGAAGGGTGTCTTGCGTTGGAAGAGAGGCGGTTTTTTATAAGAAGCAGTCGAAAATGAGTGGCACCGTGACAGCGTGTGGCGCGGTTTCGATTCCGGCCAGTGTTGGAAAAATCATTCAAGATATAAAAGAAATAGCAAGTAATCACTTGGATGAGGAGATATACGCAATGCTAAAGGAATGCAATATGGATCCCAATGAGACGGCTCAGCAGCTGCTCTCTCAAGATCCTTTCCATGACGTTAAGAGAAAGCAAGACAAGCGTAAAGAGTAAAATGCAAACACCAGAAATTCTGGACATACTAGGTCAAGGCCATCCAATCAATGTCGGGGAGGAAGGGGCGCTGGCACAGGAAACTATCTTCGACGCTATATGGCAAGGGAAAACGGGGGGCACCAAAGTGTAAACAAGGATAGCACAAAGACTGGCTTCCCTCCTCTCACAACTTCACAATATTTGCAAACCAAAATAAATTCTTTCGAAACAAGCTATTTGCCAGCATCCACCATTGGTACCTCTATCATAGCCAATGGGTTTTCAGAAGATGCACATCCTCCACAAAACCAGGCAGGGAGTTTGAGTCCTGCTGCTGGACCAGAATCGATGGCCGATGTCTTGAAGTCAAGGACTGTGCAACAATCACCGACTCAACCACCAGGTGCACCTGTGTCAACTTCTGTAACAGTTAAAGGACAATCAATAGCCGGTTTTCAGCAGTATGTTGACTCTGTAAGTCGCAAAACTATTTCAGGAGTCTATTCGTCATCATCAGGTCCTGTGCTGGTTACAAAATTGAATTCTCGTGTTTCAGGCGCTGTTGGAACAATCAAACGTGAAGTTGGGACTGTCGGTGCCGAGCGTGTAGCTGATGAGCACGCTACTGGTTCTGTCAATAACAAGCCTGCTGCATCCAGCTTCTCAAATAATTTGCAGAGAACACAAGCTGCTTCCAGCTTCTCAAATAATTTGCAGAGAACACAATCTGTCATGTCTCATGCAGTTGATTCAGAATTGAAGGTATCCGAAAATGGAATTTCTGGTTCAACAAATGTACATTCCTTTTCAAAGGAGCGTGTTGCAAGTAAGTCTCAAACAAAAGAACAGCCGCAGGCATCCACTTCAGCCCCGGCAGAATATTCCATGAGCAGATCTTCAGTTATGGCTAATAACTACATGAGGCCTCGGAACCTTATCGGCTCTCAGAAAGTTGTAGAACCTAACAAGGAATGGAAGTCAAAGCCAACAAATCAAAATGTGGTATCTAATCCTCTAATAATTGGAACTTCCACTGTTAGCGACAGTACGTCTGAAGTTAGCAGGTCATCTTCTCCAGTTGCAAAATCAGCTTTGCAAGACGCACCTTCCAAACTGCAGAAAATTTCGGAAGAATTGAATGTTAGGGATAAGCTGCATGTAATAATACCAAATCATCTTCAACTTCCCCAAGCAGAACTTATAGGTATTCGTTTTGGAAGGTTTGATGCAAACTTCATGTACAAAGCCCGGTTGTAGTCAGGTCTCCGGACATGAGTGTCCATAGAGTTTTGATATAATTACCATATAACTTAGTAGGATCAATAAATATTACAGTGGCGCAATGACTTACTAAGATATATGAAATGTAATCATTAATAGAATTTGAACTGATGCCTAGTATTGTTTTGCTTATTTGATAGTGTAATATGATAGCTTCTTCTTTTTTTTGTTCACAATAGAGAATTCTTTTTGTTAATGTGTTAGTGATAAAATCATTATCATCAGTATATTAATAGGTATATGAAATATTTTCTCCCATATTCAACCCAATAGCATAATATGTATATATTTTTCATGATGAATCCCTATGCTTTAAGTGCGAATTTAGATAGAGTTTAGGAGACTTTTGCTTTTCTTTTTTCGTTTCTTCTCTAATCATGGAGAGTTTAGGAAAGAACAACCATATACCTGTTGGTATCATTCATTTCCCAAAATCTTTAGTATGAGAAGTGAAGAAAAAAAATCAGTTTTTTGTTTGTTTGTCTAATGTTGTTTTGTTTGTAGGGAAAAAATCTAGTTTTCATAGATTGTAATATTGCATTTTACATGAACATGGCATATGAATTAATGTATTTATTTTTCTCTCTCATGTAATGTCATAAAACTGTTATTATAAAGGGAATGTTTCATTTTAAATCAACGTGCTACACATGAATTGCTATTTTGGGTTTCTATTATGCTATGTTGCTTTTTAGATGATTGATGGATTTTGAATTATTATATTAAGATATTTCATAAAAGTTCAGGGTATAACTCCTGACAACTAAATTATAAAGATATCCTTACCCCTAAGTTATGCTCAAGAGTATGGTTAAATCAACAAGATCAACCCTTGGTAAATTGCATTTTGTTTCCTTTAAAATATTTAGAATATGAGGTGATCGGATGATGATAAATGCATATAAATTGATATAATGAATTTTAATTTTTCTTTCATCCTAAACTTAAATATGATGGTGCACCGATGAGGCGTCCTCCATGGAGTAGGAATCTAGTATTTTCTTGAAGATTCACATCCATCACTTACTCGTCTAACATTCTTTCCCTTTTAGTTTGTTTAAGATTAATTTGATTTGTTCTCTCTTTCTATAAAAGAGAATAAGTATACTAGTGGTGTTCTATAGGCTTACATGGTCAGTAGATATGAAGATTCCATTAGTATACTAGTTATCACCCCATGTTACAAAATCTATGCTAATGAGAATATTAAATTTGCACGACAGATGCAAATTCATTTACGAAAGGGATGTGCTTCAATATCAATATATATGAAATGGTAAATTAGGTTTAAAAGAAATCTCTCTCTTCAATAAAATGTACAAGAGAAGGATGGAGAACTTTATGTATAAGCTCTGCAAGATTTCCTCTGCGAGTAGATACTAAAAAACCAACAATTTCTCCCCCATTGAAGTGGAACAAAAAAACTAGGATATGAACTTGAGACGATTGCGCCTAACATACACCAATACCGGAACTACATCGAGGAAATAATTGGGCCTCCTAATACAATTATCCATGAGATGCCTCAATACTATCATCCCACCATCAACGAGGAATCTAGCTTTGTACATAATCCAATTACTTAATTTCTCAACACTTCTCTTCTCCACTAGCATTCAAAATATCATCAGTTTCAACTTCTCACACCCCTCAAACTATATCAGTTGTTCAACCCAATTCCCCATTCCACCTTTTCCTAATGAAAAGAGAGGGCTTTATCATAGAGTGCTCTATCGGAGGAATCCCAACAGGAATATTATTACACCCGTAGATCCAAATACCATCCATATATTGAATCCCATTGTCACATATAACAGTCAAAGTTAGAGATTTTGAGTTGAGCTTGTCAATCTTCTTCCATTAGATCACAGCTTATATATAACTGAATTTTGATTAACTTCTATATGCTTACATTAGATGAAAGCCTATTATAATTATTTGTGTGCTTATTCCACACATAGAACCACCCTTCCTCTAATTGTTGAATTTTCCAGCATGTGAAGACGTATGAAACCTTGTTTAATCCAAAATGATGCCTTTTTCAAGGGATTAAATGCCTACATTTTTAAGAATAGTCCCCACAATTTGAGGCCCTTGAAAATGAATGGAAAAAATAGCCAAATCCTGATTAGATCTGCCAAGGCCTCCCTTTGGCTCTTTAGACTATAGTAGCATAATTAGCATATATTGGACTTTAGTGTACGGAAATTATGAACAATTCACAATTTGTCCAATATTTTGTGTAGGTGTAATAAAATTTAAAATATAAAAAATCAAACTTTAATTATTTAACACTATCATAGTTCGTAACCATTAATGTGTCTCATTAAATATGTTATTACTTTCTTCTTAAAATAATTATTAATAATTAATTTTTGTTTTTTAAATAATAATTTTCGTTGTAAATAAAATGTGTGAGATGTAGATTGATGGTATATTCTTGTATATTTGATTAATGCATTATAAATAAGAAGTCTACTCCAATATTTTATTCATATTGATTTTCTCCTTTATGTTTCATAATTTATCTATATCAATGGGTCGGGTGTATAGGGTGATAGGGGAACACCCATCTCATTGTTTTTTTTGTATGTTTTGTTTGATAATCTAGCTATATCAATGGGTTAGGTGTATAGGGTGATAGAGGCACACCCATATCATTGTTTCTTTTGTGGATCTAGTGGAGAGCTTTGCATACACACAATGTGTATATATTAGCATAACTTTTTTATTTAGACAAGAAACATCACAAAAATTAAGTAAGCGATATAAATTAAGAAAAGTTATAGAAAAAAAGCAGTTTGCAAAAATATGGATTTTGAACCCAACTTTTAACTGTATATTTTAACTTTAAAATATGGATTTTAACTATGCATCATGAATGACAATTAACAAACACAGATCCATCTTAAACCCGAATCTATCAAGCAACGGGAGGGATCCCGTTTCTTGAAGTGGAATTTTTTTTTTTTAATTTAAACTAAAGAAATTTGATTTCTCTTGGTTGATAGAATCGGGTTTAAGTTTTAATTTTTTATTTTATAGATGGATATCTATTTTTTTAGTTACTTTTCATAAAAAAAATTTATGAGCCAACATGAAATTTTTTTAAATACTTTCCATAAATTTTTATTTTATGACGCGGCATCATTTTTTTTTAATTATTTTATTATTATTTTGTTAGGTAGTAAGTTATAGCACCTACCCATACTGGGCTATAGAGCACCTCACTCCTTTGGGTGCAATAATTTGATGGAAATAGTGACGTTGCAAACTTCCATTTTATAAATTACCCAACTTGCACAAAAATACTAGTGTAATTAAGAAAAACATTCAGAAAATATAGATTTATTGTGTACGAGATCAAACAATAAATATAAATATAAAGAGACCGATGCTTAAGCGACTATATGACATACATTCAAATACAGTAAGCCATCACTTTGAGTATGAATTCAGAGCCTTCATTCTTTCACCATGTTTTGAGTCCACAAATGCCCTTCAATCCTGCATAGTTAATCAATTAAGACTTGCTTAAACCATGTATTGCTATTCCTAATATTTTATTCATATCATTAAGCAGGATTTATTGTCAACTTAGATAGAGTGAAAATCCTACCTCTTTGAGCAACTTGAAAAATTGATCATGCTGAAGAGAACCATTAGTTGTTGCACTGCTTTTACTTTTTCTCATTTTGTTTGCATTCAAATCGTATGCGATGTTTCATGTCTTTTTCATAAAAACCATTAATTTTTGGCCGGGAGCCTTTAGGGTTTTGTTAATTGGTTTTTTTCTTTGGAGTGCTCACGGTTCGAAGTCATGACCTGTTGAAAGCTTAAGAAGGACATTTTCATGGTGTGTTTCAATAGTAGCTTGAAGTAGAAGTTCCAGGGTGTGAGTGATAACTCTTCGTGATAGTTGTTTCGATACTTGGATTTCCCTGCCTCTTGGGTGATTTTCTTCAGAGTTTTCGTGCTTCTGTTCTTGTGTTTGGTGAAAGAGAAAAAGGGTACTGGTTGTAATGTCGTGGCATTCCACTCCAAGGATAATTTCTTAAAGGTAATTTTCTCAGTTCAAATCAAGCATCTTCCATTCTCCATTTGAGAGTCTTAAGTTGTTTATTATTTCACCTGTGATTTTCTCTAATAACATACTTTTTTTAACCACACTTGTATTCAAATGGCAGGTACCTCGTCGTTGGATCCTCAGCATAAGTGTTGACGGTTGGGTACTGCAATAAGACCGGTATGCCTCAATGGTTACCTTGTTACTCTGGTTAGATGAATGTTGGACCTTCGGTTGTGTTTTGAGGAGACTTCATGATTTCCCTAAGGCTTGCTCTTCATCGAAAACCTGTGTAATATTGGTAGCTTGTGGAGAATGAATTCTCGACCCTTTTCTCGTTGTTTTAGTAGTAAATATTTTTCCATTCCATAATTTGTAAGGAAAATACTTAGAAGAGGGTTTCACTTTTCTTTTGATCTCGGTAATGAAAGGATTCAAGTTCTCGTTCCACCTGTGTTCATATGGTTGATACTGTGAGTTATTTTGTGTAAAAAGAATTGTGTTTGATGGCAAGTGTTGTGAATATGGTACTGTGGGTGTTGCTCCATTTTGCATGAAGGAAACGAAACTTATTGTTTCCTATCTACTGTTTTTTTATGGATAGTAAAAGGGGAAGCCAAGGGTTTATCCTTAAGCTTAGAAGTCGAACCATAATACTTCCCTTTGTATAGTAGTTTTCTTTAGCTACAGAAAACATTGTTTAACTCGGAAGTGTGGTTCTCGGCAAGGTTCTGCTATTACTAAAACGATATTTTTAACTTCTGTAAGTGGATGTTTATAGTGAGCTATTCGTATGGTTTTAATGTTATGTTTTCAATTTAAAAAATGATAATGTACAATCAAAATGTTGCCGAGATGTTTTTGTTCTTAGTCTTAAGGAATGTGTATGATAAGTGTTTTCAAAACTATGTTTTGTAGTTGAGAATGTCTCTTGTTATTAATGCCTGTCAATTTTTGTGATGGCCATGAGCCAGAATCCACTATTTCGATTTCAGTTATGAAAAGAATCATGACTAGTTTCTTAACTAAGTCTTAACTAAAAGATAATAGTTGATATTCTAAGGTTTGATGAGTGAAGGATATGAACCTATCATAAATCTTAGGTTTGAAAAATGATACCCTACTTGTATATCGTAATGATTCTATATTGTAGATAAAAATGGATTGAAAACCATGCATAAGGATTAGTATTTAAACAAATTTTGCATTGTTTGAAAAGAAATATAATAGGATGCTATTTGATAATATTAAATTTGCAGCTGATATGATTTCAAAAATACTATATAACTAAAAGATAATTTCTATACTTAAATGTGAAAACTATTTATGTCATAATAATTATTTTTGCTAACAGTAATGGGTAATAGTACTGTATACTTAGAAAATGATTTTTTTCTTACAGTTGTTAAATTCACTACATCTTAATGGGAGAAAATACAATGAACCTGAAACATTTAACGAATGAAGAATGGTAAGAGAAAGGCATAGAATTATCTTATTCAATACGGAATATCAATGACAAGAAACTAGTAAAATACAACATCATTGATATTCTCATCCATCTCGCAATCTGCCTATCAAATTCATCTATCTTTAGTTCTTCTCTGTACTAGAGTACGATGCAGCTCCTTTAGCATGGGGAAAAATACAGAGAAATATTTTATTCATCTATCTTTAGTTCTTCTCCACTCAGCAGTATTGGGCAGACTCACAGCATGATCAAAAACTTAGCATATCCCCTCATCAAATCTCTTGGGTGTAAGAACAACAAAACCCCAAGGTAAATTTCCTCATCAGGGAAAGTGATGAGCCTCAGTTCATAATTTGATGGCTCTTATATAGATTGCTTAGGTCTTTAGTGGTCAGTTTGGAATAAATGAGCCTCAAGCTCCAATCCCACCTTCCAGGGCACTATGACCACATTTCAAGGGAGTTGTCCCCTACCAACAGCTAGTTAGTTGCATCATGATGCTGCCACGTCTCCATTGCCTTCTACTCGAGATTCCATTCAACCTAGTGGGTCAGTAACCACTATTTCAACATTCCCCTTAAGTGTTTTTCTCCTATTTTAATTATTAAATAATAAAATATTGTGCAAATTACAGTCATCCTTGGACACTTGTCCAACATAAAAAATTTACAATAAAAGTTAACATAATGTTTCCAACATAAAATGTTCTTCAGCGAAAAGGGTATGTTACAGGTTATGACCTAAAATTCATAAGCAACTAATAACTTTCATAGCCCCATGTTCTTTTTTCTATCAATTCCTTGCCACTTCCACCGTTCCAAGGGCGGTTTCCTTCTACTTTGGCTCAAGGAAATTACTTTGATTGTATTGGAACTGGGATAGATATTGGAAATTAGCATCGGTTTACTCACAAAACATGAGGAGACAAGGCCATTGTATGATGCAACAAGTTCACTATTCAAAGTGCTTTAAAATCCTTCCCATGGTAGACAGGCATATTTTGGACAAACCAAACAATTTAACTATCATCGGGTAGATTTTTGTTGGAAAAGGGATGGCTACAAGCTACTTCAATGGTGAGGTGTCATGATTTAAGTCAATCTAGAGAGACTAGGAAACCATTTCTAGATGCTAAGAGAAACTATAGCACCTATGACAAGGACTTCTACAACCTTGTGCAAGCTCTCAGGAAATGGTGCCATTATCAGTTGGCATGCAATAGACACACTCCAGCTAGAGCACAGTGGAGGAAACCTGAGATGAGGCAATGCCTATTTCCTCATCTTCTCATAGAAGCAGGGGACGCTTCTAGATTTAAACAGGGTGGAATTGGGCCACCCATGGGATCCATTCTCAACACTCAGCACTATTCACGCAGCTACATATGTGCCCTAGCTCCTCGAATATTCACCTCCAGTGTGCACACATACCGTTATCTCCACTCTCTGCCCAATCTCAGGCAACATTCATGGACTTCCCCACTCTCCATTCCAGTGCCACCTCTCACGCTATTGTTTTCTTCCCTACCTCTTGCACATTCAATGCACTCCCTCACATTGCCACCACCTGCCGCATTCACTCCCATGTAGCCCATCTCCTGCGTTCACCTCACTCCCAGGCTACCCCCAAATCCTGCGCCTTTCTCCTCCACTCTCTCACGTTGCCACCACCTGCAACATTAACTCCCATGTGGCTCCAGCCTCCCATATCCACGTTGCTACACTCCAATACCATCATTTCGAGCTCCATCTCTCTTGAGGCCTTCTTCCCTCTCTCCATGCAAGCATTCTCCCATCTCTACACACATCTTCGTTCCATCTCCCCAGGAAACCATCTATCCACACAGTTGCCTTCCATCTCACCCATGCAGCTGCCTTCCAACTCTCCATGCATTGGTCTTCCCTCTCTCCACGCAGCTTCCTTCCAGCTCTCCCCAATATTTCTCCCCCCCCACATCTCCACACAGTTGCTTCCCATATCCTCACACTACGCATCCCTTCCTTATGAATGCTTCCCTCCATCTCATGCTCAGCCTATCACCCATCTACATGCTTAGGATGCCCCCCTTTCAACGCTTCTCCCATCTCGATTAACGCCGAGTATCTATGGCAAGCTATGTTATTGGCACGAAAAGACGATAGATCTCCTCCATGGACAGATCACAATTGTAATTACACATATTCCTCAACATTTTAAAAAAAGCTAGAACCATTGGCAATCACCCTTACCTTAACATCGCCAATGCATTTACAACCACCTACCTATGCTCCAACCCAACCCAAGAAACTTTCGGAAGAGTTGAATGTTAGGGATAAGCAACATGTAATAATACCAAATCATCTTCAACTTCCCGAAGCAGAACTTATAGGTATTCGTTTTGGAAGGTTTGATGCAAACTTCATGTACCAAGCCCGGTTGTAGTCAGGTCTCCGGACATGAGTGTCCATAGAGTTTTCATATAATTACCATATAACTTGGTAGGATCATTAAATATTACAGTGGCGCAATGACTTACTAAGATATTTGAAATGTAATGATTAATAGAATTTGAACTAATGCCAAGTATTGTTTTGTTTATTTGATAGTGTAATATGATAGCTTCTTTTTTTATTGTTCACAATAGAGAATTCTTTTTGTTAATGTGTTAGTGATAAAATCATTATCATCAGTATATTAATAGGTATATGAAATATTTTCTCCCATATTCAACCCAATAGCACAATATATATATATTTTTCATGATGAATGCCTATGCTTTAAGTGCAAATTTAGATAGAGTTTAGGAGACTTTTGCTTTTCTTTTTTCATTTCTTCTCTAATCATGGAGAGTTTAGGAACGAAAAACCATATACCTATTGGTATCATTCATTTCCCAAAATCTTTAGTATGAGAAGTGAAGAAAAAAATTAGTTTTTTGTTTGTTTGTCTAATGTTGTTTTGTTTGTAGGGAAAAAATCTAGTTTTCATAGATTGTAATATTGCATTTTACATGAACATGGCATATGAATTAATGTATTTATTTTTCTCTCATGTAATGTCATAAAACAGTTATTATAAAGGGAATGTTTCATTTTACATCAACGTTCTACACATGCATTGCTATTTTCGGTTTCTATTATGCTATGTTGCTTTTTAGATGATTGATGGATTTTGAATTATTATATTAAGATATTTCATAAAAGTTGAGGGTATAACTGCATCAGTTGATGTTTCAACTATAATTTGGGTTTTGAAAACTAAATTATAAAGATATCTTTACCCCTAATTTATGCTCAAGAGTATGGTTAAAACAACAAGATCAACCCTTGGTAAATTGCATTTTGTTTCCTTTAAAATATTTAGAATATGAGGTGATGGGATGATGATAAATGCATATAAATTGATATAATGAATTTTAATTTTTCTTTCATCCTAAACTTAAATATGATGGTGCACCGGTGAGGCGTCCTCCATGGAGTAGGAATCTAATATTTTCTTGAAGATTCACATCCATCACTTACTCGTCTAGCATTCTTTCCCTTTTAGTTTGTTCAAGCTTAATTTTATTTGTTCTCTCTTTCTATAAAAGAGAATAAGTATACTAGTGGTGTTCTACAGGCTTACATGGTCAGAAGATATGAAGATTCAATAAGTATACTAGTTATCACCCCATGTTACAAAATCTATGCTAATGAGAATATTAAATTTGCACGACAGATGCAAATTCATTTACGTAAGGGATGTGCTTCAATATCAATATATATGAAATGGTAAATTGGGTTTAAAAGAACTCTCTCTCTTCAATAAAATGTACAAGAGAAGGATGGAGAACACTATGTATAAGCTCTGCAAGATTTCCTCTGCCAGTAGATACTAAGAAACCAACAATTTCTCCCACATTGAACTGGAACAAAAAAACTAGGATATGAACTTGAGACGATTGTGCCGAACATACCCCAATACCGGAAATGCATCGAGAAAATCATTGGGCCTCCTAATACAATTATCCATGAGATGCCTCAATACTATCATCCCACCATCAGCGAGGAGTCTAGCTTTGTACACAATCCAATTACTTAATTTCCCAACACTTCTCTTCTCCACTAGCATTCAAAATATCATCAGTTTCAACTTCTCACACCCCTCAAACTATATCAGTTGTTCAACCCAATTCCCCATTCCACCTTTTCCTAAAGAAAAGAGAGGGTTTTATCATAGAGTGCTCTATTGGAGGATTCCCAACAGGAATATTATTACACCCGTAGATCCAAATACCATCCATATATTGAATCCCATTGTCACATATAACAGTCAAAGTTAGAGATTTTGAGTTGAGCTTGTCAATCTTCTTCCATTAGATCACAGCTTATATATAACTGAATTTTGATTAACTTCTATATGCTTACATTAGATGAAAGCCTATTATAATTATTTGTGTGCTTATTCCACACATAGAACCACCCTTCCTCTAATTGTTGAATTTTCCAGCATGTGAAGATGTATGAAACCTTGTTTAATCCAAAATGATGCCTTTTTCAAGGGATTAAATGCCTATATTTTTAAGAATAGTCCCCACAATTTGAGGCCCTTGAAAATGAATGGAAAATATAGCCAAACCATGATTAGGTCTGCCAAGGCCTCCCTTTGGCTCTTTAGACCATAGTAGCATAATTAGGCAATATTGGACTTTAGTGTACGGAAATTATGAACAATTCACAATTTGTCCAATATTCTGTGTAGGTGTAATAAAATTTAAAATATCGAAAATCAAACTTTAATTATTTAACACTATCATAGTTCGTAACCATTAATGTGTCTGATTAAATATGTTTTTACTTTCTTCTTAAAATAATTATTAGTAATTAATTTTTGTTTTTTAAATAATAATCTTGGTTGTAAATAAAATGTGTGAGATGTAGATTGATGGTATATTCTTGTATATTTGATTAATGCATTACAAATAAGAAGTCTACTCCAATATTTTATACATATTGATTTTCTCCTTTATGTTTCATACTTTACCTATATCAATGGGTCAGGTGTATAGGGTGATAGGGGAACACCCATCTCATTGTTTTTTTTGTATGTTTTGTTTGATAATCTAGCTATATCAATGGGTTAGGTGCATAGGGTGATATAGGCACACCCATATCATTGTTTGTTTTGTGGATCTAGTGGAGAGCTTTGCATATACACAATGTGTATATGTTAGCATAACTTTTTTATTTAGACAAGAAACATCACAAAAATTAAGTAAGCCATATAAATTAGAGAAAAGTTATAGAAAAAAAGCAGTTTGCAAAAATATGGATTTTGAACCCAACTTTTAACTGTGCATTTTAACTTTAAAATATGGATTTTAACTATGCATCATGAATGACAATAAACAAACACAGATCCATCTTAAACCCGAATCTATCAAGCAACGAGAGGGATCCCGTTTCTTGAAGTGGATTTTTTTTTTTAAAATTTAAACTAAAGAAATTTGATTTCTCTTGGTTGATAGACTCGGGTTTAAGTTTTAATTTTTTATTTTATAGATGGATGTCTATTTTTTTAATTACTTTTCATAAAAAAAATTTATGAGTCAACATGGATTTTTTTAAAATATTTTCCATAAATTTTTATTTTATGACGCGGCATAATTTTTTTAAATTTTTTTATTATTATTTTGTTAGGTAGTAAGTTACAACACCTACCCATATTGGGCTATAGAGCACCTCACTCCTCTGGGTGCAATAATTTGATAAAAATAGTGACGTTGCAAACTTCTATTTTATAAATTACCCAACTTGCACAAAAATACTATTGTGGTTAAGAAAAACAATCAGTAAATATAGATTTATTGTGTAGGAGATCAAACAAGAAATATAAATATAAATAGACCGATGCTTAAGCGACTATATGACATACATTCAAATATAGTAAGCCATCACTATGAGTATGAATTCAGAGCCTTCATTCTTTCTCCACGTTTTGAGTCCACAAATGCCCTTCAATCCTGCATAGTTAATCAATTAAGACTTGCTTAAACCATGTATTGCTATTCCTAATCTTTTATTCATATCATTAAGCAGTATTTATTGTCAACTTAGATAGAGTGAAAATCCTTCCTCTTCTAGCAACTTGAAAGATTGATGCTGCTGAAGAGATCCATTAGTTGTTGCACTGCCTTTACTTTTATTCATTTTTTTTGCAATCGAATCGTATGCGATGTTTCATGTCTTTTTGATAAAAACCATTAAATTTTGGCCTGCACTACCACAACCACTTATTTGTGGCTTTGAGACTCACATTGTGGAGGACTTGAATTCGGAAGCCCCATTCCATCAACAATATTAAAAAAAAACTTGCATTTTCTTTAATTACAGTTAATCTTAACAAAAACTTGCATTTTCTTTAATTACGGACATCTTTTGCATGGTTTCTACCATCATGCATGACGAAATGCTCAATGGGATCACTTCTCTCCCACTGAAGAGTGCATAAATGTTTCTTGACAAAAGTGAGATGCTTCAAATTACCCATATAAGGAGGTCATCTCACTAATTGTATTCGAAGATTGGATTTCCCATTCACTAACTTAAGATATTCAAGGAGGACGTGATGAATATGGCCTGATTCTATACTCTTGAAACACAAGAATATTTGTTATTGTCTTGAAATTCGAAGATGCCCATGTAACATCACCAAAAAAATCACAAAAATTTTAAATTTTTATATAGCAATTAATGCAGACTATAATAATGCTTAAAGTCGTCTTGCTGTACTAAATACTGTGCTGATTAAAAGTGTAAAGTTTGCCTCTAGATGATTAATACCAATGTTTCGAAGTCATTCTTACTCAACTGTAATTTACAATCCTTCTATTGTTTGATGAAAAGATGTATGTTTTAAATGTATTAACTATTGTTCTTCGCTGATGATGAAGGGGTCCTATGGACACCCCGAGGCTTACTTAGCATTCCTGCTAAAGCATTTGAACCGTCCTTTTTCACAGATTACACGTAAGAGTTTTTATTGTGTTTACGATGAATGACTGAAGAGTTTCTTACTAGTTTAAGTGTCTCCAAGTCTTAATGAATTAAGAGACATAATGTCGAGACTGCTAATGGCAAGAAATTCAATTATCCTAGTTTGTTAAACAGAAGTATGTTGATTGTAACAATTTCCATTTTCTGAACTAACCTTTTATTAAAATAATCAAACAATGAATAGGATTCAGATATCATTATTAAACTTTTATGTATTGTTATCGTGAGATTCTATTCAAGCAAAATATGAGGATGAACTTATTCTATAAGTGATGGTTAACCACTGAATGACATGTGTCATCTCTATGGATATCCTTGTATGCTCTAGACCCTAAGGATCTCATACCATAATTGTTTTAAATTCTAACTTAGGAATTAGTTGCAATTCAAATCGTAGACATATGCTAATCTATTGTTTATATACCAATTCCTATTAAATTTCCATACTATATTGAAATGTAAATGTATCAAATCCTACACAAAATTTAATTCTAACTTGAGCCTAAGATCTATATGCATACTTAAAAGTCAATGCTATAGTATCTAGCCTAAAGACTATATACAAATCCTAGATTACAATAAAATTTACATTTTAGTGTGTGCATCGTGTGGTCCTATTTAACTATGGAAACCTAGAAAGGAAATGAATATAACCTTGCGATAACCCAAGGTGCATATCATAACATAGTTATGCATATTACCACTGTATCAATATATTACAAGGATGGCTATGGAATAATGTTAACGTGGTTTCCTGCTGGCAAGCACTTCTATTTCCCTTTGCAATTAATACATCCAACTATCGAGACAGTGGAATGTATCAATGGATATCGCTATGGCGTTAGGCACATGATGAGGTGGTGATGGTTCAATTTTATGACGAGCTGGAAGTGCTCTGGTTCGAAGCTTGACCTAGCTGTCCTCCTTGGTTGCTACGGTATTGATGGTATCATTGATGAGGAGGATGCTTGGTTTTACGTGACAATCCTTGGTGATCTCCATCGTTGATCGAGCGAGGGTTTTGGGCTTTGGGATCTAACCCTAGCCTCCACTTATGTTTTACGATGTTAATGTTTCCTTGTCACTCGGTGTAGTGTCTCTGAGGAGAGGACGACAAGCCGACAGCTTTTAGGGTTTTGTTAACTGGTTTTTTTCATTGGAGTACCCACGGTTCGAAGTCATGATCTGTTGAAAGCTTAAGAAGGACATTTTCATGGCATGTTTCAGTAGTAGCTTGAAGTAGAAGTTGCAAGGTGTGAGTGATAACTCTTCGTCATAGGTGTTTCGATAGTTGGCTTTCCCTGCCTCTTGGGTGATTTTCTTTAGAATTTTTGTGCTTCTGTTCTTGCATTTGGCGACAGAGAAAAAGGGTACTGGTTGCAATGTCGTGGCATTCCACTCCGAGGATAATTTCTTAAAGGTAAGGTTCTCAGTTCAAATCAAGCATCTTCCATTCTCCATTTGAGAGTTTTCAGTTGTTTATTATTTCACCTGTGATTTTCTCTGACAAAATACTTTTTTTAACCACACTTGTATTCAAATGGCAAGTACCTCGTCGTTCGATCCTCAGCATAAGTGTTGATGTTTGGGTACTGCAATAAGACCTGTAAGCCTCAATGGTTACCTTGTTACTCTGGTTAGATGAATGTTGAACCTTCAGGTGTGTTTTGCCGAGACTTCATGATTTCTCTAAGGCTTGTTCTTCATCGAAAACCTGTGTACTATTGGTAGCTTGGGGAGAATGAATTCTCGACGGTTTTCTCGTTGTTTTAGTATTAAATATTTTTCCATTGCATAATCTGTAAGGAAAATACTTAGAAGAGGGTTTCACCCTTCTTTTGATCTCGGTAATGAAAGGATTCAAGTTCTCATTCCACCTGTGTTCATGTGGTTGATACTGTGAGTTATTTTGTGTAAAAAGAATTGTGTTTGATGGCAAGTGTTGTGAATATGGTTCTGTGGGTGTTGCTCCATTTTGCATGAAGGAAACGAAACTTATTGTTTCCTATCTACTATGTTTTTGTGGACAGTAAATAGGGAAGCAAAGCGTTTATACTTGATCTTAGAAGTCGAACCATAATACTTCCTTTTGTATAGTAGTTTTCTTTAGCTACTGAAAACATTGTTTAACTTGGAAGTGTGGTTCTCGGCAAGGTTTTGCTATTACTAAAACAATATTTTAAACTTCTGTAAGTGGATGTTTACAGTGAGCTATTCGTATGGTTTTAATGTTATGTTTTCAATTTAAAACATGATAATGTACAATCAAAATGTTGCCGAGATGTTCTTGTTCTCAGTCTTAACGAATGTGTATGATAAGTGTTTTCGAAACTATGTTTTGTAGTTGAGAATGTCTCTCGTTATTAATGTTTGTTGATTTTTGTGCTGGCCATGAGCCAGAATCTACTATTTTGATTTCAATTATGAAAAGAATCGTGACCAGTTTCTTAACTAAGTCTTAACTAAAAGATAATAATTGATATTCTAAGGTTTGATGAGTGAAGGATATGAACCTGTCATAAACCTTAGGTTTGAAAAATGATACCGTACTTGTATATCGTAATGATTCTTTATTGTAGAGAAAAGTGGATTGAAAACCATGCATAAGGATTAGTATTTAAACAAATTTTGCATTGTTTGAAAAGAAATATAATAGGCTGCTATTTGATAATATGAAATTTGCAGCTGATATGATTTCAAAAATACTATATAACTGAATTATAATTTCTATACTTAAATGTGAAAACTATTTATGTCATAATAATTATGCTTGCTAACAGTAAAGGGTAATAGTACTGTATACTTAGAAAATGAATTTTTTCTTACAGTTGTTAAATTCACTACATCTTAATGAGAGAAAATACAATGAACCTGAAACATTTAACTAATGAAGAATGGTAAGAGAAAGACATAGAATTATGTTATTCGATATGGAATATCAATGACAGGAAACTAGTAAAATAAAACATCATTGATATTCTCATCCATCTCGCAATCTGCCTATCAAATTCATCTATCTTAATTTCTTCTCTGTACTAGAGTACGATGCAGCTCCTTTAGCATGGGGAAAAATACAGAGAAATATTTTATTCATTTTATCTTACATAATCATTACTATGCAGAATACTAATTATATTAAAACTAAAATAAATACATTTGTTTAATAATATCCTTGAAGGCAATAAATCAATAATAGCAGATAGGAATGTTAAACTACTTAAAATTTGAAAAGACAAATAGAACCTGTAAATGAAGATAGGGCCGACAAACACCCAAGGAGGCCTATTCCTCCCAACGTTTTCCAGAAGAAGTAGCCAAACTATTGGCTTCCTATGAACCCCCGAGCCTACTCACTGAACCACTAAGTAGATGGAATTTGTCTAGAAGCAAGGCACTAAGTAATAAAAACTTCTGCACTCAGTAGTATAAATTCTGCACTCACTATTATAACTTCTCCACTAAACAGTATTGGGTAGACTCATAGCATGATCAAAAACATAGAATATCCCCTCATCAAATCTCTTGGGTGCAAGAAAAGCAAAACCCCAAGGTAAATTTCCTCATCAGGGAAAGTGATGAGCCTCAGTTCATAATTTGATGGCTCTTATATAGACTGCCTAGGTCTTTAGTGGTCAGTTTGGAATAAATGAGCATCAAGCTCCAGTCTCACCTTCCAGGGCACTATGACCACATTTCAAGGGAGTTGTCCCATACCAACAACTAGTTAGTAGTATCATGATGCTGCCACTTCTCCATTACCTTCTACTCAGGATTCAATTCAACCTACTGGGTGAGTAACCACTCTTTCAACATTCCCCTTAGGTGTTTGTCTCCTATTTTATTTATTAATTAATAAAATATTGTGCAAATTACTGTCATCCTTGGACACTTGTCCAACATAAAAAATTTACAATAAAAGTTAACATAATGTTTCCAACATAAAATGTTCTTCAGCAAAAACGGTATGTTACAGCCTATGACCTAAAATTCATAAGCAACTAATAACTTTCATAGCCCCATGTTCTTTTCTCTATCAATTCCTTGCCACTTCCACCGTTCCAAGGGTGGTTTCCTTCTACTTTGGCTCCAGGAAATTACTTTGATTGTATTGGAACTGGGATAGATATTGGAAATTAGCATCGGTTTACTCACAAAACCTGAGGATACAAGGCCACTGTATGATGCAACAAGTTCACTATTCAAATCGCTTTAAAATCCTTCCTTGGGTAGATAGGCATATTTTGGACAAACCAAACAATTTAACTGTCATCGGGTAGCTTCTTGTTGGAAAAGGGATGGCTACAAGCTACTTCAATGGTGAGGTGTCATGATTTAAGTGAGTCTAGAGATACTAGGAAACCATTTGTAGATGCTAAGAGAAACTATACCACCTATGACAAGGACTTCTACAACCCTGTGCAAGCTCTCGGGAATTGGCTCCATTATTAGTTGACATGCAATAGACACACTCCAGCTCGAGCACAGTGGAGGACACCTAAGATGATGCAACGCCTATTTCCTCATCTTCTCATAGAATCAGGGGACGCTTCTAGATTTAAACAGGGTTGAATTGGGCCACCCATGGGATCCATTCTCAACACTCAGCACTATTCACGCTGCTACATATGTGCCCTAACTCCTAGAATATTCACCTCCAGTGTGCACGCATACCCTTATCTCCACTCTCTGCCCAATCTCAGGCAACATTCACGGACTTCCCCACTCTCCATTCCAGTGCCACCTCTCACGCTATTGTTTCGTTCCCTACCTCTTGCACATTCAATGCACTTCCTCACACTGCCACCACCTGCGGCATTCACTCCCATGTAGCCCATCTCTTGTTTTCACCTCACTACCACGCTACCCCCAAATCCTGCGCCTTTCTCCTCCACTCTCTCACGTTGCCACCACCTGTAACATTAACTCCCACGCAGCTCCAGCCTCCCATATCCACATTGCTACACTCCAATACCATCATTTCAAGCTCCATCTCTCTTGAGGACTTCTTCCCTCTCTCCACGCAGACATTCTCCCAGCTCTACACACAGCTTCCTTCTATCTCTCCAGGAAACCATCTATCCACACAGTTTCCTTCCATCTCACCCATGCAGTTTCCTTCCAACTCTCCATGCATTGGTCTTCCCTCTTTCCACGCAGCTTCCTTCTAGCTCTCCCCAATATTTCTCCCCCCCACATCTCCACACAGTTGCTTCCCATATCCTCACACTATGCATCCCTTCCTGATGAATGCTTCCCTCAATCTCATGGTCAGCCTATTCCCCATCTCCATGCTCAGGCTGCCCCCCTTTCAACACTTCTCCCATCTCGATTAACGCCGAGTATCTATGGCAAGCTCGATTATTAGCACGAAAAGAGGATAGATCTCCTCCATGGGCAGATCACAATTGTAATTACACATATTCCTCAACATTTTAAAAAAATCTAGAACCATTGCCAATCACCCTTACCTTAACATCGCCAATGCATTTACAACCACCTACCTATGCTCCAAGCCAACCCTCTCATATACAGTGCGATACTTCTCTATCTGTCCACTCTACATTTTTCATAGCCCTCACCCATAGCCCAATAACATTCCACAAAATAAGAGCAAGTATAATGATCAACCAAAACGCAGCAAAATATACCTCACCCGCTCCACAAAATTACAAAAAATGCACCAAAATCCTATCCCTCGGAGCATTGGAGCTGCGAAATCCCTGACATGATTGCAATGACACTGCGGTAGAAAAACCTCCTCTCGGCTTCTTAATGGAAATCAACCGATGGCCAAAGCAATAGAATGCCTGTAGGGGAAAATGCCCAATCTAGACGCTGAGACACACATCACTAAATTGCTACCCTTGCAACAATTCCTCACGAGAACAATTCCCTCCCACCTTCCCATGAGAAATATTCTCGATTGGGAGACACAATCCATGCAAACAACAAAGCAATTGCATACCCAAGAAAATGAAATGACCTCCATCTTTCATCCAGGCAGGGAGCACTCAACCCCTCTACATCACCCAATCTACAAACTTAGCCCCAAAGGTTGAAGTTGATGCTTGGATCCACCCATGGGGGCTTCACTCAATAAACCGCTATCATAGCACATTCGTTTGTGGCATATGAAACAATACCCCTAATTTCAATAAATATTGGAAAATACCTTCCAAAATCGCTTTTTTTAACCCCCTCCGAATATGCCTTCCCAATTTAGAAAAACCCTTATTTTCACTGGATAATGTATGTATCAATTTTTTCATTAACATTTTTTATACCCCTTTATATTTCTTCCTAGTATATTGATCTAACCCCACATGCATTCTACAATGCACCTTGCTTCTTTCGATGTATATTGTGGATGCACATTACTTCACCCACAATGCAATTACTCAACCACATATAATTATGATTTGCAACATCTAATGGTCTAATGAAGAGATTGGAGATCACTTCTTGTATGTCACTAGAGCCAATGCACATAGTACAACATTTAGATTGCATGTTGCACTTCCCCAATCGTTGACTAAGCCTGTTGTGGGCTAGGTATCCAAACCCCCAGGGCCTTTAACAAGCTCTAGGAGGCTGACTAAACCTCCCAAGTCTTGTAATAGGAACGAGTGGTTTGGTATTCAATCCACCAAGGCCTATCGAGGACCTATAATAGGCTCTGGAGGCTTAGAGCCTTCCAAGGCTATTGGTAACAACTGGCTGAGTGCTATTGGTAACAATTGGATGTCAATGACCACTGTGTCTCGACTATGATCGAATGGAAACCCAGTTCACCACGAAACCCCTAGCCTCAAGCATGCCTCAAGACACTATTTCCCTACGTACTAGTAAGCCCGAGCCTTGGCTCAACCCAATTTCTCATCCAACCTTGATCTCGCCATCTCCATTTGGCAGATATTTGTGAGCCCTTCCATATAAAAAAGACCCCAAAGTATTTTTGTATTGTTACATTAAATAAAAAAAACTCTTTGCCCCTTAATATATAAGTAATATAATTTTCAAGTTTTTATGAATATTAAATACTGCAATATGAATGAAACGTGGTATTATAACTCCTTATAGTGAAGCTCCGGTGGATCCACCCACCCAACCCACATTCAAATAAATAACCTAGGTAAAAATACAAAAAAAAAATATGGAAAAACCATAAAATTGTTGAATTCCCCTTTGCTATTAAACCCGAAAAAAACCAAATATGTCATGGACATAATAACTACATTTGAAAGTACTTTTCATTAAATCCTTAAAATCAATCACAAAGAAAATCAAAGTATTGAGCACTTCAATACAAAGAACCTAAATGAAGCAAGCAAAAAGTATTTAGGACTTCAAAACAAAAAGAGCCTAAATGAAATAAAGTAACGCCGGGATAGGCTTTTGCATCCGTCGGTGCGGTGGAGACGGAGGGTAAAAGTCTTGGAACCGTCTATATTAATAGATGGCAGGGTTTTCTTCTTAGTTCGAAACAAATCTTCTGCTCAACTATCAACTATTTTCTTCGAAACAAATCTTCTGCTCAACTATCAACTATCTTCTGCACGATTCTGGGTTAGGAAAAACACCATCGAAGGGTGTCTTGCGTTCGAAGAGAGGCGGTTTTTTATAAGAAGCAGGCGAAAATGAGTGGCACTGTGACAGCCTGTGGCGCGGTTTCGATTCCAGCCAGTGTTGGAAAAATCATTCAAGATATAAAAGAAATAGCAAGTAATCACTTGGATGAGGAGATATACGCAATGCTAAAGGAATGCAATATGGATCCCAATGAGACGGCTCAGTAGCTGCTCTCTCAAGATCCTTTCCATGACGTTAAGAGAAAGCAAGACAAGCGTAAAGAACAAAATGCAAACACCAGAAATTCTGGACATACAAGGTCAAGGCCATCCAATCAAGGTCGGGGAGGAAGGGGTGCTGGCACAACAAACTATCTTCGACGCTATATGGCAAGGCAAAATGGGGGGCACCAAAGTCTAAACAAGGATAGCACAAACACTGGCTTCCCTCCTCTCACAACTTCACAATATTTGCAAACCAAAATAAATTCTTTCGGAACAAGCTCTTTGCAAGCATCCACCAGTGGTACCTCTATCATAGCCAATGGGTTGTCAGAAGATGCACATCCTCTACAAAACCAGGCAGGGAGCTTGAGTCCTGTTGCTGGACCAAAATCAATGGCCGATGTCTTGAAGTCAAGGACTGTGCAACAATCACCGACTCAACCACCAGGTGCACCTGTTTCAACTTCTGTAATAGTTAAAGGACAATCAATAGCCAGTTTTCAATAGTATGTTGACTCTGTAAGTCGCAAAACTGTTTCAGGAGTCTATTCGTCATCATCAGGTCCTGTGCTGGTTACAAAATTGAATTCTTGTGTTTCAGGCGCTGTTGGAACAATCAAACGTGAAGTTGGGACTGTCGGTGCCGAGCGTGTAGCTGATGAGCACGCTACTGGTTCTGTCAATAACAAGCCTGCTGCATCCAGCTTCTCAAATAATTTGTGGAGAACACAATCTGTCATGTCTCATGCAGTTGATTCAGAATTGAAGGTATCCGAAAATGGAATTTCTGGTTCAACAACTGTACAATCCTTTTCCAAGGAGCGTGTTGCAAGCAAGTCTCAAACAAAAGAACGGTCGCAGGTATCCACTTCAGCCCGAGCAAGATATTCCATGAGCAAATCTTCAGTTATGGCTAATAACTACATGAGGCCTCGGAACCTTATCGGCTCTCAGAAAGTAGTAGGACCTAAGAAAGAATGGAAGTCAAAGCCAACAAATCAAAATGTGGTATCTAATCCTCTAATAATTGGAACTTCCACTGTTAGCGACAGTACGTCTGAAGCTAGCAGGCCATCTTCTCCAGTTGCAAAATCAACTTTGCAAGACACACCTTAAAACTGCAGAAAATTTCGGAAGAGTTGAATGTTAGGGATAAGCAGCATGTAATAATACCAAATCATCTTCAACTTCCCGAAGCAGAACTTATAGGTATTCGTTTTGGAAGGTTTGATGCAAACTTCATGTACCAAGCCCGGTTGTAGTCAGGTCTCTGTACATGAGTGTCCGTAGAGTTTTGATATAATTACCATATAACTTAGTAGGATCATTAAATATTACAGTGGCGCAATGACTTACTAAGATATATGAAATGTAATCATTCATAGAATTTGAACTGATGCCTAGTATTGTTTTGTTTATTTTATAGTGTAATATGATAGCTTCTTTTTTTATTGTTCACAAAAGATAACTGTTTTTATTAATGTGTTACTGATACAATCATTATCATCAGTATATTAATAGGTATATGAAATATTTTCTCCCATATTCAACCCAATAGCATAACATGTATATATTTTTCATGATGAATGCCTATGCTTTAAGTGCAAATTTAGATAGAGTTTAGGAGACTTTTGCTTTTCTTTTTTCATTTCTTCTCTAATCATAGAGAGTTCAGGAAAGAACAACCATATAGCTATTGGTATCATTCATTTCCCAAAATCTTTAGTATGAGAAGTGAAGAAAAAAAATCAATTTTTTGTTTATTTGTCTAATGTTGTTTTGTTTGTAGGGAAAAAATCTAGTTTTCATAGATTGTAATATTGCATTTTACATGAACATGGCATATGAATTAATGGATTTATTTTTCTCTCTCATGTAATGTCATAAAACGGTTATTATCAAGGGAATGTTTCATTTTACATGAACGTGCTACACATGCATTGCTATTTTGGGTTTCTATTATGCTATGTTGCTTTTTAGATGATTGATGAATTTTGAATTATTATATTAAGATATTTCATAAAAGTTGAGGGTATAATTGTATCAGTTGATGTTTCAAGTGTAATTTGGGTTCTGACAACTAAATTATAAAGATATCCTTACCCCTAATTTATGCTCAAGAGTATGCTTAAATCAACAAGATCAACCCTTGGTAAATTGCATTTTGTTTCCTTTAAAATATTTAGAATATGAGGTGATGGGATGATGATAAATGCATATAAATTGACATAATGAATTTTAATTTTTCTTTCATCCTAAACTTAAATATGATGGTGCACCGGTGAGGCGTCCTCCATGGAATAGGAATCTAATATTTTCTTGAAGATTCACATCCATCACTTACTCGTCTAGCATTCTTTCCCTTTTAGTTTGTTCAAGCTCAATTTTATTTGTTCTCTCTTTCTATAAAAGAGAATAAGTATACTAGTGGTGTTCTACAGGCTTACATGGTCAGAAGATATGAAGATTCAATAAGTATACTAGTTATCACCCCATGTTACAAAATCTATGCTAATGAGAATATTAAATTTGCACGACATATGCAAATTCATTTACGTAAGGGATGTGCTTCAATATCAATATATATGAAATGGTAAATTGGGTTTAAAAGAACTCTTTCTCCTCAATAAAATGTACAAGAGAAGGATGGAGAACACTATGTATAATCTCTACAAGATTTCCTCTGCCAGTAGATACTAAAAACCGACAATTTCTCCCCCATTGAACTGGAACAAAAATACTAGGATATGAACTGTAGATGATTGTGCCTATATACCCCAATACCGGAACTGTATCGAGGAAATCATTGGGCCTCCTAATACAATTATCGATGAGATGCCTCAATACTATCATCCCACCATCAACAACGAATCTAGTTTTGTACACAATCCAATTACTTAATTTCTCAACACTTCTCTTCTCCACTAGCATTCAAAATATTATGAGTTTCAACTTCTCAGAGCCCTCAAACTATATCATTTGTTTAACCCAATTCCCCATTCCACCTTTTCCTAAAGAAAAGACAGGGTTTTATCATAGATTGCTCTATCGGAGGAATCCCAACAGGAATATTATTACACCCGTAGATCCAAATACCATCCATATATTAAATCCCATTGTCACATATAACAGTCAAAGTTAGAGATTCTGAGTTGAGCTTGTCAATCTTCTTCCACTAGATTACAGCTTATATATAACTGAATTTTGATTAACTTCTATATGCTTACATTAGATGAAATCCTATTATAATTATTTGTGTGCTTATTCCACACATAGAACCACCCTTCCTCTAATTGTTGAATTTTCCAGCATGTGAAGACGTATGAAACCTTGTTTAATCCAAAATGATGCCTTTTTCAAGGGATTAAATGCCTATATTTTTAAGAATAGTCCCCACAATTTGAGCCCCTTGAAAATGAATTGAAACTATAGCCAAATCCTTATTAGATCTGCCAAGGCCTCCCTTTGGCTCTTTAGACCATAGTAGCATAATTAGGCAATATTGGACTTTAGTGTACGGAAATTATGAACAATTCACAATTTGTCCAATATTCTGTGTAGGTGTAATAAAATTTAAAATATCGAAAATCAAACTTTAATTATTTAACACTATCATAGTTCGTAACCATTAATGTGTTTGATTAAATATGTTTTTACTTTCTTCTTGAAATAATTATTAATAACTAATTTTTGTTTTTTAAATAATAATTTTGGTTGTAAATAAAATGTGTAAGATGTAGATTGATGGTATATTCTTGTATATTTCATTAATGCATTATAAATAAGAAGCCTACTCCAATATTTTATTCATATTGATTTTCTCCTTTATGTTTCATAATTTATCTATATCAATGGGTCAGGTGTATAGGGTGATAGGGGAACAGCCATCTCATTGTTTTTTCTGTATGTTTTGTTTGATAGTCTAGCTATATCAATGGTTTAGGTCTATGGGGTGATAGAGGCACACCCATATCATTGTTTGTTTTGTGGATCTAGTGGAGAGCTTTGTATATACACAATGTGTATATGTTAGCATAACTTTTTTATTTAGTCAAGAAACATCACAAAAATTAATTAAGCGATATAAAATAGAGTAAAGTTATAGAAAAAAACAGTTTGCAAAAATATGGATTTTAAACCCAACTTTTAACTGTGCATTTTAACTTTAAAATATGGATTTTAACTATGCATCATGAATGACAATTAACAAACACAGATCCATCTTAAACCCAAATCTATAAGCAACGAGAGGGATCCCGTTTCTTGAAGTGGAATTTTTTTTTTTAAAATTTAAACTAAAGAAATTTGATTTCTCTTGGTTGATAGACTTGGGTTTAAGTTTTAATTTTTTATTTTATAGATGGATATCTATTTTTTTAATTACTTTTCATAATTTTTTTTTATGAGCCAACATGGATTTTTTTTAAATACTTTCCATAAATTTTTATTTTATGACGCGGCATCATTTTTTTTAATTATTTTATTATTATTTTGTTAGGTAGTAAGTTACAGCACCTACCCATACTGGGCTATAGAGCACCTCACTCCTCTAGGTGCAATAATTTGATGGAAATAGCGACGTTGCAAACTTCCATTTTATTGTGTACGAGATCAAACAATAAAAATAAATATAAATAGACCGATGCTTAAGCGACTATATGACATACATTGAAATACAGTAAGCCATCACTATGAGTATGAATTCAAAGCCTTCATTCTTTATCCACGTTTTGAGTCAACAAATGTCCTTCAATCCTGCATAGTTAATCAATTAAGACTTGCTTAAACCATGTATTGCTATTCCTAATCTTGTATTCATATCATTAAGCAGGATTTATTGTCAACTTAGATAGAGTGAAAATCCTACCTCTTCTAGCAACTTGAAAGATTGATGGTGCTCAACAGATCCATTAGTTGTTGCACTGCTTTTACTTTTTCTCATTTTGTTTGCAATCGAATCGTATGCGATGTTTCATGTATTTTTCATAAAAAACATTAATTTTTTGCCGGCACTACCACAACCACTTATTTGTGGCTTTGAGACTCACATGGTGGAGGACTTGAATTCGGAAGCCCCGTTCCCTCAAGAATATTAAAAAAAACTTGCATTTTCTTTAATTACAGTCAATCTTAACAAAAACTTGCATTTTATTTAATTACGGACATCTTTTGCATGGTTTCTACAATCATGCATGATGAAATGCTCAATGGGATCACTTCTCTCCCACTGAAGAGTGCATAAATGTTTCTTATCAAAATTCAGATCCTTCAAATTACCCATGGAAGGAAGTCATCTCACTAATTGTATTCGAAGAGTGGATTTCCCATTCACTAACTTAAGATATTCAAGGAAGACGTGATGAATATGGATTGATTCTATACTCTTGAAACACAAGAATATTTGTTATTGTCTTGAAACTGGTAGATGCCCATGTAACATCCCAAAAACAATCACAAAAATTTTAAATTTTTATATAGCAATTAATGCAGACTATAACTATGCGGAATATAATAATGCTTAAAGTCGTCTTGTTGTACTAAATACTATGCTAATTAAAAGTGTAAAGTTTGCCTCTAGATGATTAATATCTATGTTTCGAAGTCATTCTTACTCAACTGTAATTTACAATCCTTCTATTGTTTGATGAAAAGATGTATGTTTTAAATGTATTAACTATTGTTCTTTTGCTGATGATGAAGGGGTCCTATGGACACCCCGAGGCTTACTTAGCATTCCTGCTAAAGCATTTGAACCATCCTTTTTCACAGATTACAGGTAAGAGTTTTTGTTCTGTTTACGATGAATGATTGAAGAGTTTCTTACCAGTTTAAGTGTCTCCAAGTCTTAATGAATTAAGAGACATAATGTCGAGACTACTAATGGTGAGAAATTCAATTAGCCTAGTTTGGTAAACAGAAGTATGTTGATTGTAACAATTTCCATTTACTGAACTAACCTTTTATTAAATTACTCAAACAATGAATAGGATTCAGATATCATTATTAAACTTTTATGTATTGTTATCGTGAGATTCTATTCAAGCAAAATATGAGGATGAACTTATTCTATAAGTGATGGTTAACCACTGAATGACATGTGTCATCTCTATGCATGTCCTTGTATGCTCTAGACCCTAAGGATCTCATACCATAATTGTTTTAAATTCTAACTTAGGAATTAATTGCAATTCAAATCGTAGACATATGCTAATCTATGGTTTAGATACCAATTTCTATTAAATTTCCATACTATATTGAAATGTAAATGTATCAAATCCTACACAAGATTTAATTTTAACTTTAGCCTAGGATCTATATTCACACTTAAAAGTCAATACTATAGTATCTAGCCTAAAGACTATATACAAATCCTAGATTACAATACAATTTACATTTTAGTGTGTGCATCATGTGGTCCTATTTAACTATGGAAACCTAGAAAGGAAATGAATACAACCTTGCGATAACCCAAGGTGCATATCATAACATAGTTATGCATATTACCACTGTATCGACATATTACAAGGATGGCTATGGAATAATGTTAATGTGGTTTCCTGTTGGCAGGCACTTCTATTTCTCTTTGCAATTAATACATCCAACTGTCGAGACAGTGGAATGTCTCCATGGATATCACCGCGGCGTTAGGCACGTGAGGAGGTGGTGATGGTTCAATTTTATGACGAGGTGGAAGTGCTCTGGTTCGAAGCTTGACCTAGTTGTCCTCCTTGGTGGCTACGGTATTGATGGTATCATTGATGAGGAGGATGCTTGGTTTTACGTGACAATCCTTGGTGATCTCCATCGTTGATCGAGCGATGGTTTTGGGATTTGGGATCTAACCCTAGCCTCCACTATGTTTTACGATGTTAATGTTTACTTGTCACTTGATGTAGTGGCTCTGAGGAGAGGCCGATGGGCCGAGAGCCTTTAGGGTTTTGTTAACTGGTTTTTTTCTTTGGAGTGCCCACAGTTCGAAGTCATGACCTGTTGAAAGCTTAAGAAGGACATTCTCATGGTGTGTTTCAATAGTAGCTTGAAGTAGAAGTTCCATGGTTTGAGTGATAACTCTTCGTGATAGTTGTTTCGATAGTTTGCTTTCCTTGCCTCTTGGGTGATTTTCTTCAGAGTTTTCATGCTTCTATTCTTGCGTTTGGTGATAGAGAAAAAGGCTATTGGTTGCAATGTCGTGGCGTTCCACTCCGAGGATAATTTCTTAAAGGTAAGGTTCTCAGTTCAAATCAAGCATATTCCATTCTCCATTTGAGAGTTTTCAGTTGTTTATTATTTCACCTATGATTTTCTCTGACAAAATACTTTTTTAGCCACACTTGTATTCAAATGGCAGGTACCTCGTCGTTCGATCCTCAACATAAGTGTTGATGGTTGGGTACTGCAATCAGACCGGTAAGTCTCAATCGTTACCTTGTTACTCTAGTTAGATGAATGTTGAACCTTCGGGTGTGTTTTGATGAGACTTCATGATTTCTCTAACGCTTGTTCTTCATCGAAAACCTGTGCACTATTGGCAGCTTGGGGAGAATGAATTCTCGACCCTTTTCTCATTGTTTTAGTAGTAAATATTTTTCCATTGCATAATCTGTAAGGAAAATACTTAGAAGAGGGTTTCACCCTTCTTTTGATCTCGGTAATGAAAGGATTCAAGTTCTCGTTCCACCTGTGTTCATGTGGTTGATACTGTGAGTTGTTTTGTGTAAAAAGAATTGTGTTTCATGGCAAGTGTTGTGAATATGGTATTGTGGGCGTTGATCCATTTTACATGAAGGAAATGAAACTTATTGTTGCCTATCTACTGTGTTTTTGTGTATAGTAAAAAGGGAAGCCAAGGGTTTAGCCTTGAGCTTAGAAGTCGAACCATAATACTTCCTTTTGTATAGTAGTTTTCTTTAGCTACTGAAAACATTGTTTAACTCAGAAGTGTGGTTCTTAGCAAGGTCCTTCTATTACTAAAACAATATTCTCAACTTCTGTAAGTGGATGTTTATAATGAGCTATTCGTATGGTTTGAATGTTCTGTTTTCAATTTAAAAAGTGATAATGTACAATCAAAATGTTGCCGAGATGTTCTTGTTCTCAGTCTTAAGGAATGTGTATGATAAGTTTTTTCGAAACTATGTTTTGTAGTTGAGAATGTCTCTTGTTATTAATGTCTGTTGATTTTTGTGATGGCCGTGATCCAGAATCCACTATTTTGATTTCAGTTATGAAAAGAATCGTGACGAGTTTCTTAACTAAGTCTTAACTATAAGATAATAGTTGATATTTTAAGGTTTGATGAGTGAAGGATATGAACCTGTCATAAATCTTAGGTTAGAAAAATGATACCCTACTTGTATATCGTAATGATTCTTTATTGTAGATAAAAATGGAATGAAAACCATGCATAAGGATTAGTATTTAAACAAATTTTGCATTGTTTGAAAAGAAATATAATAGGATGCTATTTGATAATATTAAATTTGCAGCTAAGATGATTTAAAAAATACTATATAACTGAAAGATAATTTGTATACTTAAATGTGAAAACTATTTATGTCATAATAATTATGCTTGCTAACAGTAAAGGGTAATAGTACTGTATACTTAGAAAATGAATTTTTTCTTACATTGTTAAATTCACTACATCTTAATGAGAGAAAATACAATGAACTTGAAACATTTAACTAATGAAGAATTGTAAGAGAAAGACATAGAATTATGTTATTCGATACAGAATATCAATGACAGGAAACTAGTAAAATACAACATCATTGATATTCTAATCCATCTGGCAATCTGCCTATCAAATTCATCTATCTTAATTTCTTCTCTGTACTAGAGTACGATGCAGCTCCTTTAGCATGGGGAAAAATACAAAGAAATATTTTATTCATTTTATCTTACATAATCATTACTATACAGAATACTAATTATATCATAAACTAAAATAAATACATTTGTTTAATAATATCCTTGAAAATAGTAAATCAATAATAGCAGATAGGAATGTTAAACTACTTAAAATTTGAAAAGACAAATAGAACCTGTAAATGAAGATAGGACCGACAAAATCCCAAGGAGGCCTGTTCCTCCCAACCTTTTCCATAAGATGCAGATAAACTGTTGGCTTCCTATGAACCCCCAAGCCTACTTACTGAACCACTAAGTAGATGGAATTTATCTAGAAGCAAGGCTCTAAGTAATAAAAACTTCTGCACACAGTAGTATAAATTCTGCACTCAATAGTATAACTTCTGCACTCAGCAGTATTGGGCAGACTCACAGCATGATCAAAAAATTAGCATATCCCCTCATCAAATCTCTTGGGTGCAAGAACAACAAAACCCCATGGTAAATTTCCTCGTCAGGGAAATTGATGAACTTCAATTCATAATTTGATGGCTCTTATATAGACTGCCTAGGTCTTTAGTGGTCAGTTTGGAATAAATGAGCCTCAAGATCCAGTCCCACCTTCCAGGGCACTATGACCACCTTTCAAGGGAGTTGTCCCATACCAATAGCTAGTTAGTTGCATCATGATGCTGCCACTTCTCCATTTCCTTCTACTCGAGATTACATTCAACCTAGTGGGTCAGTAACCACTCTTTCAAGAGTCCCCTTAGGTGTTTTTCTCCTATTTTATTTATTAAATAATAAAATATTGTGCAAATCACAGTCATCCTTGGACACTTGTCCAACATAAAAAATTTACAATAAAAGTTAACATAATGTTTCCAACATAAAATATTCTTCAGTAAAAAGGGTATGTTACAGCCAATGACCTAAAATTCATAAGCAACTAATAACTTTTATAGCCCCATGTTCTTTTTTCTATCAATTCCTTGCCACTTCCACCGTTCCAACGACGGTTTCCTTCTACTTTGGCTCAAGGAAATTACTTTGATTGTATTGGAACTCGGATAGATATTGGAAATTAGCATCGGTTTACTCACAAAACCTGAGGATAAAGGGCCATTGTATGATGCAATAAGTTCAGTATTCAAATCCCTTTAAAATCCTTCCTATGGTAGACAAGCATATTTTCGACAAACCAAACAATTTAATTGTCATCGGGTAGCTTCTAGTTGGAAAAGGGATGGCTACAAGCTACTTCAATGGTGAGGTGTCATGATTTAGGTGAGTCTAGAGAGACTAGGAAACCATTTCCAGATGCTAAGATAAACTATAGCACCTATGACAGGGACTTCTACAACCTTGTGCAAGCTCTGCGGAAATGGCGCCATCATCAGTTGGCATGCAACAGACACACTCCAGGTCGAGCACAGTGGAGGACAAATGAGATGAGGCAACGCTTATTTCCTCATCTTCTCATAGAAGCAGGGGACGCTTCCAGATTTAAACAGGGTGGAATTGGGCAACACATGGGCTCCATTCTCAACACTCAGTACTATTCACGCTGCTACATATGTGCCCTAGCTTCTACAATATTCACCTCCAGTGTGCACGCATACCCTTATCTCCACTCTCTGCCCAATCTCATGCAACATTCATGGACTTCCCCAGTTTCCATTCCAGTGCCATCTCTCACGATATTTTTTTGATACCTATCTCTTACACATTCAATGCACTCCCTCACACTGGCACCCTGTGCAGCATTCACTCCCATGTAGCCCATCTCCTACGTTCACCTCACTCCCATGCTACCCCCAAATCCTACACCTTTCTCCTCCACTCTCTCACTTTGCCACCATGTGCAACATTAACTCCCATGCGGCTCCAGCCTCCCATATCCATGCTGCTACACTCCAATACCATCATCCCGAGCTCCATCTCTCTTTAGGCCTTCTTCCCTCTCTCCACGCAGAACTTCTCCCAGCTCTACGAACAGCTTCCTTCCATCTCTCGAGGAAACCATCTTTTCACACAGTTGCCTTCCATCTCACCCATGCAGCTACCTTCCAACTCTCCATGCAGTGGTGTTCCCTCTCTCCACGCAGCTTCCTTCCAGCTCTCCCCACTGTTTCTCCCCCCCACATCTCCGCATAGTTGGTTCCCATATCCTCACACTACGCATCCCTTCCTTATGAATGCTTCCCTCCATCTCATGCTCGCCCTATCCCCCATCTCCATGCTCAGGCTGCCCCCCTTTCAATGCTGCTCCCATCTCGACTAATGCTGAGTATCTATGGCAAGCTCGGTTATTAGCAGGAAAAGAGGATAGATCTCCTCCATGGGAAGATCACAATTGTAATTACACATATTCCTCAACACTTTAAAAAAAGCTAGAACCATTGCCAATCACCCTTACATTAACATCACCAATGCATTTACAACCTCCTACCTATGCTCCAAGCAAACCCTCTCATCTACAGTGCTATAGTTCTCTATCTCTCCACCCTACATTTGTCATAGGCCTCACCCATTGCCCAATAACATTCCACAAAATAAGACAAAGGATAATGATCAACCAAAACACAGCAAAATATACATCACCCGCTACACGAAATTACAAAAAATGCACCAAAATCCAATCCCTCAGAGCATTGGAGCTGCGAAATCCCTAACGTGATTGCAATAACACTACGCTAGAAAAACCTCCTCTCGGCTTCTTAATGGAAGCCAACCGACGGCCAAAACAAGAGAATGACCGTAGGGGAAAATGCCCAATCTAGATGCAGACACACACATCACTAAATTGCAACCCTTGCAACAATTGCTAACGAGAACAATTCCCTCCCACCTTCCCATGAGAAATATTTTCAATTGGGAGACACAATCCACGCAAACAACAAAGCAAATGCATACCCAAGAAAATGAAATGAACTTGCTTCAAACGAACTCACTGGAACAGCGGTCCGTAAGCCAAACCAACACCAAGTGGCATTATTGTGAGCACCTACATCTAGTTATCCACGTAAACAGACCTCCATCCATCCTCGAAGCAGGGAGCACTCAACCCCGCTACATCACCCAATCTACAAACTTAGCCCCAAAGGTCGAGGCTGATGTTTGGATCCACCCACGGGGGCTTCACTCAATAAACCACTATCATAGCACGTTCGTTCGTGGCATATAAAACAATACCCCTAATTTATTTGAAAATACCTTCCAAAATAGCCTTTTTTAGCCCCCTCCCAATATGCCTTCCCAATTTAGAAAAACCCTTATTTTCACTACATATTGGATGTTTCAATTTTTTCATTAACATTTTTATACCCTTTTATATTTCTACCTAGTATGTTGATATGATACCCCTCTTATGACCCCACATGCATTCTACAATGCACCTTGCTTCTTTTGATGTATATTGTGGATGCACATTACTTCACCCACAATGCAATTACTCAACCACATATCATTATGATTTGCAACATCTAATCATCTAATAAAGAGATAGGAGATCACTTCTTGTATGTCACTAGAGCCAATGCACATAGTACAACATTTAGATTCCATGTTCCACTTCCCCAATCATTGACTAAGCCTATTGTGGGCTAGGTATCCAAGCCCCAAGGGCCTGTAACAAGCTCTAAGAGGCTGACTAAACCTCCCTAGGCCTGTAATAGGCACGAGTGGTTGGGTATTCAAGCCACCAAGGCCTATCGAGGGCCTATAATAGGCTCTTGAGGCTTAGAGCCTTCCAAGGCTATTGGTAACAACTGGCTGAGTGCTATTGGTAACAATTGGCTGTCAATGACCACTATCTCTCGACTATGATCGAGTGGAAACTCACTTCACCGTGAAACCCCTGGCTTCAAGCATGCCTCCATACGCTATTTCCCTACGTACTCGTAAGCCCGAGCCTTTCCTCAACCCGATTTCTCATCCAACCCTGATCTTGGCAGATATTTGTCGGCACCCCCATATAAAAAAGACCCCAAAGTATTTTTGTATTGTTACATTAAATAAAAAAAACTCTTTGCCTCTCAATATATAAGTAATATAATTTTTAGGTTTTCATGAATATTTAATACCGCAACATGAATGAATGAACGTGGTATTAGATTGCCTTATAGTGAATCTCGGGTGGATCCACCTACCCAACCCACATTCAAATAAATAACCTAGGAAAAAATACAAAAAAAAAACTATGGGAAAACCATAACATTGTTGAATTCCCCCTGCTTACTTGGAGCTATTAAGCCCAAAAAATACCAAATATGTCATGGACATAATAACTACATTTGAAAGTACTTTTCCTTAAATCCTTAAAATCAATCACAAAGAAAATCAAAGTATTGAACACTTCAATACAAAGAGTATAAATGAAGCAAGCAAAAAGTATTTAGAACTTCAAAACAAAAAGAGCCTAAATGAAATAAAGTAACGCCGGGATAAGCTTTTGCATCCATCGGTGCGGTGGAAGAGAGGGAGGTAAAAGTCTTGGAACCGTCTATATTAATAGATGGCGGGGTTTTCTTCTTAGTTCGAAACAAATCTTCTGCTCAACTATCAACTATCTTCTGCACGATTCTGTGTTAGGAAAAAAACCAATGAAGGGTGTCTTGCGTTGGAAGAGAGGGGGTTTTTTATAAGCGGGCGAAAATGAGTGGCACTGAGACAGTGGGTGGCGCGGTTTCGATTCCGGCCAGTGTTGGAAAAATCATTCAAGATATAAAAGAAATAGCAAGTAATCACTTGGATGAGGAGATATACGCAATGCTAAAGGAATGCAATATGGATCCCAATGAGACGGCTCAGCAGCTGCTCTCTCAAGATCCTTTCCATGACGTTAAGAGAAAGCAAGACAAGCGTAAAGAGAAAAATGCAAACACCAGAAATTCTGGACATACTAGGTCAAGGCCATCCAATCAAGGTCGGGGAGGAAGGGGCGCTGGCACAGCAAACTATCTTCGACACTATATGGCAAGGGAAAATGGGTGGCACAAAAGTGTAAACAAGGATAGCACAAACACTGGCTTCCCTCCTCTCACAACTTCACAATATTTGCAAACCAAAATAAATTCCTTCGGAACAACCTCTGTGCCAGCATCCACCAGTGGTACCTCTATCATATCCAATGGATTGTCAGAAGATGCACATCCTCCACAAAACCAGGCAGGGAGCTTGAGTCCTGCTGCTGGACCAAAATCGATGGCCGATGTCTTGAAGTCAAGGACTGTGCAACAATCACCCACTCGACCCCCAGGTTCACCTGTTTCAACTTCTGTAACAGTTAAAGGACAATCAATAGCCCACTCTGTCACTCGCAAAACTGTTTCAGGAGTCTATTCGTCATCATCAGGTCCTGAGCTGGTGCCAAAATTGAATTCTCGTGTTTCGGGCGCTCTTGGAACAATCAAACATGAAGTTGGGACTGTCGGTGCCGAGCGTGTAGCTGTTGAGCACGCTACTGGTTCTGTCAATAACAAGCCTGCTGCATTCAGCTTCTCAAATAATTTGCAGAGAACACAAGCTGCATCCAGCTTCTCAAATAATTTGTAGAGAACACAATCTGTCATGTCTCATGTTGACATGTCTCATGCAGTTGATTCAGAATTGAAGGTATCGGAAAATGGAATTTTTGGTTCAACAACAGTACATTCCTTTTCAAAGGAGCGTGTTGCAATTAAGACTCAAACAAAAGAACAGGCGCGGGTATCTACTTCAGCCCCAGCAGGATATTCCATGAGCAGATCTTCAGTTACGGCTAATAACTGCATGAGGCCTCGGAACCTTATCGGCTCTCAGAAAGGGAGCAGTCTATTACATCGACGATTTGGCTCGGAAGACGGTCGCCGTCGCCGATTTCCGGCCAAATCGCCCTTCCGACCGACGTACAGCCCCAACGATGTTTACCGACTCCCGATTACCGGAAACGACCTCCCGTGCATGCTGTGAACCCGAACAAGTCCTCCTTCCACGCGGATGCAGAGTACCAGCAGACGAGGGCAACGTGCTCAACTCAATAATCGATTGTTGTTGCTGCATTCGATCTCTGCATTTGCATTTGATACCGGGAGAGATGCTGTGAGGGAGATTAAAGCCTGTCGAAGGAGAATAGTGAGACGCGCCTGCGTATTGTGGAAGCTGCGGTTGTGGTGAAAATTCTACCCCTCTTGTCCTGCAGATATTCTTAAACCGAAGAAAATGCCATGGCGGCGCTCTTCTACTTGATCTTGGATGATCGGAATAAAGTGGGGTTTGTGGTGGAAGGGGTTGTGGATTCGATCGTGAATGTGTTGAACCACAGTTCCATGGAGAATCGATCCACGGGGCCGTGACTTTGGCAGACCAGGTTCTCTTGAGTGCGAGCGCGAGCATGGGTTTGAGTTCGAATTCATGGTATTACATATCTATACCTGCAACTGGGAAAGGAAACACCCTGCGTTATGGACTTGAGAAGCGCAGTATGTAAGCAGGACGAATTGAAAGAGGCACTCACCCCAAGCTCTTGTGTGTATACCACTGTATTGCACACTCGCCTTGACCACAAATCTCTGCCAGAGACCAAGCTAGTCCATGCTCATATTGTTCAAACCGGATTCCAGCAGACACTTCCTTAGATACCAAACTGATTATTGCGTATGCTAAGAACAACAGTCTGGCTGATGCCCGCCGGTTATTGATGGAAGTTCCCAATCGAAATGTGGTGCCATGGTCTGCTCTGATCGCAGCCTACGCCAAGAATAGACACAGTGACAATGCCTTGACTCTATATGACAAGATGCAGATTCAAACATTTCCCCAAATCAATTCACTTTTTCCAGTTTTCTCCAAGCATGTGGCGGTTTGGCTGCTCTCGAGCATGGCAGGAAAGGTCATCAAGAAATAATTCAAAGTGGGTTCGAATCTGATATCTTCTTGGGATGTAGCCTCATAGACATGTACATTAAATGTGGAAAATTGCAGGATGCACGCCATGTGTTTGACAAAATGCCTCAACGAGATGTTTTCTCCTGGACCACAATGATTGCAGCTTATTCGAGACAGGGGATTATCCAGGAAGCATTGAGACTATTTCGCCAGATTCAGCAAACAGGTATCCAACCGAATCAATTTACCTTTACAATCGTTCTTCCCGCATGCGCCGAATTCGCAGAGATGGAAAATGGCAGACAAGTTCATGTAGACATAATTAAAAGCGGGTTACACTGTGACTTGTTAGTGGGGAGTGCCCTTGTAGACATGTATGTCAAATGTGGTTGCATAGAAGATGCACGTATACTATTTGACAAATTACATGAGCAGAATGTTATCTCTTGGACTACGATGATTTTAGGATATGCACAAGATGGATATAGTGAGGAAGCCTTGAAACTATATTATCAAATGCAAGAAGCAGGAATCCAACCAAATCAACACACTTTTGCCACTATTCTACCCGCTTGTGCCAGCTTGGCAGCTCTGGAACATGGAAAAGAGATTCACAAGGATATAATTAGAAGTGGTATTCGAGCTGATGTGTTTGTGGGAAGTGCTCTTTCACACATGTATGCCAAGTGTGGAAGCTTAGAGGATGCATGAAATTTGTTTGAACGAATGACTGAACGGAATGTCATCTCATGGACTTCAATGATTACAGGTTATGCTCAATATGGGTATATTGACAATGCCCTTGAGCTTTTTCAGAAAATTCCTTCTCGGGATGTAGTCTCATGGACTGTAATGATTGCAGCATATACACATAATGGGTTTTTTAATGATACCTTGAAGCTGTTCAGACAAATGCAGCTAAAAGGTATGGAGTGAAACCCTCTTACCTTCACTAGCATTCTTCCAGCATGCGCCAACTTAGCAGCTCTGAAAAATGGAAAGGAGGTCCATGAAGACATTATTAAGAACGAACTGCAGTTTGATCTTATTGTTGGGAATGCCCTTATAGACATGTATGTCAAATGCGGCATTATAGAGGATGCACACAAAGTTTTCAATAATATGACTAAACGAGTAGCGGCCTCATGGAATGCTATGATTGCAGTATTTGCCATGTATGGGTGTGGCAAGAAGGCTATCAAACGTTTTGAATAAATGGAACAATATGGAACAAAACCAGACCATATTACATTTGTTGGTATTTTTTCTGCATGCTGCCATGCAGGTCTTTTGGATGATGGTTGGCAATACTTTAAATGCATGAGTCAATATTATCAAATAACTCCTACTGTGGAGCATTATGGCTGCATGGATGATCTTCTTGGCCAGGCTAGTTTTCTAGGTGAGGCATAAGAATTTATTAACAAAATGCCAATTAAACCTGATGTCACTTTGTGGGGATCATTGCTTGGTTCCTGCAAGATCCATACCAATATAGAGCTAGGTGAGCGTGTCGCAGAACGCCTTTTTGAGTTGGAGCCTACAAATGCTTCATATTATGTGATGCTGTCAAACATTTATCCAGCGGCTGGAAGGTGGGATGATGTAAAAAAGTTGCGAACCCTGATGAAAAACAGAGTGGTGCAAAAGATACCAGGTTGCAGCTGGGTTGAAGTTAATCGCAAGGTCCATACTTTCCTTGTAGGAGACAGTTCACACCCACAACTGTAGAAAATTTATGCAGAGATGGAGAGGTTGTCTGGACAGATAAAGGAGGCAGGGTATGTACCCAAGATACACTTTGCACTATGTGATGTGGAGGAGGAGCATAAGGAACATATCCTTAGCATACGCATACACAGTGAGAAGTTAGCAAATATTTTTGGGCTTATCAACACACCTCTTGGGACACCTATTCAAATTGTCAAGAACCTTAGAGTGTGTGGTGACTGCCACTCTGCCACTATGTTCATTTCCAAGATTGTTGTGCGAGAAATTGTTCAGAGAGATAACAACCGGTTCCATCATTTCAAAGATGGACAGTGTTCATGTGGGGATTATTGGTGATCCTAATTCAAACATGATATTAACAGACTTGAGTAATAAGATTAAGCATGTTGTAAACCTTTCACAGGTAGCCTACACAATTCCTATACAATTCCAAAAGCCCATAAAAGATGGGAGAGTAAACTGTTTGGAGGCACCAACACGGTAGCCCTCCAATGAATAGCCCCTTGAAAATAATAGGGGACTTGTGTTTGAACTTGATGCCAACAGCATTTTGCTATTTGACACTCCCACAAAATGTGCTCAAGGGACTCCATTTTACCACAAATTGGACATTGATTATCCATGAAACCACTTTTTGCCATACGAGCTTTTGTTGGCACTCCCTAGTAGATAACTAACCAAATAAACCTAGTAGTTTATAAGATAAACAAAAAGTCCATACACTATGAAGTATTTGAATCTTTCTATTCTCCGGGTCAGAAGAAGTCCATCTAACATTCAAAACTGAGGCCAAAACATCCATCTAACATTCAAAACTGAGGCCAGAAGATGCTTTTGATGCAACAACGAAAAACCTTTTTGCGTTACAATTCTGGATCAACTTGCCCAAAAGACCAACACCAATCCCTCCAAATTGGCCCTTGCATCTGACTATTCATTTTAAACAAATCTTGTGAATGGATCAACCTCTGACTCTTTCGAATAGCTATTCTGTCTAATGTATGAAGATGCTTCTGTTGAGTTAACATTCTCCAATCTAACTATGATCTAGCATCATAGTCCCACAAGTACTGCCATTGAATGAAAATGCCCTTCATATTAAACATACAGGCTTTGTAACAAGGGATTTCAGCAATATATTGGCCTTGATCTTTCTAGCTCCAAATTGGGTGCATGACACTTCAAAGATCTTCCTCTTGTGCCAAGCTGATAGTGAACTCCAAGACTCTACAAGATTTTCACATTTATTATGTTTCTGGTTGGATGCCTAGCTACGCTCAATTTGATACATTAGACAATGTTGAGGACATTTCTATGGGTCAAGTATGGTGGGGACATGGGTTACCGATGATAGCATTGGATGAATGCATTTTATGTAAGGAGGGTGGCTCAGAATTGATTGATGTGGTATATTAGGGTAAAATCCTAGCAACAAAGTGGATTGTGAGTTTTTCTTGGCGTGGGTTATTGAGATACACTCTGTTTCAAATTCAAGGTTTTACATTTTATTTCTTGAGTGTGAATTTGTTGTGTGTTTTTGAGGTTTGGCATGGTTATGTTACAAAGGGAAAATGAACACAGTTTGATATTCAACTTATGTTGCTAGATTGAGTGATTTTCACAACGTTAATAAATACTCAACTTTTTGTAAGATACATAAAGACTATGTGTTCAAGTTTGAAATCTCGACGTTTCGAGTTGAATAGCACAACCCATCATCAGGAGGAGATACTGAAGAACCATACACGCTCAGTGACCAAGAATATAACCAGTGTTGATGAAATGCATGCAGTATGGAAGCTGTCCAGGGATTCTCCGAGTGTGAAGCCCAAATAAAGATCGTGTTTGAGCAATTTGCTATAGCCATAAGAGTGCACTCCTCCCATCAAGGGTGGTTGCTATTGCATCCATGGTAATCAAACATGATTTTAGGTTATAGGTTATTAAGAGGTTAAGAGGTTAGAGCTTATTACACTCTGCATGCAAAAGGGTTTTATTTCCTTTAATTACTAGCTTTTCACAACCAAGATTTTTGTGTACTTCAGGCATATGACTCAAGAAAATGTGTAGCTCATTTATATATGCCACTATGTGGAAAATTTGATTAAATATTCTTTTATGATATTATGGGAAACTATCATTGCTTGACCTCATTTTATATTCATTGGACCATATGAAACTTTGATGTGATTTTATGTCTTTTGTTGTAATTGTGGAATGGTGTACCTGGAACAGGTCTTGTGAAAATGTAATAAAGCAACAAACAATTGATTGGTTTGAAAGACACTATTCATGATTATTCAAGGAAATTCATTTTGGAAATCACTTTTCCTTTGATGGAGCAAAAAAATTGAAGTAAGAAATTTGCAGGTTTCTTTAAATTATGTGTAATTCTATTGATGCATTATGCAACATGAGGTGTCAACAAAAGGCTGCCTGTGTTCGCATCATATGCTTGTATCATGTATCTCTGGCATTGCTCTAGGCAGAAATTGAATGTTGTAAAATAAGTCCAATATTGGCAGATTCTTCTATCACAGACTCTATTGTGGCAGCTAAGAATGTGCTTGATGCATATTGCTCTTGCAATGGGTGTCGAACAAAAAGAGGCAAGGTAGTGACAGTGATAGCTGAGAATGTGCTTGATGCAGAGTCTGTCAAAGAGAACGCACTAGTGACAATCAATTATGTTTTAAGTATATTTGTCGAAAGTGCCAAACACAGATTTCTACTAGTCAAATTGTATTATTATCAAGCTTGTAAGCTAGTTTTAAGAGGTCTCTGAACTCAGAATTGTCATTCCTTATTGAAGTAGGCGATATTTTTCCACCTGGAACTGACTTTGTGAATTGTGTATACTTTGATCCCTTCAAAGGAAAATAAAAATAATTTCTGAAAGTTCTTTGCAACTTCCTTATTGAAAGTAGTTATTTTCCTATTTTTCTAAAGCTTCTAAGAAGTATAAACCATCTAATGAATATCATTGGTTGGCTAAAAACCCCATTTTGGATGCGTGAACTTTCGTGCTGCATGACAGTTGTTAAGAATTGGAACTCTGTATGTAATCTGGAAGAAAATATATGTTTTTTATCAAAGGCTTATAGATAATTTTCCTAGATTGAAAAAATTACAATTTTTGTTAATTAATAGTTGCAAATTACATTGCAGGTCCAAATAATGTAGATGGACGTAACCCATTTCTACAAGCTCCTACACTAAATCATGTGCATTTTGTGCTTTCTTGACCTAGCTATTTATTCAATAAATTTGGAAGTTGCTATAGCAATTTAATCCATGCCCAAGGAATTTTATTTGACATATATATTCAAAGGGGCCACAGTCAAAAACTTTCCCCTCGACAGTCATTCTTGCCTGTGATTTGAACTTTGATTGTCTATGAAACTCTTATGCTTTCCCTCCATCAATAGGTAAGATCATGTATAAATAATGTTCACCACTTTGAACATGAAAATTAGGCAAAATATAAGCAAAAGGAATGTATATTAGGGAAAGTCTGGTTAATAAACTGAAAATTTAGGTTAAAGTGGAAATTTTATTAAACAATTTATACAAGGTTAAGGTAGACATGAGAATCATTCTTATCCCAAAGATAGTGTTTTTTTTGAACTATCCTCTAGTTCCTACTACAATGGTCTTGAAATTACTGATAAACCTTCATTACATTAAATAAATAGAAAAAGCAAACCACAGGGAGAAACGGGCAACAAATACTCATGTGCAGTTTAGAAAAAGTAAAAAAAGATCAGACTGATTCACCACTAAAACTAGCAAAAATAGCCACCTTCAATAAAGCAAAAGTCCAGCCTCTGATACTAGTTGTTCCAGACAACAAAAATAGTTTTCCAACTTTGAACAGAAATGGCATAGATAAGAAAGGAGGTGTAGAAAAAAGGAAGTCTTCTAATAAGCTAGGTAGACTCAAGTAACTCAACGATTTTTTCAACTATGCTTGCAAATATGGCAAGTATGGCTATTTCAAATCTAGGTAGACATGAGAACCATCAAAGGGGTTCATTTGATGTGTATAAAAGGATATTTGGACATAAAATACTAATAAGCAGATCATGGATCCTATTCACTTTGAGAATTACCAACAAAGACATCAGAGCATGAATTAGGACACTACATAATCTGCACTTCAAATGCATGCTAAATAAGAATTTGTGCAACAAAATCACAAAACAATATTGTAGAACAGAGCAACAACAAGATGCCTCTAAGTGTGGTTTTTGCATAGGATATATCTGTAATAAAAGTCTAAATCATACATATAACATCACTAAAAATATTACTCAATATCACACAGTACAGTAATACAATATTCATAATGGATGACTCCAACAACTACAAAAGCACAAATACTTCATGTATAGAAACACAAGTACAACCAACAACTAAAAACTTTACACAAATTAATTTAACAATGAAGAAATGCACATTGTCTCCATTAAGAACCAGAGAAACCCATTTTTCAAAAAAATATATCTGTCAATAAAATTACCATATTACCATAGATACGAATTTTCAAGCCTTTGCACAAATATAAAAGTGCGAAGAAACCAATTTAAAAGAAAAAAATTATTTTCTTAGGAATTACATGGTCTTCTAACTCCTTGCATATCACCTTGTTAACATAAAGGTTAAAAGTCCACAAATTAAGTGAAATCCCATTTAGCATAAAACTGCCAAAATGCAATATATTCACCAAATCAAGCTTACATAAACAATAAAAATTAAATACCATTAAAAAACAATGACTTAAGTATGGCCTTGTCAATAGATACTTTCAGAGTTTATAATCAAGAAATTTCAAAATAGAATTATTCAAAAACCACACCAAGGAAAGGCAGAAAAGGCTCATCCACCTTCCATACACAAACAAAGGTTCGTTTCCCTCTACTAGTGAAAATGTTGCATAGCGATCTCCAAGTCAACTTCATGAATCAATAACCCCAAAGGACTAAGCACTGGCTTTAAATCACTTAGCAATTTATTTTGGATTTTGTTTATTCAATACTATTAGTTTATAAAATCAGACCAGATGGAATGATGAGCTACATGCTAATCATCTATCATTCATTCCTACACAATCCTTTGAAGCATCATTGGTCTTAGAAATGTATTTGACAATTTAGTATTTGATGTACTGTTTTATTTCAGGAAAGCGAGCACTGCACTGCCTCTTGCTTGTTATTCCAGATAAAGCAGCCTGCAGATGGAAGAATCACGATGCAACCATCTATGCTTTGGCATCCAACATGAAATTTTTATAGGTACTGGCTGGCTATCGTTCCTTCCTTCACAATGTAATTCTGTGAAGGGAAATCTTCTCCCCTGAAGTATCTATCAAGTATATCCTTTGTTCCAATGCATACCTTATCTGAAGTATAGATTTTATGAGCAATTAGTCAGAAAACACTTAATAATATCTTTGTATTTTCGATGATTCTTATTTTCAGCTTCTAAAGAATGCCAAAAATGATAAAATAATGAGAACATTAAAGCTTCATGCAATGGACCATGATGCAATATAATGGAATTTTTGAATTATTTATGAGGTAAGTAAGTCAATCAAAGAATTAAGTATGAAGCAAATGGGTGAAATGAGACAAAAATCAGACAGCTGTGCATCTATTGTAGTCCTAGAAATATGAGGAGTCATGGCATGGTTTGGCATGTAGCGCCACAGATGATCTTTTGGAGCAGGTTGAGGAAACCAAACATCTCCACTGTAACCTGCATTGCAGAAAGTCCCAAGAATTAGCAATGCATATGTCTCCATCACTGCAATTGGCAGATTAACTAGTTCTAAAAAACAGGGACATAATTTAAAAGTTTAAAACACAGAACCACATCCAAACAATTGATTCAATGTCTCTTAATTGCCTCCAAAATAGACAAAAAGACCGCCAAAGCACAAAAATACAGTTATGTTGTTTATTAGCAAAGTGCTATGTTCTTTCTGTATGGGGGAGAGATGTTTGATGAAGGACTTCTATATCCACTATTGAAACCAGGAAGGTAATATGAACAAAAGGAATTGAATAAATGCATATGACCTCCAATTTTTCCACTAGCAGAAGCATCAGCAACTGCTTGAGCATCCATGATGGCCCCTCGAGTATTATTCACAATCAGGACCCCCTTCTTCATCTTGCTGATTTTCTTCTTGTTAAACATTCCCCTATTGTGACCAAAACGGGAAGAGAAGCAATAATTAGGTTTCTATGCACAAGTTGTGTAAAATGCAGGTTCCATTGACATTGCATTCTCTGTGATTGAATATTGGGTGAGATTGTTTTACAAAATGTGATAACACACCTAGTTTTGTCAGAAAGAGGCATATTAATGACAACTACATCACATTTAGGTAGCATATCGTCAAGATTTGTCTCCAATGTTGCTCCAATTTCCTTTTCCAATTCGGGTCCAATTGAAAGACGGTCATGGTCAAGAAGATTACAATTAAAAGGCTGTAGAAAAAAACCACAAAGGAATGTCAATTCGACTTGTAATGTTCATTCTTAGAGTGAAATTTTGAACAAGCAGCATGCAAGTGATTTATCACTGATTTTTAAAAGTTTGCAACATAATAGATCATAAGAATACCTTCAAACGCTTAAGTAGTTCTTTGCCAATTCGCCTTGCACCAATAGTTTTCCCTTCTAGATCATATGACCTGTAAGAAATAGCTGCTACTTTCCAATCGCCCTCAACAATTTGCTTATATCTAGGCACAAAGTTGCGCATCAATATGAGAATGCGCATTAGCTCATCTTCTGCCACAGACACCACATTACTTCTTGTAAAAATTGTTGAAGAAGCCCACAGTTACATTATAATAAACCATTGCGGAAACTTCTCAATGACGCAGAAGAGCCAAGAGTTTGGACGGATGAGGAAAAACTCACGAAAAAATTGGTAAGTACAAAAATACAAAGATATGCACATATTTTGATGAAAGAATATAAGCATCACTGGTTTCCATAGGTGCGACAATGTGACCTCCATTTGGTCAATTTCACACAATAAAATCACCCAGCAGCAGAGAAATGCATCCAGCATACGTAAAAATGACTAAATCAGGCTGGATAAGGGTTTTTATAGGCCTTGTTAGACAAGTTGACACAGTGAAACCTCGAGTTGAGTCTTTGTGCAAAATGCGTTGGTTTGCTATGAAACCACCAGTATATAAAGATCAATAAAATATTTTATAAGAGGATGGGCATGGTATTCACATCATCATAGCGTCTAAGCTCGCCAAAGGAAAGTGGCCCAGGTTGCCAAAGAACGCTGAAAAGCTTAATGGAGGAGGACTCAAAAGGAATGCTTTCACTATCTCAATGCCAACAGAACATCAAATACTAGTATCAAATATTCTTCCCAAAGCCCTCAGAGGACGTAGAGGATGTAAACTAGTGAGTTGGGATTTGGCTATGTTGCAGACAAGGAGGAGATTGTACATAGAATGAGAAGGCAACGTCCCCTAAAAAGAGTCATGGAAACTTCCAGGCATATTAGAGAATTTCTTGCACAGCTCATGCTGCGTAAAGATACTGAGATTTCAGACATCACACTATGCAATTTTCCATTTTTGAATTCTTCACTCCTTGATTTATCAAATACAAAGAATATTGATCCAGATTCCATTGAAAACTGTTTCAGAAAGCGTTGGTGATGATTACATGGTATATCAAGTGTCGTTAGTGTGATTACCTGTAGAACGGAGACCAGATGCAAAGGGTGAGCAGAGGCGCTGTTAGCGATCAATGGGGAGCCAGGCTTCTATGTTGAGCCACCATTCTGAGCAGAAGAATGGTGACTAGACGCAAAAGACGAGCAGAGGCGCTGTTGGGGATCAATGGGGAGCCACGCTTTTGTGTCGAGCCACCATGCGGGGTAGAAGAACGGAGACCAGACGCAAAGGGTGAGCAGTGGCGCTATTGGTGATCAATGGGGAGGAACGCTTCTGTGTCAAGCCACCATGCGGAGCAGAAGAGAGCAAAGGATACATGGGAGGAAGATAGACAGGTTTGAATTGAGGGCGGGTTGAACTCCGGATGCAGTGGGTGCCTGGCCGAGTCTATCGTGTCTTTCCGCGGAATTGGATCCCAACTAAGCTGTTCGAAGACACGCATTTGGATACCGAATCTCCGGCGAACGGGCCCACGAAAAGGCTACCGGTATTGGTCACGGAGGGTTGCCGATCAGAAAGACGATTTAGTCGGGAACCGGCTCCGACAATCGGCTTCCGGGACAAATCGTCGATTGCTTAGATTACTCCCTCAGAAAGTAGTAGGACCTAACAACGAATGGAAGTCAAAGCCAACAAATCAAAATGTGGTATCTAATCCTCTAATAATTGGAACTTCCACTGTTAGCGACAGTACGTCTGAAGTTAGCAGGTCATCTTGTCCAGTTGCAAAATCAACTTTGCAAGCCACACCTTCCAAACTGCAGAAAAATTCGGAAGAGTTGAATGTTAGGGATAAGCCGCATGTAATAATACCAAATTATCTTCAACTTCCCGAAGCAGAACTTATAGGTATTCGTTTTGGAAGGTTTGATGAAAACTTCATGTACCAAGCCCGGTTGTAGTCAGGTCTCCGGACATGAGTGTCCATAAAGTTTTGATATAATTACCATATAACTTAGTAGGATCATTAAATATTACAGTGGCTAGGATCATAAATATTAAATGTAATCATTCATAGAATTTGAACTGATGCTTAGTATTGTTTTGTTTATTTGATAGTGTAATATGATAGCTTCTTTTTCTATTGTTCACAATAGAGAATTATTTTTGTTAATGTGTTAGTGATAAAATCATTATCATCAGTATATTAATAGGTATATGAAATATTTTCTCCCATATTCAACCCAATAGCATAACATGTATATATTTTTCATGATGAATGGAATAAAGTAACGCCGGGATAGGCTTTTCCATCAGTCGGTGCGGTGGAAGAAAGGGAGGGTAAAAGTCTTGGAACCATCTATATTAATAGATGTCGGGGTTTTCTTCTTGGTTCGAAATAAATCTTCTGCTCAACTATCAACTATCTTCTGCACGATTCTGGGTTAGGAAAAAAACCATCGAAGGGTGTCTTGCGTTGGAAGAGAGGCGGTTTTTTGTAAGAAGCAGGGGAAAATGAGTGGCACTGAGGCAGCAGGTGGCGCGGTTTCGATTCCGGCCAGTGTTGGAAAAATCATTCAAGATATAAAAGAAATAGCAAGTAATCACTTGGATGAGGAGATATACCCAATGCTAAAGGAATGCAATATGGATCCCAATGAGACGGCTCAGCAGCTGCTCTCTCAAGATCCTTTCCATGACATTAAGAGAAAGCAAGACAAGCATAAACAAAAGGCAAACACCAGAAATTCTGGACATACTAGGTCAATGCCATCCAATCAAGGTCAGGGAGGAAGGGGCGCTGGCACAGGAAACTATCTTCTACGCTATATGGCAAGGGAAAATGGGGGGCTTTAAAGTGTAAACAAGGATAGCACAAACACTGGCTTCCCTCCTCTCACAACTTCACAATATTTGCAAACGAAAATTAATTCTTTCGAAACAAGCTCTTTGTCAGCATCCACCAGTTGTACCTCTATCATAGCCTATGGGTTGTCAGAAGATGCACATCCTCCACAAGACCAGGCAGGGGGCTTGAGTCCTACTGCTGGACCAAAATCGATGGCTGATGTCTTGAAGTCAAGGAGTGTGCAACAATCACCGACTCGACGCCCAGGTCCACCTGTTTAAACTTTTATAACAGTGCAAGGACAATCAATAGCCGGTTTTCAGCAGTATGTTAAATCTGTCACTCGCAAAACTGTTTCAGGAGTCTATTCGTCATCATCAGGTCCTGTGCTGGCGCAAAAATTGAATTCTCGTGTTTCAGGCGCTGTTGGAACAATCAAATGTGAAGTTGGGACTGTCGGTGCCGAGCGTGTAGCTGTTGAGCACGCTACTGGTTCTGTCAATAACAAGCCTGCTGCATCCAGCTTCTCAAATAATTTGCAGAGAACACAAGCTGCATCCAGCTTCTCAAATAATTTGCAGAGAACACAATCTGTCATGTCTCATGCTGACATGTCTCATGCAGTTGATTCAGAATTGAAGGTATCCGAAAATGGAATTTCTGGTTCAACAACTGTACATTCCTTTTCAAAGGAGCGTGTTGCAAGTAAGTCTCAAACAAAAGAACAGCCGCAGGTATCCACTTCAGCCCCAGCGGGATATTCCATGAGCAGATCTTCAGTTATGGCTAATAACTACATGAGGGCTCGGAACCTTATCGGCTCTCAGAAGGTAGTAGGACCTAACAAGGAATGGAAGTCAAAGCCAACAAATCAAAATGTGGTGTCATCCTCTAATAATTGGAACTTCCACTGTTAGCAACAGCACGTCTGAAGTTAGCAGGTCATCTTCTCCAGTTGCGAAATTTGCTAAATCAACTTTGCAAGACACACGTTCCAAACTGCAGAAAATTTCGGAAGAGTTGAATGTTAGGGATAAGCAGCATGTAATAATACCAAATCATCTTCAACTTCCCGAAGCAGAACTTATAGGTATTCGTTTTGGAAGGTTTGATGCAAACTTCATGTACCAATCCCGGTTGTAGTCAGGTCTCGGGACATGAGTGTCGATAAAGTTTTGATATAATTACCATATAACTTAGTAGGATCATTAAATATTACAGTGGCGCAATGACTTACTAAGATATGTGAAATGTAATCATTCATAGAATTTGAACTGATGCCTAGTATTGTTTTGTTTATTTGATAGTGTAATATGATAGTTTCTTTTTTTTATTGTTCACAATAGAGAATTATTTTTATTAATGTGTTAGTGATAAAATCATTATCATCAGTATATTAATAGGTATATGAAATATTTTCTCCCATATTTAACTCAATAGCATAACATGTATATATTTTTCATGATAAATACCTATGCTTTAAGCCCAAATTTAAATAGAGTTTAGGAGACTTTCGCTTTTCTTTTTTCATTTCTTCCTTAGTCACGGAGAGTTTAGGAAAGAACAACCATATACCTATTGGTATCATTCATTTCCGAAAATCTTTAGTATGAGAAGTGAAGAAAAAAAATCAGTTTTTTGTTTGTTTGTCTAATGTTGTTTTGTTTGTAGGGAAAAAATCTAGTTTTCATAGATTGTAATATTGCATTTTACATGAACATGGCTTATGAATTAATGTATTTATTTTTCTCTCTCATGTAATGTCATAAAACGGTTAATATAAAGGGAATGTTTCATTTTACATGAACGTGCTACACATGCATTGCTATTTTGGGTTTCTATTATGCTATGTTGCTTTTTAGATGATTGATGAATTTTGAATTATTATATTAAGATATTTCATAAATGTTGAGGGTATAAGTGCATAGTTGATGTTTCAACTGTAATTTGGGTTCTGAAAACTAAATTATAAAGATATCCTTACCCCTAATTTATGCTCAAGAGTATGCTTAAATCAACAAGATCAACCCTTCGTAAATTGCATTATGTTTCCTTTAAAATATTTAGAATATGAGTTAATGGGATGATGATAAATGCATATAAATTGATATAATGAGTTTTAATTTTTCTTTCATCCTAAACTTAAATATGATGGTTCACCGGTGAGGCATGCTCCATGGAGTAGGAATCTAATATTTTATTGAAGATTCACATCCATCACTTACTCATCTCAAACATCTTTCCTAACTTCAATTTCCATCCAAGCATAATATTCTCTATTTGTTAGATACTTTTACATACTTTACTAGTTTAGAAAGCAAGATTTTAAGCCTTCAAGCATGATTTAGCATTCCTTCCCTTTTAGTTTGTTCAAGCTTAATATTATTCGTTCTCTCTATCTGTAAAAGAGAAGAAGTATACTAGTGGTGTTATATAGGCTTACATGGTCAGTAGATATGAAGATTCAATTAGTATACTAGTTATCACCCCATGTTACAAAATCTATGCTAATGAGAATATTAAATTTGCATGATAGATGCAAATTCCTTTACGTAAGGCATGTGCTTCAATATCAATATATATGAAATGGTAAATTGGGTTTAAAAGAACTCTCTCTCTTCAATAAAATGTAGAAGAGCAGGATGGAGAACACTATGTATAAGCTCTGCAAGATTTACTCTGCCAGTAGATACTAAAAATCCAACAATTTCTCCCCCATTGAACTGGAACAAAAAAATGAGGATATGAAGTTGAGACGATTGTGCCTAAAATACACCAATACTGGAACTGCATCGAGGAAATCATTGGGCCTCCTAATAGAATTATCCATCAGATGTCTCAATACTATCATCCCACCATCAGCGAGGAATCTAGCTTTGTACACAATCCAATTAATTAATTTCCCAACACTTCTCTTCTCCACTAGCATTCAAAATATGATCAGTTTCAACTTCTCACACCCCTCAAACTATATCAGTTGTTCAACCCAATTCCCCATTCCACCTTTTCCTGAAGAAAAGAGAGGGTTTTATCACAGAGTGCTCTATCGAAGGTATCCCTACAGGAATATTACACCGGTAGATCCAAATACAATCCATATATTCAATCCCATTGTCACATATCACAGTCAAACTTAGAGATTTTGAGTTGAGCTTGTCAATCTTCTTGCATTAGATCAGAGCTTATATATAACTTAATTTTGATTACCTTCTATATGCTTACATTAGATGAAAGCCTATTATCATTATTTGTGTGCTTATTCCACACATAGAACCACCCTTCCTCTAATTGTTGAATTTTCCAGAATGGGAAGACGTATGAAAGCTTGTAGAATCCAAAATGATGCCTTTTTCAAGGGATTAAATGCCTATATTTTTAAGAATAGTCCCCACAATTTGAGGCCCTTGAAAATGAATGGAAAATATATCCAAATCCTCATTAGATCCGCCAAGGCCTCCTGTTGCCTCTTTAGACCATAGTAGCATAATTAGGGAATATTGGAATTTAGTGTACAGAAATTATGAACAATTCACAATTTGTCCAATATTCTCTATAGGTGTAATAAAATTTAAAATATAGAAAATCAAACTTTAATTATTTAACACTATCATAGTTCCTAACCATTAATGTCTCTCATTAAATATGTTTTTACTTTCATCTTAAAATAATTATTAATAACTAATTTTTGTTTTTTAAATAATAAATTTGGTTGTAAATAAAATGTGTGAGATGTACATTGATGGTATATTCTTGTATATTTGATTAATGCATTATAAATAAGAAGTCTACTGTAATATTTTATTCGTATTGATTTTCTCCTTTATGTTTCATAATTTATCTATATCAATGGGTTAGGTGTATAGGGTGATAGGGGAACACCCATCTCATTGTTTGTTTTGTATGTTTTGCTTGATAATCTAGCTATATCAATGGGTTAGGTGTATAGGGTGATAGAGGCACACCCATCTCATTGTTTGTTTTGTGGATCTAGTGGAAAGATTTGCATATACACAATGTCTATATGTTAGCAGAACTTTTTTATTTAGAGAAGAAACATCACAAAAATTAAGTAAGCCATATAAATTAGAGAAAAGCTATAGCAAAAAGCAGTTTGCAAAAATATGGATTTTGAACCCAACTTTTAACTATGCATTTTAACTTTAAAATATGGATTTTAACTATGCATCATGAATGACAATTAGCAAACATAGATCCATCTTAAACCCGGATCTATCAAGCACCGAGATTTTGGTTTTAAAATTTAAACTAAAAAAATTTGATTTTTGTTGGTCGATAGATTCAAGTTTAAGTTTTAAGTTTTTATTTTATAGATGGATATCCATTTTTTTAATTACTTTTCATAATTTTTTTTTAATGGGCCAACATGGAATTTTTAAAATACTTTCCATAAAGTTTTTATTTTATGTCACGACATAGTTTTTCTTAATTATTTAATTATTATTTTATTAGGTAGTAATGTTACAACACCTACCCATACTAGGCTATAGAGCACCTCACTCCTCTGGGTGCAATCATTTGATGGAAATAGTGGCATTGCAAACTTCCATTTTATAAATTACCCAACTTGCACCAAAATACTAGTGTGGTTAAGTAAAACATTCAGAAAATATAGATTTATTGTGTACGAGATCAAACAATAAATATAAATATAAAGATACTGATGCTTAAGTGACTATATGACATACATTCAAATACAGTAAGCCATCACTATTATCTTTTGTCTTTCATTTACAGATATCTCAGATAAGATAGATGGCTAGATTATGTAGAAGTGTGTTATATTGAGTATGAATTCAGAGCCTTCATTCTTTCTCCACGTTTTGAGTCCACAACCGCCCTTCAATCCTACATAGTTAATCAATTAAGGCTTTCTTAAACCATGTATTGGTATTCCTAATATTTTATTCCTATCAATAAGCAAGATTTATTGTCAACTTAGATAGAGTGAAAATCCTACCTCTTCGAGCAACTTGAAAGATTGATGGTGCTGAAGAGATCCATTAGTTGTTGCACTGCTTTTACTTTTTCTCATTTTGTTTGCAATCAAATCGTATGCGATGTTTCATGTCTTTTTCATAAAAACCATTAATTTTTTCCCTGCACTACCACAACCACTTATTTGTGGTTTTGAGACTCACACGGTGGAAAATTTGAATTCAGAAGCCCCGTTCCCTCAAGAATATTGAAAAAAAATTGCATTTTCTTTAATTACAGTCAATCTTAACAAAAACTTGCATTTTCTTTAATTATAGACATCTTTTGCATGGTTTCTACCATCATGCATGATGAAATGCTCAATGGGATCACTTCTCTCTCATTGAAGAGTGCATAAATGTTTCTTGACAAAAGTGAGATCCTTCAAATTACCCATGGAAGGAAGTTGTAACATCCCAAAAATCGCAAAAATTAAAAAATTTCGATATAGCCTATTTAAAAGGATAAATGCTATCTGCGGAATGATAATTAATTAACTAATAGCTAATAAATGATTCATAAAATGCTCATATTTATTTTTAAACATAATGCTTGGTTGTAAATGAGACGCGAAAGAACAATGTTTATTTCGTTATGTGTAAAAATCTGGTAACAATACTGATGAATTTGCTTGCATATTTGTGAAGGGGTTCCTACAGGGTGCCCTTGGGTTTACTTAGCTTTGAAAGCTGAAGCATTGGATTCTTTCTTTCGCAGATCTACAAGTAAGGTAATAGAGTAATTCCAGTTTATCAATATAAGTTATACGCTTCAGATTGTTGTCTCTATTTTTAAGATAAATGTATATACTACCGTGCATGAAGATGTCGATGGTATGTGACTTTGGTTTATCTTCGTCAGCTTGTATCATCTTTATAATAATATTTGTATGTGTCGCCAATAGATTAAGTGAATCTCCTGGGAAATGACAGCTGCAATGTAATAAGTCTTGAAATGCTAAAGTTATGATGTTCTGTTGTGTCATCTTATAAACAAGGTGCTACTAGACATAATCGCATGTGATACATAGGATTGGTGTCAAACCCTAGCTTTCTAAATAGTATGAGGGTTAGAATTTCATTACAATAACTTTATGCAAAGTGACCTAGCTATTAAAATTGTAGTGTGGCATAGCTATTATAATCGTAATGCATGTTTATTATATGCATGAGTTTAAATGTTAAACTTACAGTTATGCCTACAATACTAAGGCATTTTATCGATTTCTAATACATGCTTGATATATAAGAATATATCAGTTTCTTTGATTTGATAACATATGGAAACTATGCTAATAGCATTGGGAAATACAATGTGTAAAACCCTATGGTTCGAATGTGCAATGCATATAAACTATGTGAACTTAGAATATGGTTAATACTCATATCGTGAATGTATTGTCGTGATAATATCTAAGGTTGGAAATATGCATCGTTGTGTTATGGTATTGATATATATATATCCTATGGTTTGATAACTTATATCACGGTTGTAATACAATTGTATAGCAGTGATACCATCCTGAGAATTTCGTTGTCACCATAACTCGATGCTGATATGAATTTAATGTCGTTGCAGTCGAGGGTCTAGCAGATTTCTATGTGAGATCTCAGCATTAAATGTGAGCCTGTGTGATGTTAGTGGTTACTAAGATGGCACTTACGTGTTCTAGCTCCATGCGATAATAGTGGTAAGAATGGAAATGGTTCACCGAGCTGTAAGCTCAGCCCTGGGTGATATGGAATCCAACAGTACTGGTTATTAAATAAGGTTATTGATTGTGCTTGGTCGTATCTCTGCCTTGGTACTATCGTGTCTTGATGGCTAAGTATTGATCGTTGATCTCTTGTCTCGATCGTTGAGATGTGAAAAACCCTAAGTCAATATTGCCATAGCATTTATTGTTGACTTCGCGCATTCATTTTGTGTTTTTCATTTGGGAAAGAGGACGACAGGTTGCTGGTTAGCAGGGCTCAACCCTAGGTGGTTGTGGATGGCACTGTGTCTCCATTCTCTGTAAATTTTATTGTGAACCTACTGTATAAGTGCTTGAGTTTACTGAGTGTGTAGCGATGAAGCCCTGTGGCTTTCGTCAGGTGACAAATTTAAGTTAGTGGCCAGGTTTTTGACTCCAAGCTTGGTTATGGTTCAGTTGCATGACACCTTTGTTGCATTGGTTGAAGGATTTGGAAGCAAGAGCATTCCATCTGATTGTTAAAATATTCAAGGTAAGTCATCTCATATAAATTTATGTAATACGTTTTGGTTTATCAATGTTTATTGGAACTCGTTATTGACTCCTTGCAGTTCATGTGGCAGGTACTGCCATCGTTCTATATTCATAGTGCTGGGTTTGATGGCAATGGATAGCACGCGAATAAATTTGTAAGCCTTGGTGGAAAACCCTCATAGGTTCTCCTGGCAAATTCGTGGCAAACGTTGAAGTTGTAACACATGTTCTAGACATCGTGGTTTTAAGTCTGTGTTGTTTCGTTTTACTCTTGTGTTAGGATACTTCTTGGTTTGCAGAGTCAATGTAATGGTTTATATGTTAATGCACAGTGTTTGGGTTCTGGGTTTTGGACTTGGCAATGTTCCGCTGTTTAAAGGGTTTTCAAACTCTATTGAAATACAAATAATATTTGAAAAACTTATGATGCCGTGACTGTTTTGTGTTTGTTGTTTTGGGGCTTGGCCCGCGCACGAAACCTATAACTCGTCAATTTATGAAGTGGAAATAATTTGTGTTTTAACAACCTCTGTGTTTGAATTTAATGTAAAATGACAATGGTTGTGCAACTAGGTTTTACACACGTGTTGCTATCATTTTCTTTCTGGACTGTAAGCTCACAAAACGTTTAAATGATGGGAAAGGAAAGTGTAGACTATGCATGTATAAAAATAAAGACTACTACTGTTCTTTAAATCAATGGTTATGTGTTTTAATATGTGATCGGCTTCGGCCTCTAAGTAGCTTCGTCGATTGTATGAATGTTTCTGTAATTGATCTATAAGCTTGTTAGGGTTTTGGGTATTGCCTATGATTAAAATGTATAAAATGATGATGCTCATTGATACGTTTCGGTATCGACTAGTGTTTTGTGATTTCTGCTTGACTTTGCTCCTATAGACATATAATATCTTAAACCTTGGAGATAATATTTGAAATTAATCTATTCGACCTACAGTAATGATTTTGATGTAAAAATTTGGTTTGTCGATTGTTAATAAAAATAATAAATCTATATAATGACATGGAGCTTGTTTAACTAGCTCGATTCTGTAGATAGAATTGCATTTGTGTTTTTTTAATTTATGGCTATAGGAACATGTGAAATATGTAACCCTAGGTTTGTGATAAGAGACTTTTGTTTGCTTATCTGTTTTGTGTGTGCAATAATGGAAATAAAAGTAGTTATGGCAAACTTTTGAGAAGAAGATAAATGGAAAACTATAAACCCTAAATTGAAACTTGAAATGATATATCAATTCTGTTATGATGAGATTAAGCAATCATTTATAAATTATGTTTTCAGCAATGATCTCAATAACAATTATAAAGAACAGTAATAATCTTTTAAGACAATAATTTTCTATTTGATGAAGTAAAATATAGAAGTAAGAACAGTAATGTAAAGAAATGCAAAAATAATATTAGTTGCTATCAGTAGATAATTTAACTGAATATACAGAATGGTACTTCTATCATCTTGGCAATTTTTCCTATGATATCTATCTACCTTAATCTGTCTCTATACTAGAGTATGATGCTGTTCCTTTTTGCAAGGGGAAAAATGCAGAGACTATTTTAGTCAATCAATTCGATTTATACAGAATTATTAAATTATTCAGAAAAACTAAAATAAAAACTTAAATAGTAAAAGTTAATTAGATAACAAAACTTTAAAATAAAATAGATAAGACAATGGAACCTGTAAATGACAATAGGGCCGACAAACACCGAAGGAGGCCTGTTCCTCCCAACCTGTTTTAGAAGAAGCAGCTCAACTGCTGACTTCTAGTGAACCCCTGAGCCGGATTACTGATCCAATAAGTGGGTGGAATATGTGTAGAAGCAAAGCACTCAAAAATGCCTTCTCCACTCAGCATCAACCTCCTGAACTCAATAAGCTTTTAGCAAACTCACAACATGATCAACAACATAACATATCCCCTCATCAAATCTCTTGGGAGCAAACACAGCAAAAACCCCAAGGTAAATTTCCTCGTCAGGAAAAGTGATGAACCTCAGTTCAATATTTGATGGCTATTATATAGACTACCTAGGTCTTTTAGTGGTCAGTTTGGAATAAATGAGCCTCAAGCTCCAGTCCCATCTTTCAGGGCACTATGACCACATTTCAAGGGAGTTGTCCCATACCAGCAGCTATTTAGTTGCATCACGATGCTGCCACTTGTCCATTGCCTTCTACCCCAGATTCCATTCCACCTAGTGGATTAGTAACCACTCTTTCAACATCCCTCTTAGGTGTTTGTCTCCTATTTTTTTATTTAATAATAATATATTGTGCAAATTACAGTCATCCTTGTACACCTGTCCAACATAAAACTTTACAATAAAAGTTATAATAATGTTTGCTAACACAAAATGTTTTCCAACAAAAAGGCTATGTTACAGAAGTCGTCTCACTAATTGCATTCGAAGATTGGATTTCCCATTCACTAACTTAAGATATTCAAGGAGGACTTGACGAATATGGCTTGATTCTATACTCTTGAAACACAAGAATATTTGTTATTGTCTTGAAACTAGCAAATGCCCATGTAACATCCCAAAAAAAATCACAAAAATTTAAAAAATTTATATAGCAATTAATGCAGACTCTAACTGTGCGGAATATAATAATGCTTAAAGTCGTCTTGCTGTACTAAATACTGTGCTGATTAAAAGTGTAAGGTTTGCATCTAGATGATTAATATCTATGTTTCGAAGTCATTCTTACTCAACTGTAATTTAGAATCCTTCTGGTGTTTGATGAAAAGATGTATGTTTTAAATGTATTAACTATTTTTCTTTTGCTGATGATGAAGGGGTCCTATGGACCCCCCAAGGCTTACTTAGAATTCCTGCTAAAGCATTTGAGCCATCATTTTTCACAGATTACAGGTAAGAGTTTTTGTTGCATTTACGACGAATGACCGAAGAGCTTCTTACTAGATTAAGTGTCTCCAAGCCTTAATGAATTAAGAGACATAATGTCGAGAATGCTAATGGTGAGAAATTCAGTTAGCCTATTTTGTTAAACAGAAGTATATTGATTGTAACAATTTCCATTTTCTGAACTAACCTTTTATTAAATTACTCAAACAATGAATAGGATTCAAATATCATTGTTAAACTTTTATGTACTATTATAGTGAGATTGTATTGAAGCAAAATATGAGGACGAACTTATTCTATAAGTGTTGGTTAACCACTCAATGACGTGCGTCATCTCTATGCATATCCTTATATGCTCTAGACCCTAAGGATCTCATACCATAATTGTTTTAAATTCTAACTTAGGAATTAATTGCAATTCATATCGTAGACATATGCTAATCTATGGTTGATATACCAATTTCTATTAAATTTCCATACAATATTGAAATGTAAATGTATCAAATCCTACACAAGATTTAATTTTAACTTTAGCCTAGGATGTATATGCATACTTAAAAATCAATGCTATAGTATGTAGCCTAAAGACTATATACAAATCCTAGATTACAATAAAATTTACATTTTAGTGTGTGCATCGTGTGGTCCTATTTATCCATAGAAACCTAGAAAGGAAATAAATACAACCTTTCCATAACCCAAGGTGCGTATCATAACATAGGTATGCATATTACCATTGTATCGATATATTACAAGGATGGCTACGAAATAATGTTAACGTGGTTTTGTGCTGGCAAGCACTTCTATTTCCCTTTGCAATTAATACATCCAACTGTCGAGATAGTGGAATGTCTGCATGGGTATCACTGTGGCATTAGGAACATGATGAGGTGGTGATCTTTCAATGTTATGACGAGCTGGAAGTGCTATGGTTCGAAGCTTGACCTAGTTATCCTCCTTGGTGGCTACGGTATCGATGGTATCATTAATGAGGAGGATGCTTGGTTTTACGTTACAATCCTTTGGTGATCTCCACCATTGATCGAGCGAGGGTTTTGGGCTTTGGGATCTAACCCTAGCCTCCATTATGTTTTACAAAGTTAATGTTTCCTTGTCACTCGGTGTAGTGGCTCTGAGGAGAGGCCGACAGGCCGAGGGCCTTTAGGGTTTTGTTAACTGGTTTTTTTCTTTGGAGTGCCCATGGTTCGAAGCTGTGACCTGTCGAAAGCTTAAGAATGACATTTTCATGGTGTGTTTCAGTAGTATCTTGAAGTAGAATTTCCAGGGTGTGAGTGACAACTCTTCGTGATAGTTGTTTCGATACTTGGCTTTCCTTTCCTATTGGGTGATTTTCCTAAGAGTTTTCGTGCTTCTATTATTGCATTTGGAAACAAAGAAAAAGGCTAATGGTTGCAATGTCATGGCATTCCACTCCAAGGATAATTTCATAAAGGTAAGGTTCTCAGTTCAAACCCAGCTTCTTCCATTCTGCATTTGACAGTTTTCAGTTGTTTATTATTTCACCTGTGATGTTCTCTATCAAAAAAACTTGTTTTTAACCACACTCGTATTCGAATGGCAGGTACCTCGTCGTTGGCTCCTCATCTTAAGTGTTGATGGTTCGCTACTGCAATAAAATTGATAAGCCTCGGTGGTTACCTTATTACTGTGGTTAGATGAATGTTGAACCTTAGGGTGTGTTTTGCCGAGACTTCATGTATTCTCTGAGGCTTGTTCTTCATCGAAAACTTGTGTACTGTTCATAGCTTGGGGAGAATGAATTCTCGACCCTTTTGTCGTTGTTATAGTAGTAAATATTTTTCCATTGCATAATCCGTAAGGAAAATACTTAGAAGAGGGTTTCACCCTTCTTTTTCTCTTGGTAATGAAAGGATTCAAGTTCTTGTTCCACCTGTGTTCGTGTGGTTGATACTGTGAGTTATTTTGTGTAAAAAGAATTGTGTTTCATGGCAAGTGTTGTGAATATGGTTATGTGGGTGTTGCTCCATTTTGCATGAAGGAAATGAAACTTATCATTGCCTATCTACTGTGTGTTTATGGATAGTAAAAAGGGAATCCAAGGGTTTAGCCTTGAGCTTAGAAGTCGAACCATAATACTTCCTTTTGTATAGTAGTTTTCTCTAGCTATTGAAAACATTGCTTAAATTGAAAGTGTGGTTCTCAGCAAGGTTATGCTGTTACTAAAACAATATTTTAAACTTTTGCAAGTGGATGTTTACAGTGAGCTATTTGTATGGTTTTAATGTTATGTTTTCAATTTAAAAAGTGATGATGTACAATCAAAATGTTGCTGAGATGTTCTTGTTCTCAATCTTAAGGAATGTGTATGATAAGTGTTTTTGAAACTATGTTTTGCAGTTGAGAATGGCTCTCGTTATTAATGTCTATCGATTTTTGTGATGGTCGTGCGCTAGAATCCACTATTTTGATTTCAGTTATGAAAAGAATCGTGACAAGTATCTTAATTAACTCTTAACTAAAAGATAATAGTTGATATTCTAAGGTTTGATGAGTGAAGGATATGAACCTGTCATAAATCTTAGGTTTCAAAAATGATACCCTACTTGTATATCGTAATGATTTTTTATTGTGGCTAAAAATAGAATGAAAACCATGCATAAGGATTAGTATTTAAACAAATTTTGCATTGTTTGAAAAGAAATATAATATCATGCTATTTGATAATATTAAATTTGGAGCTGATATGATTTCCAAAATACTATATAACTAAAAGATAATTTCTATACTTAAATGTGAAAACTATTTATGTCATAATAATTATGCTTGCTAACTGTAAAGGGTAATAGTACTGTATACTTAGAAAATGAATGTTTTCCTACAAGTGTTAAATTCACTGCATCTTAATGAGAGAAAATACAGTGAACGTGAAACATTTAACTAATGAAAGAATGGTAAGAGAACGACGTAGAATTATGTTATTTGATATAGAATATCAATGATAGGAAACTAGTAAAATACAACATCATTGATATTCTCATCCATCTGGCAATCTGCCTATCAAATTCATCTATCTTAATTTCTTCTCTGTACTAGAGTACGATGCAGCCCCTTTAGCATGGGGAAAAATACAGACAAATATTTTATTCATTTTATCTTACATAGTCATTACTATGCATAATACTAATTATATCAGAAACTAAAATAAATACATTTGTTTAATAATATCCTTGAAAACAGTAAATCAATAATAGCAGATAGGAATGTTAAACTACTTAAAATTTGAAAAGACAAATAGAACGTGTAAATGAAGATAGGGCCGACAAACACCCAAGGAGGCCTGTTCCTCCCAACCTTTTTCAGAAGAAGCAGCCAAACTGCTGGCTTCCTATGAACCTCCGAGCCTACTTACTGAACCATTAAGTAGATGGAATCTGTGTAGAAGCAAGGCACTTAGTAATAAAAACTTCTTCACTCAATAGTATACCTTCTGCACTCAGTAGTATAACTTCTGCACTCAGTAGTATTGGGCAGACTCACAGCATGATAAAAATCTTAGCATATCCCCTCATCAATTCTCTTGGGTGCAAGCACAACAAAACCCGAAGGAAAATTTCCTCGCTAGGAAAAGTGATGAACCTCAGTTCATAATTTGATGGCTCTTATATAGAATGCCTAGGTCTTTAGTGGTCAGTTTGGAATAAATGAGCCTCAAGCTGCAGTCCCACCTTCAAAGGCACTATGACCACATTTCAATGGAGTACTCCCATACCAACAACTAGTTAGTTGCATCTTGATGCTGCCACATGTCCATCCTTCTCTTGTACATTTTATTGAAGAGAGAGAGTTCTTTTAAACCCAATTTACCATTTCATATATATTGATATTAAAGCACAGCCCTTACCTAAATGAATTTGCATCCCTTATACATAGTGTTCTCCATCCTTCTCTTGTACATTTTATTGAAGAGAGAGAGTTCTTTTAAACCCAATTTACCATTTCATATATATTGATATTAAAGCACATCCCTTACGTAAATGAATTTGCATCTATCATGCAAATTTAATATTCTCATTAGCATAGATTTTGTAGCATGGGGTGATAACTAGTATACTAATTGAATCTTCATATCTACTGACCATGTAAGCCTATAGAACACCACTAGTATACTTATTCTCTTTTATAGAAAGAGAGAACAAATAAAATTAAGCTTGAACAAACTAAAAGGGAAAGAATGCTAGACGAGTAAGTGATGGATGTGAATCTTCAAGAAAATATTAGATTCCTACTCAATGGAGGATGCCTCACCAGTGCACCATCATATTTAAGTTTAGGATGAAAGAAAAATTAAAATTCATTATATCAATTTATATGCATTTATCATCATCCCATCACCTCATATTCTAAATATTTTAAAGGAAACAAAATGCAATTTACGAAGGGTTGATCTTGTTGATTTAAGCATACTCTTGAGCGTAAATTAGGGGTAAGGATATCTTTATAATTTAGTTGTCAGAACCCAAATTATCAACTGATGCAGTTATACCCTCAACTTTTATGAAATATCTTAATATAATAATTCAAAATCCATCAATCATCTAAAAAGCAATATAGCATAATAAAAACCCAAAATAGCAATGCATGTGTAGCACGTTGATGTAAAATGAAACATTCCCTTTATAATAACCGTTTTATGACATTACATGAGAGAGAAAAATAAATACATTAATTCATATGCCATGTTCATGTAAAATGCAATATTACAGTCTATGAAAACTAGATTTTTTCTCTACAAACAAAAGAACATTAGACAAACAAACAAAAAACTGATTTTTTTTATTCACTTCTCATACTAAAGATTTTGGGAAATGAATGATACCAATAGGTATATGGTTGTTCTTTCCTAAACTCTCCTCAATTAGAGAAGAAATGAAAAAAGAAAAGCAAAAGTCTCCTAAACTCTATCTAAATTTGTACTTAAAGCATAGGCATTCATCATGAAAAATATATACATATTATGCTATTGGGTTGAATATGGGAGAAAATATTTCATATACCTATTAATATACTGATGATAAAGATTTTATCACTAACACATTAACAAAAAGAATTCTCTATTGTGAACAATAAAAAAAAGCTATCATATGACACTATCAAATAAACAAAACAATAATAGGCATCAGTTCAAATTCTATTAAGGATTACATTTCATATATCTTAGTATGTCATTGCGCCATTGTAATATTTAATGATCCTACTAAGTTATATGGTAATTATATCAAAACTCTATGGACACTCATGTCCGGAGACCTGACTACAACCGGGCTTGGTACATGAAGTTTGCATCAAACCTTCCAAAACGAATACCTATAAGTTCTGCTTAGGGAAGTTGAAGATGATTTGGTATTATTACATGCTGCTTATCCCTAACATTCAACTCTTCCTAATATTTCTGCAGTTTGGAAGGTGTGTCTTGCAAAGTTGATTTAGCAAATTTCGCAACTGGAGAAGATGACCTGCTAACTTCAGACGTGCTGTCGCTAACAGTGGAAGTTCCAATTATTAGAGGATTAGATACCACATTTTGATTTGTTGGCTTTGACTTCCATTCCTTGTTAGGTCCTACTACTTTCTGAGAGCCGATAAGGTTCCGAGGCCTCATGTAGTTATTAGCCATAACTGAAGATCTGGTCATGGAATATCCTGCTGGGGCTGAAGTGGATACCTGCCGCTGTTCTTTTGTTTGAGACTTACTTGCAACACGCTCCTTTAAAAAGGAATGTACAGTTGTTGAACCAGAAATTCCATTTTCGGATACCTTCAATTCTGAATCAACTGCATGAGACATGAAAGATTGTGTTCTCTGCAAATTATTTGAGAAGCTGGAAGCAGCTTGTGTTCTCTGCAAATTATTTGAGAAGCTGGATGCAGCAGGCTTGTTATTGACAGAACCAGTAGCGTGCTCAACAGCTACACGCTCGGCACCGACAGTCCCAACTTCACGTTTGATTGTTCCAACAGCGCCTGAAACACGAGAATTCAATTTTGTAACCAGCACAGGACCTGATGATGACGAATAGACTCCTGAAACAGTTTTGCGACTTACAGAGTCAACATACTGCTGAAAACCGGCTATTGATTGTCCTTTGACTGTTACAGAAGCTGAAACAGGTGCACCTGGTGGTTGAGTCGGTGATTGTTGCACAGTCCTTGACTTCAAGACATCGGCCATCGATTTTGGTCCAGCAGCAGGACTCAAGCTCCCTGCCTGGTATTGTGGAGGATGTGCATCTTCTGACAACCCATTGGCTATGATAGAGGTACCACTGGTGGATGCTGGCAAAGAGCTTGTTCCGAAAGAATTTATTTTGGTTTGCAAATATTGTGAAGTTGTGAGAGGAGGGAAGCCAGTGTTTGTGCTATCCTTGTTTACACTTTGGTGCCCCCCATTTTCCCTTGCCATATAGCGTCGAAGATAGTTTCCTGTGCCAGCGCCCCTTCCTCTCCGGCCTTGATTGGATGGCCTTGACCTAGTATGTCCAGAATTTCTGGTGTTTGCCTTTTGCTCTTTACGCTTGTCTTGCTTTCTCTTAACGTCGTGGAAAGGATCTTGAGAGAGCAGCTGCTGAGCCGTCTCATTGGGATCCATATTGCATTCCTTTAGCATTGCGTATATCTCCTCATCCAAGTGATTACTTGCTATTTCTTTTATATCTTGTGATTTTTCCAACACTGGCCGGAATCGAAACCGCGCCACAGGCTGTCACGGTGCCACTCATTTTCGCCTGCTTCTTATAAAAAACCGCCTCTCTTCCAACGCAAGACACCCTTCGATGGTTTTTTTCCTAACCCAGAATCGTGCAGAAGATAGTTGATAGTTGAGCAGAAGATTTGTTTCGAAGAAAATAGTCGATAGTTGAGCAGAAGATTTGTTTCGATTTAAGAAGAAAACCCCGCCATCTATTAATATAGACGGTTCCAAGACTTTTACCCTCCCTCTCTTCCACCGCACCAACGGATGCAAAAGCCTATCCCAGCGTTACTTTATTTCATTTAGGCTCTTTTTGTTTTGAAGTGCTAAATACTTTTTGCTTGTTTCATTTAGGCTCTTTGTATTCAAGTGCTCTTGATTTTCTTTGTGATTGATTTTAAGGATTTAATGAAAAGTAGTTTCAAATGTAGTTATTATGTCCATGACATATTTGGTTTTTTTCGGGCTTAATAGCTCCGAGTAAGAATGGGGAATTCAACAATTTTATGGTTTTCCCATAGTTTTTTTTTGTATTTTAACCTAGGTTATTTATTTGAATGTGGGTTGGTTGGGTGGATCCACCGGAGCTTCACTATGCAACTAACTAGTTGTACCCTATTAAAAACTATGACTAGTGCATGGGATGGACAACGTTGCACGAGGAAAGAGACTAGGCACAGGAAAGAGACTAGAAAATGTTGAAGTTAACCAATATATTCCATTCCTTGCACTCGAATTTGGGTATCACAGACTTTGGGAAATTTTTTTTTATTTTATTCTAGTGGCTTACACAAGTACATCCAAACTAAGATGGAGTTCCTAGACATATCCTCACTAGGAGTTGTTTATCTAAATGTTCTCAAAATTGAGCATAAATTTAAGTAGAAGAATAAGCAAGAGTTTGGGTTTCAAATACGTCACAACAAAAGCATGGTAAAGTTGGCCCTAATCAACAGAACAATGGATAGCCTATTTTATGAAAACCTATCCAAGCCACAAGCAAAGGAGGATAACGAAAAGTTGAAGAAGGACACTAGAAGTTGATGCGAGTTTAACAAAATCCCCTAGCACAACACTAACGAATGTTGCTTGAATAAGTCATTGTTGATTGAGGTCTAATCCTTAAATTCACACTCTGGCTCGGACTCTATATCAAAATTAAACAGATAAAGGAAATTTGATCATTGATGCAGAACCCAATGCCACCTTCACAGCTTCAAAGATCCAACTAGGAGGGCCGTAGTAGCCTAAGGAAGGTGGGCACCTCTTTGATTCATAGATGTGGGTAAAGGGGCTTCACTACATTTCGTTATTGAAAATGATAGCCAAAAGAACCTAATCTTAGTTGAAGTCATCAAAATACTAAAGCTGCCAACAACACCACACCCCTAGCCATACACCAATGATTAGCTGAGCCATAGATGATACATTCGTGTCAACCAGTAAATGGTTACTTTCCCTACAACATCAAACCCTTGAAAGATGAATTATTGTGTGATGTTGCCTCAATTGAAATTTGTTATATCCTTTTAGGAAAATCATATATGTGGAAACATCATGTTATTTACAAGTCTAGGCCCCAAAATATCATCATTACTTTGGGAGTTCATCTCTATAGGATAAAAAATGAAGTTTGGAATACTATAGACTTCTTGATCTTAGCAAAACAATGTAGCAAGGTAATCTCCCAAATTGGAAAATTTGTCCTCTTGATGATTTGATTAGAAGGTGAATGGAATATCAATACAACTGCCATAACCTCTGCGTTGGCTTTCTCTACATAGTTGAAGTCGGTGGACAAGATAGTTGAAGAATACATAGATATATTCACTTCATCTACAAGGGTGTCTCTATACTACTAGGTTAAGTAGTCAATTGAATTGACACCTATATCTCCTTTTCCTATTGGAAAATATACGAACATTCTCTTATAGAGATTGAAGATTTCAAATGTTAGAGTCTAGAGCTCAACCCTAAAGGGACACATTAGATCGAGCTCCTCACCTTGTGGGAGCCCAATTGTATTGGTGTAGAATAAGGATGGAAAATGGAGGCTCTATATTGAGTACATAGCTCTGAACAAAATCACGGTCAAGAACCGATATCCAATCCACTGGATTGACTTGCTTCTTGACTAGCTCAAGGGTGCCAAGATTTTTAGTAAGATCGATATTAAGTCAGACTACCACCGGGTACCCATTAAGAAAATTGATGTATGGAAGACAAACTTCAAGTCTAAAGAAGTCCTTTTCTAGTGGTTATTCATTCTTTTTGACTTGAGTAATGTTCCAACAATGTTCATGAGGATGACGGGTGATATCTTGTGGCCATTCACAAATGATTTTATGGTTATATATTTGGATGATATCCTCATCTTTAGCAAAAATTGGGTAGAACATTTGCAACACCTTTTGTAGATATTGAGCACCCTGCAACAAAAAAAGTTATATTCAAGTCCATAGAAATACTCATTTGGCATGCAAAGAGTTCAATATCTAGGATACATCATGGATGAAGATGGTGTGCATGTAGATCCAACCAAGATCTAGGCCATTCATGATTGGTTGGACCCAACAACTCTAATACATATTTGTTGTTTCTTGGGACTTGCCAAATTCTATCTTAGGTTCATGTTTGGGTTCTCTTGTTTCATTTAGCTCCCAAGCCAAGTGACCAAGGGTGGGACCAAATCCAATTTAATTTCATTTGAGTCACAACACAAAGCATTCAAAATATTGCCTTTGTTCAACATTGATACTCACTCTACTAGACCTAAAACAACCCTTTGAATTGATAAAGATACTTATGATTCACTATCGATGCAATATTCACTCAGCACATACATATGGTGGAATATCATAGTGAGATAGTGAAATACTCTTTGATGTGGTTCACATGTACCCCACAAGGAGATGTACCCCATTGTGCAAGCTTGTCACCAAGGGAAGCATTACATACTAGGGAAGGAAATTATCATAAACTCTAATCACAAGCCCCTACAGTTCATACAAATGTAGGGAGAGTTACAAAATGACCACCAGCATAAGTGGTCCAAGTACCTATAACGGTTCCACCTGAACATCAAGTGTAAGAAGGGAAACACAAATCACATTCCAAGTTGCCTCAACCGACCTTTGATTGTGGTACTTCACTGCAGTTCTCAACTCTTGTGAACATGACACCTTCACATGGTCCCAATTGTATGATGGTGACCTTGACTTTGTTGTTACCTATTGAACACTTGGAACATGAAAACAAGACTCAAAATTTTATCTAGAGGATGAAATTTTATGTCATCTAGGCCATCTATGTGTTCCTTCAAGTGAGCATGAGAAGTTAATTTGGGAGTCACATTATAATCAGGTGGTAGGGCACTTCAGTGTGGATGAGACAATGGAAATGTTGCAAAAGTACTTCTATTGGCCAAATGTTCAACTAGATGTTGATAGGTATATTAGATTGTGCACCACATGTGTGACCACCAAACCTGCCATTAGGAAGTAGGAGTTTTACAATCCTCTACCTACCCGAGATAGACCTTGGTATTCCATTTCCATGGACTACATGTATAGCCTACCTTCAAATAAGCATGGCAATGTTTATGCAGTTATGGTTGTTGATCCATTCTCTAAGCTGCCCATTCTAAAACCTTATAATAAGAGAATCACAAGAAAGACTACTACTAACTTGTTCTTTGAATACGTTTGGATTCATTTTGGGCTCCCAGATAACATTACTTCATATCATGACAACAAGTTCCTTAGTATTTTCTAGTCTAGCCTATGGTCGATAATGGACACCAAGCTTACCAAATTAACTGCCTTCCACCAACAAATTGATGGAAAAGCAGAGTTAGTCAATATGATGATTTTTCATATCCTTAGAATGTATAACTCCAAAAATCCATGCACATGGGATGAACACCTTCCTTATGTACATCATAACTACAATATATCCCTTCATAGCTCTATTGGCCACATCCCTTTTCAATTGTGCTTGGGGTTCCAACCACCCCAATTGATAAAGTGTTACCTATTGCATTTGCATAGGAATAATACTTCCATGCTTAGATCAAGGAAAATTGAGTAGCCGAATTTTTTGAATGGATCCAATACATCCAACAACAAGTGCATGATATTTTGCAAAAATTCAACGCCAAGTACAATATACATTGTTATTAACATCTAGTTCCACATAAGTTTTAGGTGGTGGATAAGGTATGGTTGCATTTGCAGAAAGAGAATCTCACAAGACTCCATCGAAAGCTCCGTCCACTTCGATCTGGTATTTACACCATCACCAAGGCTATGAGTGACAATTATTTTGAATTAAGTATTTCCGTTTTCCTTGGCTTGCACTTTGTGTTTATTGTGGAGATGCGTTGACCATATTTTCCACCTCTGTTGGACACCTCGTTCCTTCTACCCAAGATTCCATTCAACCTAGTGGGTCAGTAACCACTATTTCAATAGTCCCCTTAGGTGTTTGCTCCTATTTTATTTATTAAATAATAAAATACTGTCCAACATAAAAACTTTACAATAAAAGTTAACATAATGTTTCCAACATAAAATGTTCTTCAGCAAAGAGGGTATGTTACAACCAATGACCGAAAATTCATAAGCAACTAATAACTTTCATAGCCCCATGTTCTTTTTTCTATCAATTCCTTGTCACTTCCACCGTTCAAGGGCAGTTTCCTTCTACTTTGGCTCAAGGAAGTTACTTTGATTGTATTGGAACTGGGATAGATATTGGAAATTAGAATCGGTTTACTCACAAAGCCTGAGGATATAAGGCCACTGTATGATGGAACAAGTTCAGTATTCAAATCACTTTAAAATCCTTCCTATCGTAGACAGGCATATTTTGGACAAACCAAACAATTTAACTGTCATCGGGTAGCTTCTTGTTGGAAAAGGGATGGCTACAAGCTAAATCAATGGTCAGGTGTCATGATTTAAGTGAGTAGAGAGACTAGGAAACCATATCTCATTAAAGAAACTCATTCCACTTAATTAAATTTTTTTAATTTGTTAGGTTATTTTATAATAAACATAAATTAATTAACTTAAAAATCACATAAATCTAAAATAAAGTTATTAACACTATTTATATATCTGAAGTTCAATTTATTTTAAAAAATAAAAATGATATTAAAATAGGATAAGTGGCAACATTTTAACTTTAGTTTTTTTATTTATTTGTTATCTATATTTATAAATTTTATTTATAAAATCTTTGTATATTTTAATAATATATGTTTATAAAATTTCTCTTTGTATACTTCAATATTATTAACATTAATACTAACAATGGTAAACATTCATATTAATATTAACATAAATATTAAAACACGTTAATATCATCCTCAACATAATATAAGTTTAAATAAAATTATTATTTTTTGCTTTTACAATGAGACAAATATTGAAACATTAATAATAATCATATTAATATCATTAATATTATGATTTCTCACAGTTATTGTGATTTCTCAGTTTCTGTAGGATCCAAGAGAAATCCATCGGAAAGTAGTCAAGCACATTGTTCATTATATGAAGGGAACCTATCAACTTGGTATAAAGTATTGCACTCATATAGTTGAACCTATGGTGAGCTACATCGACTAGGTTTGGGAAGTAGATGGCATTGATGGAAAGTCAACATCCAGCTATGTATTTCACCTTGGCTCAGGACCCTTAGTTTGGTCATGCAAGAAGTAGAGGGCAGTCTCTCTTTCCAAAAGAAGCAAAATATTATGGTGCAGTAAATGCTAGCACATAAGTAGTATGGATTTGACAAGTCCTAGGAGAACTTATTTTTTCAGTTGATGGAGCAATTATTATCTATTGTCATAACTAGAGTACAATATATATGATAATATTGTGTCACATAGTAAGATGAAGCATGTGGAGCTTCATGTGCATTACTTGCAACAATTCATACATGAATATGTTGTGAAGCTTGTCTACTATTGCACCGATGATCAGATTGTTGATATATTTATGAAGCCTTTATCAAAAGCTAAGTCTGTAAAACTACGAGCTATGCTAGGGATTCATGAAGATGCAATTATGGGAGGGGGGTATATTGTAAATTGACCTCTAAATTTTCCAAATCATTGTGTTGATGAGGGGGTGTTGGAACAACAAGGTTTGCTAGTTCACCACATCTCTATATCTTCTAGAGATAGGTATTTGATTGGTGTTGGTAAACTAGAAGAGTCAAATGATGGGCTGACTAAGTAGTAGACTAGGTTCTTGACTAGTCATATTGATCACACAATGAACAATTCGATCAATCGACTGACCAAATGGACCATTGGAAAATAACCATTGATTATAGCACTTACTTCAAGGAAACTATTATGTACGATGACCCAAGTATGTGGGCATGATATTTCTCACTACAAGGGAGTTGATTACATAGATTAGAGATATAAACGAATGATCACTCTTGTGTGATCATGGGTGTCAACGCAATACATTTCAATGCATTGTCATTCTACACTTAAGTGCTAAGATGATGTCTTTAGACACCACCTCTTCTTGGAATTTCTTAGTCTTGTTGATTTTTGTTATGTAAATCTCCCAATATCTCTTTAAAACTTGCCACGTGATAAAGAAGGATTTTTGCAGAAGGTCTTAAAACTGATGTTTGAAAGTTTGTGACATAAAATTTGGTTTTACAATAGAATAAGGGAGAGACAATCAAGACACCAGAGCTTCTACATCCATTAGCCACACCAAGTCAGTGTCAGGAAGAGGTCTCAATGCATTTTATCACAAGTATACCAAAGTCTAAAGGAAAAAATGTCATCATTTTAGTGGTGGATCAACTCACAAATTATGCCCGTTTCTCATCTCTTTCTCATCCTTTTAAAGGAAGTACAATAGTTACAATGTTCACAAAAACATTTCGGGAGCTACCTAGAATCCAAAATATTATTGTAAGCAATAGAGATCCATTTTTTAGTGGTAATTTGTGGAAGGAAATGTTTTCTTGTTTGGGTACTCAATTAGCTCACATCTCCCCTTACCATCCTCATTTTGATGGAGAAACTCATGAGATTGTGAATAAATGTCTAGAAGGTTATCTTTGTTGCTTTTCATTTGATAAACAAACACAATGGGTCAAGTGGTTTCCCATGGAAAAATGTGGTACAACACGTCATTCCATACTTCCTAAAAAATGTCCCCATTTATGGTACTTGGCTATCACACTCCATGCATTACATCATCCTTGAAAGAGAAATCTAGGGTTCAAGCAGTGGAGGGTCATATAGAGCACCAATAAGAGTTTCTCCAACTATTGAAAGATAACTTGGATATAACACAAAATAAGATGAAACAACAAGAAAATCAAGACTCTAGTGAAATGAAATTTGAAGTGGGGGATTGGTTATTTTTTGGCTACAACTATACAAACAAATGTCCCTCAAGCAACAAACGAAGGACAACAAATTAGAAACCAAGTACTATGGTCCCTATAAGGTGTTGTAGAGGATCAAAAGTATGGCTTACAAATTGGATTTGCCTCCATTTTCATGTGTGCATCTAGTCTTCCATGTTTCTTTCCTAAAAAATTTAATTGGAGACAAGATTCTAGTTGACACTATCTTACCAAATATTGATGAAGGATAGAAAATCATACTAGAGCCTGAAATGATCCTTGAAACATGGATCAAGCAACTACGAAATTGACCAATTATTGAGTACCTCATCAAGTGGAAGAACTTGCCAGTAGAAGAGGTGACATGGGAAGATGAGTTCTTCCTGTACAAACATCCATAATTAATCAAGTATTGAGGATAACACCTATTTGAAGGTGAGGGGCATGTTAATTCCTAAGTATTATGACATTGCATTTCTATTATTATATTCGTACTGTCTTTATTGGTCGTTTAGGACTTTAACTGTAATTGTAACCATTGTCTCATATATATACCAAGGAGAGTTGATTTTAGAGATCATCTCATCTTGTGAATTTGATACATTGTAAAAGGAATTTCCCCATCGAAGAGGCTTCTTATTCAACTCTTTATTTCAATCTCAAGGCATTGGGTTACTCTTTGCTTTTATTTTTATGTTATTTTGGGAAGTTGGTCCTTAACGTAATCTTTCCTCAAAAGTTGGTACTCATCAAACAAATGAACATTAGTTGTATGGAGTGGAGCAATTTCCTTGCAAAGTTCATCAAGCAAGGCTTGAAATCAAGTAGACTCATCCTCCAACCTATCAACCCTTCCTTAAGACCTCCATTTTCCATATGAAACTAAGTAATCACTGGCTAGCAAAGAGACATTAGAGTCTTGCAAGGAGACAACTTTAGCATAAAGTTGAGAAACCAACTCACCATTATCCTCTTGATTTTTTTGGATCATCAATGTTTCCCATTTTTAATCAAGAAACCCTATAGATTGAAATATTTTAAGCTGGTTCTCAATGAGACAAGTATCCATAGCTTAAAAAAATATTAATATTCCAACAAAAAAATCATTAAATCAACTAAGGAATTATGTCATTTTAGGGAAATAGTTTAAAATATAAATGATACTATGGAATTAGTTAGAACTTGATTGCATATCTAAAAATATCTCAAAAAAATAGTCAACTTAAAATAATGATAAAATATTGCCCAAAAAACTGAAAAAATAAGTGAGTTATGCCCTTTTAAAGTTGTTAAACTAGGGTCAATAGTTTTTTTTGTAAGTAAGAAAATTATATATTAACTATAACTAGGAAAATTACAACTAATGTCTATCAAAACACTATACCTTCCCAGCATATTGAAACCCCATGTCAACAATACAAAGCAACAGGCCACTTCCCAGACCAAATATACCCCTCCCCAGTGGGGAAAATAGGGAAACTAACAATTTTAAGACCATCCAACAAACTACTATTCCAACCCAAAATTGTAACAAACCAACTAACGGAACATTTTCATCGACCTGTACTATCTATTGACTCAAAACATAGGAACGACAACTAGATAGCATACTTATGGAACCTCACAGAGACCCGCCGAATCACCCAAACCGGGAGATGTTGCACCAACATCGAGACCGTCCACCGTAGGGGTTCCCGACAAGAAAGGAATTCCCAATTGGTGGGAAATGACGTCAATTTTTTATGCATCAGGTGAGTGTCATCATGGTACTCTTTCCAGAAGTGCATTGGGACCTCATCTCCAGCCTGTTTTTCTTCCAGTTCCTAAAAAACTCGAGCAAGCAACCCCTTCATTACCCAGAACATCGAAACCACTATGTCATAGATAGTCATCCTTTCATGCATTGAACCCTGGTTGTAATATCCCTTTTTCAAATTTTATTAAAATGCCCAATTTTTCACTTTTTTTCCCAATTTCGACCTTTGACTAGTTTTACTGTTTTGACCTCCAAATCAACCCAAATGCTCCCAAATATTCTGTAGGAGTGTATGAATGGTATTTAGACTTGAATATCAGGTTTAGGGATGTTTTATAGCCCTCCAAATACTGCTGAAAACTTGATTTGTATTCTGATCAATATATGTAATTTTGACTAGTAATTTGTGCATCAAATCCCCCTCGGGTAACACTGCAAATGGCCTTCCAAATGCCTCCAAACTCCCACAAATTTATGAACAGAGGTATATAATGTTTTAATTATGTGATTAAGGTCTCATATGCACCATTAATTGATTTTTACTACTGTTCTAATTCTCTCACATTCAACAGTAAAAACCCCCAATTCGACCCTTGGGGAAATGGCACTATTTCACCTCCCAATACAACTAAACTGAGTAAAAATGCTTCAAATGCTCAAGTACAGTACATGAAACTTGTAGAAGACATCCATGGCCGTATATTGATCACAAATATATCATAGAATCATCCATCCATTCAAAATAATCAACATTATAGTGTCATACATCAATGCATTGGGGAAATGGACATTGTTTGTTCATTAATCAATAGTTTTGCATACAACCAGTGGGTATTTCGACCTGAGACTTTCTGAATATCAATAAAAAAGGATATCAAGCTATTAAAATCATAAATATATAATGAGAAGCTCTCTCAAGAGGCAGAAGTGCTCACCAAAAACACCCTCCCTCAAGGAGCACGGATATGCCTTCAAAATTGGAAACGGTGGAGAGAAAGTGCTGCACTAAACCAAAACATGAAACTTCCTGTAGATGATACCTGCAAATACAAACTCCATTAATGCACCATGAAACACCTGAGTGTCCTCTCCAAACACCAACTTGGATGGGAATCTTTCACCCTCGAAATTGGCTAAGGCAAAAAACTAGTCATCCACTAGCTCTCTCTTCACAAATGCAATTTTTCTCAAATCATCAAAAGCCATTCTCATTCTTCATTTCTACATTTTATAACCAACATTAGCCTTCTAAGGGTCGAAATCCTCTCAATAGATTCAATAGATTTCCATTTAGGTAATATTCCACATTTGCCACTTGTCTCCTAGTTCCAACCTTCCATCTTCTCCCAAATTCGATTTTGAGACTCTTTGGCTTCTCCAACTCCCAAATTCGCCTTCTTTGAGCCTATTTTTGGTGCTGACATGTCATAATGGTCAGATGTCAGAGGTCAGGTCTGCAATTTGTCATAGTTGTCATAGATGCTCCATCATTGGTGTCATAGGGGCTAGGGAATCTAGCCCAAGTGTCCACAAACTTCTACTTTGAGTTTTTATCTTCCATGGAGGTTACCAATCCTTCCCAATTCGACCTAAGATGCTCAATGACATGTGTTATGACTTACCAACTCACCCAATAGTTTTCACATTCCCATTAATTCGAATTTGCAAAAGAGAGATACCATGTATTATGAAAAATCAAGCTAGTGTGGGTCCCACCACCTCCATATGTCTCCAAAACCACTTGCCACTTAGAATTTATTTATTTACCAAATTTATTAAATGCTTGAACCTCTCTAATGTCTAAATATCATTTATTATCTTCCTTATTACCATCCCACATGTGCCCATCCAACCTAGGAAACTAGTAGGATTGATGGGATTGTCTTACTATGCACTTATTTGAATGGGGACATTACAATCCTCCCCACCCAAGATTGCTTGTCCTCAAGCAATTTCAGATTTGGATGCTACAAAATATTTTTCTCTTCCCATGTGGAATCTTCATTTTTGGTAAGTCCTTCCATTGCACTAAATATTCTTTGATGATTCTACTCCTCAACCTTCTTTCCCGTGTCTTCAAAATCTTTTCTCGGAACAAGTTTGAGCTGACCTTCATCATCCAAAGGAGGAAGTATTTCCGAAGTGATGATTTGATGACCAAGAGCTTTCTTGATACAAGAAACATGAAATACATTGTGGATTTTACTCCCTTCCAGAAGTTCTAGTTCATATGCTACTTCTCCAACCTTCCGCACTACCTTGTATGGCCCATAGTACCTTGGTTTTAATTTTTCTGCTCCATTCTTTTTTAGAGATGTTTGTTTATAAGGCTGCAACCTTAAATATACTAAATCATTGACTTGAAAGGTTCTTTCTTCTCTATGCCTATCAGCATATTGTTTTTGTTGATTTTGAGCAACCTGCAAATTGTCTTTCAAGAGCTTTAAAATTTCTTGGCTCTCTTCCACCCAATCTTTAGCCTTTGGGGCTCTACTATCACCAAATATAATGTCAGAAAATGTAAGTGCATCATAACCATATAATGCTTTGAAAGGAGACATTCCTATTGACATATGATAAGTGGTGTTGTAGCAAAACTCACCCAAGTGTAGCCATTTTGCCCATGCTTTTTGTTTCCCTCCCACATAGTTTCTTAGGTATCCTTCCAACCATTGGTTTACCCTCTCTGTTTGTTCATCAGTTTGTGAATGATTGCTGGTACTTGGAGTCAATTGAGTGCCTACCAATCTAAAAATTTCTTTCCAAAAAGCACCCATGAATCTACTATCTCTAACACTGACAATGCTCTTGGGGAGCCCATGCAATCTGAAGATTTCTTTGAAAAAAATATCAGCCACTTGTGCAGCACTAAAAGATGATGTAACAACAAAGAAATAAAATTTTTTTGTCAACCTATCAACTACCACATAGATGCAATCCTTACCTAAGTATTTAGGCAATCCGGTGATGAAATCCATGGAAATACTGTCCCATTTTTGCTCCGGAATGGGCAATGGTTGTAATAGGCCGGCTGGACATGTAAGTTCTGATTTTTTTTGTTGACATGCTTTACATTCATTCACATACTTCTGAACATCTTCCTTCAGCCCCTTCCAAAAAAATCTTTGCCTCAACTGTCTATAAGTTTTGAAGATCCCCGGATGGCCCGCTAGTGGGGAATCATGTGCTTCTTGCAAAATTCGGTACTTGAGCTTGGAGTTATGAACTAAAAAAATTCTTCCCTTATAATATATCATCCCATTCAAAATCCTATAATTATCATCCCCTTTGATTCCATCCAACACATCACAAGCAAATTTGTCTTTGGCATATTCAACTAGTAGCATGTTTTTCCAATCCTTGGCAATATCCATGAGAGAAAAGGAAGGCCTTATTGACAAAGCATCTGCTACTATATTATTCTTTCCTTTGAAATATTCAATATCAAAATCATAAGCTTGAATCTTGCTTACCCACTTTTGTTGCCTTTCGTTTAGATCTTTTTGGGTTAGAAAGTGTCTTAGACTATTATGGTCAGTTTTCACCACAAACTTGCTGCCCACCAAGTATTGTCTGAATTTGGCCAATGCATGCATAATGGCCAGCATTTCTTTATCATAGATGGAGTAAATTTTTTCATGAGGCTGCAACTTTCTGCTCTCAAAGGCTATGGAGTTTTGGCCTTGCTTTAGGACAGCCCCTATTCCTCCACCTGAAGCATCACATTCCACAACAAAAGGTTTAGTAAAATCAGGAAGTGCAAGTATGGGACAACTACTCATTACCTCTTTCATTTTTTGGAAGGCCTTTTCAGCCTCTTTATCCCACTTGAAAGCATCCTTGTTAGTCAAATCAGTGAGTGGAGAAGTCAACTTGGAGAACCCTTTCACAAATTTTTTGTAGTAGGTGCATATGCCAATAAAGCCTCTCAATTCGGTAATATTTTTTGGTGATGGCCATTCCAAAATAGCCCTGATTTTTTCCATGTGTACCTTCACTCCTTCTTGCCCAATAATGTGCCCAAGATATAGTAGTTCTTTCATCCCAAACTCACATTTTGATAATTTAGCAAATAAGGACTCTTCTTGCAAGATTTTCAACATAATCTCTAACTGTTGCAAATGCTCTTCCCATGTTTTAATGTAAATGAGAATATCATCAAAGAAAACCAAAAAAAACCTTCTTAGTTGCTTGCAAAATATCCTATTCATACATGCTTTAAAGGTGGCTGGAGCATTAGTTAACCCAAAAGGCATGACAAGAAATTCAAAGTGGCCAAAATGACATCGAAAAGCGGTCTTTTGCACATCTTCATCTTTCATTCGAATTTGGTGATACCCTGATCTAAGGTCAATTTTTGAGAAGTATTAGGCCCCATGTAGCTCATCCATGAGCTCATCAATCCTAGGAATAGGATACCTATTCTTGATAGTCTTTTTGTTCAAGGCTATAGCTTGGTCTAATGAGTCCCAACTCTAGGAGTTTTTGGATAGCTTTTTCAATCTCATATATGAACTTTTTAGGATGTCTATAAGGTGGTATCTGAATGGGTGAAGTGCCCTCCTCCAAAATAATACTGTGCTCAACCCCCCTATCCGGTGGCCTACCATGTGGAAGGTCTCTAAAAACCTTTTCATATTTTTGCAAAAGTCTCTCTATCTCCTTTGGGTGTTTGACAATATTTATAGTTGGCTTGGGAGATGTAATATGACATTCAGCAGCCCATTCTATATCCCCATGCCTCAATATAGATCTTATACTATTGCAAGTTACTACTTGATTTGGATAAGTGTGTTGCCCTCTCACAATTCTTTGTACTCCTTTTGAATATTGGAATTTCATTTCGGGAATTTGATAATTTATTGTATGCTCTCCTATTGAATACAGCCATTGCACTCCCAAAACCACATTAGTATCAGCAACATCAACCACATAAAAACTATCAACAAAAGTATAGTTACCTACGGTGACTTGCAGCTTTGGAACCCATGTTTTGCATTGCATTGTGTTGTGACCGGGAATGACAACTATGAAGCCATCAAATGGTTCAATAGGTATATTTATTTTCTCTACCATCTCTGCATCAATGAAGTTATGAGTGGCTCCTCCATCTACCAAAATTGAAGTTCTTTGTCCTTGTACCACACCTTTGCATCGGATAGTATGATAGCAAGGTACTGCTGAAAGCACTGCCATTCTTGCTTTGTCCGGTGAAGGTTGATTTTCTTCTTGTCTTTCCTCTTCTACTGCTGTCTCATATGCCTCTTCTTGATCTGAAATATGTCCATCTTCATCCATGCCCCCATCATACCCCTCATTGTCAGAAAATACTTCTATGTATTGAGCCTTTCCTTTGGTACATTTGTGCCCCGGTGTCCATGGTTGGAAGCATGTGAAGTACAATTTATTTTTTCTAAGTTCATCCCTGTTTAGTCCCTCTTTTTTATTCCTCTCAAATGACTCTCTTTGCCAAGGTTTCTTATCATATCCATCCCTTTTCCAAGGTTTCTTTTCAAATTTGTAGCTAGGGTTAGGAGGAAATCTCGTTCTAGGAAGCACATTTTGGAGATCCCTAGTCAAGCTCATTGCTTCTTTTAATGTAGTTGGCTTGTGGGCTTTGACCAAACCTCTTAAGGGTTCAGCCAAACCTTCAGTGAACAGCAATACTAATCTTCCCATAGATACATCAGCCACCTTGACTGATAATTTTTGAAAGTCCAACATATATTCGGTAGGGGACCCAGTTTGCTTCAATTGAGCTACTTCTTTGAAAGGCAATTCTGGATCTTTTTGTTCAAATCTTTCTAGTACCCTGTCAACAAATTCTCCATATGTTTTAACCTGATTATGACCCAAGGTTTTCAGCCCATGAAACCACCATTCATTGGCATCTCCTTCCAAATGCAAAATGGCCATTTTTAATGCATCCTCTTCCAACATAGGATTCATATGAAAATATACATCCAATTTTTGCACCCAAGTGTGAGCAAAATTTTGAGAAGAACCATCAAAAGTAGGAAGTGACATTTTTCCAATAGCGCTATTTAATTCTTTGTTTTGGAATGGACTCCTATTGTCTTCCTTCATTTTAATCTTTTGCATAGCATCAATGTAGTCACTGAGTGGTACACCTCTTTTACACTCTTCATTCAAATCATTCCAATCATTTACTAGTTTCTTGTAATCCAATTCAAGATTGGGCTCTTCTTTGGGTGTGATAAATTTAGGTGTAGTATGCCTTTGTGTGCTCTGAAATTCATCAGGTCTATTATGAGGTCTTGTACTTGAGAAAATATGCTCATTCCCTTTCATCTTTTCCCCTGAGTGTGAACCACTATTATCTCCTATCATCCATTTGCTTGAAAGTTGGCTACCCAACAATTCGAAACCTTTCATCATTTGTTTATTCATATCTAGAATAACCATGGTAAGTCCTTCAAAAAATGGTTTTAAGGCTTCAATAAATTCCTCCTTATGTCTTAATTTTTCCTCCTTCTCTCTACCCATTGTTTTAGAAAAAAACTCTTTTTCTACTACTATCTCTCCTTCAACCAAAACTTCTTCAACTACTGATTCAAAGGGTGGTGTTTTATTTGTTTGGATTCTTGTTAATACCATCAGGTGCCAAGATCATGCTCTGATACCACTTGTAATATCCCTTTTTCAAATTTTATTAAAATGCCCAATTTTTCATTTTTTTTTCCAATTTCGACCATTGACTAGTTTTACTATTTTGACCTCCAAATCAACCCAAATGCTCCCAAATATTCTGTAGGAGTGTATGAATGGTATTTAGACTTGAATATCAGGTTTAGGGATGTTTTATGGCCCTCCAAATACTGCTACAAACTTGATTTGTATTCTGATCAATATATGTGTGCATCAAATCCCCCCTGGGTAACACTGCAAATGGCCTTCCAAATGCCTCCAAACTCCCACAAATTTATGAACAGAGGTATATAATGTGTTAAGTATGTGATTAAGGTATCATATGCACCATTAATTTATTTTTACTACTGTTCTAACTCTCTCACATTCAACAGCAAAAACCCCCAATTCGACCCTTGGGGAAATGGCACTATTTCACCTCCCAATACAACTAAACTGAGTAAAAATGCTTCAAATGCTCAAGTACAGTACATAAAACTTGTAGAAGACATCCATGGCAGTATATTGATCACAAATATATCATAGAATCATCCATACATTCGAAATAATCAACATTATAGTGTCATACATCAATGCATTGGGGAAATGGACATTGTTTGCTCATTAATCAATAGTTTTGCATACAACCAGTGGGTATTTCGACCTGAGACTTTCTGAATATCAATAAAATAGGATATTAATCTATTACAATCATAAATATATAATTATAAGCTCTCTCAAGAAGCACAAGTGCTCACCAAAAATGCCCTCCCTCAAGGAGCACGAATATGCCTTCAAAATTGGAAATGGTGGAGAGAAAGTGCTGCACTAAACCAAACCATGCAACTTCCTGTAGCTGCTACCTACAAATACAATATCCATTAAATCACCATGAAAGACCTGAGTGGCCTCTCCAAACACCAGCTTGGATGGGAATCTTTCACCCTCGAAATTGGCTAAGGCAAGAAACTAGTCATCCAATAGCTCTCTCTTCACAAATGCAATTTTTCTCAAATCATCAAAAGCCATTCTCATTCCTCATTTCTACATTTTATAACCAACATTAGCCTTCTAAGGGTCGAAATCCTCTCAATAGATTCAATATATTTCCATTTAGGAAATATTCCACATTTGCCACTTGTCTCCTAGTTCCAACCTTCCATCTTCTCCCAAATTCGATTTTGAGTCTCTTTGGCTTCTCCAAATCCCAAATTCGCCTTCTTTGAGCCTATTTTTGGTGCTGACATGTCATAGTGGTCAGATGTCAGAGGTCAGGTCTGCAATTTGTCATAGTTGTCATAGATGCTCCATCATTGGTGTCATAGGGGCTAGGGAATCTAGCCCAAGTGTCCACAAACTTCTACTTTGACTCTTTATCTTCCATGGAGGTTACCAATCCTTTCCAATTCGACCTAATATGCTCAATGACATGTGTTATGACTTACCAACTCACCCAAGAGTTTTCACATTCCCATTAATTCGAATTTGCAAAAGAGAGATACCATGTATTATGAAAAATCCAGCTAGTGTGGGTCCCACCACCTCCATATGTCTCCAAAACCACTTGCCACTTAGAATTTATCTTGAATTTATTTATTTACCATATTTATTAAATGCTTGAACCCCTCTAATGTCTAAATATCATTTATTAGCTTCCTTATTACCATCCCACATGTGCCCATCCAACCTAGGAAACTAGTAGGATTGATGGGATTGTCTTACTATGCACTTATTTGAATGGAGACATTACAAGGGTCTTGTATCCAAGATTCCAATTCTTTGAATTCCTCACTCGGCTTCGCTATCTCCAATTCCACCCATAAATCACTTTATATCACTTTAGTCTCCTCATGAAAGCAATGCATAATTGTATCCTTGTATAACTAGGCATTCTGAGTTGCTCCTGGTTCTCCATCTTCTTGCCCCTGTCCCTACCCTCCTTACATTCACCACTCGGCTCCATTGATTCGTGTTCATAGCTTCCCAAGCAACCAATAATTGAGCTTCTATAACCAAAGGAAAGACAACCTCCACCCTCAGAGGAAGGAAACAATCACCACATCTTTCAAGCGGCGTGTCAGCTAAGCAGAGAGTTCGGTCTTTATTTAAAATTAAGAGAACCCATTCAAGATGCCACACTAAAATCTATTAACCATACCCATGAGAGGACAGTATTCCATATGAACAATCATATCCCAAATGCTCTCCAACCAGAGTACTCCATAATATCTCACAACTGCTCCCGTCCTTTCCCCACATACACTAGCTTTGGGTTGTGACACCACCATCTTGTTTAGTATGCTCAACACCTTTTTCCTTAATTAGACTACTTCCTAACACGTGGCCCTTGTTTCTTGCAAGTGTATCACCACCGCCATCACCTCTACCTAGGGTCATCCACTAATAGTTGGTTTTTAGCAACTCTAAAATATTTGAAGTTATTACTAATAGAATTGTCAGATTTGATCTAATCCACTCAAAATTAGACTCAAAGATGAACCTTCTGCAAAAAAATGGCATTAGAAACAAAGTTGTATGAGAAAGTTACAACCTCTTCAATCCACCCCTTGAATTTTGCTCAATAATCCCATCCCCGTAGTCTACTCACTGAACTACCAAAATAGGAAACTTTCTAGAAATAGAAATTCCCATAAACAAAAAACTTGAAATTTTCCAAAAACCAAAACTCTCTAGTAATAGCAACTGCCAAAAATAGAAATTTCCAGAAAAAGGTAATATCAAACATAGAAATATGCATAAATGAAAATTTTCCAAAAATAGTAAGTATCAAGATAAAAACTTCCAAAATTGCAATTGTAAAAAACAATAATTTATAGAAACAAAGACTTCACATAAATCATAACTACCGAAAACAAAAACAAAAAAAATATGGAAATGCTAATTGGCAAAAACAAGAATTTCTAGAAATGGAAAGTTTCAATAGATGGTAACCATTGAAACATAAATATCTAGAAATGGTAAAAAACAAAAACAAAAATTTCTAGAAATAATTTTTTTCCAAAATTAGTAATAATATTTGAACTAGTGGTTTTATCAAATTTTGAGCAAAAAATGTCTAGATCAAGTGAAATGGAAAGTTTCTAGTGATAGTAACCACTGAAATAGAAGTATCTAGAAATGGCAAAATTTGAAAACATAAAATTCTAAAAATAGTAGTAATCTTTGAACTAGAGTTTTTATCAGTATTTGAGCAAATAATGTCCAAATCTAGTGAAATGAAGGACCCCCAAGCTAATTTATCCATTTCAAATTAAATAGTGGTGTCAAATTATGTTAAGAATGGCTATTCAATTAGTGCCCCGGGACAAGATTCAAATCATGTTGCACAAGACAATAGTTTTACTCCATCAACCTTAACTTTGATACCATGTTAGAGTTTCAAACATGATAGGAATCTCATCTAAAACTTAACCCATAACTCTGAAAAACACAACACAAGACAAGATCCAAGGACACAAGAACATAAGAGATGTATTGTAGAATCATTAATATCCTAGTAATCATTATAAACCAGATAAGCTTACATTGCGTGATTCACATATTGGAGTTTTAACATTCACATATGCAATAAAGAACTAAAACTTTCAATGATTTCTTTGGCATTCTCATGGTCATTTTTGTTTTCATCTCATGGACTTGAGAATGGTTTCCTTAGTTGTTTTATGGTTTCGAGATTGAGCTACATGTGATAAACCTCTTTCCGAGCAATTCTCTCCATGCATTTTCCATTTTATGAATCTCATGTGAAGAGATACTACTCTTGCTTGGAAAATCACTAAGGAAGAAATTCAAAGCAATTCCTTGATATCATTTTCATTTTGGTTGATTGATCTCTCACACTCAAGTGTAGAAATTTTGTAAAGGTTTTAAATTTTTCTACTTGAAATAAATTTTGTTTAAAAAAGTTACAAAACAAAAGATCTATTATTGTCACCAATCGCGTTTAGCACCTTTGAATTACAAAGTGGATTGACAGGCTAGGAAACTTGACCCACAAAAGAAGTTTCTCTTTACAAGCCTCACCTAATTCAAAATAATATGATCAATGAGAGAGAACTAACCCATATATATCATAAAGTCAGAGTGGTCTTCTCATAACAACATCTCCATTCTTAGCATCTCAAACATAAAGGAAAATAAAGCTTTTGTGCAATGGGAAAATTGATCTAGGTGGACAATGGTGACCACCAACCTATTAAAACTTATTCATAATGGTTGCACATTTTTTCTATTTTACTACATTTTTTCAGGTCTTGAACTTTCAAGGTGTTTTCCAAGCATATCCCTTCTGTTTTTGGCAGTTGACATAAGCCACAAAATCTTAGTTTGAATGGCTTTTCAAACTCATGGAGCTTGAATTATTCTCTATAATGGTATAGGAAAAACCCTAAACAAATTTTTTACGCAAAAGTTCCACCCTTGAGAAATTGATGTATCAACCAGCCTTCTCGAAGCCCCTATTCCTTTTGCCACAACATCTCCTAGGGTTAGGGTTTTGGATCTTTAGGATTGTACATCCTAGGCATCATAATTTATGTTAAAAAGAAAATTTTGGCCTCTTGTAATGCCTTCTTAGAAATGAGTGTAGTCGACACAACTCTCCTCAGATAAGCTACCAACATTCTAGCTAGTTTGTATTACTTTGTATTTCCAATATTTTTGCATTTCGGTCATTAACAGAATTTGGGTTTTACTATACTACTGTGTTCTCTGCTATGTGTGTGTTTCCATTTGTATTTCTACCATTAGTTCATTCTCTATATAATCTAGATCAATTGTATTAGAGCACTATTCACTTTGTTGTTAGCATGTCCTCAATCTGATCCAAGTATTACGAGTTGGATCTGAAACTAATTGAGCTTGGGGAAGACCGCTCTTACTAGCCCAAGTAGCCTCCCATGGAAAAATAAAAGAGAAATGGTGGAGAAGGAGATCATACCAAGTTGATGCTCGAGAAAGGCCTTGGGCAATAGAGGAACAAGACAATGGATAATTTTGTCCAGATCCGTTGATGACTATCAATGGTGGAGAAGACACCTTCAACTAGCAGTAATTTCAAAGGTGTGACAAATTTCAAGGTACAAGTTAACTTTGACATTCCTTTATTTGAGGCCAAATAGACTTAGATGATTTGGATAAACAATTAATTTTATGAAAGTGTTTTACTCTATTAAAAAAAATTGACAACAAAAATATCACGTTCATACTCTTAAGTCCCTCCCCCATGTGAAATATATGTGGGACAATTATTAGGATGAGCATGCCAATGATGTGCCTACAACATTAAGGATACAACCCACTTGGGTGTATTTTACTCATGCCCTCAATCAGGAATTGAAAAGGTGTAGAACAAGATTTAAAATTAGTCATTTTGAATTTGTTCAAGAGATCCATTACATATTTGGGATGAGAAATAAAATTCCATCATTCATCTGTAGAAATCGAATGCCCAAATCGAAATCCAAAATACCACTTGGTTAATCATTTCAAAGGTCTCAACCAACTGTTTCGTCAAACCCAAAATTAGAATTATGTTTCCATCGATAATGATTAAATCATCTACATAGATTGTAACAATCAAATGTTCATTATTGACATGTAAGACATAGATGCTATGATTAGATTCACATCACTTGAAACCAAGAGTAAGAAAGAAATGATCAATCTTCTCATACCAATCTATCGGTGCCTATATCAAACCATACGAGGATTTCCATAGTTGAAAAACATTACTAGTATCCTTCTCAAATCTAGGAGGTTGCTCCATATAGATTTCTTCATTCAAATATCCGTGAAGAAAAACAATTTTGACATACATCTGGTCTACTTCCAAACAAAGTTGATCGACAAGTGAAATAAACAGTTGAACCGAGTTCATATTTGCAACAAGGGAAAAATTTTCAGTGTATTCAATGCCTTCTTGCCAAGAAAAACCTTTTTCTACAAAGCGAGCCTAATGCCTTTCAACAACACCATGAGATGTGAACTTGGTTTTGTAGACCCCTCAACATTTCACAATTTTCTTTCCTTGTGGTTGAGGAACTAGTTCCCAAGTTTTATTTTTCATTAAGGAAGGGTCTTCTTTAGCCATGGCGTTCTCCCATTCAGGTCGACCATGTGCATATGCATATGTTTCTGGGTCACATGCCTCTAGCACACGTTTCATTAAAGTATCATTGTAAAACTGCTTCTGACTTCTAGTCTTCCTTGAAACATGAATATCTTTTGCATCAACTCCAGTTGCTTCAATTATGTTATGACCCTTCCTTTGGGTGTAATCCGGGACTTGGAGGGCTCATTAGAGTATTCTTGGAGGCCATTCAATTGAAAGTGGACTGGATCCACTATGTTGTAATTATTAAAAAATCCTCACTATGTTATTAAACAAATGTAATGGGACCTCATTAAAGAAGGTACACTATGTAGTTAGGAGATTAGGAGGTTAGTATTGTATTATAATTCTATAAATAAGGAGGGAGTCCTCATTATGAGGGTGCAAAGAATAATATTGTATGTCGAGCTTAGATCATCAAGATGCAACCCCATCGAAGAGGCAAGTGAACATGAGTTGATTCCTCCATTAAAAGAATGAAGTTATCTTAAAAACGGAGTGGATTATTTCTTAATCTATTGTGTTGTGTTATTCTCTTGGATATATTCTATGTGCTAATATTTTCATATTGGGTTTACAACAATAAGTGAACATGAGTACCTGGGTTGGAAGGCGCGGGGGGAGTGATCATCGACTCCATGGGGAATAAGTAGAATGAGTTTTCCTAGGGTATTGGACGGAAAACCAACAATGGCGCTGAATGGCTTGGTCTTATTAAAGGGATTGAGATTTCCATCTCTCTGGGCATAAATAAGTTGACGGTCTTAGGAGACTCTTTAATAATCATCCGAGATGCTAGAAGTATTGTGGGAAAGTCGAAAATCCCATCCTAAAAAATGCATCATCTTCTGCATTGTATCAACAAAGAACTCCACCAGCTCAACTTCTTCCATATTCTGAGAAGTCTTAATGGGAAAGCCGATGAAATGGAAAATATTGGAGTTGGAATCCCCCATGGCTCTATAAGATACAATAATGAGACCTTGGAAAATGCTTGGGTTCCCTAGGCCAAGGCATGACCCTTGTAATTGGGACAAGTCCTCTACTCATCGGAATTATAACTATGAATACTATAGTTTTGGCATGCATAAATCCAAAAATATTTGGAAAGTTCCCCTTGGAAATTCAATGACACCCAAGCTCCTTGATTTGTCCATTCGCATGCATGAATTAATGGCTTCCCCACTACATGACAGTTGGCCGGCATGTGGGTAGTATGGGGAGGGTTATCTACACGTCCGGATGCCCTTTCGCTCTCATTTATCAGTTGGCCTTTGAGCTCCGTCTGTTCTCTAGCTCTGTCTCTGTGCTTCTAGGAATATGAACCATCATGGTTTAGCTTGTGTGCAGGGTGGTGGCGAGTTTTTCCATGGTATTGGAATCCCTCATAGAGGGGGGAATGGTATGATGAAGTGCGAGAGGTGTGGCATGATGGGGATAGGTCCCAAAGGAGGGTGCAACTAAGGTCTGCATCTGGACGACTCGCGCGGGGACTCTGTGGAATTGGAAAACCCAGGGCTTGGCCAATGTAGGTCTTGAAGGAAAGGAAGGGTAGGGAACACCCACAACAAAGAAGAAAACAACAGTAGCCCTAACTCTAATGAGGAAATTCTCGACCGTCTTTAGGAACTAGAAATGCAGGTCAGAATGATCCATAGTGAAAATTTGGAGTGCAAAATTGTCGTTCTTCGTCTCTATAATATGGTTTCTACCAACAACACTGAGGTCAGAGCCCAAAAGTCTAATCTGGCTGAGAAAATTGAGCATTTGGAGGATTCTTTGGGTTTAGTCTTCTCTCGCAAGGCTCGGAAGAATGAAGTCACTGGCAGAGAACTAGAAGAAATTAATAGGAAAATGGTGAAACTACAAGAGTTTATGGAAAGCGTAGGAAATTTCGTGGATCTTAGTTCAGAGAAGAACGGTGCAACAAAACCTACTAGTGCTGCCATGGACATCAGCCTCAAGTAGCTAGTTGATGGTTCGAGTCACAGGTTGGACATCCTTAGTTTATTTTTGTTTTAAATGCTATCTTGAAATAAGTTTAAGAACTCTGTATTTAATAGTCTAGGTTTTAGCTGCATCTTTGGGAACTTGGTTTATTTATCCAGTTTTGTATAAGGAAGCACATACACAATGTTCTATTCCTGCTTACTAATTTTAAGACAGTTCGTTAGATATTACAGTTTCCATAGGACTGGTAGGTACAATGAATGTTATCATCCTGAACTTGATGGACTGGAAGTGATGGTTGTCTTCCACTCATGGGAGCAATCTGCTCTGTTTTTTGCTATGTACTCCTTCTTTTTTATATAATCAAAATCTAGCCGTTTCTATTAAAAAAAAGGAAAGTGAACATGAGTTGATTCCTCCATTTAAAGAATCAAGTTATCATAATAAAATAGTGGATTACTTATGATATTTATTGTGTTGTATTATTCTCTCATATATATTCTATGTGCTAATATTTTCATACCGGGTTTACAACAATAAGTGAACAAGAGTTGATTCCTACATTTAAAGAATCAAGTTATCAAAATAAAAGAGTGGATTACTTATGATATATATTGCGTTGTGTGATTCTCGTGGATATATTATATGTACTGATATTTTCATATTGGGTTTACACCACCTTTTTGAGGAAAGATATGTAGAAGACATGGTGAATCATGGAGCGGTCTGGAAAAGCAAGCATGTAGGATACCTATACAATCTGTTGGGGTATAGGTGCAGGGTCCATAGAACTTCATAGTGAGATTCTGGTGGAGATGGGCCTTGAGGGATGCTTGTTTATAAGGTTGGAGTAAAAGAAACACTTAATTCAATACATTAAAGGAGTGCTCGAAGCGATGTTGATCTTCCTGTTATTTCATTTTGTTTTGAGCCATAACCAGATTGTGTTTAAGGATGTAGAGAATATCTTCTTAGGTGCAGAGTATGTTTTACACCACTTGAACCCTGGAGGTACTTGGTAGATAGGAACTCACAAATAATGGATTTTGGCCAAAAACTACTTCATATGGGGTCATCATGGTGTAGCCATGATAAGTGGTATTATACTACCATTCTACAAGAGGGATCCATTGGGACTAGTGGTGTTGTCTATTTGATGCAAATCACCGCAAGTAGGTTTCCAAGCATTTATTGATATCTTATGTTTGACCATTTGTTTTTGGGTGATATGTTGTGTTGAGATTCAAATGCGTGCCTTAAAATTTAAATTGATCCTGCGAAAACTTGCTAGTGAAAGTGTGGTTTCCATCAGATAAAATAGAAGTGGGCATCCCATGGATCTTAAAAATTTGATTAATGAAGACTTGTTGCACCAGTGAGCGTGTAAAAGTTTGTGGTAAGGCACAAAAGTGGGCGTATTTAGTCATATGATCGACTACCACCATAATGATTATTTTATTTCCTTCCTTACGAAGGCCCACAATGAAATCCATAGAGATGTCCATCTACATATAGTTATGAATGGGAAGTGGCTACAAAGCACTTGGTGACTTCATCGTTTAACCCTTATGTCATTTGAAAGTGTTGTAGGCTGCAACAAAGTTGTGGATATCTTTTTTCATGCCTTCCCAGAAGAAGGAGCGGTTAATTATTTCATAGGTTTTAAGAAATCATGAGGGGCCTGTTGTGGGAGATGAATGTAATTCCTCTAGGATTCATGGTTTCAAATTCAAATGTAAGGTGGGAAAGATGTGCTCCCTATAGCTCAAGATATTTTGGTTCCATGTATACTTGAGCAGAGGGTTTAGGTCTTCTTGTAGTCATTTGATGAGGTGTCTAAATATGTCTTAGGCCAATCATTCATGTTATGCTTCATCGATCCATCCTGGTACTAGTAAGGATAAGGTGAAGAGGGAACCGTTCTCTTAAAATTGCCTAGACAAATCATATTCCACCACATTGTCATGACCCTTCTGATATATGATCCCATAATCATAACCAAACATCTTAGTGACCCATTTATGTTGCTCTAGTAAGGATGCACATTATTCCATGAAATAATTAGGACTATGATGGTTGGTATTGGTATGGAAATGTTTTCCAATTAAATATGGTTAGCCCATGTTTCAACTACGTGAAGGATAGCCATAAATCCTTCCTCATAGGTGGATTTTCCCAAGTTTCAATCATAGAGATGCTTATTGGTAAAGGCCAATGGGTATCTGTCTTGCAATAATATTGTTCCCAAGCCATGGATAGAGGCATCACATTCTAAGATGATTTTCTTTATGAAATATGACATCGCTAACACTGATCTAGTACACATAACCTCCTTTAGGGAAGAGAAGACCTGCTCCATTGACTCATTCCAGGAGAAAGCATTGTTTTTCAACAATATTTTACGAGGAGTTTCAATCTTCCCATAGTTTGGCACAAACTTATGTTAATAGCTAGTAATTCTGAGAAACCCTCTCAAAATATTGATATTTTTGGGGTAGGGAGTTCTTCATAGATTCCACTTTCATGGGATCTAGCTTTACTCCTTCCTGACTCACAATATGGCGCCATATAACCCATGTAACCCATAATTTCATTCATCAGTGTGTGGTTGAAGAAATCCATTGCTATATCTGCCCCATCTCCAATTTCCAAATTATGATAGACAAAGGGGATACAATGAAATGTGGTGGTTTTGTCAAATTGTAAAACTCAAAATGGAAAAATACCATCTCAAAACCCATATGTTTTCTATTGACATGGGTGGTTGAGAAACTTGCGATATAGTTTTGGAGGTACAATAGCTTGGGACTTTAGGTCTTGTGACAATGGATTTCAAGGCACTCTCTCTCAGCTTTACTTAGGTTGGGCACACACATCATCTCCACATAATTACACCCAGTTCTCTGAAAATTATATCCTTTCATCATATGCAGAAATTACTAAAGAAAGGTCACTTACATATCATTGCTCAGTTCCATGTCATCCAAGTTATGGAAATTCCCAGATTCCCATAGGAGACATTCACCCCAACTTGCAACAAGTTCTCTCCTAGTATCAATAGGTTTTTGAGGAACCCAAAGGTTTACCTCCATCCCATGCAAAACATATCCATGGAATTCCTGTAATTCTAGGTAGTAAATTCCCTAATGTACGCCCTTATCACCACCCTTTTGCATAGAAGAATGAAATAAAAAAAAAATCTAGGAATAATTAGCAACTAATGTTATTCGTCCTAACATAAGCCCTTATTATTCTACAATGGCCTTAAAAAAGGAAGGAGATTAGTGCAAGTGTCATGATTTCCAGGCTCTCAACAAATTAACCAACAAAGATAAATTCCCCATTCATGTCATTGATTATCTCTTAGATGAGTTACATGGTGCCAAATTGTTTGTAAGTTTTAAACCTATGCAGATAAGCAAAGCATACAGATCCTTTTAAGCAAAACCGATATTACACTACAACGTTCACACATGATACACAAAGATTTACCCTGGAATCCCTTGACTGAGAAAATCCAACAAACCTTGGAGCCATGGATCCTATTTTTCTCATTATCATTATGAATCACTCACAATACAATATAGGTATTCCGTAACATCCAATACCCTAATCTGTTAACCCATTAAAAGTGCACCCCCGCATAGACACATGCAAATAATATAACATATACTCAACATTCTCCCACTTGTTGTTTTCTTTACATGCAAGGGTGCAATATTTTATTGGATTAGCAATCTAGGGAACGACTGTCCATTTCTCCTTTGCACCAAGATAAATTCTCAGTGCTCATAGATTTTTTCAATGAATCTGCAGCATTCTTCAAAGTTTCGACTTTCTCCAGTAACACCTTCTTGATTTCAACCATGTCTCTTACAAAGTGAAATTGCACATCAATATGCTTCGTTCTTGAGTGATAAGCAGGGCACTTTGCCAAGAATATTGCACTCTAACTATCACAATCTAACCTTATAGCTTGCTATTAAAAATCAATGTCCAAACACAATATATGCAACCATACTATCTCTTTACTTGCATGAGTGGTTGCCATGTATTCAACTTCTGTAGTTGATAGTGCCACTACATCTTGTCTCTTGCTCATCCAACTGATAGAACCTCCAAATAGGTTAAATACATACCCACTTGTAGATATTCTATGATCCAGATCTCCAGCCCAGTCAACATCAACAAAGCCATGTACATACAATACTCTATCTTGTTCAGTTCTTCCTTGGTAACAGATTGCACTGTCTGTTGTTCCACACAAATACCTGAACACCCTCTTCACAACTGTCCAATGTTCCTTTCCTATTTTTGACATATACCTGCTCAAAACTCCCACTACATGGGCAATGCCTGGTCTAGTGCATACTATACATACATCAAACTTCCAACTGCACTAGCATAAGGAACATGGGACATGTCTTCTTTTTATTCATCTGTCTTGGGACACTATTTTGCAAATAAGATTACACCTACAGGAATATGAACTTTTATTGGTTTACATTCATGCATATTAAACCTATGTATTATTGTTTCCACATATTTTCTATGGTTCATCTAGAGTTTCCTTTCTGCACGGTTTCTCTTGATCTCCATCCCCAAGATGAAATTAGTAGCATCCATATCCTTCATGTTGAACTTGGAGGATAACTGCGTTTTCACCTCCTTAATAACATTCATGCTATTTCCAACCAACAACATGTCATCAACATACAAGACTACATAAACAAAATGTTCTCCAACATGTTTGCAGTAGACACAGTGATCAACTTTACTTCTCACAAATCCCAGTCCCAATATGTACGTGTCAAACTTCTGGTACCACATCCTTGGAGACTGTTTTAGACCATAAAGGGAATTATTCAAGTTGAAAACCAACTCCTTCTTACCCTTTACAGTAAATCCTTCAGGTTTCTTCATGTAGATTTCTTCTTCTAGGTCCCCATGTAGGAACCTTGTCTTCACATCCATCTTCTCTACTTCAAGATCAAAATCACTAGGAATTGCAAGAAGGAATCCAATAGAAGTTGATTTTGCAACATGAGAAAATATTTCACCAAAATCAATTCCCTCTACTTGAGAATATCCCTTTTCTACCAAGTGGGATTTGTATTTCTCAACTTTACCTTCCACATTCAACTTCTTTTTAAACAACCATTTGCTGCCAACGAATTTTCTTCCAGCTGGTAACTCAGCTAGATCCCAAGATTGTTTTTTCCAAGGCATCCATTTCTTCAACCATGGCCTTCTTCCATATATCACTATCCTATGAATAAACATCTTCCTTCACATTTCTAGGATCATCATCACTAATAGACAAAGAAAAATTAGACTGAAAGTCAGGAGGGGAATACCATTGCCAATCAACCTTACCTTAACATCGCCAATCCATTTACAACCACCTATCTATGCTCCAAGCCAACCCTCTCGTCTACAGTGCGATACTTCTCTATCTGTCCATACTACATTCGTCAGAGCCCTCACCCATAGGCCAATAACATTCCACAAAATAAGTGCAAGGATAATGATCGACCAAAACGCAGCAAAATATACATCACCCGCTCCACGAAATTAAAAAAAATGCACCAAAATCCTATCCCTCAGAGCATTGGAGCTGCGAAATCCCTGACATGATTGCAATAACACTGCGCTAAAAACACCTCCTCTCAGCTTCTTAATGGAAATCAACCGACGGCCAAAACAACAGAATGCCCGTATGGGAAAATGTCAAATCTAGACGCTAAGAAACACATCACTAAATTGCGACCCTTGCAACAATTCCTCAGGAGAACAATTCCCTCCCACCTTCCCATGAGAAATATTCTCGATTGGGAGACACAATCCACGCAAACAACAAAGCAATTGCATACCCAAGAAAATGAATTGACCTTGCCTCAAACGAACTCACTGGAACAGTGGTCCGTAAGCCAAGCCAACACCAAGTGGCATTATTGTGAGCACCTACATCTAGTTATCCACACAAACAGACCTCCATCCATCGTCCAAGCAGGGAGCACTCAACCCCGCTACATCACCCAATCTACAAACTTAGCCCCAAAAGTCGAGGTTGATTATTGGATCCAGCCACGGGGGCTTCACTCAGTAAACCGCTATCATAGCACGTTCGTTTGTGGCATATGAAACATTACCCCTAATTTCAATAAATATTGGAAAATACCTTCCAAAATCGCTTTTTTTAACCCCCTCCCAATATGCCTTCCCAATTTAGAAAAACTCTTATTTTCACTGAATATTGTATGTATCAATTTTTTCATTAACATTTTTTATAGCCCTTTATATTTCTACCTAGTATATTGACCTGACCCCACATGCATTCTACAATGCACCTTGCTTCTTTCAATGTATATTGTGGATTCCCATTACTTCACCCACAATGTAATTACTCAACCACATATCATTATGATTTGCAACATCTAATGCACATAGTACAACATTTAGATTGCATGTTGCACTTTGCCAATTGTTGACTAAGCCTATTGTGGGCTAGGTATCCAAGCCCCCAAGGCCTGTAACAAGCTCTAGGAGGCCCACTAAACCTCCCAAGGCCTGTAATAGGCACGAGTGGTTGGGTATTCAATCCACCAAGGCCTATCGAGGGCCTATAATAGGCTCTTGATGATTAGAGCCTTCCAAGGCTATTGGTAACAACTGGCTGAGTGCTATTGGTAACAATTGGCTGTCAATGACCACTGTGTCTCGACTATGATCGAATGGAAACCGTCTTCACCACGAAACCCCTGGCCTCAAGCATGCCTCAAGATGCTATTTCCCTACGTACTGGTAAGCCCGAGCCTTTCCTCAACCCAATTTCTCATCCAACCCTGATCTCGCCATCTCCATTTGGCAGATATTTGTAAGCCCCCCAATATAAAAAAGACCCCAAAGTATTTTTGTATTGTTGCATTAAATAAAAAAAACTCTTTGCCACTTAATATATATGTAATATAATTTTTAGGTTTTCATGAATATTTAATAGCGCAATATGAATGAACGAACGTGATATTATAACTCTTTATAGTGAAGCTTCGGTGGATCCACCCACCCAACCCACATTCAAATAAATAACCTAGGTAAAAATACAAAAAAAAAACTATGGGAAAACCATAAAATTGTTGAATTCCCGTTCTTACTCGAAGCTATTAAACCCCAAAAAAACGAAATACGTCATGGACATAATAACTACATTTGAAACTACTTTTCATTAAATCCTTAAAATCAATCACAAAGAAAATCAAAGTATTGAGCACTTGAATACAAAGAGCCTAAATGAAGCAAGCAAAAAGTATTTAGCACTTCAAAACAAAAAAAACATAACTGAAATAAAGTAACCCCGAGATAGGCTTTTGCATCCGTCGGTGTGGTGGAAGAGAGGGAGGGTAAAAGTCTTGGAACCGTCTATATTAATAGATGGCGGGGTCTTCTTCTTAGTTCGAAACAAATCTTCTGCTCAACTATCAACTATTTTCTTCGAAACAACTCTTCTGTTCAACTATCAACTATCTTCTGCACGATTCTGGGTTAGGAAAAAAACCATCGAAGGGTGTCTTGCGTTGGAAGAGAGGCGGTTTTTTATAAGAAGCTCGCGAAAATGAGTGGCACCGTGACAGCCTGTGGCGCGGTTTCGATTCCGCCCAGTGTTGGAAAAATCATTCAAGATATAAAAGAAATAGCAAGTAATCACTTGGATGAGGAGATATACGCAATGTTAAAGGAATGCAATATGGATCCCAATGAGACGGCTCAGCAGCTGCTCTCTCAAGATCCTTTCCATGACGTTAAGAGAAAGCAAGACAAGCGTAAAGAGCAAAATGCAAACACCAGAAATTCTGGACATACTAGGTCAAGGCCATCCAATCAAGGTCGGGGAGGAAGGGGCGCAGGCACAGGAAACTATCTTCGACACTTTATAGCAAGGGAAAATGGGGGGCACCAAAGTGTAAACAAGGATAGCACAAACACTGGCTTCCCTCCTCTCACAACTTCACAATATTTGCAAACCAAAATAAATTCTTTCGGAACAAGCTCTTTGCCAGCATCCACCAGTGGTACCTGTATCATAGCCAATGGGTTGTCAGAAGATGCACATCCTCCACAAAACCAGGCAGGGAGCTTGAGTCCTGCTGCTGGACCAAAATCGATGGCCGATGTCTTGAAGTCAAGGACTATGCAACAATCACCGACTCAACCACCAGGTGCACCTGTTTCACCTTCTGTAACAGTTAAAGGACAATCAATAGCCGGTTTTCAGCAGTATGTTGACTCTGTAAGTCGCACAACTGTTTCAGGAGCCTATTCATCATCATCAGGTCCTGTGCTGGTTACAAAATTGAATTCTCGTGTTTCAGGCGCTGTTGGAACAATCAAACGTGAAGTTGGGACTGTCGGTGCCGAGCATGTAGCTGTTGAGCACGCTACTGGTTCTGTCAATAACAAGCCTGTTGCATCCAGCTTCTCAAATAACTTGCAGAGAACACAAGCTGCTTCCAGCTTCTCAAATAATTTGCAGAGAACACAATCTGTCATGTCTCATGCAGTTGATTCAGAATTGAAGGTATCCGAAAATGGAATTTCTGGTTCAACAACTGTACATTCCTTTTCAAAGGAGCGTGTTGCAAGTAAGTCTCAAACAAAAGAACAACCGCAGGTATCCACTTCAGCCCCAGCAGGATATTCCATGAGCAGATCTTCAGTTATGGCTAATAACTACATGAGGCCTCGGAACCTTATCGGCTCTAAGAAAGTAGTAGGACCTAACAAGGAATGGAAGTCAAAGCCAACAAATCAAAATGTGGTATCTAATCCTTTAATAATTGGAACTTCCACTGTTAGCGACAGTACGTCTGAAGTTAGCAGGTCATCTTCTCCAGTTGCAAAATCAACTTTGCAAGACAAACCTTCCAAACTGCAGAAACTTTCGGAAGAGTTGAATGTTAGGGATAAGCAGCATGTAATAATACCAAATCATCTTCAACTTCCCGAAGCAGAACTTATAGGTATTCGTTTTGGAAGGTTTGATGCAAACTTCATGTACCAAGCCCGGTTGTAGTCAGGTCTCCGGACATGAGTGTAAATAGAGTTTTGATATAATTACCATATAACTTAGTAGGATCATTAAATATTACAGTGGCGCAATGACTTAATAAGATATATGAAATCTAATCATTGATAGAAGTTGAACTGATGCCTAGTATTGTTTTGTTTCTTTGATAGTGTAATATGATAGCTTCTTTTTTTATTGTTCACAATAGAGAATTCTTTTTGTTAATGTGTTAGTGATAAAATCATTATCATTAGTATAAGTATATTAATAGGTATATGAAATATTTTCTCCCATATTCAACCCAATAGCAGAATATGTATATATTTTTTATGAAGAATGCCTATGCTTTAAGTGCAAATTTAGATAGAGTTTAGGAGACTTTTGCTTTTCTTTTTTCATTTCTTCTCTAATCATCGAGAGTTTAGGAAAGAACAACCATATACCTATTGGTATCATTCATTTCCCAAAATCTTTAGTATGAGAAGTGAAGAAAAAGAATCATTTTTTTGTTTGTTTGTCTAATGTTGTTTTGTTTGTAGGGAAAAAATGTAGTTTTCATAGATTGTAATATTGCATTTTACATGAACATGGCATATGAATTAATGTATTTATTTTTCTCTCTCATGTAATGTCATAAAAGGGTTATTATAAAGGGAATGTTTCATTTTACATCAACGTGCTACACATGCATTGCTATTTTGGGTTTCTATTATGCTATGTTGCTTTTTAGATGATTGATCGATTTTGAATTATTATATTAAGATATTTCATAGAAGTTGAGGGTATCACTGCATCAGTTGATGTTTCAACTGTAATTTGGGTTCTGAAAACTAAATTATAAAGATATCCTTACCCCTAATTTATGCTCAAGAGTATGCTTAAATCAACAAGATCAACCCTTGGTAAATTGCATTTTGTTTCCTTTCAAATATTTAGAATATGAGGTGATGGGATGATGATAAATGCATATAAATTGATATAATGAATTTTAATTTTTCTTTCATCCTAAACTTAAATATGATGGTGCACCGTTGAGGCGTCCTCAATGGAGTACGAATCTAATATTTTCTTGAAGATTCACATCCATCACTTACTCATCTAGCATTCTTTCCCTTTTAGTTTGTTCAAGCTTAATTTTATTTGTTCTCTCTTTCTATAAAAGAGAATAAGTATACTAGTGGTGTTCTACAGGCTTACATGGTCAGAAGATATGAAGATTCAATTAGTATACTAGTTATCACCTCATGTTACAAAATCTATGCTAATGAGAATATTAAATTTGCACGATGCAAATTCATTTACGTAAGGGATGTGCTTCAATATCAATATATATGAAATGGTAAATTGGGTTTAAAAGAACTCTTTCTCTTCAATAAAATGTACAAGAGAAGGATGGAGAACACTATGTATAAGCTATGCAAGATTTCCTCTGCGAGTAGATACTAAAAGACCGACAATTTCTCCCCCATTGAACTGGAACAAAAAAACTAGGATATGAACTTGAGACGATTGTGCCTAACATACCCCAATACCGAAACTGTATTGAGGAAATCATTGGGCCTCCTAATATAATTATCCATGAGATGCCTCAATACTATCATCCCACCATCAGCGAGGAATCTAGCTTTGTACACAATCCAATTACTTAATTTCTCAACACTTCTGTTCTCCACTAGCATTCAAAATATCATCAGTTTCAACTTCGCACACCCCTCAAACTATATCATTTGTTCAACCCAATTCCCCATTCCACCTTTGCCTAAAGAAAAGAGAGGGTTTTATCATAGATTGCTCTATCGGAGGAATCCCAATAGGAATACTATTACACCCGTAGATCCAAATACCATCCATATATTGAATCCCATTGTCACATATAACAGTCAAAGTTAGAGATTTTGAGTTGAGCTTGTCAATCTTCTTCCATTAGATCACAGCTTATATATAACTAAATTTTGATTAACTTCTATATGCTTACATTAGATGAAATCCTATTATAATTATTTGTGTGCTTATTCCACACATAGAACCACCCTTCCTCTAATTGTTGAATTTTCCAGCATGTTAAGATGTATGAAACCTTGTTTAATCCAAAATGATGCCTTTTTCAAGGGATTAAATGCCTATATTTTTAAGAATAGTCCCCACAATTTGAGGCCCTTGAAAATGAATGGAAAATATAGCCAAATCCTGATTAGATCTGCCAAGGCCTCCCTTTGGCTCTTTAGACCATAGTAGCATAATTAGGCAATATTGGACTTTAGTGTACAGAAATTATGAAGAATTCACAATTTGTCCAATATTGTGTAATAAAATTTAAAATATTGAAAATCAAACTTTAATTATTTAACACTATCATAGTTCGTAACTATTAATGTGTCTGATTAAATATGTTTTTACTTTCTTCTTAAAATAATTATTAATAACAAATTTTTGTTTTTTAAATAATAATTTTGGTTGTAAATAAAATGTGTGAGATGTAGATTGATGGTATATTCTTGTATATTTGATTAATGCATTATAAATAAGAAGTCTACTCCAATATTTTATTCATATTGATTCTCTCCTTTATGTTTCATAATTTATCTATATCAATGGGTCAGGTGTATAGGGTGATAGGGGAACACCCATATCATTGTTTTTTTCTGTATGTTTTGTTTGATAATCTAGCTATATCAATGGGTTAGGTGTATGGGGTGATAGAGGCACACCCATATCATTGTTTGTTTTGTGGATCTAGTGGAGAGCTTTGCATATACACAATGTGTATATGTTAGCCTAACTTTTTTATCTAGTCAAGAAACATCACAAAAATTAATTAAGCCATATAAATTAGAGAAAAGTTATAGAAAAAAGAAGTTTGCAAAAATATGGATTTTAAACCCAACTTTTAACTGTGCATTTTAACCTTAAAATATGGATTTTAACTATGCATCATGAATGAAAATTAACAAACACAGATCCATCTTAAACCCAAATCTATAAGCAATGAGAGGGATCCCGTTTCTTGAAGTGGAATTTTTTTTTTTAAATTTAAACTAAAGAAATTTGATTTCTCTTGGTTAATAGACTTGGGTTTAAGTTTTAATTTTTTATTTTATAGATGGATATCTATTTTTTTAATTACTTTTCATAATTTTTTTTTATGAGCCAACATGGATTTTTTTTAAATACATTCCATAAATTTTTATTTTATGACGTGGCATCATTTTTTTTAATTATTTAATTATTATTTTGTTAGGTAGTAAGTTATAGCACCTACCCATAGTGGGCTATGGAGCACCTCACTCCTCTGGGTGCAATAATTTGATGGAAAGAGCGACGTTGCAAACTTCCATTTTATTGTGTACGAGATCAAACAATAAATATAAATATAAAGAGACCAATGCTTACACGACTATATGACATACATTCAAATACAGTAAGCCATCACTATGAGTATGAATTCAGAGCCTTCATTCTTTCTCCACGTTTTGAGTCACCAAATGCCCTTCAATCCTGCATAGTTAATCAATTAAGACTTGCTTAAACCATGTATTGCTATTCCTAATCTTTTATTCATATCATTAAGCAGGATTTATTGTCAACTTAGATAGAGTGAAAATCCTACCTCTTCTAGCAACTTGAAAGATTGATGCTGCTGAAGAGACCCATTAGTTGTTGCACTGCTTTTACTTTTTCTCATTTTGTTTGCAATCGAATCGTATGCGATGTTTCATGTCTTTTTCATAAAAAACATTAATTTTTTTCCTGCACTACCACAACCACTTATTTTGGCTTTGAGACTCACACGGTGGAGGACTTGAATTCGGAAGCCCCGTTCCCTCAAGAATATTTAAAAAAACTTGCATTTTCTTTAATTATAGTCAATCTTAACAAAAACTTGCATTTTCTTTAATTACGGACATCTTTTGCATGGTTTCTACCATCATGCATGATGAAATGCTCAATGGGATCACTTCTCTCCCACTGAAGAGTGCATAAATGTTTCTTACAAAAGTCAGATCCTTCAAATTACCAATGGAAGGAAGTCATCTCACTAATTTTATTCGAAGAGTGGATTTCCCATTCACTAACTTAAGATATTCAAGGAGGACGTGATGAATATGGCTTGATTCTATACTCTTGAAACACAAGAATATTTGTTATTGTCTTGAAACTGGCAGATGCCCATGTAACATCCCAAAAAAAATCACAAAAATTTTAAATTTTTATATAGCAATTAATGCAGACTATAACTATGCGGAATATAATAATGCTTAAAGTCGTCTTGCTATACTAAATACTGTGCTGATTAAAAGTGTAAAGTTTGCCTCTAGATGATTAATATCTATGTTTCAATGTCATTCTTACTCAACTGTAATTTACAATCCTTCTATTGTTTGATGAAAAGATGTATGTTTTAAATGTATTAACTATTGTTCTTTTGCTGATGATGAAGGGGTCCTATGGACACCCCAAGGCTTACTTAGCATTCCTTCTAAAGCATTTGAACCCTCCTTTTTCACAGATTACAGGTAAGAGTTTTTGTTCTGTTTACGATGAATGACCGAAGAGTTTCTTACCAGTTTAAGTGTCTCCAAGTCTTAATGAATTAAGAGACATAATGTCGAGACTGCTAATGGTGAGAAATTCAATTAGCCTAATTTGGTAAACAGAAGTATGTTGATTGTAACAATTTCCATTTTTTGAACTAACCTTTTATTAAATTACTCAAACAATGAATACGATTCAGATATCATTATTAAACTTTTATGTATTGTTATAGTGAGATTCTATTCAAGCAAAATATGAGGATGAACTTATTCTATAAGTGATGGTTAACCACTGAATGACATGTGTCATCTCTATGCATATCCTTGTATGCTCTAGACCCTAAGGATCTCATACCATAATTGTTTTAAATTCTAACTTAGGAATTAATTGCAATTCAAATCGTAGACATATGCTAATCTATGGTTTATATACCAATTTCTATTAAATTTCCATACTATATTGAAATGTAAATGTATGAAATCCTACACAAGATTTAATTTTAACTTTAGCCTAAGATCTATACGCACACTTAAAAGTCAATGCTATAGTATCTAGCCTAAAGACTATATACAAATCCTAGATTACAATAAAATTTAAATTTTAGTGTGTGCATCATAGAGTGCTCTATCGAGTGCATCATTGATATTCTCATCCATCTGGCAATGTGCCTATCAAATTCATCTATCTTAATTTCTTCTCTGTACTAGAGTATGTTGCAGCTCCTTTAGCATGGGGAAAAATAGAAAGAAATATTTTATTTATTTTATCTTACATAGTCATTACTATGCAGAATACTAATTATATGAGAAACTAAAATAAATACATTTGTTTAATAATATCCTTGAAAACAGTACATCAATAATAGCAGATAGGAATGTTAAACTACTTCAAATTTGAAAAGACAAATAGAACGTGTAAATGAAGATAGGGCCGACAAACACCGAAGGAGGCCTGTTCCTCCCAACCTTTTCCAGAAGAAGGAGCCAAACTGCTGGCTTCCTATGAACCCCCGATCCTGCTTACTGAACCACTAAGTAGATGGAATCTGTGTAGAAGCAAGGCACTAAGTGATAAAAACTTCTTCACTCAATAGTATACCTTGTGCACTCAGTAGTATAACTTCTACACTCAGTAGTATTGGGCAGAATCACAGCATGATAAAAAACATAGCATATCCCCTCATCAAATCTCTTGGGTGCAAGCACAGCAAAACCCCAAGGAAAATTTCCTCACCAGGAAAAGTGATGAACCTCAGTTCATAATTTGATGACTCTTATATAGAATGCCTAGGTATTTAGTGGTCAGTTTGGAATAAATGAGCCTCAAGCTCCAGTCCCACCTTCAAGGGCACTATGACCACATTTCAAGGGAGTTGTCCCATACCAACAACTAGTTAGTTTCATCATGATACTGCCACATGTCCGTTTCCTTCTACCCAAGATTCCATTCAACCTAGTGGGTCAGTAACCACTCTTTCAACATTCCCCTTAGGTGTTTGCTACTATTTTATTTATTAAATAATAAAATATTGTCCAACATAAAAACTTTACAATAAAAGTTAACATAATGTTTCCAACATAAAATGTTCTTCAGCAAAAAGGGTATGTTACAACAAATGACCAAAAATTCATAAGCAACTAATAACTTTCATAGCCCCATGTTCTTTTTTCTATCAATTCCTTGTCACTTCCACCGTTCAAGGGCGGTTTCCTTCTACTTTGGCTCAAGGAAGTTACTTTGATTGTATTGGAACTTGGATAGATATTGGAAATTAGCATCGGTTTACTCACAAAACCTGAGGATACAAGGGCACTGTATGATGGAACAAGTTCACTATTCAAATCGCTTTAAAATACTTCCTATGGTAGACAGGCATATTTTGGACAAACCAAACAATTTAATTGTCATCGTGTAGCTTCTTGTTGGAAAAGGGATGGCTACAAGCTAATTCAATGGCCAGGTGTCATGATTTAAGTGAGTAGAGAGACTAGGAAACCATATCTCATTAAAGAAACTCATTCCATTTAATTAATTTTATTTTTATTTTTTAGGTTATTTTATAATAAACATAAATTAATTAACTTAAAAATCACATAAATCTAAAATAAATTTATTAACACTATTTATATATCTGAAGTTCAATTTATTTTTAAAAGTAAAAATGATATTAAAATAGGATAAGTGGCAACATTTTACCTTTAGTTTTTTTATTTATTTGTTATCTATATTTATAAATTTTATTTATAAAATATTTGTATATTTTAATAATATATGTTTATAAAATTTCTCTTTGTATACTTCAATACTATTAACATTAATACTAACAATGGTAAACATTCATATTAATATTAACATAAATATTAAAACACGTTAATATCATCCTCAACATAATATAAGTTTATAAAATTATTATTTTTTGCTTTTACAATGAGACAAATAATGAAACATTAATAATAATCGTATTAATATCATTAATATTATTAACAAAGCTAATACGTTAATAATATTCCACAATGCAATTCTTGATGGGCATGTTAATTCTACACCCCCAAAATTGCACATACGCCACCATACTAAAGCAAAACTAACCATGAAAAAACTTAATCAAACATATTTAGAGATAGTCAACCATGGTCAATAATAGCATACCATCGATAACTATGAGTGCAAGTCACACATAATCAAACATCACAAGTATTCCATGGTAAAACATCAGAACCTTAGTCAACCATCTTCAACCATGGTGAGTAGCCAACCATAGTGACCCATGGTCAACCATGTTGGACCTACGTTAATCATAGTCGACCATCGTTACACGTGATCAACCATCATCAACCAATTCCAACCAAGCACAACCATGTAAAAACATAATTGAATATGATGAACAATAGTTAGCCATGGCAACAATATTACTAAACACAAACATATTTATCCAATAATCAAACATTGTCAATCATTTTTAATTATTCTCAATCACGGTCAGCTAAACATTAACTATAGTTGTCCAGTAGCAAATCTAATCTTTCTCGCATGATCATCCAAAATCTTTTTTTGGCTTATCGGTATATCCGATATATAATTTTGCTAAACAAAAAAGTGTCATATCTACAGTCAAAGACTGTTTCTAAAAACCTTAAATGTCTATCACCGACCAGTGTTTTTGTCATATATTTTACTTTTTAAGGTAGCTTATGTGTGTGTGATCCACTTAAAATGTGAATATTACATAACATAAATTGCGCTCTTTCTTTCTATGCAAAAAAAAAATAATAAGCCATATTAATTAATTAATGTGTCTTATATATTGTGATCGGCGTATGTCAACCATGGCCAGACATTTAAAAGTAGTTTATATACATCGATCGATGTATATAAACTACATTAATTAAGCCACTTGAAGGGTGGTTTCCTTCTACTTTAGCTAAAGGAAGTTACTTTGATTGTATTGGTATTGGGATATAGATTGGGAATTAGCATCGGCTCATTCACAAAACTTGAGGATACAAGGCCACTCGATGATGCAACAAGTTGACTATTAAAATCTCTATAAAATCCCTCCTAGGGTAAACAAATAGATTTTGGACAAACCAAACAATTTAACTGCGGTCTCCAAGATTGTTGCTGGAAAAATGGTGGCTAGAGGTTACTGGAATGGTGAGGTGGCATTATTTAGGCAAGTACAAAGACTAGGAAAGCATATCTCATTGAAGAAACTCATTCCACTTAGTTAACTAACTTTTATTTTTGAGGTTTTTTTATAATCTACATAAATTAATTAATTTAAAAATACAAAAATACAAAATAAGGTTACTAACACTATTTATGTAAATTTTAATTTATTTTAAAAATTAAAAATTAATTTTTTAACAGGATAAATTGCAACATTTTAATTTATTACTTTTATTTATATATTTTAGTAATAAAATCTCCGTTTATATATTTTAATAATATTAATTTCCCTTCATATATTTATTACTAAAAATATTATTAATATGGATATTAACATTAAGAATATTATTAATGTTAATATCAACATTAGTAAGCATTCATATTAATATTAAAACACCTTAATATCATACTCAGCATACTATAACTTTCTAATGACACGGACCCAAAATTGAGCATAGTCAACCATTCTCAAGCAAACCTGACCATGGACAAACATAACCAAACATGTTTACAGATAGTCAACCATGGTCAATAATAGCATACCATGGATAACTATTCTCAAGCATGGTTCCATGGTCAACAACATTACCAGAGTCAACCATATTCAGCCAAAGTCATGGATAGTAAAACATCACAAGTATTCCATGGTCAAACATTAGAAACCTTAGTCAATCATCTTCAACCATGGTGAGTAGTCAACCATAGTGAACGATGGTCAACCATCTTGGACCTATGTTAATCATAGTCAACTATCTTGACGCATGATCAACCATCATTAAACAATGCCAACCAAGCTCAACCTTTTACAAACATAATTAAATATGATGAACCATAGTTAACCATGGTAATAATATTACTAAACTCAACCATGTTTAGTCAAAATCATCCAATATCAAACATAAAAAACAATCCATGGTCAAACATAATAAAATTTGGTTAATAATCTTAAATCGTGGTGAAACATAATCAACAAAAGTCAACCATCTAGAACCATACTCACACATTTCCAAATGATGGTAAGCCTAAGTCAACGATAGTGAAACATGGTTGACACTAGTATAACATGGTTGACACTAGTATAACATGGTTGTCCATAGTCAAAGATGGTGACACATATTTATCCATATTCAAGTACAAACAAGCATGGTTAACCAAGTTTAACTAATGTCCACCGTATCAAACACAATTTACTAAAATAAAAAATGTTGAATTATAATCAAACATGGTCAATCATTCACAATTATTCTCAATCATGGTCAACAAAATGCTAACTATTGTTAACCACGAGCAAATATGAGATTTCTCACGTGAGCATCCAAATTATTTTTTGGCTTACTGCTATATCTGATATATAATTTTGCTCAAATAAATATTTAATATCTACAATTAAAGACTATTTTTAGCAACCTTAATGGTCTCTCACTAACCATTTTATTGTGTTATATATTTGACTTTTTAAGGAATCTTATGTGGGTGTGATCCATGTAAAATGTTTTTTTTTTTAACAGAAACACGAAGTTGATTTGTATTAAAAAGGGGATAAGATACAAAATTCCCTTCCTGGAAGGTTAAACCATAGCATGGATATTGAGTGGTCCAAAATTGAAAAAATAAGCTTTTCATCCCTGAGAATTGTTCTTCCTAACTGTTCATATCTACTGGTTTTTTTGTCGAATAAATCTTGACATATTGATTACATATATCAGCAAAAAAAAAATTAACAGCGCAAAACAAAGGAACGCTTCAACATTCCTGAGATTAAGCGGGTGGGATTCCTTCATGATCCTGTGAGTCATCTTCCATCAGGGAACTATCTTCATGCTCCTTCCGTGGGTCCCCAGGTTCAGAATGCTTCTCGAATTCATCCCTTGGGTCACTCAAGGATACTTCCAACTAAGCTAGGCGAGCCTCAATCCTGTCATTACCCTTTTGCAGGGTATCAAACAACTTCCCCTTCAACAAAAAACATAATTTTTTTGAGGCCTTCGAAGTTGGCCTATTGAAATTATTCCTTGGCTTTAAGAACCTTCTGAAGCTCCTCAAGATCACCCACATGAACTTGGGCGTTGGTTTCCACATCCTCAATGCGCAACTCTATCTGGAGAATGTCCTTATTGATGAGTCTGCTCTCATCTAGAGCAGCCTTAGAAGCTTCGAAACCATTGTGTGCATTCTTCTTGATGTCCTAATGCACCCCCTTGATTTCCCTAAGCTCCTTCACCACAACACCGAATGAAGAGTAGTACCATCTCCTTGTAAAGAATCCTGCAAACGAGGACCTCAATAATTCGACATTATTTCACATGATTCCATATTAGCGCCACACCAACCTTATTTAATGCGAGAAGATGACCCAGAGCACTCTTTAAAGCTTAATCTGTAGTGGAAGCCACTTGTCCAAGAAAGTAGATGGGAGCTTTGCATGCACACACCCATTAGATAGTTAAAGGTTACAACATGGAGACCATTTGGTGTGTGTAGGATCATGATTCAGGACTATAATTCGTTCTCCTAATTTGGTTCCTTGGTTATCCATGGTGTAAGCCTCCACGTTATTGTTCTATAGGATCTGAAAGAACTGAATCTGAGAGATGTCGCTAATGGTTGAGACAATTCGTTTTTGAATTATGTTCATATTCTTATGAGGGCCTCTTTGAATATTTATCATTTTATGAATTACAATTGTGGATTCTCCGAGGATGGAGTAGTGGTCTATATGAAGGGAGATCCTTGTTCCAACCCATTGGTGGAGAGCTTCCCATTCAACTTGATTGTTTGGCTTCCTTCTTAATCCCCACGTGAATTGAAATAACTTGTTTCATCCTAGATTGTAAACGACCCCTCCCGCACCTGCCACCCCTATGCAAAATGTGATTTATACATAACATAAATTGCAATATTTTTTCTTTGAAAAAAACTAGTAGGCCATATTAATTAATTAATATGCTTTATATCCGATGCCATATTAATTAGTTAATATGCTTTATATACTCTGATGCCATATTAATTAAGTAATATGCTTTATATACTATGATCAACGTATATCAACCATGGCCAACCATTTAATAGTGTTTGATATAGATGGATTGACCTATATAAGCCATTTTAATTAATTAGTATGACTTGCTAGTAGACGATCGACGTGGTGAGGGTTGTTGAGTTATTATCATAATAATAATTACCATAGTAACTATTCTTGTAAAAATAAAGATAATTATTATTAAAAAATTAAATAATGAATAAAAAATAATTTTTATTATTATAAAAATAATAATAATAGTTTTATAATAAAATTAATAATTTTATATCTTTTTAATAATTAATAATTTGATACCATAATGAATCACAAATATTTATTATTATTATATTTCTTTTATTTTATCTTTTAACATTCCTATAGTAAAAATAATAATTATTATTATACTTGATGGGTTTTTATACCAGCAGAGATCCATCTTAAACTCGTATTTATCAAGCATACAGAGGGATCCAATTTCTTGAGGTGTATTTCTTTTTTAAAATTTAAACTCAATAAATTTGATCTTTCTTGATTGATACATCTGGGTTTAATTTTTAAGTTTTTATTTTATAAACGAAGATCTATTTTCTAATTACTTTTCATAATATTTTATTTTATGAACCAACATGGATTTTTTTAAATATTTTCCATAATTTTTTATTTTATGAGTCGACATGAATTTTTTTAATTATTTTGTTACTAATGTTATAACGTTATATCACGTTAGAGGATCTCTCCCATATTGGGTTGTAGAGCACCTCATTTCACTGGGTGCAATAACACAAAACAAAGCTAGATGCACTTGTTTCCTATGAATAGGGTGTCATGATGATTGGCACATGATTTTATATCGACAGCTAAATGATTAAGGAGCGGACACATAGCGGATTGGCACATGATTTTGTAGAAGCACTTTACTAATTAAGGCGCACCACAAACGAAGGCTATGAATTAACAGAGGGCTCCATGCGAGCCGTGTGGCACCGTTTGTGTCGCGGTTTGAGAATTTGAATTACAGTAATTCTCATAAGAATAGGCTCAGATCTTCTTGTTGTTGTAGTGCTGGTAAGACCTAGCTCCGAGTAGTAGTTGACATCAATCATTTGCCAAGGGAAAATGAGAGCAAATCTTTTTTGAATAATAATTCCAGAGAAGGTTCTTGAAGATCTTTTCGTTGTGTTCAGCCACAAGAGGTTCGCGAAATTCACATTGATGGATGTCCTCAAGCACAAGATTTTGAAAGAGATCTTGAAGGGTAACTTGACGCTGAATGGAGAGCCGTTGGGAGGGCGGGTGCTAAGGAGCATTTCAACTTATGTTATGCGCGATGATCTATTCTTTCCTTTGTTTACAAAGGAAGAGACCCTCATGTTCTCCGTAGAGTTTTGACTACGAAGGTCTGAGACAAAAGCGTATAAGCACACCTAGGTATAGGTTCTTGACCAACTCATGATCTCTGGCACGACAAAGACGATAATAAGTGAAAAATACCTTAAAAAGGGAAGTTTATTTTTGAATGTTAATAATCCTCCAATTTCTCTTTATATGCTTTGAATTTTGCAATACATCACATATTATATATTTTATTTAATAAAAAAACTATATATATATATATATATATATATATATATATATATATATATATATATGTGGTGGGGTGGGTGTTTCCCAATAAGAATCTATGTTTAAGCAAATACTTGGATTGCTATAACTAAGAATGCTATTATTTTCTAAAATTTTATTTGTATATGTAGTATGATTTTTGCGAAAAATCAAATATTATAGATTTCAGAAAACCATTTGCATTCACTACTACCTTTACTCGAGCTATCATCATATCTATGATGATAGTTCAAATAAAAATAAAGCATACTAAAATTTGCAGACCATTTATTAGCCAAACAATTATAGTCACTAATGGATTATCTTGTAAAATACACATTAACCATATAGCGAAAATGACCATAAATAGCCAAACAATTATAGTCACTAATGGATTATCTTGTAAAATACACATTAACCATATATCGAAAATGACCATAAATAGCCAAACAATTGTAGTCACTAATGGATTATCTTGTAAAATACACAATAACCATATATCAAAAATGACCATCAATTCCTTTCCGACACCACCAAAAATCCAAATAATACACGGAGAAATTAAATGCAAACGGAGAAATTAATTGCAAATGAAAATCTAGAAAGCTTTAACATGGACTTTAGAAATTTACACATTTTTTGCTCCGGTAAGCTCATTCATAATAGACTGGAGGAGTTTATGTATTTGTCGCAAATGCTCAGCAAGTTGATGAGGCAAAACTTAATCTCATCGCTCTGAGTTGGTGCTGGTTCTCGTCTCAATAATGGTTGTCAGTAAGTTCAACTGGGCATCATGCTATTCTGTGGATTACATTGACGTTTCCTCCCTCGTGTTGCTCGAAAGCGTTAATGAATCCTCGAATGAACCTGTCTCGCCATTTATAAATCTGTTTCGCCATTTATAGACAGATTTCTTTTGGAGAAGTTTATCAAGTAGGATATCCCTTTATTCTTGGAACAACAATAAATCTAAGGGAGAAGCTAAATTTATGAATTATGAATTGTTGCATTTTCAGGTTACTTTCTATTTTTCAAGTTAGAACTTTGCACCTATGTTTTCATTGTTTTATAGGTGCTATAGTGCATTCACCATCATGGTTCTTTCAACTCACCAATGGAACTACGGCATCCTTAAATTTCTATACATGGAGAGGCCGTGTTCAGTGGCTTGCCAAGCCGGTTGAGGCCTTTCTTTCCAGAATATAGGCACCCGATACCATTGGTGGACTTCTTTAACACCTACCAGAAGAGGACAAGCTATGGAGAAATGACAGGGAACGACAATTGAATCTAAGCTGGCTTATAATCACTACCAAGAAATTGCATTTAATACCACATATAGGCCAGATTTTTAGAACTTTAAGTTTTAAAAAATAATTTTTATTATTTTAATGTCTTACAGCTAAAATACTTCCTTCATCTATTCATGTTCAATAGAGATGTCTTACACCAATAAAAAAAACTAGAATATTGTATTTTAGAAATTCTAAAATTTATTTAGAAATTAAAAAATACTATTTTTAATATTAATATATTGTAAAACTTTATAAAACTTGGCAAAAAAATTTATGCAAAAAACTAATAATAGTCAAAGAAATTTGACCAGAATAATGTCACTCTAAATTTTTTAATAATAATAATAAATTGTAATTGTAATGATTATTATTATTATTATTGTTTTAAAATAATAATAGTTATTGTTGTTAAAATAATAATAATAATACCTGTATTATAAAAGTAATAATTTTATATTTTTTTAATAATAAAAATAAACTTTTTATTATTTCTAGAATGACTATTATTATAATAAAAATAATTTAAAACTAATAAAAATTAATAATAATAATAACAAGAACCAAAAAACAACAAATGTTTATTATTTTCATATATTACTATTATTATTTATTTTTAATTATTATTGTAGTTTTTAATTTTTTTAAAATTATTATTATTATTATTATTAAATAATTTAAAAATACAAAAATCTAAAGTAAATTTATTACCACTATTCATTTACCCAAGCTTGATTTATCTACAAAATTAAAAATTAAATTTAAAATAAAATAAGTTGCAATACTTTTTTTTTTAATTTATTCCGTGTGTATATATATAGAGATATTAATAAAAATGTCTCTCTTTAGATATTATAATAATATTATTTTCACTTCATATATTTATTAACATTTGTCTTGACATTAATATTAATATTGATATTAACCACATTAATAATGATATTAATAACATTCCACAATGCAAGTGGTGATGGACATGTTAATGCCACACACCCAAAATTGTTCAATAATACCATACCAAGGATAATTATTTTCAACCATGGTTCCATGTTCAACAAAATTACTAGAGTTGGAAATATTGAGCCAATGTCACACATAGTAAAACATCACAAGTAGTCCATGGTCAAACATTAGAAACCTTAGTCATCCATGTTCAAGCATGTTGAATGATAGATTGGACTCAATCATACAATCGAGGAGATCAGTTCTCGAAAAGTACATCTACCAAATATTTAAGTATTCACATCTTGCATATATCCAAAAGCGATGTTTCCTCCCTCGCGTTGCTCGAAAGCATTAATGAATCCTCTAATGAATCTATCTCGTCATTTATAAATTTGTGTGCCCATTTATAGACAGATTGCTTTTGGAGAACTGGATCAACTAGGATATCTCTTTTCTCAATCATGCAAACTCTTTAGAATGTTTATATTCTTGGAACAACAATAAATCTAAGGGAGAAGCTAAATTTATGAATTATGAATTGTTGCATGTTATGGTTACTAATATGACTTTCTATTTTTCATGTTAGAACTTGCACCAACGTTTTCATTGTTTTGAAGGTTCTACAGTTCATTCAGCATCATGGTTCTTTCAACTCACTAGTGGAGCTACGGCATCCTTACACTTCTATTCTAGATCATCCTATTAGCACATGGAGAGGCCGTGTTTAGTGGCTCGCCAAGCCGGTTGAGGCCTTTGTTTGTAGAATCTAGGCACTCGATACCAGATAACAAGAACAACACATAAGATTCTCTTGATTTAGCCCAAGAATTTGAGGCATCGCGAGGAAACCAAGGCATTGGTGGACTTCTTAAACACCAAGCAGAAGAGGGCAAGCTATGGAGAAATGATAGGGAACAACACTTGAATCTAAGCTGGCTTATATTCACGACCAAGAAATTACATTTAATACCACATATAGGCCGGATTTTTAGAACTTTAAGTTTTAAAAAATAATTTTTATTATTTTAATGTCTTACAGTTAAAATTCTTCCTTCATCTATTCATGTTCAATGGAGATGTCTTACACCAATAAAAAAAACTAGAATATTGTATTTTAGAAATTGCAAAATTTATTTAGAAATTAAAAAATACTATTTTTAATATTAAAATATTGCAAAACTTTATAAAACTTGGCAAAAACTTTTATGCCAAAAAAAACTAATAATAGTCAAAGAACTTTGACTACCAAAGTGTTAGTATTCTCCTTGATGCCTTCATAGAGAATAATGTCACTGTAAATTTTTTAATAATAATAATAAATTGTAATTGTAATGATTATTATTATTATTATTATTGTTCTAAAATAGTTGTTTTTAAAATAATAATAATAATAATTGTGTTATAAAAGTAATAATTTTATATTTTTTTAATAATAAAAATAAGCTTTTTATTATTTCTAGAATGACTATTATTATAATAAAAATAATTTAAAATGAATAAAAATTAATAATAATAATAACAAGAAAAAAAAAACAAAAAAAAAACAACAAATGTTTATTATTTTCATATATTACTATTATTATTTATTTTTAATTATTATTATAGTTTTTAATTATTTTTTAAATTATTATTATTATTATTATTAATTAATTTAAAAATACAAAAATCTAAAGTAAATTTATTAGCACTATTCATTTACCAAGCTTGATTTATTTAAAAAAATAAAAATTAAATTTAAAATAAAATAAGTTGCAATATTTTTTTTTTTAAATTTATTCCATGTGTATATATATATAGATATTAATAAAAAGGTCTCTCTTTAGATATTTATATAATATTATTTTCACTTCATATATTTATTAACATTTGTCTTGACATTAATATTAATATTGATACTAACCACATTAATAATGATATTAATAACATTCCACAATGCAAGTGTTGATGGACATGTTAATGCCACACACCCAAAATTGTTCAATAATAGCATACCATGGATAATTATTTTCAACCATGGTTCCATGTTCAACAAAATTACTAGAGTTGGAAATATTGAGCCAATGTCACACATAGTAAAACATCACAAGTAGTCCATGGTCAAACATTAGAAACCTTAGTCATCCATGTTCAAGCATGGTGAATGATAGATTGGACTCAATCATACAACCGAGGAGATCAGTTCTCGAAAAGTACATCTACCAAATATTTAAGTATTCGCATCTTGCATATATCCAAAAGCGATGTTTCCTCCCTCGTGTTGCTCGAAAGCATTAATGAATCCTCCAATGAATCTATGTCGTCATTTATAAATCTATGTCCCCATTTATAGAAAGATTGCTTTTGGAGAAGTGGATCAAGTAGGATATCTCTTTTCTCTATCATGCAAACTCTTTAGAATGTTTATATTCTTGGAACAACAATAAATCTAAGGGAGAAGCTAAATTTATGAATTATGAATTGTGGCATTTTATGGTTACTAATATGACTTTCTATTTTTCAGGTTAGAACTTGCACCAATGTTTTCATTGTTTTGAAGGTGCTACAGTTCATTCAGCATCATGGTTCTTTAAACTCACCAATGGAGCTATGGCATCCTTACACTTCTATTATAGATCATCCTATTGGCACATGGAGAGGCCATGTTTAGTGGATCGCCAAGCCAGTTGAGGCCTTTCTTTGCAGAATCTAGGCACCCGATACCAGATAACAAGAACAACACATAAGATTCTCTTGATTTAGCCCAATAATTGGAGGCATCGCGAGGAAACCAAGGCATTGGTGGACTTCTTAAACACCTAGCAGAAGAGGACAAGCTATGGAGAAATGACAGGGAACAACACCTGAATCTAAGTCGGCTTATGTTCATGACCAATCAATTGTATTTAATACCACATATATGCCAGATTTCTATAACTTTAAGTTTTAAAAAATATTTTTTATTATTTTAATGTCTTACAGTTAAAACCCTTCCTTCATCTATTCATGTTCAATAGAGATGTCTTACACCAATAAAAAAACTAGAATATTGTATTTTAGAAGTTCCAAAATTTATTTAAAAATTAAAAAAATTATGTTTAATATTAAAATATTGCAAAACTTTATAAAATTTGGCAAAAAATACTATGCAAAAAAAAACTAATAATAGTCAAGGAACTTTGACTACCAAAGTGTCAGTATTCTGATGCCTTCATGGAGAATAATATCATTGTAAATTTTTTAATAATTTGCATAAAGGAAACGAAACTTGTTGTTGCCTATCTAGTGTGTTTTTGTGGATAGTAAAAAGGGAAGCCAAGGGTTTAGCCTTGAGCTTAGAAGTCGAACCATAATACTTCCTTTTGTATAGTACTTTTCTTTAGCTACTGAAAACTTTGTTTAACTCGGAAGTGTGGTTCTCGGCAAGGTTCTAGTGTTACTAAAACAATATTTTAAACTTCTGTAAGTGGATGTCTACAGTGAGCTATTCGTATGGTTTTAATGTTATGTTTTCAATTTAAAAAGTGATAATGGACAATCAAAATGTTGCCGAGATGTTCTTGTTCTCAGTCTTAAGGAATGTGTATGATAAGTGTTTTCGAAACTATGTTTTGTAGTTGAGAATGTCTCTCGTTATTAATATCTGTCGATTTTTGTGATGGCCGTGAGCGAGAATCCACTATTTTGATTTCAGTTATGAAAACAATCGTGACCAGTTTCTTAAATAAGTCTTAACTAAAAGATAATAGTTGATATTCTAAGGTTTGATGAGTGAAGGATATGAACCTATCATAAATCTTAGGTTTGAAAAATGATACCCTACTTGTATACCGTAATGATTCTTTATTGTAGATAAAAATGGAATGAAAACCATGCAGAAGGATTAGTATTTAAACAAATTTTGTATTGTTTGAAAAGAAATATAATATGATGCTATTTGATAATATTAAAATTGCAGATGATATGATTTCAAAAATACTATATAACTGAAAGATAATTTCTATACTTAAATGTGAAAACTGTTTATGTCATAATAATTATGCTTGCTAACAGTAAAGGGTAATAGTACTGTATACTTAGAAAATGAATTTTTTCTTACAGTTGTTAAATTCACTACATCTTAATGAGAGAAAATACAATGAACCTGAAACATTTAACTAATGAAGAATGGTAAGAGAAAGACATAGAATTATGTTATTCGATATGGAATATCAATGACTAGTAAAATACAACATCATTGATATTCTCATCCATCTGGCAATCTGCCTATCAAATTCATCTATCTTAATTTCTTCTCTGTACTAGAGTACGATGTAGCTCCTTTAGCACTGGGGAAAATACAAAGAAATATTTTATTCATTTTATCTTCCATAATAATTACTATGCAGAATACTAATTATATCATAAACTAAAATAAATACATTTGTTTAATAATATCCTTGAAAAAAGTAAATCAATAATAGCAGATAGGAATGTTAAACTACTTAAAATTTGAAAAGACAAATACAGCCTGTAAATGAAGATAGGGCCGACAAACACCCAAGGAAGCCTGTTCCTCCCAACCTTTTCCAGAAGAAGCAGCCAAACTATTGGCTTCCTATGAACCGCCGAGCCTACTTACTGAACCACTAAGTAGATGGAATCTATGTAGAAGCAAGGCACTAAGTAATAAAAAATTCTACACTCTGTAGTATAAATTCTGCACACAGTTGTATAACTTCTGCACTCAGCAGTATTGGGCAGACTCACAGCATGATCAAAAACTTAGCATATCCCCTCATCAAATCTCTTGGGTGCAAGAATAGCAAAACCCCGAGGTAAATTTCCTCGTCATGGAAAGTGATGAAGCTCAGTTCATAATTTGATGGCTCTTATATAGACTGCCTAGGTCTTTAGTGGTCAGTTTGGAATAAATGAGCCTCAAGCTCCAGTCCCACCTTCCAGGGCACTATGACCACATTTCAACGGGGTTGATCCATACCAACAGCTAGTTAGTTGCATCATGATGCTGCCACTTGTCCATTGCCTTCTACTCAAGATTCCATTCAACCTAGTGGGTCAGTAACCACTTTTTCAATAGTACCCTTAGGTGTTTGTCTCCTATTTTATTTATTAAATAATAAAATATTGTGCAAATTATAGTCATCCTTGGACACTTGTCCAACATAAAAAATTAAAAATAAAACTTAACATAATGTTTTCAACATAAAATGTTCTTCAGCAAAAAGGGTATGTTACAGCCAATGACCTAAAATTCATAAGCAACTAATAACTTTCATAGCCCCATGTTCTTTTTTCTATCAATTCCTTGCCACTTCCACCGTTCCAAGGGTGGTTTGCTCACAAAAGCTAGGATACAAGGACACTGTATGGTGCAACAAGTTCACTATTTAAATCGCTTTAAAATCGTTCCTATGCTAGACAGGCATATTTTGGACAAACCAAACAATTTAACTGTCATCAGGTAGATTCTTGTTGGAAATGGGATGGCTACAAGCTACTTCAGTGGTGAGGTGTCATGATTTAAGTGAGTAGAGAGACTAGGAAACCATTTCCAGATGCTAAGAGAAACTATAGCACATATGACAAGGACTTCTACAACCTTGTGCAAGCTCTCAGGAAATGGTGCCATTATCAGTTGGCATGCAACAGACACACTCCAGCTCGAGCACAGTGGAGGACACCTGAGATGAGGTAACGCCTATTTCCCCATCTTCTCATAGAAGCAGGGGAAGCTTCTAGATTTAAACAGGGTGGAATTGGGCCACCCATGGGTTCCATTCTCAACACTCAGCACTATTCATGCTACTACAGATGCGCAATAACTCCTACCATATTCACCTCTAGTGTGTGCGCATACCCTTATCTCCACTCTCTACCCAATCTCAGGCAATATTCACGGACTTCCCCACTCTCCATTCCAGTCCCATCTCTCTCGCTATTGTTTTCTTCCCTATCTCTTGCACATTCAATGCACTCCCTCACGCTGCCACCACCTACAAGATTCACTCCCATGTAGCCCATCTCATGCGTTCACCTCACTCCCATGATACCCCCAAATCTTGCACCTTTCTCCTCCAGTCTCTCACATTGCCACCACCTGCAACATTTACTCCCACGCGGCTCCAGCCTCCCATATCCACGCTGCTACAGTCCAATACCATCATCTTGAGCTCCATCTCTCTTCAGGCCTTCTTCCCTCTCTCCACACAGACATTCTCCCAGCTCTACACACAGCTTCGTTCCATCTCTCGAGGCAGCCATCTCTCCACACAGTTGCCTTCCATCTCACCCATGCAGCTTCCTTCCAACTCTCCATGCAGTGGTCTTCCATCTCTCCATGCAGCTTCCTTCCAGCTCTCGCCACTATTTCTCCCCCCCACATCTCCACACAGTTGCTTCCCATATCCTCACACTACACATCCCTTCCTTATGAATGCTTCCCTCCATCTCACGCTCAGCCTATCCCCCATCTCCATGCTCAGGCTACCCCCCTTTCAACGCTGCCCCCATCTCGATTGAAGCCGAGTATCTATGGCAAGCTCGGTTATTAGCATCGGTTTACTCACAAAACCTGAGGATACAAGTCCACTGTATGATGCAACAAGTTCACTATTCAAATCGCTTTAAAATCCTTCATATGGCAGACAGGCATATTTTGGACAAACCAAATAATTTAACTATCATCGGGTAGCTTCTTGTTGGAAAAGGGATGGCTACAAGCTACTTCAATGGTGAGGTGTCATGATTTAACTCAGTCTAGAGAGACTAGAAAACCATTTCTACATGCTAAGAGAAACTATAGCACCTATGACAAGGAGTTCTACAACCTTGTGCAAGCTCTCAAGAAATGGCTCCATTATCAATTGGCATGCAACAGACACACTCCAGCTTGTTCACGGTGGAGGACACCTGAGATGAGGCAACGCCTATTTCCTCATCTTCTCATAGAACCAGGGGACGGTTCTAGATTTAAACAGGGTGGAATTGGGCCACCCATGGGATCCATTCTCAACACTCAGCACTATTCACACTGCTACATATGTGCCCTAGCTCCTAGAATATTCACATCCACTGTGCACGCATACCCTTATCTCCACTCTCTTCCCAATCTCAAGAAACATTCACGGACTTCCCCATTCTCCATTCCAGTGCCACCTCTCACACTATTGTTTTCTTCCATACCTCTTGTACATTCAATGTACTTCCTCACACTGCCACCACCTGCAATATTCACTCCCATGTAGCCCATCTCCTACGTTCACCTCACTCCCATGCTACCCCCAAATCATGCGCCTTTCTCCTCCACTATCTCACGTTGCCACCACCTGCAACATTAACTCCCACACGGCTCCAACCTCCCATATCCACGTTGCTACACACCAATACCATCATTTCGAGCTCCATCTCTCTTTATGCCTTCTTCCCTTTCGCCACACAGACATTCTCCCATCTCTACACACAGCTTCCTTCCATCTCTCCAGGAAACCATCTCTCCACACAGTTGCCTTCCATCTCACCCATGCAACTGCCTTCCAACTCTCCATGCATTGGTCTTCCCTCTCTCCACGCAGCTTCCTTTCAGCTCTCCCTGATATTTCTCCCCCCCACATCTCCACACAGTTGCTTCCCATATCCTCACACTACGCATCCCTTCCTTATGAATGCTTCCCTCCATCTCATGCTCAGCCTATCCCCCATCTCCATGCTCAGGATGCCCCCTTTCAATGCTTTTCCCATCTCTATTAATGCCAAGTATCTATGGCAAGCTCGTTTATTAGCAGGAAAAGAGGATAGATATCCTCCATGGGAGGATCACAATTGTAATTACACATATTCCTCAACACTTTAAAAAAATCTAGAACCATCGCCAATTACCCTTACCTTAACATTGCCAATGCATTTACAACCACCTACCTATGCTCCAAGCCATCGCTCTCGTCTACTGTGTGATACTTCTCTATATGTCCACACTACATTCGTCATAGCCCTCACCCATAGCCCAATAACATTCCACAAAATAAGAGCAATGATAATGATCGACCAAAACACAACAAAATATACATCACCCACTCCATGAAATTACAAAAATGCACCAAAATCCAATCCCTCTGAGCATTGGAGCTGCAAAATCCCTAACGTGATTGCAATAACACTGCGCTAGAAAAACCTCCTCTCAGCTTCTTAACGGAAATCAACCGATGGCCAAAACAACAGAATGCCTGTAGGGGAAAATGCCCAATCTAGACGCACAGACACATATCACTAAATTGCAACCCTTGCAACAATTCCACACGAGAACAATTCCCTCCAACCTTCCCATGAGAAATATTCTCGATTGGGAGACACAATCCACGCAAACAACAAAGCAATTGCATACCCAAGAAAATGAAATGACCTTGCCTCAAATGAACTCACTGGAACAGTGGTCCCTAAGCCAAACCAACACCAAGTGGCATTATTGTGAGCACCTACATCTAGTTATCCACACAAACAGACCTCCATCCATCGTCCAAGCAGGGAGCACTCAACCCCGCTACATCACCCAATCTACAAACTTAGCCCCAAAGTTCGAGGCTGATGCTTGGATCCACCCACGGGGGCTTCACTCAATAAATCGCTATCATAGCACGTTCATTTGTGGCATATGAAAGAATACCCCTAATTTTAATAAATATTGGAAAATACCTTCCAAAATCGCTTTTTTTAACCCCCTCCCAATATGCCTTCCCAATTTAGAAAAACCCTTATTTTCATAGGATATTGTATGTATCCATTTTTTCATTAACATTTTTTCTACCCCTTTATATTTCTACCTAGTATATTGATCAGACCCCACATGCATTCTACATTGCACCTTGCTTCTTTCGATGTATATTGTGGATGCACATTACTTCACCCACGATGCAATTACTCAACCACATATCATTATGATTTGAAACATCTAATGGTCTCATGAAGAGATTGGAGATCACTTCTTGTATGTCACTAGAGCCAATGCACATAGTACAACTTTTAGATTGCATGTTGCACTTCCCCAATCGTTGACTAAGTTTGTTGTGGGCTAGCTATCCAAGCCCCCAGGGCCTGTAACAAGCTCTAGGAGGTTGACTAAACCTCCCAAGGCCTGTAATAGGCACGTGTGGTTGGGTATTCAATCCACCAAGGCCTATCGAGGGCCTATAATAGGCTCTGGAGGCTTAGAGCCTTCCAAGGCTATTGGTAACAACTGGATGAGTGCTCTTGGTAACAATTGGCTGTCAATGACCACTGCGTCTCGACTATGATCGAATGGAAATCGACCTCACCACGAAACCCCTGGCCTCAAGCCTGCCTCAAAGTGTTTTTTCCCTACATACTGGTAAGCTCGAGCCTTGCCTCAACCCGATTTCTCATCCAACCCTGATCTCGCCATCTCCATTTGGCAGATATTTGTCACCCCCCCCATATAAAAAAGACCCCAAAGTATTTTTGTATTGTTACATTAAATGAAAAAAACTCTTTGCCCCTTAATATATAAGTAATATAATTTTTAGGTTTTCATGAATATTTAATAGCGCAATATGAATGAACTAATGTAGTATTATAACTCCTTATAGTGAAGCTCCGGTGGATCCACCCACCCAACCCACATTCAAATAAATAACCTAGGTAAAAATACAAAAAAAAACTATGGGAAAACCATAAAATTGTTGAATTCCCCCTTCTTACTTGGAGCTATTAAGCCCAAAAAAAACCAAATATGTCATGGACATAATAACTACATTTGAAACTATTTTTCATTAAATCCTTAAAATCAATCACAAAGAAAATCAAAGTATTGAACACTTGAATACAAAGCGCCTAACTGACGTAAGCAAAAAGTATTTAGCACTTCAAAACAAAAAGAGCCTAAATGAAATAAAGTAATGCCGGGATAGGCTTTTGCATCTGTCGGTGCGGTGGAAGAGAGGGAGGGTAAAAGTCTTGGAACCGTCTATATTAATAGATGGCGGGGTTTTCTTCTTAGTTCGAAACAAATCTTCTGCTCAACTATCAACTATTTTCTTCGAAACAAATCTTCTGCTCAACTATCAAGTATCTTCTACACTATTCTGGGGTAGGAAAAAAACCATCGAAGGGTGTCTTGCGTTGGAAGAGAGGCGGTTTTTTATAAGAAGCTGCTGAAAACGAGTGGCACCATGACAGCCTGTGGCGCGGTTTCGATTCTGACCAGTGTTGGAAAAATCATTCAAGATATAAAAGAAATAGCAAGTAATCACTTGGATGAGGAGATATACGCAATGCTAAAGGAATGCAATATTGATCCCAATGAGACGGCTCAGCAGCTGCTCTCTCAAGATCCTTTCCATGACGTTAAGAGAAAGCAAGACAAGCGTAAAGAGCAAAATGCAAACACCAGAAATTCTGGACATACTAGGTCAAGGCCATCCAATCAAGGTCGGGGAGGAAGGGGCGCTGGCACAGGAAACTATCTTCGACACTATATGGCAAGGGAAAATGGGGGGCACCAAAGTGTAAACAAGGATAGCACAAACACTAGCTTCCCTCCTCTCACAACTTCACATTATTTGCAAACCAAAATAAATTCTTTCGGAACAAGCTCTTTGCCAGCATCCACCAGTGGTACTGAGTGGGGCATTTGGTGAAAGAGAAAAAGGGTACTGGTTGCAATGTCGTGGCGTTCCATGCCGAGGATAATTTCTTAAAGGTAAGGTTCTCAGTTCAAATCAAGCATCTTCAATTCTCCATTTGAGAGTTTTAAGTTTTTTATTATTTCACCTGTGATTTTCTCTGACAAAATACTTTTTTTAAGCACACTTGTATTCAAATGGTAGCTACCTCGTCATTGGATCCTCAGCATAAGTGTTGATGGTTGGGTACTGCAATAAGAAAGGTAAGCGTCAATGATTACCTTGTTACTCTGGTTAGATGAATGTTGGACCTTCGGGTGTGTTTTGCCGAGACTTCATGATTTCCCTAAGGCTTGTTCTTCATCGAAAACTTGTGTACTATTGGTAGCTTGGGGAGAATGAATTCTCGACCCTTTTCTCGTTGTTTTAGTAGTAAATATTTTTCCATTGCATAATTTGTAAGGAAAATACTTACAAGAGGGTTTCACCCTTCTTTTGATCTCGGTAATGAAAGTATTCAAGTTCCTGTTCCACCTATGTTCATGTGGTTGATACTGTGAGTTATTTTGTGTAAAAAGTATTGTGTTTGATGGCAAGTGTTGTGAATATGGTTCTGTGGGCGTTGCTCCATTTTGCATGAAGGAAACGAAACTTATTGTTTCCTATCTACTGTGTTTTTGTGGATAGCAAAAAGGGAAGCCAAGTGTTTATCCTTGAGCTTAGAAGTCGAACCATAATACTTCCCTTTGTCTAGTAGTTTTCTTTAGCTACTGAAAACATTGTTTAACTCGGAAGTGTGGTTCTCGGCAAGGTTCTGCTATTACTAAAAAGATATTTTTAACTTCTGTAAGTGGATGTTTACAGTGAGCTATTCGTATGGTTTTAATGTTATGTTTTCAATTTAAAAAATGATAATGTATAATCAAAATGTTGCCGAGATGTTCTTGTTCTCAGTCTTAAGGAATGTGTATGGTAAGTGTTTTCGAAACTATGTTTTGTAGTTGAGAATGTCTCTCATTATTAATGTCTGTCAATTTTTGTGATGGCCATGAGCCAGAATCCACTATTTTGATTTCAGTTATGAAAAGAATCGTGACTAGTTTCTTAACTAAGTCTTAACTAAAAGATAATAATTGATATTCGAAAGTTTGATGAGTGAAGGATATGAACCTGTCATAAATCTTAGGTTTGAAAAATGATACCCTACTTGTATATTGTAATGATTCTTTATTGTAGATAAAAATGGATTGAAAACCATGCATAAGGATTAGTATTTAAACAAATTTTGCATTGTTTGAAAAGAAATATAATAGGATGCTATTTGATAATATTAAATTTGCGGTTGATATGATTTAAAAAATACTATATAACTAAAAGATAATTTCTATACTTAAGTGTGAAAACTATTTATGTCATAATAATTATGCTTGCTAATAGTAAAGGGTAATAGTACTGTATACTTAGAAAATGAATTTTTTCTTATAGTTGTTAAATTCACTACATCTTAATGAGAGAAAATACAATGAACCTGGAACATTTAACTAACGAATAATGGTGAGAGAAAGACATAGAATTATGTTATTCGATACGGAATATCAATGACAGGAAACTAGTAAAATACAACATCATTGATATTCTCATCCATCTCTCAATCTGCCTATCAAATTCATCTATCTTAATTTCTTCTCTGTACTAGAGTACGATGCAACTCTTTTAGCATGGGGAAAAATACAGAGAAATATTTTATTCATTTTATCTTACATAATCATTACTATGCAGAATACTAATTATATCATAAACTAAAATAAATACATTTGTTTAATAATATCCTTGAAAACAATAAATCAATAATAGCAGATAGGAATGTTAAACTACTTAAAATTTGAAAAGACAAATAGAACCTGTAAATGAAGATAGGGCCGACAAACACCCAAGGAGGCCTGTTCCTCCCAACCTTTTCCAGAAGAAGCATCCAAACTGCTGGCTTCTTATGAACCCCCAAGCCTTCTTACGGAACCACTAAGTAGATGAATTTGTCTCGAAGCAAGGCACTAAGTAATAAAATTTTTTGCACTTAGTAGTATAAATTCTGCACTCAGTATTATAACTTCTCCAGTCAGCAGTATTGGTAGACTCACAGCATGATCAAAAACTTAACATATCCCCTCATCAAATCTCTTGGGTGCAAGAACAGCAAAACCCCAAGGTAAATTTCCTCGTCACGGAAAGTGATCAGCCTCAGTTCTCTATTTGATGGCTCTTATATAGACTGCCTAGATCTTTAGTGGTCAGTTTGGAATAAATGAGCCTCAAGCTCCAGTCCCACCTTCGAGGGCACTATGACCACATTTCAAGGGAGTTGTCCCCTACCAACAGCTAGTTAGTTGCATCATGATGTTGCCACTTCTCCATTGCCTTCTACTCGAGATTCCATTCAACCTAGTGGGTCAGTAACCACTCTTTCAACTTTCCCCTTAGGTGTTTGTGTCCTATTTTATTTATTAAATAATAAAATATTGTGCAAATTACAGTCATCCTTGGACACTTGTCCAACATAAAAAAAATTTACAATAAAAGTTAACATAATGTTTCCAACATAAAATGTTCTTCAACAAAAAGGGTATGTTACAGCCTATGACCTAAAATTCATAAGCAACTAATAACTTTCATATCCCCATGTTCTTTTGTCTATCAATTCCTTGCCACTTCCACCATTCCAAGGGCGGTTTCCTTCTACTTTGGCTCAAGGAAATTACTTTGATTATATTGGAACTGGGATAGATATTGGAAATTAGCATCGGTTTACTCACAAATCCCGAGGAGACAAGGGCACTGTATGATGCAACAAGTTCACTATTCAAATCGCTTTAAAATCCTTCCTATGGTAGACAGGCATATTTTGGACAAACCAAACAATTCAACTGTCATCGGGTAGCTTCTTGTTGGAAAAGGGATTGGCATTAAGCTACTTCAATGGTGAGGTGTCATGATTTAAGTAAGTCTAGAGAGACTAGGAAACCATTTCTAGATGCTAAGAGAAACTATAGCACCTATCACAAGGACTTCTACAACCTTGTGCAAGCTCTTAGGAAATGGCGCCATTATCAGTTGGCATGCAATAGACACACTCCAGCTCGAGCATAGTGGAGGACACCTGAGATGAGGCAATGCCTATTTCCTCAACTTCTCATAGAAGCACGGGACGCTTCTAAATTTAAACAGGGTGGAATTGGGCCACCCATGGGATCCATTCTCAACACTCAGCACTATTCACGCTGCAACATATGTGCCCTAGCTCCTAGAATATTCACCTCCAGTGTGCACGCATACCCTTATCTCCACTCTCTACCCAATCTCAAGCAACATCCACGGACTTCCCCACTCTCCATTCCAATGCCGCCTCTCACACTATTGTTTTCTTCCCTACCTCTTGCACATTCAATGCACTCCCTCACATTGCCACCACCTACAGCATTCACTCCCATGTAGCCCATCTCCTACATTCACCTCACTCCCATGCTAACCCCAAATTCTACGCCTTTCTCCTCCACTCTCTCACGTTCCCACCACTTGCAACATTAACTCCCACATGGCTTCAGCCTCCCATATCCACGTTGCTACACTCCAATACCATCATTTCGAGCTCCATCTCTCTTGAGGCCTTCTTCCCTCTCTCCATGGAGACATTCTCCCAGCTCTACACACAGCTTCCTTCCATCTCTCTAGGCAACCATCTATCCACACAGTTGCCTTCCATCTCACCCATGCAGCTACCTTCCAACTCTCCATGCATTGGTCTTCCCTCTCTCCACGTAGCTTCCTTCCAGCTCTCCCCAATATTTCTCCCCCCCCACATCTCCACACAGTTGCTTCCCATATCCTCACACTATGCATCCATTTCTTATGAATGCTTCACTCCATATCATGCTTAGCCTATCCCCCATCTCCATGCTCAGGCTGCCCCCCTTTAAACTCTTCTCCTATCTCGATTAACGCCGAGTATCTATGGCAAGCTCTGTTATTAGCATGAAAAGAGGATAGATCTCCTCCATGGGAAAATCACATTTGTAATTACACATATTCCTCAACGTTTTAAAAAAATCTAGAACCATTGCCAATCAACCTTACCTTAACATCGCCAATGCATTTACAACCACCTATCTATGCTCCAAGCCAACCCTGCCATCTACAGTGCGATACTTCTCTATCTGACCACACTACATTTGTCAGAGCCCTCAACCATAGGCCAATAACATTCCACAAAATAAGAGCAAGGATAATGATCGACCAAAACGCAACAAAATATACATCACCCGCTCCATGAAATTACAAAAAATGCACCAAAATCCTATCCCTTCAAGCATTGGAGCTGCGAAATCCCTGACATGATTGTGATAACACTGCGCTAGAAAAACCTCCTCTCGGCTTCTTAACGGAAATCAACCGACGGCCAAAACAACAGAATGCCCGTAAGGGAAAATGTCCAATCTAGACGCTAAGAAACGCATCACTAAATTGCAACCCTTGCAACAATTCCTCACGAGAACAATTCCCTCCCACCTTCCCATGAGAAATATTCTCGATTGGGAGACACAATCCACGCAAACAACAAAGCAATTGCATACCCAAAGAAATGAAATGACCTTGCCTCAAACGAACTCACTGGAACAGTGGTCCGTAAGCCAAGCCAACACCAAGTGGCATTATTGTGAGCACCTACATCTAGTTATCCACGCAAACATACCTCCATCCATCGTCCAAGCAGGGAGCACTCAACCCCGCTACATCACCCAATCTACAAACTTAGCCCCAAAGGTTGAGGTTGATGCTTGGATCCAGCCACGAGGGCTTCACTCAATAAACCTCTATCATAGCACGTTCGTTTGTGGCATATGAAATAATACCCGTAATTTCAATAAATATTGGAAAATACCTTCCAAAATCGCTTTTTTTAACCCCCTCCCAATATGCCTTCCCAATTTAGAAAAACTCTTATTTTCAATGGATATTGTATGTATCAATTTTTTCATTAACATTTTTTATACCCCTTTAAATTTCTATCTAGTATATTGACCTGACCCCACATGCATTCTACAATGCACCTTGCTTCTTTCAATGTATATTGTGGATTCCCATTACTTCACCCACAATGTAATTACTCAACCACATATCATTATGATTTGCAACATCTAATGCACATAGTACAACATTTAGATTGCATGTTGCACTTTGCCAATTGTTGACTAAGCCTGTTGTGGGCTAGGTATCCAAGCCCCCAAGGCCTGTAACAAGCTCTAGGAGGCCGACTAAACCTCCCAAGGCCTGTAATAGGCACGAGTGGTTGGGTATTCAATCCAACAAGGCCTATCGAGGGCCTATAATAGGCTGTGGAGGCTTAAAGCCTTCCAAGACTATTGGTAACAACTGGCTGAGTGCTATTGGTAACAATTGGCTGTCAATGACCACTGTGTCTCGACTATGATCGAATGGAAACCCTCTTCACCACGAAACCCCTGGCCTCAAGCATTCCTCAAGACGCTATTTCCCTACGTACTGGTAAGCCCGAGCCTTGCCTCAACCCGATTTCTCATCCAACCCTGATCTCGCCATCTCCATTTGGTAGATATTTGTAAGCCCCCCCATATAAAAAAGACCCCAAAGTATTTTTGTATTATTGCATTAAATAAAAAAAACTCTTTGCCCCTTAATATATATGTAATATAATTTTTAGGTTTTCATGAATATTTAATAGCGCAATATGAATGAACGAACGTGTTATTATAACTCTTTATAGTGAAGCTCCACTGGATCCACCCACCCAACCCACATTCAAATAAATAACCTAGCTAAAAATACAAAAAAAAAACTATGGAAAAACCATAAAATTGTTGAATTCCCCTTCTTACTCGGAGCTATTAAACCCCCAAAAAACCAAATACGTCATGGACATAATAACTACATTTGAAACTACTTTTCATTAAATCCCTAAAATGAATCACAAAGAAAATCAAAGTATTGAGCACTTGAATACAAAGACCCTAAATGAAGCAAGCAAAAAGTATTTAGCACTTCAAAACAAAAAGAGCCTAAATGAAATAAAGTAACCCCGAGATAGGCTTTTGCATCCGTCGGTGCGGTGGAAGAGAGGGAGGGTAACAGTCTTGGAACCGTCTATATTAATAGATGGCGGGGTTTTCTTGTTAGTTCGAAACAAATCTTCTGCTCAACTATCAACTATTTTCTGGGTTAGGAAAAAAACCATCGAAGGGTGTCTTGCGTTGGAAGATAGGCGGTTTTTTATAAGAAGCTGACGAAAATGAGTGGCACCGTGACAGCCTGTGACGCGGTTTCGATTCCGGCCACTGTTTGAAAAATCATTCAAGATATAAAAGAAATAGCAAGTAATCACTTGGATGAGGAGATATACGCAATGCTAAAGGAATGCAATATGGATCCCAATGAGACGGCTCAGCAGCTGCTCTCTCAAGATCCTTTCCATGACGTTAAGAGAAAGCAAGACAAGCGTAAAGAGCAAACTGCAAACACCAGAAATTCTGGACATACTAGGTCAAGGCCATCCAATCAAGGTCGGGGAGGAAGGGGCGCAGGCACAGGAAACTATCTTCGAGGCTTTATAGCAAGGGAAAATGGGGGCCACCAAAGTGTAAACAAGGATAGCACAAACACTGGCTTCCCTCCTCTCACAACTTCACAATATTTGCAAACCAAAATAAATTCTTTCGGAACAAGCTCTTTGCCAGCATCCACCAGTGGTACCTGTATCATAGCCAATGGGTTGTCAGAAGATGCACATCCTCCACAAAACCAGGCAGGGAGCTTGAGTCCTGCTGCTGGACCAACATCGATGGCCGATGTCTTGAAGTCAAGGACTGTGCAACAATCACCGTCTCAACCACCAGGTGCACCTGTTTCACCTTCTGTAACAGTTAAAGGACAATCAATAGCAGGTTTTCAGCAGTATGTTGACTCTGTAAGTCGCACAACTGTTTCAGGAGCCTATTCGTCATCATCAGGTCCTGTGCTGGTTACAAAATTGAATTCTCGTTTTTCAGGCGCTGTTGGAACAATCAAACCTGAAGTTGGGACTGTCGGTGCCGAGCATGTAGCTGTTGAGCACGCTACTGGTTCTGTCAATAACAAGCCTGCGGCATCCAGCTTCTCAAATAACTTGCAGAGAACACAAGCTGCTTCCAGCTTCTCAAATAATTTGCAGAGAACACAATCTGTCATGTCTCATGCAGTTGATTCAGAATTGAAGGTATCCGAAAATGGAATTTCTGGTTCAACAACTGTATATTCCTTTTCAAAGGAGCGTGTTGCAAGTAAGTCTCAAACAAAACAACAGCAGCAGGTATCCACTTCAGCCCCAGCAGGATATTCCATGAGCAGATCTTCAGTTATGGCTAATTACTACATGAGGCCTCGGAACCTTATCGGCTCTCAGAATTAGTAGTAGGACCTAACAAGGAATGGAAGTCAAAGCCAACAAATCAAAATGTGGTATCTAATCCTTTAATAATTGGAACTTCCACTGTTAGCGACAGTACGTCTGAAGTTAGCAGGTCATCTTCTCCAGTTGCAAAATCAACTTTGCAAGACACACCTTCCAAACTGCAGAAACTTTCGGAAGAGTTGAATGTTAGGGATAAGCAGCATGTAATAATACCAAATCATCTTCAACTTCCCGAAGCAGAACTTATAGGTATTCGTTTTGGAAGGTTTGATGCAAACTTCATGTACCAAGCCCGGTTGTAGTCAGGTCTCCGGACATGAGTGTCCATAGAGTTTTGATATAATTACCATATAACTTAGTAGGATCATTAAATATTACAGTGGCGCAATGACTTACTAAGATATATGAAATCTAATCATTGATAGAAGTTGAACTGATGCCTAGTATTGTTTTGTTTCTTTGATAGTGTAATATGATAGCTTATTTTTTTATTGTTCACAATAGAGAATTCTTTTTGTTAATGTGTTAGTGATAAAATCATTATCATCAGTATAAGTATATTAATAGGTATATGAAATATTTTCTCCCATATTCAACCTAATAGCATAATATGTATATATTTTTCATGATGAATGCCTATGCTTTAAGTGCAAATTTAGATAGAGTTTAGGAGACTTTTGCTTTTCTTTTTTCATTTCTTCTCTAATCGAGGAGAGTTTAGGAAAGAACAACCATATACCTATTGGTATCATTCATTTCCCAAAATCTTTAGTATGAGAAGTGAAGAAAAAAAATCAGTTTTTTGTTTGTTTGTCTAATGTTGTTTTGTTTGTAGGGAAAAAATCTAGTTTTCATAGATTGTAATATTGCATTTTACATGAACATGGCATATGAATTAATGTATTTATTTTTCTCTCTCATGTAATGTCATAAAACGGTTATTATAAAGGGAATGTTTCATTTTATATCAAAGTGCTACACATGCATTGCTATTTTGGGTTTCTATTATGCTATGTTGCTTTTTAGATGATTGATGGATTTTGAATTATTATATTAAGATATTTCATAGAAGTTGAGGGTATCACTGCATAAGTTGATGTTTCAACTGTAATTTGGGTTCTGAAAACTAAATTATAAAGATATCCTTACCCCTAATTTATGCTCAAGAGTATGCTTAAATCAACAAGATCAACCCTTGGTAAATTGCATTTTGTTTCCTTTAAAATATTTAGAATATGAGGTGATGGGATGATGATAAATTCATATAAATTGATATAATGAATTTTAATTTTTCTTTCATTCTAAACTTAAATATGATGGTGCACCGGTGAGGCGTCCTCAATGGAGTACGAATCTAATATTTTCTTGAACATTCACATCCATCACTTACTCGTCTAGCATTCTTTCTCTTTTAGTTTGTTCAAGCTTAATTTTATTTGTTCTCTCTTTCTATAAAAGAGAATAAGTATACTAGTGGTGTTCTACAGGCTTACATGGTCAGAAGATATGAAGATTCAATTAGTATACTAGTTATCACCCCATGTTACAAAATCTATGCTAATGAGAATATTAAATTTGCACGACAGATGCAAATTCATTTACGTAAGGGATGTGCTTCAATATCAATATATATGAAATGGTAAATTGGGTTTAAAAGAACTCTTTCTCTTCAATAAAATGTACAAGAGAAGGATGGAGAACACTATGTATAAGCTCTGCAAGATTTCCTCTGCGAGTAGATACTAAAAAACCGACAATTTCTCCCCCATTGAACTGGAACAAAAAAACTAGGATATGAACTTGAGACGATTGTGCCTAACATACCCCAATACCGAAACTGTATAGAGGAAATCATTGGGCCTCCTAATATAATTATCCATGAGATGCCTCAATACTATCATCCCACCATCAGCGAGGAATCTAGCTTTGTACACAATCCAATTACTTAATTTGTCAACACTTATGTTCTCCACTAGCATTCAAAATATCATCAGTTTCAACTTCTCACACCCCTCAAACTATATCATTTGTTCAACCCAATTCCCCATTCCACCTTTTCCTAAAGAAAAGAGAGGGTTTTATCATAGATTGCTCTATCAGAGGAATCCCAACATGAATATTATTACACCCGTAGATCCAAATACCATCCATATATTGAATCCCATTGTCACATATAACAGTCAAAGTTAGAGATTTTGAGTTGAGCTTGTCAATCTTCTTCCATTAGATCGCAGCTTATATATAACTAAATTTTGATTAACTTCTATATGCTTACATTAGATGAAATCCTATTATAATTATTTGTGTGCTTATTCCACACATAGAACCACCCTTCCTCTAATTGTTGAATTTTCCAGCATGTGAAGACGTATGAAACCTTGTTTAATCCAAAATGATGCCTTTTTCAAGGGATTAAATGCCTACATTTTTAAGAATAGTCCCCACAATTTGAGGCCCTTGAAAATGAATGGAAAAAATAGCCAAATCCTGATTACATCTGCCAAGGCCTCCCTTTGGCTCTTTAGACTATAGTAGCATAATTAGCATATATTGGACTTTAGTGTACGGAAATTATGAACAATTCACAATTTGTCCAATATTTTGTGTGGGTGTAATAAAATTTAAAATATAAAAAATCTAACTTTAATTATTTAACACTATCATAGTTCGTAACCATTAATGTGTCTCATTAAATATGTTTTTACTTTCTTCTTAAAATAATTATTGATAATTAATTTTTGTTTTTTAAATAATAATTTTCGTTGTAAATAAAATGTGTGAGATGTAGATTGATGGTATATTCTTGTATATTTGATTAATGCATTATAAATAAGAAGTCTACTCCAATATTTTATTCATATTGATTTTCTCCTTTATGTTTCATAATTTATCTATATCAATGGGTCGGGTGTATAGGGTGATAGGGGAACACCCATCTCATTGTTTTTTTTGTATGTTTTGTTTGATAATCTAGCTATATCAATGGGTTAGGTGTATAGGGTGATAGAGGCACACCCATATCATTGTTTGTTTTGTGGATCTAGTGGAGAGCTTTGCATACACACAATGTGTATATATTAGCATAACTTTTTTATTTAGACAAGAAACATCACAAAAATTAAGTAAGCGATATAAATTAAGAAAAGTTATAGAAAAAAAGCAGTTTGCGAAAATATGGATTTGGAACCCAACTTTTAACTGTGCATTTTAACTTTAAAATATGGATTTTAACTATGCATCATGAATGACAATTAACAAACACAGATCCATCTTAAACCCAAATCTATCAAGCAACGAGAGGGATCCCGTTTCTTGAAGTGGAATTTTTTTTTTTTTTAATTTAAACTAAAGAAATTTAATTTCTCTTGGTTGATAGAATCGGGTTTAAGTTTTAATTTTTTATTTTATAGATGGATATCCATTTTTTTAATTACTTTTCATGATTTTTTTTTATGAGCCAACATGGATTTTTTTTAAATACTTTCCATAAATTTTTATTTTATGACGCGGTATCATTTTTTTTAATTATTTTATTATTATTTTGTTAGGTAGTAAGTTACAGCACCTACCCATACTGGGCTATAGAGCACCTCACTCCTTTGGGTGCAATAATTTGATGGAAATAGTGACGTTGCAAACTTCCATTTTATAAATTACCCAACTTGCACAAAAATACTAGTGTAATTAAGAAAAACATTCAGAAAATATAGATTTATTGTGTACGAGATCAAACAATAAATATAAATATAAAGAGACCGATGCTTAAGCGACTATCTGACATGCATTCAAATACAGTAAGCCATCACTTTGAGTATGAATTCAGAGCCTTCATTCTTTCACCATGTTTTGAGTCCACAAATGCCCTTCAATCCTGCATCGTTAATCAATTAAGAATTGCTTAAACCATGTATTGCTATTCCTAATCTTTTATTCATATCATTAAGCAGGATTTATTGTCAACTTAGATAGAGTGAAAATCCTACCTCTTCGAGCAACTTGAAAAATTGATCATGCTGAAGAGAACCATTAGTTGTTGCACTGCTTTTACTTTTTCTCATTTTGTTTGCAATCAAATCGTATGCGATGTTTCATGTCTTTTTCATAAAAACCATTAATTTTTTTGCCGGGAGCCTTTAGGGTTTTGTTAACTGGTTTTTTTCTTTGGAGTGCTCACGGTTCGAAGTCACGACCTGTTGAAAGCTCAAGAAGGACATTTTCATGGTGTGTTTCAGTAGTAGCTTGAAGTAGAAGTTCCAGGGTGTGAGTGATAACTCTTCGTGATAGTTGTTTCGATACTTGGTTTTCCCTGCCTCTTGGGTGATTTTCTTCAGAGTTTTCGTGCTTCTGTTCTTGTGTTTGGTGAAAGAGAAAAAGGGTACTGGTTGTAATGTCGTGGCATTCCACTCCAAGGATAATTTCTTAAAGGTAAGGTTCTCAGTTCAAATCAAGCATCTTCCATTCTCCATTTGAGAGTTTTAAGTTGTTTATTATTTCACCTGTGATTTTCTCTGACAACATACTTTTTTTAACCACACTTGTATTCAAATGGCAGGTACCTCATCGTTGGATCCTCAGCATAAGTGTTACCTTGTTACTCTGGTTAGCTGAATGTTGGACCTTCGGTTGTGTTTTGCGGAGACTTCATGATTTCCCTAAGGCTTGCTCTTCATCGAAAACCTGTGTACTATTGGTAGCTTGTGGAGAATGAATTCTCGACCCTTTTCTCGTTGTTTTAGTAGTAAATATTTTTCCATTCCATAATTTGTAAGGAAAATACTTAGAAGAGGGTTTCACCCTTCTTTTGATCTCGGTAATGAAAGGATTCAAGTTCTCGTTCCACCTGTGTTCATGTGGTTGATACTGTGAGTTATTTTGTGTAAAAAGAATTGTGTTTGATGGCAAGTGTTGTGAATATGGTTCTGTGGGCGCTGCTCCATTTTGCATGAAGGAAACGAAACTTATTGTTTCCTATCTACTGTTTTTTTATGGATAGTAAAAGGGGAAGCCAAGGGTTTATCCTTAAGCTTAGAAGTCGAACCATAATACTTCCCTTTGTATAGTAGTTTTCTTTAGCTACCGAAAACATTGTTTAACTCGGAAGTGTGGTTCTCGGCAAGGTTCTACTATTACTAAAACGATATTTTTAACTTTTGTAAGTGGATGTTTATAGTGAGCTGTTCGTATGGTTGTAATGTTATGTTTTCAATTTAAAAAATGATAATGTACAATCAAAATGTTGCCGAGATGTTTTTGTTCTCAGTCTTAAGGAATGTGTATGATAAGTGTTTTCGAAACTATGTTTTGTAGTTGAGAATGTCTCTTGTTATTAATGTCTGTCAATTTTTGTGATGGCCATGAGCCAGAATCCACTATTTTGATTTGAGTTATGAAAAGAATCATGACTAGTTTCTTAACTAAGTCTTAACTAAAAGATAATAGTTGATATTCTAAGGTTTGATGAGTGAAGGATATGAACCTATCATAAATCTTAGGTTTGAAAAATGATACCCTACTTGTATATCGTAATGATTCTATATTGTAGATAAAAATGGATTGAAAACCATGCATAAGGATTAGTATTTAAACAAATTTTGCATTGTTTGAAAAGAAATATAATAGGATGCTATTTGATAATATTAAATTTGCAGCTGATATGATTTCAAAAATACTATATAACTGAAAGATAATTTCTATATTTAAATGTGAAAACTATTTATGTCATAATAATTATTCTTGCTAACAGTAATGGGTAATAGTACTGTATACTTAGAAAATGATTTTTTTCTTACAGTTGTTAAATTCACTACATCTTAATGAGAAAAAATACAATGAACCTGAAACATTTAACTAATGAAGAATGGTAAGAGAAAGGCATAGAATTATCTTATTCAATACGGAATATCAATGACAGGAAACTAGTAAAATACAACATCATTGATATTCTCATCCATCTCGCAATCTGCCTATCAAATTCATCTATCTTAAGTTCTTCTCTGTACTAGAGTACGATGCAGCTCCTTTAGCATGGGCAAAAATACAGAGAAATATTTTATTCATTTTATCATACATAATCATTACCACGCAGAATACTAATTATATCATAAACTAAAATAAATACATTTTTTTAATAATATCCTTGAAAACAATAAATCAATAATAGGAGATAGGAATGTTAAACTACTTGAAATTTGAAAAGAAAAATAGAACCTAGAAATGAAGATAGGGCCGACAAACAACCAAGGAGGCCTGTTCCTCCCAACCTTTTCTAGAAGAAGCAGCCAAACTGTTGGCTTCCTATGAACCCTCGAGCCTGCTTACCGAACCACTAAGTAGATGGAATTTGTATCGAAGCAAGGCACTAAGTAATAAAAACTTCTGCACTTAGTAGTATAAATTATGTACTCAGTATTATAACTTCTCCACTCAGCAGTATTGGGCAGACTCACAGCATGATCAAAAACTTAGCATATCCCCTCATCAAATCTCTTGGGTGTAAGAACAACAAAACCCCAAGGTAAATTTCCTCATCAGGGAAAGTGATGAGCCTCAGTTCATAATTTGATGGCTCTTATATAGACTGCTTAGGTCTTTAGTGGTCAGTTTGGAATAAATGAGCCTCAAGCTCCAGTCCCACCTTCCAGGGCACTATGACCACATTTCAAGGGAGTTGTCCCCTACCAACAGCTAGTTAGTTGCATCATGATGCTGCCACGTCTCCATTGCCTTCTACTCGAGATTCCATTCAACCTAGTGGGTCAGTAACCACTATTTCAACATTCCCCTTAAGTGTTTTTCTCCTATTTTATTTATTAAATAATAAAATATTGTGCAAATTACAGTCATCCTTGGACACTTGTCCAACATAAAAAATTTACAATAAAAGTTAACATAATGTTTCCAACATAAAATGTTCTTCAGCAAAAAGGGTATGTTACAGGTTATGACCTAAAATTCATAAGCAAATAATAACTTTCATAGCCCCATGTTCTTTTTTCTATCAATTCCTTGCCACTTCCACCGTTCCAAGGGCGGTTTCCTTCTACTTTGGCTCAAGGAAATTACTTTGATTGTATTGGAAATGGGATAGATATTGGAAATTAGCATCGGTTTACTCACAAAACATGAGGAGACAAGGCCATTGTATGATGCAACAAGTTCACTATTCAAAGCGCTTTAAAATCCTTCCCATGGTAGACAGGCATATTTTGGACAAACCAAACAATTTAACTGTCATCGGGTAGCTTTTTGTTGGAAAAGGGATGGCTACAAGCTACTTCAATGGTGAGGTGTCATGATTTAAGTCAGTCTAGAGAGACTAGGAAACCATTTCTAGATGCTAAGAGAAACTATAGCACCTATGACAAGGACTTCTACAACCTTGTGCAAGCTCTCAGGAAATGGTGCCATTATCAGTTGGCATGCAATAGACACACTCCAGCTAGAGCACAGTGGAGGAAACCTGAGATGAGGCAACGCCTATTTCCTCATCTTCTCATAGAAGCAGGGGACGCTTCTAGATTTAAACAGGGTGGAATTGGGCCACCCATGGGATCCATTCTCAACACTCAGCACTATTCACGCCGCTACATATGTGCCCTAGCTCCTTGAATATTCACCTCCAGTGTGCACGCATACCGTTATATCCACTCTCTTCCCAATCTACGGCAATTCATGGACTTCCCCACTCTCCATTCCAGTGCCACCTCTCATGCTATTGTTTTCTTCCCTACCTCTTGCACATTCAATGCACTCCCTCACATTGCCACCACCTGCAGCATTCACTCCCATGTAGCCCATCTCCTACGTTCACCTCACTCCCAGGCTACCCCCAAATCCTGCGCCTTTCTCCTCCACTCTCTCACGTTGCCACCACCTGCAACATTAACTCCCATGCGGCTCCAGCCTCCCATATCCACGTTGCTACACTCCAATACCATCATTTCGAGCTCCATCTCTCTTGAGGCCTTCTTCCCTCTCTACATGCAAGCATTCTCCCAGCTCTAAAAACAGCTTCGTTCCATCTCCCCAGGAAACCATCTATCCACACAGTTTCCTTCCATCTCACCCATGTAGCTACCTTCCAACTTTCCATGCATTGGTCTTCCCTCTCTCCATGCAGCTTCCTTCCAGCTCTCCCCAATATTTCTCCCCCCTCACATCTCCACACAGTTGCTTCCCATATCCTCACACTACGCATCCTTTCCTTATGAATGCTTCCCTCCATCTCATGCTCAGCCTATCACCCATCTACATGCTTAGCATGCCCCCCTTTCAACGCTTCTCCCATCTCGATTAACGCCGAGTATCTATGGCAAGCTATGTTATTGGCACGAAAAGACGATAGATCTCCTCCATGGGCATATCACAATTGTAATTACACATATTCCTCAACATTTTAAAAAAATCTACAACCATTGGCAATCACCCTTACCTTAACATCGCCAATGCATTTACAACCACCTACCTATGCTCCAACCCAACCCAAGAAACTTTCGAAAGAGTTGAATGTTAGGGATAAGCAGCATGTAATAATACCAAATCATCTTCAACTTCCCGAAGTAGAACTTATAGGTATTTGTTTTGGAAGGTTTGATGCAAACTTCATGTACCAAGCCCGGTTGTAGTCAGGTCTCCGGACATGAGTGTCCATAGAGTTTTGATATAATTACCATATAACTTAGTAGGATCATTAAATATTACAGTGGCGCAATGACTTACTAAGATATTTGAAATGTAATGATTAATAGAATTTGAACTAATGCCAAGTATTGTTTTGTTTATTTGATAGTGTAATATGATAGCTTCTTTTTTTATTGTTCACAATAGAGAATTCTTTTTGTTGATGTGTTAGTGATAAAATCATTATCATTAGTATATTAATAGGTATATGAAATATTTTCTCCCATATTCAACCCAATAGCACAATATATATATATTTTTCATGATGAATGCCTATGCTTTAAGTGCAAATTTAGATAGAGTTTAGGAGACTTTTGCTTTTCTTTTTTCATTTCTTCTCTAATCATGGAGAGTTTAGGAAAGAACAACCATATACATATTGGTATCATTCATTTCCCAAAATATTTAGTATGAGAAGTGAAGAAAAAAATTAGTTTTTTGTTTGTTTGTCTAATGTTGTTTTGTTTGTAGGGAAAAAATCTAGTTTTCATAGATTGTAATATTGCATTTTACATGAACATGGCATATGAATTAATGTATTTATTTTTCTCTCTCATGTAATGTAATAAAACAGTTATTATAAAGGGAATGTTTCATTTTACATCAACGTTCTACACATGCATTGCTATTTTGGGTTTCTATTATGCTATGTTGCTTTTTAGATGATTGATGGATTTTGAATTATTATATTAAGATATTTTATAAAAGTTGAGGGTATAACTGCATCAGTTGATGTTTCAACTATAATTTGGGTTCTGAAAACTAAATTATAAAGATATCTTTACCCCTAATTTATGCTCAAGAGTATGGTTAAATCAACAAGATCAACCCTTGGTAAATTGCATTTTGTTTCCTTTAAAATATTTAGAATATGAGGTGATGGGATGATGATAAATGCATATAAATTGATATAATGAATTTTAATTTTTCTTTCATCCTAAACTTAAATATGATGGTGCACTGGTGAGGCGTCCTCCATGGAGTAGGAATCTAATATTTTCTTGAAGATTCACATCCATCACTTACTCATCTAGCATTCTTTCCCTTTTAGTTTGTTCAAGCTTAATTTTATTTGTTCTCTCTTTCTATAAAAGAGAATAAGTATACTAGTGGTGTTCTATAGGCTTACATGGTCAGTAGATATGAAGATTCAATTAGTATACTAGTTATCACCCGATGTTACAAAATCTATGCTAATGAGAATATTAAATTTGCATGACAGATGCAAATTCATTTACGTAAGGGATGTGCTTCAGTATCAATATACATGAAATGGTAAATTGGGTTTAAAAGAACTCTTTCTCTTCAATAAAATGTACAAGAGAAGGATGGAGAACACTGAATAGGATTCAGATATCATTATTAAACTTTTATGTATTGTTATCGTGAGATTCTATTCAAGCAAAATATGAGGATGAACTTATTCTATAAGTTATGGTTAACCACTGAATGACATGTGTCATCTCTATGGATATCCTTGTATGCTCTAGACCCTAAGGATCTCATACCATAATTGTTTTAAATTCTAACTTAGGAATTAGTTGCAAGTCAAATCGTAGACATATGCTAATCTATTGTTTATATACCAATTCCTATTAAATTTCCATAGTATATTGAAATGTAAATGTATCAAATCCTACACAAAATTTAATTTTAACTTTAGCCTAAGATCTATATGCATACTTAAAAGTCAATGCTATAGTATCTAGCCTAAAGACTATATACAAATCCTAGATTACAATAAAATTTACATTTTAGTGTGTGCATCGTGTGGTCCTATTTAACTATGGAAACCTAGAAAGGAAATGAATATAACCTTGCGATAACCCAAGGTGCATATCATAACATAGTTATGCATATTACCACTGTATCAATATATTACAAGGATGGCTATGGAATAATGTTAACGTGGTTTCCTGCTGGCAAGCACTTCCATTTCCCTTTGCAATTAATACATCCAACTATCGAGACAGTGGAATGTATCAATGGATATCGCCGTGGCGTTAGGCACATGATGAGGTGGTGATGGTTCAATTTTATGACGAGCTGGAAGTGATCTGGTTCGAAGCTTGACCTAGCTGTCCTCCTTGGTTGCTACGGTATTGATGGTATCATTGATGAGGAGGATGCTTGGTTTTACGTGACCATCCTTGGTGATCTCCATCGTTGATCGAGCGAGGGTTATGGGCTTTGGGATCTAACCCTAGCCTCCACTTATGTTTTACGATGTTAATGTTTCCTTGTCACTCGGTGTAGTGGCTCTGAGGAGAGGACGACAGGCCGAGAGCTTTTAGGTTTTTGTTAACTGGTTTTTTTCATTGGAGTACCCACGGTTCGAAGTCATGATCTGTTGAAAGCTTAAGCAGGACATTTTCATGGCATGTTTCAGTAGTAGCTTGAAGTAGAAGTTGCAGGGTGTGAGTGATAACTCTTCGTCATAGGTGTTTCGATAGTTGGCTTTCCCTGCCTCTTGGGTGATTTTCTTCATAATTTTCGTGCTTCTGTTCTTGCATTTGGCGACAGAGAAAAAGGGTACTGGTTGCAATGTCGTGGCGTTCCACTCGGAGGATAATTTCTTAAAGGTAAGGTTCTCAGTTCAAATCAAGCATCTTCCATTCTCCATTTGAGAGTTTTCAGTTGTTTATTATTTCACCTCTGATTTTCTCTGACAAAATACTTTTTTTAACCACACTTGTATTCAAATGGCAGGTACCTCGTCGTTCGATCTTCAGCATAAGTGTTGATGGTTGGGTACTGCAATAAGACCTGTAAGCCTCAATGGTTACCTTGTTACTCTGGTTAGATGAATGTTGAACCTTCAGGTGTGTTTTGCCGAGACTTCATGATTTCTCTAAGGCTTGTTCTTCATCGAAAACCTGTGTACTATTGGTAGCTTGGGGAGAACGAATTCTCGACCGTTTTCTCATTGTTTTAGTATTAAATATTTTTCCATTGCATAATCTGTAAGGAAAATAATTAGAAGAGGGTTTCACCCTTCTTTTGATCTCGGTAATGAAAGGATTCAAGTTCTCATTCCACCTGTGTTCATGTGGTTGATACTGTCAGTTATTTTGTGTAAAAAGAATTGTGTTTGATGGCAAGTGTTGTGAATATGGTTCTGTGGGCGTTGCTCCATTTTGCATGAAGGAAACGAAACTTATTGTTGCCTATCTACTATGCTTTTGTGGATAGTAAATACGGAAGCCAAGGGTTTATCCTTGATCTTAGAAGTCGAACCATAATACTTCCTTTTGTGTAGTAGTTTTCTTTAGCTACTGAAAACATTGTTTAACTCGGAAGTGTGGTTCTCGGCAAGGTTTTGCTATTACTAAAACAATATTTTAAACTTCTGTAAGTGGATGTTTACAGTGAGCTATTCGTATGGTTTTAATGTTATGTTTTCAATTTAAAACATGATAATGTACAATCAAAATGTTGCCGAGATGTTCTTGTTCTCAGTCTTAAGGAATGTGTATGATAAGTGTTTTCGAAACTATGTTTTGTAGTTGAGAATGTCTCTCGTTATTAATGTCTGTTGATTTTTGTGATGGCCATGAGCCAGAATCTACTATTTTGATTTCAATTATGAAAAGAATCGTGACCAGTTTCTTAACTAAGTCTTAACTAAAAGATAATAATTGATATTCTAAGGTTTGATGAGTGAAGGATATGAACCTCTCATAAATCTTAGGTTTGAAAAATGATACTGTACTTGTATATCGCAATGATTCTTTATTGTAGATAAAAGTGGATTGAAAACCATGCATAAGGATTAGTATTTAAACAAATTTTGCATTGTTTGAAAAGAAATATAATAGGCTGCTATTTGATAATATTAAATTTGCAGCTGATATGATTTCAAAAATACTATATAACATAAATATAATTTCTATACTTAAATGTGAAAACTATTTATGTCATAATAATTATGCTTGCTAACAGTAAAGGGTAATAGTACTGTATACTTAGAAAATGAATTTTTTCTTACAGTTGTTAAATTCACTACATCTTAATGAGAGAAAATACAATGAACCTGAAACATTTAACTAATGAAGAATGGTAAGAGAAAGACATAGAATTATGTTATTCAATATGGAATATCAATGACAGGAAACTAGTAAAATAAAACATCATTGATATTCTCATCCATCTCGCAATCTGCCTATCAAATTCATCTATCTTAATTTCTTCTCTATACTAGAGTACGATGCAGCTCCTTTAGCATGGGGAAAAATACAGAGAAATATTTTATTCATTTTATCTTACATAATCATTACTATGCGGAATACTAATTATATTAAAACTAAAATAAATACATTTGTTTAATAATATCCTTGAAGGCAATAAATCAATAATAGCAGATAGGAATGTTAAACTACTTAAAATTTGAAAAGACAAATAGAACCTATAAATGAAGATAGGGCCGACAAACACCCAAGGAGGCCTATTCCTCCCAACGTTTTCCAGAAGAAGTAGCCAAACTATTGGCTTCCTATGAACCCCCGAGCCTACTCACTGAACCACTAAGTAGATGGAATTTGTCTAGAAGCAAGGCACTAAGTAATAAAAACTTCTGCACTCAGTAGTATAAATTCTGCACTCACTATTATAACTTCTCCACTAAACAGTATTGGGTAGACTCACAGCATGATCAAAAACTTAGAATATCCCCTCATCAAATCTCTTGGGTGCAAGAAAAGCAAAACCCCAAGGTAAATTTCCTCGTCAGGGAAAGTGATGAGCCTCAGTTCATAATTTGATGGCTCTTATATAGACTGCCTAGGTCTTTAGTGGTCAGTTTGGAATAAATGAGCATCAAGCTCCAGTCTCACCTTCCAGGGCACTAAGACCACATTTCAAGGGAGTTGTCCCATACCAACAACTAGTTAGTAGCATCATGATGCTGCCACTTCTCCATTACCTTCTACTCGAGATTCAATTCAACCTACTGGGTGAGTAACCACTCTTTCAACATTCCCCTTAGGTGTTTGTCTCCTATTTTATTTATTAATTAATAAAATATTGTGCAAATTACTGTCATCCTTGGACACTTGTCCAACATAAAAAATTTACAATAAAAGTTAACATAATGTTTCCAACATAAAATGTTCTTCAGCAAAAAGGGTATGTTACAGCCTATGACCTAAAATTCATAAGCAACTAATAACTTTCATAGCCCCATGTTCTTTTCTCTATCAATTCCTTGCCACTTCCACCGTTCCAAGGGTGGTTTCCTTCTACTTTGGCTCCAGGAAATTACTTTGATTGTATTGAAACTCGGATAGATATTGGAAATTAGCATCGGTTTACTCACAAAACCTGAGGATACAAGGCCACTGTATGATGCAACAAGTTCACTATTCAAATCGCTTTAAAATCCTTCCTTGGGTAGACAGGCATATTTTGGACAAACCAAACAATTTAACTGTCATCGGGTAGCTTCTTGTTGGAAAAGGGATGGCTAAAAGCTACTTCAATTGTGAGGTGTCATGATTTAAGTGAGTCTAGAGATACTAGGAAACCATTTGTAGATGCTAAGAGAAACTATACCACCTATGACAAGGACTTCTACAACCCTGTGCAAGCTCTCAGGAAATGGCTCCATTATCAGTTGACATGCAATAGACACACTCCAGCTCGAGCACAGTGGAGGACACCTAAGATGAGGCAACGCCTATTTCCTCATCTTCTCATAGAAGCAGGGGATGCATCTAGATTTAAACAGGGTTGAATTGGGCCACCCATGGGATCCATTCTCAACACTCAACACTATTCACGCTGCTACATATGTGCCCTACCTCCTAGAATATTCACCTCCAGTGTGCACGCATATCCTTATCTCCACTCTCTGCCCAATCTCAGGCAACATTCACGGACTTCCCCACTCTCCATTCCAGTGCCACCTCTCACGCTATTGTTTCGTTCCCTACCTCTTGCACATTCAATGCACTTCCTCACACTGCCACCACCTGCGGCATTCACTCCCATGTAGCCCATCTCTTGTTTTCACCTCACTACCACGCTACCCCCAAATCCTGCGCCTTTCTCCTCCACTCTCTCACGTTGCCACCACCTGCAACATTAACTCCCACGCAGCTCCAGCCTCCCATATCCACATTGCTACACTCCAATACCATCATTTCGAGCTCCATCTCTCTTGAGGCCTTCTTCCCTCTCTCCCCGCAGACATTCTCCCAGCTCTACACACAGCTTCCTTCTATCTCTCAAGGAAACCATCTATCCACACATTCTTTTTCCATCTCACCCATGCAGCTGCCTTCCAACTCTCCATGCATTGGTCTTCCCTCTTTCCACGCAGCTTCCTTCCAGCTCTCCCCAATATTTCTCCCCCCTACATCTCCACATAGTTGCTTCCCATATCCTCTCACTATGCATCCCTTCCTTATGAATGCTTCCCTCCATCTCGCAATCTGCCTATCAAATTCATCTATCTTAATTTCTTCTCTATACTAGAGTACGATGCAGCTCCTTTAGCATGGGGAAAAATACCAAGAAATATTTTATTCATTTTATCTTACATAATCATTACTATGCAGAATACTAATTATATCATAAACTAAAATAAATACATTTGTTTAATAATATCCTTGAAAATAGTAAATCAATAATAGCAGATAGGAATGTTAAACTACTTAAAATTTGAAAAGACAAATAGAACCTGTAAATGAAGATAGGACCGACAAAATCCCAAGGAGGCCTGTTCCTCCCAACCTTTTCCATAAGATGCAGATAAACTGTTGGCTTCCTATGAACCCCCAAGCCTGCTTACTGAACCACCAAGTAGATGGAATCTATCTAGAAGCAAGGCTCTAAGTAATAAAAACTTCTGCACACAGTAGTATAAATTCTACACTCAATAATATAACTTATGCACTCAGCAGTATTGGGCAGACTCACAGCATGATCAAAAAATTAGCATATCCCCTCATCAAATCTCTTGGGTGCAAGAACAACAAAACCCCATGGTAAATTTCCTCATCAGGGAAATTGATGAACTTCAATTCATAATTTGATGGCTCTTATATAGACTGCCTAGGTCTTTAGTGGTCAGTTTGGAATAAATGAGCCTCAAGCTCCAGTCCCACCTTCCAGGGCACTATGACCACATTTCAAGGGAGTTGTCCCATACCAACAGCTAGTTAGTTGCATCATGATGCTGCCACTTATCCATTTCCTTCTACTCGAGATAACATTCAACCTAGTGGGTCAGTAACCACTCTTTCAAGAGTCCCCTTAGGTGTTTTTCTCCTATTTTATTTATTAAATAATAAAATATTGTGCAAATCACAGTCATCCTTGGACACTTGTCCAACATAAAAAATTTACAATAAAAGTTAACATAATGTTTCCAACATAAAATGTTCTTCAGTAAAAAGGGTATGTTACAGCCAATGACCTAAAATTCATAAGCAACTAATAACTTTCATAGCCCCATGTTCTTTTTTCTATCAATTCCTTGCCACTTCCACCATTCCAACGACGGTTTCCTTCTACTTTGGCTCAAGGAAATTACTTTGATTGTATTGGAACTCGGATAGATATTGGAAATTAGCATCGGTTTACTCACAAAACCTGAGGATAAAGGGCCATTGTATGATGCAATAAGTTCAGTATTCAAATCCCTTTAAAATCCTTCCTATGGTAGATAGGCATACTTTCGACAAACCAAACAATTTAATTGTCGTCGGGTAGCTTCTAGTTGGAAAAGGGATGGCTACAAGCTACTTCAATGGTGAGGTGTCATGATTTAGGTGAGTCTAGAGAGACTAGGAAACCATTTCCAGATGCTAAGATAAACTATAGCACCTATGACAAGGACTTCTACAACCTTGTGCAAGCTCTGCGGAAATGGCGCCATCATCAGTTGGCATGCAAAAGACACACTCCAGCTCGAGCACAGTGGAGGACACCTGAGATGAGGCAACGCTTATTTCCTCATATTCTCATAGAAGCAGGGGACGCTTCCAGATTTAAACAGGGTGGAATTGGGAAACACATGGGCTCCATTCTCAACACTCAGTACTATTCACGCTGCTACATATGTGCCCTAGCTTCTACAATATTCACCTCCAGTGTGCACGCATACCCTTATCTCCACTCTCTGCCCAATCTCATGCAACATTCATGGACTTCCCCAGTTTCCATTCCAGTGCCATCTCTCACGATATTTTTTTGATCCCTATCTCTTGCACATTCAATGCACTCCCTCACACTGGCACCCTGTGCAGCATTCACTCCCATGTAGCCCATCTCCTACGTTCACCTCACTCCCATGCTACCCCCAAATCCTACGCCTTTCTCCTCCACTCTCTCACTTTGCCACCATGTGCAACATTAACTCCCATGCGGCTCCAGCCTCCCATATCCACGCTGCTACACTCCAATACCATCATCCCGAGCTCCATCTCTCTTTAGGCCTTCTTCCCTCTCTCCACGCAGAACTTCTCCCAGCTCTACGAACAGCTTCCTTCCATCTCTCGAGGAAACCATCTTTTCACACAGTTGCCTTCCATCTCACCCATGCAGCTACCTTTCAACTCTCCATGCAGTAGTGTTCCCTCTCTCCACGCAGCTTCCTTCCAGCTCTCCCCACTGTTTCTCCCCCCCACATCTCCGCACATTTGGTACCCATATCCTCACACTACGCATCCCTTCCTTATGAATGCTTCCCTCCATCTCACGTTCGCCCTATCCCCCATCTCCATGCTCAGGCTGCCCCCCTTTCAATGCTGCTCCCATCTCGACTAACGCCGAGTATCTATGGAAAGCTCGGTTATTAGCAGGAAAAGAGGATAGATCTCCTCCATGGGAAGATCACAATTGTAATTACACATATTCCTCAACACTTTAAAAAAAGCTAGAACCATTGCCAATCACCCTTACATTAACATCACCAATGCATTTACAACCTCCTACCTATGCTCCAAGCCAACCCTCTCATCTACAGTCCTATAGTTCTCTATCTCTCCACCCTATATTTGTCATAGGCCTCACCCATTTCCCAATAACATTCCACAAAATAAGACAAAGGATAATGATCAACCAAAACGCAGCAAAATATACATCACCCGCTACACGAAATTACAAAAAATGCACCAAAATCCAATCCCTCAGAGCATTGGAGCTGCGAAATCCCTGACGTGATTGCAATAACACTACGCTAGAAAAACTTCCTCTCGGCTTCTTAATGGAAGCCAACCGACGGCCAAAACAAGAGAATGATCGTAGGGGAAAATGCCCAATCTAGACGCAGACACACACATCACTAAATTGCAACCCTTGCAACAATTGCTAACGAGAACAATTCCCTCCCACCTTCCCATGAGAAATATTTTCAATTGGGAGACACAATCCACGCAAACAACAAAGCAAATGCATACCCAAGAAAATGAAATGAACTTGCTTCAAACGAACTCACTGGAACAGCGGTCCGTAAGCCAAACCAACACCAAGTGGCATTATTGTGAGCACCTACATCTAGTTATCCACGTAAACAGACCTCCATCCATCCTCGAAGCAGGGAGCACTCAACCCCGCTACATCACCCAATCTACAAACATAGCCCCAAAGGTCGAGGCTGATGTTTGGATCCACCCACGGGGGCTTCACTCAATAAACCACTATCATAGCACGTTCGTTCGTGGCATATAAAACAATACCCCTAATTTATTTGAAAATACCTTCCAATATAGCCTTTTTTAGCCCCCTCCCAATATGCCTTCCCAATTTAGAAAAACTCTTATTTTCACTACATATTGTATGTTTCAATTTTTTCATTAACATTTTTTATACCCGTTTATATTTCTACATAGTATGTTGATATGATACCCCTCTTATGACCCCACATGCATTCTACAATGCACCTTGCTTCTTTTGATGTATATTGTGGATGCACATTACTTCACCCACAATGCAATTACTCAGCCACATATCATTATGATTTGCAACATCTAATCGTCTAATAAAGACATAGGAGATCACTTCTTGTATGTCACTAGAGCCAATGCACATAGTACAACATTTAGATTGCATGTTCCACTTCCCCAATCATTGACTAAGCCTATTGTGGGCTAGGTATCCAAGCCCCCAGGGCCTGTAACAAGCTCTAAGAGGCTGACTAAACCTCCCTAGGCCTGTAATAGGCACGAGTGGTTGGGTATTCAAGCCACCAAGGCCTATCGAGGGCCTATAATAGGCTCTCGAGGCTTAGAGCCTTCCAAGGCTATTGGTAACAACTGGCTGAGTGCTATTGGTAACAATTGGTTGTCAATGACCACTATCTCTCGACTATGATCGAATGGAAACCCACTTCACCGTGAAACCCCTGGCTTCAAGCATGCCTCCATACGCTATTTCCCTAAGTACTCGTAAGCCCGAGCCTTGCCTCAACCCGATTTCTCATCCAACCCTGATCTCGCCATCTCCATTTGGCAGATATTTGTCGGCACCCCCATATAAAAAAGACCCCAAAGTATTTTTGTATTGTTACATTAAATAAAAAAAACTCTTTGCCTCTTAATATATAAGTAATATAATTTTTAGGTTTTCATGAATAAACGTGGTATTAGATTGCCTTATAGTGAAGCTCGGGTGGATCCACCCACCCAACCCACATTCAAATAAATAACCTAGGAAAAAATACAAAAAAAAAACTATGGGAAAACCATAACATTGTTGAATTCCCCCTGCTTACTTGGAGCTATTAAGCCCGAAAAATACCAAATATGTCATGGACATAATAACTACATTTGAAACTACTTTTCCTTAAATCCTTAAAATCAATCACAAAGAAAATCAAAGTATTGAACACTTCAATACAAAGAGTATAAATGAAGCAAGCAAAAAGTATTTAGCACTTCAAAACAAAAAGAGCCTAAATGAAATAAAGTAACGCCGGGACAAGCTTTTGCATCCATCGGTGCGGTGGAAGAGAGGGAGGTAAAAGTCTTGGAACCGTCTATATTAATAGATGGCGGGGTTTTCTTCTTAGTTCGAAACAAATCTTCTGCTCAACTATCAACTATTTTCTTCGAAACAAATCTTCTGCTCAACTATCAACTATCTTCTGCACGATTCTGTGTTAGGAAAAAAACCAATGAAGGGTGTCTTGGGTTGGAAGAGAGGCGGTTTTTTATAAGCGGGCGAAAATGAGTGGCACTGAGACAGTGGGTGGCGCGGTTTCGATTCCGGCCAGTGTTTGAAAAATCATTCAAGATATAAAAGAAATAGCAAGTAATCACTTGGATGAGGAGATATACGCAATGCTAAAGGAATGCAAAATGGATCCCAATGAGACGGCTCAGCAGCTGCTCTCTCAAGATCCTTTCCATGACGTTAAGAGAAAGCAAGACAAGCGTAAAGAGCAAAATGCAAACACCAGAAATTCTGGACATACCAGGTCAAGGCCATCCAATCAAGGTCGGGGAGGAAGGGGCGCTGGCACAGCAAACTATCCTCGACGCTATATGGCAAGGGAAAATGGGTGGCACAAAAGTGTAAACAAGGATAGCACAAACACTGGCTTCCCTCTTCTCACAACTTCACAATATTTGCAAACCAAAATAAATTCCTTCGGAACAACCTCTGTGCCAGCATCCACCAGTGGTACCTCTATCATATCCAATGGGTTGTCAGAAGATGCACATCCTCCACAAAACCAGGCAGGGAGCTTGAGTCCTGCTGCTGGACCAAAATCGATGGCCGATGTCTTGAAGTCAAGGACTGTGCAACAATCACCCACTCGACCCCCAGGTGCACCTGTTTCAACTTCTGTAACAGTTAAAGGACAATCAATAGCCCACTCTGTCACTCGCAAAACTGTTTCAGGAGTCTATTCGTCATCATCAGGTCCTGAGCTGGTGCCGAAATTGAATTCTCGTGTTTCGGGCGCTGTTGGAACAATCAAACATGAAGTTGGGACTGTCGGTGCCGAGCGTGTAGCTGTTGAGCACGCTACTGGTTCTGTCAATAACAAGCCTGCTGCATTCAGCTTCTCAAATAATTTGCAGAGAACACAAGCTGCATCCAGCTTCTCAAATAATTTGCAGAGAACACAATATGTCATGTCTCATGCTGACATGTCTCATGCAGTTGATTCAGAATTGAAGGTATCGGAAAATGGAATTTCTGGTTCAACAACAGTACATTCCTTTTCAAAGGAGCGTGTTGCAATTAAGACTCAAACAAAAGAACAGGCGCGGGTATCTACTTCAGCCCCAGCAGGATATTCCATGAGCAGATCTTCAGTTACGGCTAATAACTGCATGAGGCCTCGGAACCTTATCGGCTCTCAGAAAGTAGTAGGACCTAACCACGAATGGAAGTCAAAGCCAACAAATCAAAATGTGGTTTCTAATCCTCTAATAATTGGAACTTCCACTGTTAGCGACAGTACGTCTGAAGTTAGCAGGTCATCTTGTCCAGTTGCAAAATCAACTTTGCAAGACACACCTTCCAAACTGCAGAAAAATTGGGAAGAGTTGAATGTTAGGGATAAGCCGCATTTAATAATACCAAATTATCTTCAACTTCCCGAAGCAGAACTTATAGGTATTCGTTTTGGAAGGTTTGATGCAAACTTCATGTACCAAGCCCGGTTGTAGTCAGGTTTCCGGACATGAGTGTCCATAAAGTTTTGATATAATTACCATATAACTTAGTAGGATCATTAAATATTACAGTCGCTAGGATCATAAATATTAAATGTAATCATTCATAGAATTTGAACTGATGCCTAGTATTGTTTTGTTTATTTGATAGTGTAATATGATAGCTTCGTTTTCTATTGTTCACAATAGAGAATTATTTTTGTTAATGTGTTAGTGATAAAATCATTATCATCAGTATATTAATAGGTATATGAAATATTTTCTCCCATATTCAACCCAATAGCATAACATGTATATATTTTTCATGATGAATGGAATAAAGTAATGCCGGGATAGGCTTTTCCATCAGTCGGTGCGGTGGAAGAAAGGGAGGGTAAAAGTCTTGGAACCATCTATATTAATAGATGTCGGGGTTTTCTTCTTGGTTCGAAACAAATCTTCTGCTCAACTATCAACTATCTTCTGCACGATTCTGGGTTAGGAAAAAAACCATCGAAGGGTGTCTTGCGTTGGAAGAGAGGCGGTTTTTTATAAGAAGCAGCCGAAAATGAGTGGCACTGAGGCAGCAGGTGGCGCGGTTTCGATTCCGGCCAGTGTTGGAAAAATCATTCAAGATATAAAAGAAATAGCAAGTAATCACTTGGATGAGGAGATATACCCAATGCTAAAGGAATGCAATATGGATCCCAATGAGACGGCTCAGCAGCTGCTCTCTCAAGATCCTTTCCATGACATTAAGAGAAAGCAAGACAAGCGTAAAGAGCAAAAGGCAAACACCAGAAATTCTGGACATACTAGGTCAATGCCATCCAATCAAGGTCAGGGAGGAAGGGGCGCTGGCACAGGAAACTATCTTCTACGCTATATGGCAAGGGAAAATGGGGGGCTTTAAAGTGTAAACAAGGATAGCACAAACACTGGCTTCCCTCCTCTCACAACTTCACAATATTTGCAAACGAAAATTAATTCTTTCGGAACAAGCTCTTTGTCAGCATCCACCATTTGTACCTCTATCGTAGCCTATGGGTTGTCAGAAGATGCACATCCTCCACAAGACCAGGCAGGGGGCTTGAGTCCTACTGCTGGACCAAAATCGATGGCCGATGTCTTGAAGTCAAGGAGTGTGCAACAATCACCGACTCGACGCGCAGGTCCACCTGTTTAAACTTCTATAACAGTGCATGGACAATCAATAGCCGGTTTTCAGCAGTATGTTGAATCTGTCACTCGCAAAACTGTTTCAGGAGTCTATTCGTCATCATCAGGTCCTGTGCTGGCGCCAAAATTGAATTCTCGTGTTTCAGGCGCTGTTGGAACAATCAAATGTGACGTTGGGACTGTCGGTGCCGAGCGTGTAGCTGTTGAGCACGCTACTGGTTCTGTCAATAACAAGCCTGCTGCATCCAGCTTCTCAAATAATTTGCAGAGAACACAATCTGTCATGTCTCATGCTGACATGTCTCATGCAGTTGATTCAGAATTGAAGGTATCCGAAAATGGAATTTCTGGTTCAACAACTGTACATTCCTTTTCAAAGGAGCGTGTTGCAAGTAAGTCTCAAACAAAAGAACAGCCGCAGGTATCCACTTCAGCCCCAGCAGGATATTCCCTGAGCAGATCTTCAGTTATGGCTAATAACTACATGAGGGCTCGGAACCTTATCGGCTATCAGAAGGTAGTAGGACCTAACGAGGAATGGAAGTCAAAGCCAACAAATCAAAATGTGGTGTCTAATCCTCTAATAATTGGAACTTCCACTGTTAGCGACAGCACGTCTGAAGTTAGCAGGTCATCTTCTCCAGTTGCGAAATTTGCTAAATCAACTTTGCAAGACACACCTTCCAAACTGCAGAAAATTTCGGAAGAGTTGAATGTTAGGGATAAGCAGCATGTAATAATACCAAATCATCTTCAACTTCCCGAAGCAGAACTTATAGGTATTCGTTTTGGAAGGTTTGATGCAAACTTCATGTACCAATCCCGGTTGTAGTCAGGTCTCGGGACATGAGTGTCCATAAAGTTTTGATATAATTACCATATAACTTAGTAGGATCATTAAATATTACATGGCGCAATGACTTACTAAGATATGTGAAATGTAATCATTAATAGAATTTGAACTGATTCCTTGTACTGTTTTGTTTATTTGATAGTGTAATATGATAGTTTCTTTTCTTTATTGTTCAATAGAGAATTATTTTTATTAATGTGTTAGTGATAAAATCATTATCATCAGTATATTAATAGGTATATGAAATATTTTCTCCCATATTCAACTCAATAGCATAACAGGTATATATTTTTCATGATAAATGCCTATGCTTTAAGTGCAAATTTAGATAGAGTTTAGGAGACTTTTGCTTTTCTTTTTTCATTTCTTCCTTAATCACGGAGAGTTTAGGAAAGAACAACCATATACCTATTGGTATCATTCATTTCCGAAAATCTCTAGTATGAGAAGTGAAGAAAAAAAATCAGTTTTTTGTTTGTTTGTCTAATGTTGTTTTGTTTGTAGGGAAAAAATCTAGTTTTCATAGATTGTAATATTGCATTTTACATGAACATGGCTTATGAATTAATGTATTTATTTTTCTCTCTCATGTAATGTCATAAAACGGTTAATATAAAGGGAATGCTTCATTTTACATGAACGTGCTACACATGCATTGCTATTTTGGGTTTCTATTATGCTATGTTGCTTTTTAGATGATTGATGAATTTTGAATTATTATATTAAGATATTTCATAAATGTTGAGGGTATAAGTGCATAGTTGATGTTTCAACTGTAATTTGGGTGAAAACTAAATTATAAAGATATCCTTACCCCTAATTTATGCTCAAGAGTATGCTTAAATCAACAAGATCAACCCTTGGTAAATTGCATTATGTTTCCTTTAAAATATTTAGAATATGAGTTGATGGGATGATGATAAATGCATATAAATTGATATAATGAGGTTTAATTTTTCTTTCATCCTAAACTTGAATATGATGGTTCACCGGTGAGGCATGCTCCATGGAGTAGGAATCTAATATTTTATTGAAGATTCACATCCATCACTTACTCATCTCAAACATCTTTCCTAACTTCAATTTCCATCCAAGCATAATATTCTCTATTTGTTAGATACTTTTACGTACTTTACTAGTTTAGAAAGCAAGATTTTAAGTCTTCAAGCATGATTTAGCATTCTTTCCCTTTTAGTTTGTTCAAGCTTAATTTTATTTGTTCTCTCTATTTGTAAAAGAGAAGAAGTATACTAGTGGTGTTCTATAGGCTTACATGGTCAGTAGATATGAATATTCAATTAGTATACTAGTTATCACCCCATGTTACAAAATCTATGCTAATGAGAATATTAAATTTGCATGATAGATGCAAATTCCTTTACGTAAGGCATGTGCTTCAATATCAATATATATGAAATGGTAAATTGGGTTTAAAAGAACTCTCTCTCTTCAATAAAATGTAGAAGAGCAGGATGGAGAACACTATGTATAAGCTCTGCAAGATTTCCTCTGCCAGTAGATACTAAAAATCCAACAATTTCTCCCCCATTGAACTAGAACAAAAAAATGAGGATATGAACTTGAGACGATTGTGCCTAAAATACACCAATACTGGAACTGCATCGAGGAAATCATTGGGCCTCCTAATAGAATTATCCATCAGATGTCTCAATACTATCATCCCACCATCAGCGAGGAATCTAGCTTTGTACACAATCCAATTACTTAATTTCCCAACACTTCTCTTCTCCACTAGCATTCAAAATATGATCAGTTTCAACTTCTCACACCCCTCAAACTATATCAGTTGTTCAACCCAATTCCCCATTCCACCTTTTCCTGAATAAAAGAGAGTGTTTTATCACAGAGTGCTCTATTGAAGGTATCCCAACAGGAATATTACACCGGTAGATCCAAATACGATCCATATATTGAATCCCATTGTCATATATTACAGTCAAAGTTAGAGATTTTGAGTTGAGCTTGTCAATCTTCTTGCATTAGATCAGAGCTTATATATAACTTAATTTTGATTACCTTCTATATTCTTACATTAGATGAAAGCCTATTATAATTATTTGTGTGCTTATTCCACACATAGAACCACCCTTCCTCTAATTGTTGAATTTTCCAGAATGGGAAGACGTATGAAAGCTTGTAGAATCCAAAATGATGCCTTTTTCAAGGGATTAAATGCCTATATTTTTAAGAATAGTCCCCACAATTTGAGGCCCTTGAAAATGAATGGAAAATATAGCCAAATCCTCATTAGATCCGCCAAGGCCTCCTGTTGCCTCTTTAGACCATAGTAGCATAATTAGGCAATATTGGAATTTAGTGTACAGAAATTATGAACAATTCACAATTTGTCCAATATTCCCTATAGGTGTAATAAAATTTAAAATATCGAAAATCAAACTTTAATTATTTAACACTATCATAGTTCCTAACCATTAATGTCTCTCATTAAATATGTTTTTACTTTCATCTTAAAATATTTATTAATAACTAATTTTTGTTTTTTAAATAATAAATTTGGTTGTAAATAAAATGTGTGAGATGTACATTGATGGTATATTCTTGTATATTTGATTAATGCATTATAAATAAGAAGTCTACTCCAATATTTTATTCGTATTGATTTTCTCCTTTATGTTTCATAATTTATCTATATCAATGGGTTAGGTGTATAGGGTGATAGGGGAACACCCATCTCATTGTTTGTTCTGTATGTTTTGCTTGATAATCTAGCTATATCAATGGGTTAGGTGTATAGGGTGATAGAGGCACACCCATCTCATTGTTTGTTTTGTGGATCTAGTGGAAAGATTTGCATATACACAATGTCTATATGTTAGCAGAACTTTTTTATTTAGAGAAGAAACATCACAAAAATTAAGTAAGCCATATAAATTAGAGAAAAGCTATAGCAAAAAGCAGTTTGCAAAAATATGGATTTTGAACCCAACTTTTAACTATGCATTTTAACTTTAAAATATGGATTTTAACTATGCATCATGAATGACAATTAGCAAACATAGATCCATCTTAAACCCAGATCTATCAAGCACCGAGAGGGATCCCGTTTCTTGAAATGGAATTTTTGGTTTTAAAATTTAAACTAAAAAAATTTGATTTTTGTTGGTCGATAGATTCAAGTTTAAGTTCTAAGTTTTTATTTTATAGATGGATATCCATTTTTTTAATTACTTTTCATAATTTTTTTTTAATGGGCCAACATGGAATTCTTAAAATACTTTCCATAAAGTTTTTATTTTATGTCACGACATAGTTTTTCTTAATTATTTAATTATTATTTTATTAGGTAGTAATGTTACAACACCTACCCATACTAGGCTATAGAGCACCTCACTCCTCTGGGTGCAATCATTTGATGGAAATAGTGGCATTGAAAACTTCCATTTTATAAATTACCCAACTTGCACCAAAATACTAGTGTGGTTAAGTAAAACATTCAGAAAATATAGATTTATTGTGTACGAGATCAAACAATAAATATAAATATAAAGAGATGGATGCTTAAGCAACTATATGACATACATTCAAATACAGTAAGTCATCACTATTATCTTTTGTCTTTCATTTACAGATATCTCAGATAAGATAGATGGCTAGATTATGTAGAAGTGTGTTATATTGAGTATGAATTCAGAGCCTTCATTCAGTCTCCACGTTTTGAGTCCACAAACGCCCTTCAATCCTACATAGTTAATCAATTAAGGCTTTCTTAAACCATGTATTGGTATTCCTAATATTTTATTCCTATCAATAAGCAAGATTTATTGTCAACTTAGATAGAGTGAAAATCCTACCTCTTCGAGCAACTTGAAATATTGATGGTGCTGAAGAGATCCATTAGTTGTTGCACTGCTTTTACTTTTTCTCATTTTGTTTGCAATCAAATCGTATGCGATGTTTCATGTCTTTTTCATAAAAACCATTAATTTTTTCCCTGCACTACCACAACCACTTATTTGTGGTTTTGAGACTCACACGGTGGAAAACTTGAATTCAGAAGCCCTGTTCCCTCAAGAATATTAAAAAAAACTTGCATTTTCTTTAATTATAGTCAATCTTAACAAAAACTTGCATTTTCTTTAATTACAGACATCTTTTGCATGGTTTCTACCATCATGCATGATGAAATGCTCAATGGGATCACTTCTCTCCCATTGAAGAGTGCATAAATGTTTCTTGACAAAAGTGAGATCCTTCAAATTACCCATGGAAGGAAGTTGTAACATCCCAAAAATCGCAAAAATTAAAAAATTTCGATATAGCCTATTTAAAAGGATAAATGCTATCTGTGGAATGATAATTAATTAACTAATAGATAATAAACGATTCATAAAATGCTCATATTTATTTTTAAACATAATGCTTGGTTGTAAATGAGACGCGAAAGAACAATGTTTATTTCGTTATGTGTAAAAATCTGGTAACAATACTGATGAATTTGCTTGCATATTTGTGAAGGGGTTCCTACAGGGTGCCCTTGGGTTTACTTAGCTTTGAAAGCTGAAGCATTGGATTCTTTCTTTCGCAGATCTACAGGTAAGGTAATAGAGTAATTCCAGTTTATCAATATAAGTTATACGCTTCAGATTGTTGTCTCTATTTTTAAGATAAATGTATATACTACCGTGCATGAAGATGTCGATGGTATGTGACTTTGGTTTATCTTCGTGAGCTTGTATCATCTTTATAATAATATTTGTATGTGTCGCCAATAGATTAAGTGAATCTCCTGGGAAATGACAGCTGCAATGTAATAAGTCTTGAAATGCTAAAGTGATGATGTTCTATTGTGTCATCTTATAAACAAGGTGCTACTAGACATAATCGCATGTGATACATAGGATTGGTGTCAAACCCTAGCTTTCTAAATAGTATGAGGGTTAGAATTTCATTACAATAACTTTATGCAAAGTGACCTAGCTATTAAAATTGTAGTGTGGCATAGCTATTATAATCGTAATGCATGTTTATTATATGCATGAGTTTAAATGTTAAACTTACAGTTATGCCTACAATACTAAGGCATTTTATCGATTTCTAATACATGCTTGATATATAAGAATATATCAATTCCTTTGATTTGATAACATATGGAAACTATGCTAATAGCATTGGGAAATACAATGTGTAAAACCCTATGGTTCGAATGTGCAATGCATATAAACTATGTGAACTTAGAATATGGTTAATACTCATATCGTGAATGTATTGTCATGATAATATCTAAGGTTGGAACTATGCATCGTTGTGCTATGGTATTGATATATATATATCCTATGGTTTGATAACTTATATCACGGTTGTAATACAATTGTATAGCAGTGATACCATCCTGAGAATTTCGTTGTCACCATAACTCGATGCTGATATGAATTTAATGTCGTTGCAATCGAGGGTCTAGCAGATTTCTATGTGAGATCTCAGCATTAAATGTGAGCCTATGTGATGTCAGTGGTTACTAAGATGGCACTTACGTGTTCTGGCTCCACGCGATAATAGTGGTAAGAATGGAAATGGTTCACCGAGCTGTAAGCTCAGCCTTGGGTGATATGGAATCCAACAGTACTGGTTATTAAATAAGGTTATTGATTGTGCTTGGTCGTATCTCTGCCTTGGTACTATCGTGTCTTGATGGCTAAGTATTGATCGTTGATCTCTTGTCTCGATTGTTGAGATGTGAAAAACCCTAAGTCAATCTTGCCATAGCATTTATTGTTGACTTCGTGCATTCATTTTGTGTTTTTCATTTGGGAAAGAGGCCGACAGGCTGCTGGTTAGCAGGGCTCAACCCTGGGTGGTTGTGGATGGCACTGTGTCTCCATTCTCTGTAAATTTTATTGTGAACCTACTGTATAAGTGCTTGAGTTTACTGAGTGTGTAGCGATGAAGCCCTGTGGCTTTCGTCAGGTGACAAATTTAAGTTAGTGGCTAGGTTTTTGACTCCAAGCTTGGTTATGGTTCAGTTGCATGACACCTTTGTTGCATTGGTTGAAGGATTTGGAAGCAAGAGCATTCAATCTGATTGTTAAAATATTCAAGGTAAGTCATCTCATATAAATTTATGTAATACGTTTTGGTTTATCAATGTTTATTGGAACTCGTTATTGACTCCTTGCAGTTCATGTGGCAGGTACTGCCATCGTTCTGTATTCATAGTGCTGGGTTTGATGGTAATGGATAGCACTCGAATAAATTCGTAAGCCTTGGTGGCAAACCCTCGTAGGTTCTCCTGGCAAATTCGTGGCAAACGTTGAGGTTGTAACACATGTTCTAGACATCGTGGTTTTAAGTCTGTGTTGTTTCGTTTTACTCTTGTGTTAAGATACTTCTTGGTTTGCAGAGTCAATGTAATGGTTTATATGTTAATGCACAGTGTTTGGGTTCTGGGTTTTGGACTTGGCAATGTTTCTCCGTTTAAAGGGTTTTCAAACTCTATTGAAATACGAATAATATTTGAAAAACTTATGATGCCGTGACTGTTTTGTGTTTGTTGTTTTGGGGCTTGGCCCGCGCACGAAACCTATAACTCGTCAATTTATGAAGTGTAAATAATTTGTGTTTTAACAACCTCTGTGTTTGAATTTAATGTAAAATGACAATGGTTGTGCAACTAGGTTTTACACACGTGTTGCTATCATTTTCTTTCTGGACTGTAAGCTCACAAAACGTTTAAATGATGGGAAAGGAAATCGTAGACTATGCATGTATAAAAATAAAAACTACTACTGTTCTTTAAATCAATGGTTATGTGTTGTAATATGTGATCGGCTTCGGCCTCTACGTAGCTTCGTCGATTGTAGGAATGTTTCTGTAATTGATCTATAAGCTTGTTAGGGTTTTGGGTTTTGCCTATGATTAAAATGTATAAAATGATGATGCTCGTTGATACGTTTCGGTATCGACTAGTGTTTTGTGATTTTTGCTTGACTTTGCTCCTATAGACATATAATATCTTAAACCTTGGAGATAATATTTGAAATTAATCTATTCGACCTACAGTAATGATTTTGATGTAAAAGTTTGGTTTGTCGATTGTTAATAAAAATAATAAATCTATATAATGACAGGGAGCTTGTTTAACTAGCTCGATTCTGTAGACAGAATTGCATTTGTGTTTTTTTAATTTATAGCTATAGGAACATGTGAAATATGTAACCCTAGGTTTGTGATAAGAGAATTTTGTTTGCTTATCTGTTTTGTGTGTGCAATAATGGAAATAAAAGTAGTTATGGCAAACTTTTGAGAAGAAGATAAATGAAAAACTATAAACCCTAAATTGAAACTTGAAATGATATATCAATTCTGTTATGATGAGATTAAGCAATCATTTATAAATTATGTTTTCAGCAATGATCTCAATAACAATTATAAAGAACAGTAATAATCTTTTAAGACAATAATTTTCTATTTGATGAAGTAAAATATAGAAGTAAGAACAGTAATGTAAAGAAATGCAAAAATAATATTAACTGCTATCAGTAGATAATTTAACTGAATATATAGAATGGTACTTCTATCATCTTGGCAATTTTTCCTATGATATCTATCTACCTTAATCTGTCTCTATACTAGAGTACGATGCTGTTCCTTTTTGCAAGGGGAAAAATGCAGAGACTATTTTAGTCAATAAATTCGACTTATACAGAATTATTAAATTATTCAGAAAAACTAAAATAAAAACTTAAATAGTAAAAGTTAATTAGATAACAAAACTTTAAAATAAAATAGATAAGACAATGGAACCTGTAAATGACAATAGGGCCGACAAACACCGAAGGAGGCCTGTTCCTCCCAACCTGTTTTAGAAGAAGCAGCTCAACTGCTGACTTCTAGTGAACCCCCGAGCAGGATTACTGATCCAATAAGTGGGTGGAATATGTGTAGAAGCAAAGCACTCAAAAATGCCTTCTCCACTCAGCATCAACCTCCTGAACTCAATAAGCTTTTGGCAGACTCAAAACATGATCAACAACATAACATATCCCCTCATCAAATCTCTTGGGTGCAAACACAGCAAAAACCCCAAGGTAAATTTCCTCGTCAGGAAAAGTGATGAACCTCAGTTCAATATTTGATGGCTATTATATAGACTACCTAGGTCTATTAGTGGTCAGTTTGGAATAAATGAGCCTCAAGCTCCAGTCCCATCTTTCAGGGCACTATGACCACATTTCAAGGGAGTTGTCCCATACCAGCAGCTATTTAGTTGCATCACGATGCTGCCACTTGTCCATTGCCTTCTACCCCATATTCCATTCCACCTAGTGGATTAGTAACCACTCTTTCAACATCCCTCTTAGATGTTTGTCTCCTATTTTATTTATTTAATAATAATATATTGTGCAAATTACAGTCATCCTTGGACACTTGTCCAACATAAAACTTTACAATAAAAGTTATAATAATGTTTGCTAACACAAAATGTTTTCCAACAAAAAGGCTATGTTACAGAAGTCGTCTCACTAATTGCATTCGAAGATTGGATTTCCCATTCACTAACTTAAGATATTCAAGGAGGACTTGACGAATATGGCTTGATTCTATACTCTTGAAACACAAGAATATTTGTTATTGTCTTGAAACTAGCAAATGCCCATGTAACATCCCAAAAAAAATCACAAAAATTTAAAAAATTTATATAGCAATTAATGCAGACTCTAACTGTGCGGAATATAATAATGCTTAAAGTCGTCTTGCTGTACTAAATACTGTGCTGATTAAAAGTGTAAGGTTTGCATCTAGATGATTAATATCTATGTTTCGAAGTCATTCTTACTCAAGTGTAATTTACAATCCTTCTGGTGTTTGATGAAAAGATGTATGTTTTAAATGTATTAAATATTTTTCTTTTGCTGATGATGAAGGGGTCCTATGGACCCACCAAGGCTTACTTAGAATTCCTGCTAAAGCATTTGAACCGTCATTTTTCGTAGATTACAGGTAAGAGTTTTTGTTGCATTTACGACGAATGACCGAAGAGCTTCTTACCAGTTTAAGTGTCTCCAAGCCTTAATGAATTAAGAGACATAATGTCGAGAATGCTAATGGTGAGAAATTCAGTTAGCCTATTTTGTTAAACAGAAGTATATTGATTGTAACAATTTCCATTTTCTGAACTAACCTTTTATTAAATTACTCAAACAATGAATAGGATTCAAATATCATTGTTAAACTTTTATGTACTATTATAGTGAGATTGTATTGAAGCAAAATATGAGGATGAACTTATTCTATAAGTGTTGGTTAACCACTCAATGACATGCGTCATCTCTATGCATATCCTTATATGCTCTAGATCCTAAGGATCTCATACCATAATTTTTTTAAATTCTAACTTAGGAATTAATTGCAATTCATATCATAGACATATGCTAATCTATGGTTGATATACCAATTTCTATTAAATTTCCATACAATATTGAAATGTAAATGTATCAAATCCTACACAAGATTTAATTTTAACTTTAGCCTAGGATGTATATGCATACTTAAAAATCAATGCTGTAGTATGTAGCCTAAAGACTATATACAAATCCTAGATTACAATAAAATTTACATTTTAGTGTGTGCATCGTGTGGTCCTATTTATCCATAGAAACCTAGAAAGGAAATAAATACAACCTTTCCATAACCTAAGGTGCATATCATAACATAGGTATGCATATTACCATTGTATCGATATATTACAAGGATGGCTACGAAATAATGTTAACGTGGTTTTGTGCTGGCAAGCACTTCTATTTCCCTTTGCAATTAATACATCCAACTGTCGAGATAGTGGAATGTCTGAATGGGTATCACTGTGGAATTAGGAACATGATGAGGTGGTGATATTTCAATGTTATGACGAGCTGGAAGTGCTATGGTTCGAAGCTTGACCTAGCTATCCTCCTTGGTGGCTACGGTATCGATGGTATCATTAATGAGGAGGATGCTTGGTTTTACGTTACAATCCTTTGGTGATCTCCACCATTGATCGAGCGAGGGTTTTGGGATTTGGGATCTAACCCTAGCCTCCATTACATTTTACAAAGTTAATGTTTCCTTGTCACTCGGTGTAGTGGCTCTGAGGAGAGGCCGACAGGCCGAGGGCCTTTAGGGTTTTGTTAACTGGTTTTTTTCTTTGGAGTGACCACGGTTCAAAGCTGTGACCTGTTGAAAGCTTAAGAATGACATTTTCATGGTGTTTTTCAGTAGTATCTTGAAGTAGAATTTCCAGGCTGTGAGTGATAACTCTTCGTGATAGTTGTTTCGATACTTGGCTTTCCTTGCCTATTGGGTGATTTTCCTAAGAGTTTTCATGCTTCTATTCTTGCGTTTGGAAACAAAGAAAAAGGCTAATGGTTGCAATTTCATGGCATTCCACTCCAAGGATAATTTCATAAAGGTAAGGTTCTCAGTTCAAACCCAGCTTCTTCCATTCTGCATTTGACAGTTTTCAATTGTTTATTATTTCACCTGTGATGTTCTCTATCAAAAAACTTGTTTTTAACCACACTCGTATTCGAATGGCAGGTACCTCATCGTTGGCTCCTCAGCTTAAGTGTTCATGGTTGGCTACTGCAATAAAATCGATAAGCCTCGGTGGTTACCTTGTTACTGTGGTTAGATGAATGTTGAACCTTAGGGTGTGTTTTGCCGAGACTTCATGTATTCTCTGAGGCTTGTTCTTCATCGAAAACCTGTGTACTGTCATCATGCAAATTTGCATCTGTCATGCAAATTTAATATTCTCATTAGCATAGATTTTGTAACATGGGGTGATAACTAGTATACTAATTGAATCTTCATATCTACTGACCATGTAAGCCTATAGAACACCACTAGTATACTTATTCTCTTTTATAGAAAGAGAGAACAAATAAAATTAAGCTTGAACAAACTAAAAGGGAAAGAATGTTAGACGAGTAAGTGATGGATGTGAATCTTCAAGAAAATATTAGATTCCTACTCAATGGAGGATGCCTCACCGGTGCACCATCATATTTAAGTTTAGGATGGAAGAAAAATTAAAATTCATTATATCAATTTATATGCATTTATCATCATCCCATCACCTCATATTCTAAATATTTTAAAGGAAACAAAATGCAATTTACCAAGGGTTGATCTTGTTGATTTAAGCATACTCTTGAGCATAAATTAGGGGTAAGGATATCTTTATAATGTAGTTGTCAGAACCCAAATTACAGTTGAAACATCAACTGATGCAGTTATACCCTCAACTTTTATGAAATATCTTAATATAATAATTCAAAATCCATCAATCATCTAAAAAGCAACATAGCATAATAAAAACCCAAAATAGCAATGCATGTGTAGCACGTTGATGTAAAATGAAACATTCCCTTTATAATAACCGTTTTATGACATTACATGAGAGAGAAAAATAAATACATTAATTCATATGCCATGTTCATGTAAAATGCAATATTACAGTCTATGAAAACTAGATTTTTTCTCTACAAACAAAAGAACATTAGACAAACAAACAAAAAACTGATTTTTTTTATTCACTTCTCATACTAAAGATTTTGGGAAATGAATGATACCAATAGGTATATGGTTGTTCTTTCCTAAACTCTCCTCGATTAGAGAAGAAATGAAAAAAGAAAAGCAAAAGTCTCCTAAACTCTATCTAAATTTGTACTTAAAGCATAGGCATTCATCATGAAAAATATATACATATTATGCTATTGGGTTGAATATGGGAGAAAATATTTCATATACCTATTAATATACTGATGATAAAGATTTTATCACTAACACATTAACAAAAAGAATTCTCTATTGTGAACAATAAAAAAAAAGCTATCATATTACACTATCAAATAAACAAAACAATACTAGGCATCAGTTCAAATTCTATTAAGGATTACATTTCATATATCTTAGTATGTCATTGCGCCACTGTAATATTTAATGATCCTACTAAGTTATATGGTAATTATATCAAAACTCTATGGACACTCATGTCCGGAGACCTGACTACAACCGGGCTTGGTACATGAAGTTTGCATCAAACCTTCCAAAACGAATACCTATAAGTTCTGCTTAGGGAAGTTGAAGATGATTTGGTATTATTACATGCTACTTATCCCTAACATTCAACTCTTCCTAAATTTTCTGCAGTTTGGAAGGTGTGTCTTGCAAAGTTGATTTAGCAAATTTCGCAACTGGAGAAGATGACCTGCTAACTTCAGACGTGCTGTCGCTAACAGTGGAAGTTCCAATTATTAGAGGATTAGATACCACATTTTGATTTGTTGGCTTTGACTTCCATTCCTTGTTAGGTCCTACTACTTTCTGAGAGCCGATAAGGTTCCGAGGCCTCATGTAGTTATTAGCCATAACTGAAGATCTGGTCATGGAATATCCTGCTGGGGCTGAAGTGGATACCTGCCGCTGTTCTTTTGTTTGAGACTTACTTGCAACACGCTCCTTTGAAAAGGAATGTACAGTTGTTGAACCAGAAATTCCATTTTCAGATACCTTCACTTCTGAATCAACTGCATGAGACATGACAGATTGTGTTCTCTGCAAATTATTTGAGAAGCTAGAAGCAGCTTGTGTTCTCTGCAAATTATTTGAGAAGCTGGATGCATTAGGCTTGTTATTGACAGAACCAGTAGCATGCTCAATAGCTACACGCTCGGCACCGACAATCCCAACTTCACGTTTGATTGTTCCAACAGCGCCTGAAACACAAGAATTCAATTTTGTAACCAGCACGGGACCTGATGATGATGAATAGACTCCTGAAACAGTTTTGCGACTTACAGAGTCAACATACTGCTGAAAACCGACTATTGATTGTCCTTTAACTGTTACAGAAGCTGAAACAGGTGCACCTGGTGGTTGAGTCGGTGATTGTTGCACAGTCCTTGACTTCAAGACATCGGCCATCGATTTTGGTCCAGCAGCAGGACTCAAGCTCCCTGCCTGGTATTGTGGAGGATGTGCATCTTCTGACAACCCATTGGCTATGATAGAGGTACCACTGGTGGATGCTGGCAAAGAGCTTGTTCCGAAAGAATTTATTTTGGTTTGCAAATATTGTGAAGTTGTGAGAGGAGGGAAGCCAGTGTTTGTGCTATCCTTGTTTACACTTTGGTGCCCCCCATTTTCCCTTTCCATATAGCGTCGAAGATAGTTTCCTGTGCCAGCGCCCCTTCCTCTCCGGCCTTTATTGGATGGCCTTGACCTAGTATGTCCAGAATTTCTGTTGTTTGCCTTTTGCTCTTTACGCTTGTCTTGCTTTCTCTTAACGTCGTGGAAAGGATCTTGAGAGAGCAGCTGCTGAGCCGTCTCATTGGGATCCATATTGCATTCCTTTAGCATTGCGTATATCTCCTCATCCAAGTGATTACTTGCTATTTCTTTTATATCTTGAATGATTTTTCCAACACTGGCCGGAATCGAAACCGCGCCACAGGCTGTCACGGTGCCACTCATTTTCGCCTGCTTCTTATAAAAAACCGCCTCTCTTCCAACGCAAGACACCCTTCGATGGTTTTTTTCCTAACCCAGAATCGTGCAGAAGATAGTTGATAGTTGAGCAGAAGATTTGTTTCGAAGAAAATAGTTGATAGTTGAGCAGAAGATTTGTTTCGATTTAAGAAGAAAACCCCGCCATCTATTAATATAGACGGTTCCAAGACTTTTACCCTCCCTCTCTTCCACCGCACCAACGGATGCAAAAGCCTATCCCAGCGTTACTTTATTTCATTTAGGCTCTTTTTGTTTTGAAGTGCTAAATACTTTTTGCTTGCTTCATTTAGGCTCTTTGTATTCAAGTGCTCTTGATTTTCTTTGTGATTGATTTTAAGGATTTAATGAAAAGTAGTTTCAAATGTAGTTATTATGTCCATGACATATTTGGTTTTTTTCGGGCTTAATAGCTCCGAGTAAGAATGGGGAATTCAACAATTTTATGGTTTTCCCATAGTTTTTTTTTTGTATTTTAACCTAGGTTATTTATTTGAATGTGGGTTGGGTGGGTGGATCCACCTGAGCTTCACTATGCAACTAACTAGTTGTACCCTATTAAAAACTATGACTAGTGCATGGGATGGACAATGTTGCACAAGGAAAGAGACTAGGCACGGGAAAGAGACTAAAAAATGTTGAAGTTAACCAATATATTCCATTCCTTGCACTCGAATTTGGGTATCACAGACTTTGGGAAATTTTTTTCTATTTTATTCTAGTGGCTTAGACAATAACATCCAAACTAAGATGGAGTTCCTAGACATATCCTCACTAGGAGTTGTTTATCTAAATGTTCTCAAAATTGAGCATAAATTTAAGTAGAAGAATAAGCAAGAGTTTGGGTTTCAAATACGTCACAACAAAAGCATGGTAAAGTTGGCCCTAATCAACAGAACAATGGATAGCCTATTTTATGAAAACCTATCCAAGCCACAAGCAAAGGAGGATAACGAAAAGTTGAAGAAGGACACTAGAAGTTGATGCGAGTTTAACAAAATCCACTAGCACAACACTAACGAATGTTGCTTGAATAAGTCATTGTTGATTGAGGTCTAATCCTTAAATTCACACTCTGGCTCGGACTCTATATCAAAATTAAACAGATAAAGGAAATTTGATCATTTATGCAGAACCCAATGCCACCTTCACAGCTTCAAAGATCCAACTAGGAGGGCCGTAGTAGCCTAAGGAAGGTGGGAACCTTTTTGATTCATAGATGTGGGTAAAGGGGCTTCACTACATTTCGTTATTGAAAATGATAGCCAAAAGAACCTAATCTTAGTTGAAGTCATCAAAATACTAAAGCTGCCAACAACACCACACCCCTAGCCATACACCAATGATTAGCTGAGCCATAGATGATACATTCGTGTCAACAAGTAAATGGTTGCTTTCCCTACAACATCAAACCCTTGAAAGATGAATTATTGTGTGATGTTGCCTCAATTGAAATTTGTTATATCCTTTTAGGAAAATCATATACGTGGAAACATCATGTTATTTACAAGTCTAGGCCCCAAAATATCATCATTACTTTGGGAGTTCATCTCTATAGGATAAAAAATGAAGTTTGGAATACTATAGACTTCTTGATCTTAGCAAAACAATGTAGCAAGGTAATCTCCCAAATTGGAAAATTTGTCCTCTTGATGATTCGATTAGAAGGTGAATGGAATATCAATACAACTGCCATAACCTCTGCGTTGGCTTTCTCTACATAGTTGAAGTCGGTGGACAAGATAGTTGAAGAATACATAGATATATTCACTTCATCTACAAGGGTGTCTCTATACTACTAGGTTAAGTAGTCAATTGAATTGACACCTATATCTCCTTTTCCTATTGGAAAATATACGAACATTCTCTTATAGAGATTGAAGATTTCAAATGTTAGAGTCTAGAGCTCTACCCTAAAGGGACACATTAGATCGAGCTCCTCACCTTGTGGGAGCCCAATTGTATTGGTGTAGAATAAGGATGGAAAATGGAGGCTCTATATTGAGTACATAGCTTTGAACAAAATCACGGTCAAGAACCGATATCCAATCCACTGGATTGACTTGCTTCTTGACTAGCTCAAGGGTGCCAAAATTTTTAGTAAGATCGATATTAAGTCAGACTACCACCGGGTACCCATTAAGAAAATTGATATATGGAAGACAAACTTCAAGTCTAAAGAAGTCCTTTTCTAGTGGTTATTCATTCTTTTTGACTTGAGTAATGTTCCAACAATGTTCATGAGGATGACGGGTGATATCTTGTGGCCATTCACAAATGATTTGATGGTTATATATTTGGATGATATCCTCATCTTTAGCAAAAATTGGGTAGAACATTTGCAACACCTTTTGTATATATTGAGCACCCTGCAACAAAAAAACTTATATTCAAGTCCATAGAAATACTCATTTGGCATGCAAAGAGTTCAATATCTAGGATACATCATGGATGAAGACGGTGTGCATGTAGATCCAACCAAGATCTAGGCCATTCATGATTGGTTGGACCCAACAACTCTAATACATATCTGTTGTTTCTTGGGACTTGCCAAATTCTATCTTAGGTTCATGTTTGGGTTCTCTTGTTTCATTTAGCTCCCAAGCCAAGTGACCAAGGGTGGGACCAAATCCAATTTAATTTCATTTGAGTCACAACACAAAGCATTCAAAATATTGCCTTTGTTCAACATTGATACTCACTCTACTAGACCTAAAACAACCCTTTGAATTGATAAAGATACTTATGATTCACTATCGATGCAATATTCACTCAGCACATACATATGGTGGAATATCATAGTGAGATAGTGAAATACTCTTTGATGTGGTTCACATGTACCCCACAAGGAGATGTACCCCATTGTGCAAGCTTGTCACCAAGGGAAGCATTACATACTAGGGAAGGAAATTATCATAAACTCTAATCACAAGCCCCTACAGTTCATACAAATGTAGGGAGAGTTACAAAATGACCACCAGCATAAGTGGTCCAAGTACCTATAACGGTTCCACCTGAACATCAAGTGTAAGAAGGGAAACACAAATCACATTCCAAGTTGCCTCAACCGACCTTTGATTGTGGTACTTCACTACAGTTCTCAACTCTTGTGAACATGACACCTTCGCATGGTCCCAATTGTATGATGGTGACCTTGACATTGTTGTTACCTATTGAACACTTGGAACATGAAAACAAGACTCAAAATTTTATCTAGAGGATGAAATTTTATGTCATCTAGGCCATCTATGTGTTCCTTCAAGTGAGCATGAGAAGTTAATTTGGGAGTCACATTATAATCGGGTGGTAGGGCACTTCAGTGTGGATGAGACAATGGAAATGTTGCAAAATTACTTCTATTGGCCAAATGTTCAACTAGATGTTGATAGGTATATTAGATTGTGCACCACATGTGCGACCACCAAACCTGCCATTAGGAAGTAGGAGTTTTACAATCCTCTACCTACCCGAGATAGACCTTGGTATTCCATTTCCATGGACTACATGTATAGCCTACCTTCAAATAAGCATGGCAATGTTTTTGCAGTTATGGTTGTTGATCCATTCTCTAAGATGCCCATTCTAAAACCTTATCATAAGAGAATCACAAGAAAGACTACTACTAACTTGTTCTTTGAATACGTTTGGATTCATTTTGGGTTCCCAGATAACATTACTTCATATCATGACAACAAGTTCCTTAGTATTTTCTAGTCTAGCCTATGGTCGATAATGGACACCAAGCTTACCAAATCAACTGCCTTCCACCAACAAATTGATGGAAAAGCAGAGTTAGTCAATATGATGATTTTTCATATCCTTAGAATGTATAACTCCAAAAATCCATGCACATGGGATGAACACCTTCCTTATGTACATCATAACTACAATATATCCCTTCATAGCTCTATTGGCCACATCCCTTTTCAATTGTGCTTGGGGTTCCAACCACCCCAATTGATAAAGTGTTACCTATTGCATTTGCATAGGAATAATACTTCCATGCTTAGATCAAGGAAAATTGAGTAGCCGATTTTTTTGAATGGATCCAATACATCCAACAACAAGTGCATGATATTTTGCAAAAATTCAACGCCAAGTACAATATACATTGTTATTAACATCTAGTTCCACATAAGTTTTAGGTGGTGGATAAGGTATGGTTGCATTTGCAGAAAGAGAATCTCACAAGACTCCATCGAAAGCTCCGTCCACTTCGATCTGGTATTTACACCATCACCAAGGCTATGAGTGACAATTATTTTGAATTAAGTATTTCCGTTTTCCTTGGCTTGCACTTTGTGTTTATTGTGGAGATGCGTTGACCATATTTTCCACCTCTGTTGGACACCTCGTTCCTTCTACCCAAGATTCCATTCAACCTAGTGGGTCAGTAACCACTATTTCAATAGTCCCCTTAGGTGTTTGCTCCTATTTTATTTATTAAGTAATAAAATACTGTCCAACATAAAAACTTTACAATAAAAGTTAACATAATGTTTCCAACATAAAATGTTCTTCAGCAAAAAGGGTATGTTACAACCAATGACCCAAAATTCATAAGCAACTAATAACTTTCATAGCCCCATGTTCTTTTTTATATCAATTCCTTGTCACTTCCACCGTTCAAGGGCAGTTTCCTTCTACTTTGGCTCAAGGAAGTTACTTTGATTGTATTGGAACTGGGATAGATATTGGAAATTAGAATCGGTTTACTCACAAAGCCTGAGGATACAAGGCCACTGTATGATGGAACAAGTTCACTATTCAAATCACTTTAAAATCCTTCCTATGGTAGACAGGCATATTTTGGACAAACCAAACAATTTAACTGTCATCGGGTAGCTTCTTGTTGGAAAAGGGATGGCTACAAGCTAATTCAATGGTCAGGTGTCATGATTTAAGTGAGTAGAGAGACTAGGAAACCATATCTCATTAAAGAAACTCATTCCACTTAATTAAATTTTTTTAATTTTTTAGGTTATTTTATAATAAACATAAATTAATTAACTTAAAAATCACATAAATCTAAAATAATGTTATTAACACTATTTATATATATGAAGTTCAATTTATTTTAAAAAATAAAAATGATATTAAAATATGATAAGTGGCAACATTTTAACTTTAGTTTTTTTATTTATTTGTTATCTATATTTATAAATTTTATTTATAAAATCTTTGTATATTTTAAGAATATATGTTTATAAAATTTCTCTTTGTATACTTCAATATTATTAACATTAATACTAACAATGGTAAACATTCATATTAATATTAATATAAATCTTAAAACACGTTAATATCATCCTCAACATAATATAAGTTTAAATAAAATTATTATTTTTTGCTTTTACAATGAGACAAATATTGAAACATTAATAATAATCATATTAATATCATTAATATTATGATTTCTCACAGTTATTGTGATTTCTCAGTTTCTGTAGGATCCAAGAGAAATCCATCGGAAAGCAGTCAAGCACATTGTTCATTATATGAAGGGAACCTATCAACTTGGTATAAAGTATTGCACTCATATAGTTGAACCTATGGTTAGCTACATCGACTAGGTTTGGGAAGTAGATGGCATTGATGGAAAGTCAACATCCAGCTATGTATTTCACCTTGGCTCAGGACCCTTAGTTTGGTCATGCAAGAAGTAGAGGGCAGTCTCTCTTTCCAAAAGAAGCAAAATATTATGGTGCAGTAAATGCTAGCACATAAGTAGTATGGATTTGACAACTCCTAGGAGAACTTATTTTTTCAGTTGATGGAGCAATTATTATCTATTGTCATAACTAGAGTACAAGATATATGATAATATTGTGTCACATAGTAAGATGAAGCATGTGGAGCTTCATGTGCATTACTTGCAACAATTCATACATGAATATGTTGTGAAGCTTGTCTACTATTGCACCGATGATCAGATTGTTGATATATTTATGAAGCCTTTATCAAAAGCTAAGTCTGTAAAACTACGAGCTATGCTTGGGATTCATGAAGATGCAATTATGGGAGGGGGGTGTATTGTAAATTGACCTCTAAATTTTCCAAATCATTCTGTTGATGAGGGGGTGTTGGAACAACAAGGTTTGCTAGTTCACCACATCTCTATATCTTCTAGAGATAGGTATTTGATTGGTGTTGGTAAACTAGAAGAGTCAAATTATGGGCCGACTAAGTAGTAGACTAGGTTCTTGACTAGTCATATTGATCACACAATGAACAATTCGATCAATCGACTGACCAAATGGACCATTGGAAAATAACCATTGATTATAGCACATATTTCAAGGAAACTATTATGTACGATGACCCAAGTATGTGGGCATGATATTTCTCACTACAAGGGAGTTGATTACATAGATTAGAGATATAAACGAATGATCACTCTTGTGTGATCATGGGTGTCAACGCAATACATTTCAATGCATTGTCATTCTACACTTAAGTGCTAAGATGATGTCTTTAGACACCACCTCTTCTTGGAATTTCTTAGTCTTGTTGATTTTTTTTATGTATAATCTCCCAATATCTCTTTAAAACATGCCACGTGATAAAGAAGGATTTTTGCAGAAGGTCTTAAAACTGATGTTTGAAAGTTTGTGACATAAAATTTGGTTTTCCAATAGAATAAGGGATAGACAATCAAGACACTAGATCTTCTACATCCATTAGCCACACCAAGTCAGTGTCAGGAAGAGGTCTCAATGCATTTTATCACAAGTATACCAAAGTCTAAAGGAAAAAATGTCATCATTTTAGTGGTGGATCAACTCACAAATTATGCCCATTTCTCATCTCTTTCTCATCCTTTTAAAGGAAGTACAATAGTTACAATGTTCACAAAAACATTTCAGGAGCTACCTAGAATCCAAAATATTATTGTAAGCAATAGAGATCCATTTTTTAGTGGTAATTTGTGGAAGGAAATGTTTTCTTGTTTGGATACTCAATTAGCTCACATCTCCCCTTACCATCCTCATTTTGATGGAGAAACTGATGAGATTGTGAATAAATGTCTAGAAGGTTATCTTTGTTGCTTTTCATTTGATAAACAAACACAATGGGTCAAGTGGTTTCCCATGGAAAAATGTGGTACAACACGTCATTCCATACTTCCTAAAAAATGTCCCCATTTATGGTACTTGGCTATCACGCTCCATGCATTACATCATCCTTGAAAGAGAAATCTAGGGTTCAAGCAGTGGAGGGTCATATAGAGCACCAATAAGAGTTTCTCCAACTATTGAAAGATAACTTGGATATAACACAAAATAAGATGAAACAACAAGAAAATCAAGACTCTAGTGAAATGAAATTTGAAGTGGGGGATTGGTTATTTTTTGGCTACAACTATACAAACAAATGTCCCTCAAGCAACAAACGAAGGACAACAAATTAGAAACCAAGTAATATGGTCCCTATAAGGTGTTGTAGAGGATCAAAAGTATGGCTTACAAATTGGATTTGCCTCCATTTTCATGTGTGCATCTAGTCTTCCATGTTTCTTTCCTAAAAAATTTAATTGGAGACAAGATTCTAGTTGACACTATCTTACCAAATATTGATGAAGGATAGAAAATCATACTAGAGCCTGAAATGATCCTTGAAACATGGATAAGGCAACTACGAAATTGACCAATTATTGAGTACCTCATCAAGTGGAAGAACTTGCCAGTAGAAGAGGTGACATGGGAAGATGAGTTCTTCCTGTACAAACATCCATAATTAATCAAGTATTGAGGATAACACCTATTTGAAGGTGAGGGGCATGTTAATCCCTAGGTATTATGACATTGCATTTCTATTATTATATTCGTACTGTCTTTATTGGTCGTTTAGGACTTTAACTGTAATTGTAACCATTGTCTCATATATATACCAAGGAGAGTTGATTTTAGAGATCATCTCATCTTGTGAATTTTATACATTGTAAAAGGAATTTCCCCATCGAAGAGGCTTCTTATTCAACTCTTTATTTCAATCTCAAGGCATTGGGTTACTCTTTGCTTTTATTTTTATGTTATTTTGGGAAGTTGGTCCTTAACGTAATCTTTCCTCAAAAGTTGGTACTCATCAAACAAATGAACATTAGTTGTATGGAGTGGAGCAATTTCCTTGCAAAGTTCATCAACCAAGGCTTGAAATCAAGTAGACTCATCCTCCAACCTATCAACCCTTCCTTAAGACCTCCATTTTCCATATGAAACTAAGTAATCACTGGCTAGCAAAGAGACATTAGAGTCTTGCAAGGAGACAACTTTAGCATAAAGTTGAGAAACCAACTCACCATTATCCTCTTGATGTTTTTGGATCATCAATGTTTCCCATTTTTAATCAAGAAACCCTATAGATTGAAATATTTTAAGTTGGTTCTCAATGAGACAAGTATCCATAGCTTAAAAAAATATTAATATTCCAACAAAAAAATCATTAAATCAACTAAGGAATTATGTCATTTTAGGGAAATAGTTTAAAATATAAATGATACTATGGAATTAGTTAGAACTTGATTGCATATCTAAAAATATCTCAAAAAAATAGTCAACTTAAAATAATGATAAAATATTGCCCAAAAAATGAAAAAATAAGTGAGTTATGCCCTTTTAAAGTTGTTAAACTAGGGTCAATAGTTTTTTTTGTAAGTAAGAAAATTATATATTAACTATAACTAGGAAAATTACAACTAATGTCTATCAAAACACTATACCTTCCCAGCATATTGAAACCCCATGTCAACAATACAAAGCAACAGTCCACTTCCCAGACCAAATATACCCCTCCCCAGTGGGGAAAATAGGGAAACTAACAATTTTAAGACCATCCAACAAACTACTATTCCAACCCAAAATTGTAACAAACCAACTAACGGAACATTTTCATCGACCTGTACTATCTATTGACTCAAAACATAAGAATGACAACTAGATAGCATACTTATGGAACCTGACAGAGACCTGCCGAATCACCCAAATCGAGAGATGTTGCACCAACATCGAGACCGTCCACCGTAGGGGTTCCCGACAAGAAAGGAATTCCCAACTGGTGGGAAATGACGTCAACTTTTTATGCATCAGGTGAGTGTCATCATGGTACTCTTTCCAGAAGTGCATTGGGACCTCATCTCCACCCTGTTTTTCTTCCCGTTCCTAAAAAACTCGAGCAAGCAACCCCTTCATTACCCAGAACATCGAAACCACTATGTCATAGATATTCATCCTTTCATGCATTGAACCAGGGTTTTAATATCCCTTTTTCAAATTTTATTAAAATGCCCAATTTTTCACTTTTTTTCCCAATTTCGACCTTTGACTAGTTTTACTGTTTTGACCTCCAAATCAAACCAAATGCTCCCAAATCTTTTGTAGGAGTGTATGAATGGTATTTAGAATTGAATATCAGGTTTAGGGATGTTTTATAGCCCTCCAAATACTTCTGCAAACTTGATTTGTATTCTGATCAATATATGTAATTTTGACTAGTAATTTGTGCATCAAATCCCCCTCGGGTAACACTGCAAATGGCCTTCCAAATGCCTCCAAACTCCCAAAAATTTATGAACAGAGGTATATAATGTGTTAAGTATGTGATTAAGGTCTCATATGCACCATTAATTGATTTTTACTACTGTTCTAATTCTCTCACATTCAACAGTAAAAACCCCCAATTCGACCCTTGGGGAAATGGCACTATTTCACATCCCAATACAACTAAACTGAGTAAAAATGCTTCAAATGCTCAAGTACAGTACATGAAACTTGTAGAAGACATCCACGGCAGTATATTGATCACAAATATATCATAGAATCATCCATCCATTCGAAATAATCAACATTATAGTGTCATACATCAATGCATTGGGGAAATGGACATTGTTTGTTCATTAATCAATAGTTTTGCATACAACCAGTGGGTATTTCGACCTGAGACTTTCTGAATATCAATAACAAAGGATATGAAGCTATTAAAATCATAAATATATAATGAGAAGCTCTATCAAGAGGCACAAGTGCTCACCAAAAATGCCCTCCCTCAAGGAGCACGGATATGCCTTCAAAATTGGAAACGGTGGAGAGAAAGTGCTGCACTACACCAAACCATGAAAATTCCTGTAGATGATACCTGCAAATACAAACTCCATTAAAGCACCATGAAACACCTGAGTGTCCTCTCCAAACACCAACTTGGATGGGAATCTTTCACCCTCGAAATTGGCTAAGGCAAGAAACTAGTCATCCACTAGCTCTCTCTTCACAAATGCAATTTTTCTCAAATCATCAAAAGCCATTCTCATTCTTCATTTCTAAATTTTATAGCCAAAATTAGCCTTCTAAGGGTCGAAATCCTCTCAATAGATTCAATATATTTCCATTTAGGTAATATTCCACATTTGCCACTTGTCTCCTAGTTCCAACCTTCCATCTTCTCCCAAATTCGATTTTGAGTCTCTTTGGCTTCTCCAACTCCCAAATTTGCCTTCTTTGAGCCTATTTTTGGTGCTGACATGTCATAATGGTCAGATGTCAGAGGTCAGGTCTGCAATTTGTCATAGTTGTCATAGATGCTCCATCATTGGTGTCATAGGGGCTAGGGAATCTAGCCCAAGTGTCCACAAACTTCTACTTTGACTTTTTATCTTCCATGGAGGTTACCAATCCTTCCCAATTCGACCTAAGATGCTCAATGACATGTGTTATGACTTACCAACTCACCCAATAGTTTTCACATTCCCATTAATTCGAATTTGCAAAAGAGAGATACCATGTATTATGAAAAATCAAGCTAGTGTGGGTCCCACCACCTCCATATGTCTCCAAAACCACTTGCCACTTAGAATTTATTTATTTACCATATTTATTAAATGCTTGAACCTCTCTAATGTCTAAATATCATTTATTATCTTCCTTATTACCATCCCACATGTGCCCATCCAACCTAGGAAACTAGTAGGATTGATGGGATTGTCTTACTATGCACTTATTTGAATGGGGACAATACAATCCTCCCCACCCAAGATTGCTTGTCCTCAAGCAATTTCATATTTGGATGCTGCAAAATATTTTTCTCTTCCCATGTGGAATCTTCATTTGGTAAGTCCTTCCATTGCACTAAATATTCTTTGATGATTCTACTCCTCAACCTTCTTTCCTGTGTCTTCAAAATCTTTTCTCAGAACAAGTGTGCGCTGACCTTCATCATCCAAAGGAGGAAGTATTTCCGAAGTGATGATTTGCTGACCAAGAGCTTTCTTGATACAAGAAACATGAAATACATTGTGGATTTTACTCCCTTCTGGAAGTTCTAGTTCATATGCTACTTCTCCAACCTTCCGCACTACCTTGTATGGCCCATAGTACCTTGGTTTTAATTTTTCTGCTCCATTCTTTTTTAGAGATGTTTGTTTATAAGGCTGCAACCTTAAATATACTAAATCATTGACTTGAAAGGTTCTTTCTTCTCTATTCCTATCAGCATATTGTTTTTGTTGATTTTGAGCAACCTGCAAATGTCTTTCAAGAGCTTTAAAATTTCTTGGCTCTCTTCCACCCAATCTTTAGCCTTTGGGGCTCTACTATCACCAAATATAATGTCAGCAAATGTAAGTGCATCATAACCATATAACACTTTGAAAGGAGACATTCCTATTGACATATGATAAGTGGTGTTGTAGCAAAACTCACCCAAGTGTAGCCATTTTGCCCATGCTTTTTGCTGCCCTCCCACATAGTTTCTTAGGTATCCGTCCAACCATTGGTTTACCCTCTCTGTTTGTTCATCAGTTTGTGGATGATAGCTGGTACTTGGAGTCAATTGAGTGCCTACCAATCTAAAAAGTTCTTTCCAAAAAGCACCCATGAATCTACTATCTCTATCACTGACAATGCTCTTGGGGAGCCCATGCAATCTGAAGATTTCTTTGAAAAAAATATCAGCCACTTGTGCAGCACTAAAAGACGATGTAACAACAAAGAAATAAAAAAAAAAATTCAACCTATCAACTACCACATAGATGCAATCCTTACCTAAGGATTTAGGCAATCCGGTGATGAAATCCATGGAAATACTGTCCCATTTTTACTCTGGAATGGGCAATGGTTGTAATAGGCCAGCTGGACATGTAAGTTCTGATTTGTTTTGTTGACATGCTTTACATTCATTCACATACTTCTGAACATCTTCCTTCAGCCCCTTCCAAAAAAATCTTTGCCTCAACTGTCTATAAGTTTTGAAGATCCCCGGATGGCCCGCTAGTGGGGAATCATGTGCTTCTTGCAAAATTCGGTACTTGAGCTTGGAGTTATGAACTAAATAAATTCTTCCCTTATAATATATCATCCCATTCAAAATCCTATAATTATCATCCCCTTTGATTCCATCCAACACATCACAAGCAAATTTGTCTTTGGCATATTCAACTAGTAGCATGTTTTTCTAATCCTTGGCAATATCCATGAGAGAAAAGGAAGGCCTTCTTGACAAAGCATCTGCTACTATATTATTCTTTCCTTTGAAATATTCAATATCAAAATCATACGCTTGAATCTTGCTTACCCACTTTTTTTGCCTTTCATTTAGATCTTTTTGGGTTAGAAAGTGTCTTAGACTATTATGGTCAGTTTTCACCACAAACTTGCTGCCCACCAAGTATTGTCTGAATTTGGCCAATGCATGCATAATGGCCAGCATTTCTTTATCATAGATGGAGTAAATTTTTTCATGAGGCTGCAACTTTCTGCTCTCAAAGGCTATGAGGTGTTGGCCTTGCTTTAGGATAGCCCCTATTCCTCCACCTGAAGCATCACATTCCACAACAAAAGGTTTAGTAAAATCAGGAAGTGCAAGTATGGGACAACTACTCATTACCTCTTTCATTTTTTGGAAGGCATTTTCAGCCTCTTTATCCCACTTGAAAGCATCCTTGTTAGTCAAATCAGTGAGTGGAGAAGTCAACTTAGAGAACCCTTTCACAAATTTTTTGTAGTAGGTGCATATGCCAATAAAGCCTCTCAATTCGGTAATATTTTTTGGTGATGGCCATTCCAAAATAGCCCTGATTTTTTCCATGTGTACCTTCACTCCTTCTTGCCCAATAATGTGCCCAAGATACAGTAGTTCTTTCATCCCAAACTCACATTTTGATAATTTAGCAAATAAGGACTCTTCTTGCAAGATTTTCAACACAATCTCTAACTGTTGCAAATGCTCTTCCCATGTTTTAATGTAAATGAGAATATCATCAAAGAAAACCAAAAAAAACCTTCTTAGTTTCTTGCAAAATATCCTATTCATACATGCTTGAAAGGTGGTTGGAGCATTAGTTAACCCAAAAGGCATGACAAGAAATTCAAAGTGGCCAAAATGACATCGAAAAGCGGTCTTTTGTACATCTTCATCTTTCATTCGAATTTGGTGATACCATGATCTAAGGTCAATTTTTGAGAAGTATTAGGCCCCATGTAGTTCATCCATGAGCTCATCAATCCTAGGAATAGGATACCTATTCTTCATAGTCTTTTTGTTCAAGGCTCTAAAATCTATGCACATTCTCAATGTTCCATCTTTTTTCTTCACTAGCACTACTGAAGAAGCATAAGGGCTAGAGCTTGGTCTAATGAGTCCCAACTCTAGGAGTTTTTGGATAGCTTTTTCAATCTCATCTCTGAGCTTTTTAGGATGTCTATAAGGTGGTATCTGAATGGGTGAAGTGCCCTCCTCCAAAATAATACTGTGCTCAACCCCCCTATCCGGTGGCCTACCATGTGGAAGGTCTCTGAAAACCTTTTCATATTTTTGCAAAAGTCTCTCTATCTCCTTTGGGTGTTTGACAATATTTATAGTTGGCTTGGGAGATGTAATATGACATTAAGCAGCCCATTCTATATCCCCATGCCTCAATATAGATCTCATACTATTGCAAGTTACTACTTGATTTGGATAAGTGTGTTTCCCTCTCACAATTCTTTGTACTCCTTTTGAATATTGGAATTTCATTTCGGGAATTTGATAATTTATTGTATGATCTCCTATTGAATACAGCCATTGCACTCCCAAAACCACATTAGTATCAGCAACATCAACCACATAAAAACTATCAACAAAAGTATAGTTACCTACGGTGACTTGCAGCTTTGGAACCCATGTTTTGCATTGCATTGTGTTGTGACCGGGAATGACAACTGTGAAGCCATCAAATGGTTCAATAGGTATATTTCTTTTCTCTACCATCTCTACATCAATGAAGTTATGAGTGGCTCCTCCATCTACCAAAACTGAAGTTCTTTGTCCTTGTACCACACCTTTGCATCGGATAGTATGATAGCAAGGTACTGCTGAAAGCACTGCCATTCTTGCTTTGTCCGGTGAAGGTTGATTTTCTTCTTGTCTTTCCTCTTCTACTGCTGTCTCATATGCCTCTTCTTGATCTGAAATATGTCCATCTTCATCCATGCCCCCATCATACCCCTCATTGTCAGAAAATAATTCTATGTATTGAGCCTTTCCTTTGGTACATTTGTGCCCCGGTGTCCATGGTTGGAAGCATGTGAAGCACAATTTATTTTTTCTAAGTTCATCCCTGTTTAGTCCCTCTTTTTTATTTCTCTCAAATGACTCTCTTTGCCAAGGTTTCTTATCATATCCATCCCTTTTCCAAGGTTTCTTTTCAAATTTGTAGCTAGGGTTAGGAGGAAATCTCGTTCTAGGAAGCACATTTTGGAGATCCCTAGTCAAGCTCATTGCATCTTTTAATGTAGTTGGATTGTGGGCTTTGACCAAACCTCTTAAGGGTTCAGCCAAACCTTCAGTGAACAGCAATACTAATATTCCCATAGATACATCAGCCACCTTGACTGATAATTTTTGAAAGTCCAACATATATTCGGTAGGGGACCCAGTTTGCTTCAATTGAGCTACTTCTTTGAAAGGCAATTCTGGATCTTTTTGTTCAAATCTTTCTAGTACCCTATCAACAAATTCTCCATATGTTTTAACCTGATTATGACCCAAGGTTTTCAGCCCATGAAACCACCATTCATTGGCATCTCCTTCCAAATGCAAAATGGCCATTTTTAATGCATCCTCTTCCAACATAGGATTCATATGAAAATATACATCCAATTTTTGCACCCAAGTGTGAGCAAAATTTTGAGAAGAACCATCAAAAGTAGGAAGTGACATTTTTCCAATAGTGCTATTTAATTATCTGTTTTGGAATGGACTCCTATTGTCTTCCTTCATTTTAATATTTTGCATAGCATCAATGTAGTCACTGAGTGGTACACCTCTTTTACACTCTTCATTCAAATCATTACAATCATTTACTAGTTTCTTGTAATCCAATTCAAGATTGGGCTCTTCTTTGGGTGTGATAAATTTAGGTGTAGTATGCCTTTGTGTGCTCTGAAATTCATCAGGTCTATTATGAGGTCTTGTACTTGAGAAAATATGCTCATTCCCTTTCATCTTTTCCCCTGAGTGTGAACCACTATTATCTCCTATCATCCCTTTGCTTGAAAGTTGGCTACCCAACAATTCGAAACCTTTCATCATTTGTTTATTCATATCTAGAATAACCATGGTAAGTCCTTCAAAAAATGGTTTTAAGGCTTCAATAAATTCCTCCTTATGTCTTAATTTTTCCTCCTCCTCTCTACCCATTGTTTTAGAAAAAAACTCTTTTTCTGCTACTATCTCCCCTTCAACCAAAACTTCTTCAACTACTGATTCAAAGGGTGGTGTTTTATTTGTTTGGCTTCTTGTTAATACCATCAGGTGCCAAGATCATGCTCTGATACCACTTGTAATATCCCTTTTTCAAATTTTATTAAAATGCCCAATTTTTCATTTTTTTTCCCAATTTCGACCATTGACTAGTTTTACTGTTTTGACCTCCAAATCAACCCAAATGCTCCCAAATCTTCTGTAGGAGTGTATGAATGGAATTTAGACTTTAATATCAGGTTTAGGGATGTTTTATGGCCCTCCAAATACTGCTACAAACTTGATTTGTATTCTAATCAATATATGTGTGCATCAAATCCCCCATGGGTAACACTGCAAATGGCCTTCCAAATGCCTCCAAACTCCCACAAATATATGAACAGAGGTATATAATGTGTTAATTATGTGATTAAGGTCTCATATGCACCATTAATTGATTTTTACTACTGTTCTAATTCTCTCACATTCAACAGCAAAAACCCCCAATTCGACCCTTGGGGAAATGCCACTATTTCACCTCCCAATACAACTAAACTGAGTAAAAATGCTTCAAATGCTCAAGTACAGTACATAAACCTTGTAGAAGACATCCATGGCAGTATATTGATCACAAATATATCATAGAATCATCCATACATTCGAAATAATCAACATTATAGTGTCATACATCAATGCATTGGGGAAATGGACATTGTTTGCTCATTAATCAATAGTTTTGCATACAACCAGTGGGTATTTCGACCTGAGACTTTCTGAATATTAATAAAATAGGATATTAATCTATTACAATCATAAATATATAATTAGAATCTCTCTCAAGAAGCACAAGTGCTCACCAAAAATGCCCTCCCTCAAAGAGCACGAATAGGCCTTCAAAATTGGAAATGGTGGAGAGAAAGTGCTGCACTAAACCAAACCATGAAACTTCCTGTAGCTGCTACCTACAAATACAAAATCCATTAAATCACCATGAAAGACCTGAGTGGCCTCTCCAAACACCAGCTTGGATGGGAATCTTTCACCCTCGAAATTGGCTAAGGCAAGAAACTAGTCATCCACTAGCTCTCTCTTCACAAATGCAATTTTTCTCAAATCCTCAAAAGCCATTCTCATTCTTCATTTCTACATTTTATAACCAACATTAGTCTTCTAAGGGTCGAAATCCTCTCAATAGATTCAATATATTTCCATTTAGGAAATATTCCACATTTGCCACTTGTCTCCTAGTTCCAACCTTCCATCTTCTCCCAAATTCGATTTTGAGTCTCTTTGGCTTCTCCAAATCCCAAATTCGCCTTCTTTGAGACTATTTTTGGTGCTGACATGTCATAGTGGTCAGATGTCAGAGGTCAGGTCTGCAATTTGTCATAGTTGTCATAGATGCTCCATCATTGGTGTCATAGGGGCTAGGGAATCTAGCCCAAGTGTCCACAAACTTCTACTTTGACTCTTTATCTTCCATGGAGGTTACCAATCCTTCCCAATTCGACCTAAGATGCTCAATGACATGTGTTATGACTTACCAACTCACCCAAGAGTTTTCACATTCCCATTAATTCGAATTTGCAAAAGAGAGATACCATGTATTATGAAAAATCCAGCTAGTGTGGGTCCCACCACCTCCATATGTCTCCAAAACCGCTTGTCACTTAGAATTTATCTTGAATTTATTTATTTACCATATTTATTAAATGCTTGAACCCCTCTAATGTCTAAATATCATTTATTAGCTTCCTTATTACCATCCCACATGTGCCCATCCAACCTAGGAAACTAATAGGATTGATGGGATTGTCTTACTATGCACTTATTTGAATGGAGACATTACAAGGGTCTTGTATCCAAGATTCCAATTCTTTGAATTCCTCACTTGGCTTCGCTATCTCCAATTCCACCCATAAATCACTTTATATCACTTTAGTCTCCTCATGAAAGCACTGCATAATTGTATCCTTGTATAACCAGGCATTCTAAGTTGCTCCTGGTTCTCCATCTTCCTGCCCGTGTCCCTACCCTCCTTACATTCACCACTCGGCTCCATTGATTCGTGTTCATAGCTTCCCAAGAAACCAATAATTGAGCTTCTATAACCAAAGGAAAGACAACCTCCACCCTCAGAGGAAGGAAACAATCACCACATCTTTCAAGCAGCGTGTCAGCTAAGCAGAGAGTTCGGTCTTCATTTAAAATTAAGAGAACCCATTCAAGATGCCACACTAAAATCTATTAACCGTACCCATGAGAGGACAGTATTCCATATGAACAATCATATCCCAAATGCTCTCCAACCAGAGTACTCCATAATATCTCATAACTGCTCCCGTCCTTTCCCCACATACACTAGCTTTGGGTTGTGACACCACCATCTTGTTTAGTATGCTCAACACCTTTTTCCTTAATTAGACTACTTCCTAACACGTGGCCCTTGTTTCTTGCAAGTGTATCACCACCGCTATCACCTCTACCTAGGGTCATCCACTAATAGTTGGTTTTTAGCAACTCTAAAATATTTGAAGTTATTACTAATAGAATTGTCAGATTTGATCTAATCCACTCAAAATTAGACTCAAAGATGAACCTTCTGCAAAAAAATGGCATTAGAAACAAAGTTGTACGAGAAAGTTACAACCTCTTCAATCCACCCCTTGAATTATGCTCAATAATCCCATCCCCGTAGTCTACTCACTGAACTACCAAAATAGGAAACTTTCTAGAAATAGAAATTCCCATAAACAAAAAACTTGAAATTTTCCAAAAACCAAAACTCTCTAGTAATAGCAACTGCCAAAAATAGAAATTTCTAGAAAAAGGTAATATCAAACATAGATTTATGCATAAATGAAAATTTTCCAAAATTAGTAAGTATCAAGATAAAAACTTCCAAAATTGCAATTGTAAAAAACAATAATTTATAGAAACAAAGACTTTACATAAATCATAACTACCGAAAACAAAAACAAAAAAAATATGGAAATGCTAATTGGCAAAAACAAGAATTTCTAGAAATGGAAAGTTTCAATAGATGGTAACCATTGAAACATAAATATCTAGAAATGGTAAAAAACAAAAACAAAAATTTCTAGAAATAAATTTTTTCCAAAATTAGTAATAATATTTGAACTAGTGGTTTTATCAAATTTTGAGCAAAAAATTTCTAGATCAAGTGAAATGGAAAGTTTCTAGTGATAGTAACCACTGAAATAGAAGTATCTAGAAATGGCAAAATTTGAAAACATAAAATTCTAAAAATAGTAGTAATCTTTGAACTAGAGTTTTTATCAGTATTTGAGCAAATAATGTCCAAATCTAGTGAAATGAAGGACCCCCAAGCTAATTTATCCATTTCAAATTAAATAGTGGTGTCAAATTATGTTAAGAATGGCTATTCAATTAGTGCCCCGGGACAAGATTCAAATCATGTTGCACAAGACAATAGTTTTACTCCATCAACCTTAACTTTGATACCATGCTAGAGTTTCAAACATGATAGGAATCTCATCTAAAACTTAACCCATAACTTTGAAAAACACAACACAAGACAAGATCCAAGGACACAAGAACATAAGAGATGTATTGTAGAATCATTAATATCCTAGTAATCATTATAAACCAGATAAGCTTACATTGCGTGATTCACATATTGGAGTTTTAACATTCACATATGCAATAAAGAACTAAAACTTTCAATGATTTCTTTGGCATTCTCATGGTAATTTTTGTTTTCATCTCATGGACTTGAGAATGGTTTCCTTAGTTGTTTTATGGTTTCGAGATTGAGCTACATGTGATAAACCTCTTTCAGAGCAATTCTCTCCATGCATTTTCCATTTTATGAATCTCATGTGAAGAGATACTACTCTTGCTTGGAAAATCACTAAGGAAGAAATTCAAAGCAATTCCTTGATATCATTTTCATTTTGGTTGATTGATCTCTCACACTCAAGTGTAGAAATTTTGTAAAGGTTTTAAATTTTTCTACTTGAAATAAATTTTGTTTAAAAAAGTTACAAAACAAAAGATCTATTATTGTCACCAATCGCGTTTAGCACCTTTCAATTACAAAGTGGATTGACAGGCTAGGAAACTTGACCCACAAAAGAAGTTTCTCTTTACAAGCCTCACCTAATTCAAAATAATATGATCAATGAGAGAGAACTAACCCATATATATCATAAACTCAGAGTGGTCTTCTCATAACAACATCTCCATTCTTAGCATTTCAAACATAAAGGAAAATAAAGCTTTTGTGCAATGGGAAAATTGATCTAGGTGGACAATGGTGACCACCAACCTATTACACTTATTCATAATGGTTGCACATTTTTTCTATTTTACTACATTTTTTCAGGTCTTGAACTTTCAAGGTGTTTTCCAAGCATATCCCTTCTGTTTTTGGAAGTTGACATAAGCCACAAAATCTTAGTTTGAATGGCTTTTCAAACTCATGGAGCTTGAATTATTCTCTATAATGGTATAGGAAAAACCCTAAACAATTTTTTTACGCAAAAGTTGCACCCTTGAGAAATTGATGTATCAACCAGCCTTCTCGAAGCCCCTATTCCTTTTGCCACACCATCTCCTAGGGTTAGGGTTTTGGATCTTTAGGATTGTACATCCTAGGCATCATAATTTATGTTAAAAAGAAAATTTTGGCCTGTTGTAATGCCTTCTTAGAAATGAGTGTAGTCGACACAACTCTCCTCAGATAAGCTACCAACATTCTAGCTAGTTTGTATTACTTTGTATTTCCAATATTTTTCCATTTCGGTCATTAACAGAATTTGGGTTTTACTATACTACTGTGTTCTCTGCTATGTGTGTGTTTCCATTTGTATTTCTACCATTAGTTCATTCTCTATATAATCTAGATCAATTGTATTAGAGCACTATTCACTTTGTTGTTTTTCTATGCATGTCCTCAATCTGATCCAAGTATTACGAGTTGGATCTGAAACTAATTGAGCTTGGGGAAGACCGCTCTTACTAGCCCAAGTAGCCTCCCATGGAAAAATAAAAGAGAAATGGTGGAGAAGGAGATCATACCAAGTTGATGCTCGAGAAAGGCCTTGGGCAATAGAGGAACAAGACAATGGATAATTTTGTCCAGATCCATTGATGAATATCAATGGTGGAGAAAACACCTTCAACTAGCAGTAATTTCAAAGGTGTGACAAATTTCAAGGTACAAGTTAACTTTGACATTCCTTTATTTGAGGCCAAATAGACTTAGATGATTTGGATAAACAATTAATTTTATTAAAGTGTTTTACTCTATTAAAAAAAATTGACAACAAAAATATCACCTTCATACTCTTAAGTCCCTCCCCCATGTCAAATATATGTGGGACAATTATTAGGATGAGCATGCCAATGATGTGCCTACAACATTAAGGATACAACCCACTTGGGTGGATTTTACTCATGCCCTCAATAAGGAATTGAAAAGGTGTAGAACAAGATTTAAAATTAGTCATTTTGAATTTGTTCAAGAGATCCATTACATATTTGGGTTGAGAAATAAAATTCCATCATTCATCTGTAGAAATCGAATGCCCAAAACGAAATCCAAAATACCACTTGGTTAATCATTTCAAAGGTCTCAACCAACTGTTTCGTCAAACCCAAAATTAGAATTATGTTTCCATCGATAATGATTAAATCATCTACATAGATTGTAACAATCAAATGTTCATTATTGACATGTAAGACATAGATGCTATGATTAGATTCACATCACTTGAAACCAAGAGTAAGAAAGAAATGATCAATCTTCTCATACCAATCCATCGGTGCCTATATCAAACCATACAAGGATTTCCATAGTTGAAAAACATTACTAGTATCCTTCTCAAATCTAGGAGGTTGCTCCATATAGATTTCTTCATTCAAATATCCGTGAAGAAAAACAATTTTGACATACATCTGGTGTACTTCCAAACAAAGTTGAGCGACAAGTGAAAGAAACAGTTGAACCGAGTTCATATTTGCAACAAGGGAAAAAATTTCAGTGTATTCAATGCCTTCTTGCCAAGAAAAACCTTTTTCTACAAAGCGAGCCTTATGCCTTTCAACAACACCATGAGATCTGAACTTGGTTTTGTAGACCCCTCAACATTTCACCATTTTCTTTCCTTGTGGTTGAGGAACTAGTTCCCAAGTTTTATTTTTCATTAAGGAAGGGTCTTCTTTAGCCATGGCGTTCTCCCATTCAGGTCGACCATGTGCATATCCATATGTTTCTGGGTCACATGCCTCTAGCACACGTTCCATTAAAGTATCATTGTAAAACTGCTTCTGACTTCTAGTATTCCTTGAAACATGAATATCTTTTGCATCAACTCCAGTTGCTTCAATTATGTTATGACCCTTCCTTTGGGTGTAATCCGGGACTTGGAGGGCTCATTAGAGTATTCTTGGAGGCCATTCAATTGAAAGTGGACTGGATCCACTATGTTGTAATTATTAAAAAATCCTCACTATGTTATTAAACAAATGTAATGGGACCTCATTAAAGAAGGTACACTATGTAGTTAGGAGATTAGGAGGTTAGTATTGTATTATAATTCTATAAATAAGGATGGAGTCCTCATTATGAGGGTGCAAAGAATAATATTGTATGTCGAGCTTAGATCATCAAGATGCAACCCCATCGAAGAGGCAAGTGAACATGAGTTGATTCCTCCATTAAAAGAATGAAGTTATCTTAAAAACGGAGTGGATTATTTCTTAATCTATTGTGTTGTGTTATTCTCTTGGATATATTCTATGTGCTAATATTTTCATATTGGGTTTACAACAATAAGTGAACATGAGTACCTGGGTTGGAAGGCGCGGGGGGAGTGATCATCGACTCCATGGGGAATAAGCAGAATGAGTTTTCCTAGGGTATTGGACGGAAAACCAACAATGGCGCTGAATGGCTTGGTCTTATTAAAGGGATTGAGATTGCCATCTCTCTGGGCATAAATAAGTTGACGGTCTTAGGAGACTCTTTAATAATCATCCGAGATGCTAGAAGTATTGTGGGAAAGTGGAAAATCCCATCCTCAAAAATGCATCATCTTCTGCTTTGTATCAACAAAGAACTCCACCAGCTCAACTTCTTCCATATTCTGAGAAGTCTTAATGGGAAAGCCGATGAAATGGAAAATATTGGAGTTGGACTCCCCCATGGCTCTATAAGATACAATAATGAGACCTTGGAAAATGCTTGGGTTCCCTAGGCCAAGGCATGACCCTTGTAATTGGGACAAGTCCTCTACTCATCGGAATTATAACTATGAATACTATAGTTTTGGCATGCATAAATCCAAAAATATTTGGAAAGTTCCCCTTGGCAATTCAGTGACACCCAAACTCCTTGATTTGTCCATTCGCATGCATGAATTAATGGCTTCCCCACTACATGACAGTTGGCCGGCATGTGGGTAGTATGGGGAGGGTTATCTACACGTCCGGATGCCCTTTCGCTCTCATTTCTCAGTTGGCCTTTGAGCTCCGTCTGTTCTCTAGCTCTATCTCTGTGCTTCTAGGAATATGAACCATCGTGGTTTAGCTTGTGTGCAGGGTGGTGGCGAGTGTTTCCATGGTATTGGAAGCCCTCATGGAGGGGGGAATGGTATGATGAAGTGCGAGAGGTGTGGCATGATGGGGAGAGGTCCCAAAGGAGGGTCAACTAAGGTCTGCATCTGGACGACTCGCGCGGGGACTCTGTGGAATTGGAAAATCCAGGGCTTGGCCAATGTAGGTCTGGAAGGAAAGGCAGGGTAGGGAACACCCACAACAAAGAAGAAAACAACAGTATCCCTAACTCTAATGAGGAAATTCTCGACCGTCTTTATGAACTAGAAATGCAGGTCAGAATGATCCATAGTGAAAATTTGGAGTGCAAAATTGTCGTTCTTCGTCTCTATAATATGGTTTCTACCAACAACACTGAGGTCAGAGCCCAAAAGTCTAATCTGGCTGAGAAAATTGAGCATTTGGAGGATTCTTTGGGTTTAGTATTCTCTCGCAAGGCTCGGAAGAATGAAGTCACTGGCAGAGAACTAGAAGAAATTAATAGGAAAATGGTGAAACTACAAGAGTTTATGGAAAGCGTAGGAAATTTCGTGGATCTTAGCGCAGAGAAGAACGGTGCAACGAAACCTACTAGTGTTGCCATGGACATCAGCCTCAAGTAGCTAGTTGATGGTTCGAGTCACGGGTTGGACATCCTTAGTTTATTTTTGTTTTAAATGCTATCTTGAAATAAGTTTAAGAACTCTGTATTTAATAGTCTAGGTTTTAGCTACATCTTTGGGAACTTGGTTTATTTATCCAGTTTTGTATAAGGAAGCACATACACAATGTTCTATTCCTGCTTACCAATTTTAAGACAGTTCGTTAGATATTACAGTTTCCATAGGACTGGTAGGTACAATGAATGTTATCATCCTGAACTTGATGGACTGGAAGTGATGGTTGTCTTCCACTCATGGGAGCAATCTGCTCTGTTTTTTTCTATGTACTCCTTTTTTATATAATCAAAATCTAGCCGTTTCTATTAAAAAAAAGAAAGTGAACATGAGTTGATTCCTCCATTTAAAGAATCAAGTTATCATAATAAAATAGTGGATTACTTATGATATTTATTGTGTTGTATTATTCTCTCATATATATTCTATGTGCTAATATTTTCATACCGGGTTTACAACAATAAGTGAACAAGAGTTGATTCCTACATTTAAAGAATCAAGTTATCAAAATAAAAGAGTGGATTACTTATGATATATATTGCGTTGTGTGATTCTCATGGATATATTATATGTACTGATATTTTCATATTGGGGTTACACCACCTTTTTGAGGAAAGATATGTAGAAGACATGGTGAATCATGGAGCGGTCTGGAAAAGCAAGCATGTAGGATACCTATACAATCTGTTGGGGTATAGGTGCAGGGTCCATAGAATTTCATAGCGAGATTCTGGTGGAGATGGGCCTTGAGGGATGCTTGTTTATAAGGTTGGAGTAAAAGAAACACTTGATTCAATACGTTAAAGGAGTGCTCGAAGCGATGTTGATCTTCCTGTTATTTCATTTTGTTTTGAGCCATAACCAGATTGTGTTTAAGGATGTAGAGAATATCTTCTTAGGTGCAGAGTATGTTTTACACCACTTGAACCCTGGAGGTACTTGGTAGCTAGGAACTCACAAATAATGGATTTTGGCCAAAAACTACTTCATATGGGGTCATCATGGTGTAGCCATGATAAGTGGTATTATACTACCATTCTACAAGAGGGATCCATTGGGACTAGTGGTGTTGTCTATTTGATGCAAATCACCGCAAGTAGGTTTCCAAGCATTTATTGATATCTTATGTTTGACCATTTGTTTTTGGGTGATATGTTGTGTTGAGATTCAAATGCGTGCCTTAAAATTTAAACTGATCCTGCCAAAACTTGCTAGTCAAAGTGTGGTTTCCATCAGATAAAATAGAAGTGGGCATCCCATGGATCTTAAAAATTTGATTAATGAAGACTTGTTGCACCAGTGAGCGTGTAAAAGTTCGTGGTAAGGCACAAAAGTGGGCGTATTTAGTCATATGATCGACTACCACCATAATGATTATTTTATTTCCTTCCTTACGAAGGCCCACAATGAAATCCATAGAGATGTCCATCTACATATAGTTATGAATGGGAAGTGGCTACAAAGCACTTGGTGACTTCACCGTTTAACCCTTATGTCATTTGAAAGTGTTGTAGGCTGCAACAAAGTTGTGGATATCTTTTTTCATGCCTTCCCAGAAGAAGGAGCAGTTAATTATTTCATAGGTTTTAAGAAATCATGAGGGGCTTGTTGTGGGAGATGAATGTAATTCCTCTAGGATTCATGGTTTCAAATTCAAATCTAAGGTGGGAAAGATGTGCTCCCTATAGCTCAAGATATTTTGGTTCCATGTATACTTGAGCAGAGGGTTTAGGTCTTCTTGTAGTCATTTGATGAGGTGTCTAAATCTGTCTTAGGCCAATCATTCATGTTATGCTTCATCGATCCATCCTGGTACTAGTAAGGATAAGGTGAAGAGGGAACCGTTCTCTTAAAATTGCCTAGACAAATCATATTCCACCACATTGTCATGACCCTTATGATATATCATCCCATAATCATAACCAAACATCTTAGTGACCCATTTATGTTGCTCTAGTAAGGATGCACATTATTCCATGAAATAATTAGGACTATGATGGTTGGTATTGGTATGGAAATGTTTTCCAATTAAATATGGTTAGCCCATGTTTCAACTACGTGAAGGATAGCCATAAATCCTTTCTCATAGGTGGATTTTCCCAAGTTTCAATCATAGAGATGCTTATTGGTAAAGGCCAATGGGTATCTGTCTTGCAATAATACTGTTCCCAAGCCATGGATAGAGGCATCACATTCTAAGATGATTTTCTTTATGAAATATGACATCGCTAACACTGATGTAGTACACATAACCTCCTTTAGGGAAGAGAAGACCTGCTCCATTGACTCATTCCAGGAGAAAGCATTATTTTTCAACAATATTTTACGAGGAGTTTCAATCTTCCCATAGTTCGGCACAAACTTATGTTAATAGCTAGTAAGTCTGAGAAACCCTCTCAAAATATTGATATTTTTGGGGTAGGGAGTTCTTCATAGATTCCACTTTCATGGGATCTAGCTTTACTCCTTCCTGACTCACAATATGGCACCATATAACCCATGTAACCCATAATTTCATTCATCAGTGTGTGGTTGAAGAAATCCATTGCTATATCTGCCCCATCTCCAATTTCCAAATTATGATAGACAAAGGGGATACAATGAAATGTGGTGGTTTTGTCAAATTGTAAAACTCCAAATGGGAAAATACCATCTCAAAACCCATATGTTTTCTATTGACATGGGTGGTTGAGAAACTTGCGATATAGTTTTGGAGGTACAATAGCTTGGGACTTTAGGTCTTGTGACAATGGATTTCAAGGCACTCTCTCTCAGCTTTACTTAGGTTGGGCACACACATCATCTCCACATAATTACACCCAGTTCTCTGAAAATTATATCCTTTCATCATATGCAGAAATTACTAAAGAAAGGTCACTTACATATCATTGCTCAGTTCCATGTCATCCAAGTTATGGAAATTCCCAGATTCCCATAGGAGACATTCACCCCAACTTGCAATAAGTTCTCTCCTAGTATCAATAGGTTTTTGAGGAACCCAAAGGTTTACCTCCATCCCATGCAAAACATATCCATGGAATTCCTGTAATTCTAGGTAGTAAATTCCCTAATGTACGCCCTTATCACCACCCTTTTGCATAGAAGAATGAAATACAAAAAATAATCTAGGAATAATTAGCAACTAATGTTATTCGTCCTAACATAAGCCCTTATTATTCTACAATGGCCTTAAAAAAGGAAGGAGATTAGTGCACGTGTCATGATTTCCAGGCTCTCAACAAATTAACCAACAAAGATAAATTCCCCATTCATGTCATTGATTATCTCTTAGATGAGTTACATGGTGCCAAATTGTTTGTAAGTTTTAAACCTATGCAGATAAGCAAAGCATACAGATCCTTTTAAGCAAAACCGATATTACACTACAACGTTCACACATGATACACAAAGATTTACCCTCGAATCCCTTGACTGAGAAAATCCAACAAACCTTGGAGCCATGGATCCTATTTTTCTCATTATAATTATGAATCACTCACAATACAATATAGGTATTCCGTAACATCCAATACCCTAATCTGTTAACCCATTAAAAGTGCACCCCCACATAGACACATGCAAATAATATAACATATACTCAACATTCTCCCACTTGTTGTTTTCTTTACATGCAAGGGTGCAATATTTTATTGGATTAGCAATCTAGGGAACGACTGTCCATTTCTCCTTTGCACCAAGATAAGTTCTCAGTGCTCATAGATTTTTTCAATGAATCTGCAGCATTCTTCAAAGTTTCGACTTTCTCGAGTAACACCTTCTTGATTTCAACCATGTCTCTTACAAAGTGAAATTGTACATCAATATGCTTTGTTCTTGAGTGATAAGCAGGGCACTTTGCCAAGAATATTGCACTCTAACTATCACAATCTAACCTTATATCTTGCTATTAAAAATCGATGTCCAAACACAATATATGCAACCATACTATCTCTTTACTTGCATGAGTGGTTGCCATGTATTCAACTTCTATAGTTGATAGTGCCACTACATCTTGTCTCTTGCTCATCCAACTGATAGAACCTCCAAATAGGTTAAATACATACCCACTTGTAGACATTCTATGATCCAGATCTCCAGCCCAGTCAACATCAACAAAGCCATGTACATACAATACTCTGTCTTGTTCAGTTTTTCCTTGGTAACACATTGCACTGTCTGTTGTTCCACACAAATACCTGAACACCCTCTTCACAACTGTCCAATGTTCCTTTCCTATTTTTGACATATACCTGCTCAAAACTCCCACTACATGGGCAATGCCTGGTCTAGTGCATACTATACATACATCAAACTTCCAACTGCACTAGCATAAGGAACATGGGACATGTCTTCTTTTTATTCATCTGTCTTGGGACACTGTTTTGCAAATAAGATTACACCTACAGGAATATGAACTTTTATTGGTTTACATTCATGCATATTAAACCTATGTATTATTGTTTCCACATATTTTCTATGGTTCATCTAGAGTTTCCTTTCTGCACGGTTTCTCTTGATCTCCATCCCCAAGATGAAATTAGTAGCATCCATATCCTTCATGTTGAACTTGGAGGATAACTGCGTTTTCACCTCCTTAATAACATTCATGCTATTTCCAACCAACAACATGTCATCAACATACAAGACTACATAAACAAAATGTTCTCCAACATGTTTGCAGTAGACACGGTGATCAACTTTACTTCTCACAAATCCCAGTCCCAATATGTACGTGTCAAACTTCTGGTACCACATCCTTGGAGACTGTTTTAGACCATAAAGGGAATTATTCAAGTTGAAAACCAACTCCTTCTTACCCTTTACAGTAAATCCTTCAGGTTTCTTCATGTAGATTTCTTCTTCTAGGTCCCCATGTAGGAACCTTGTCTTCACATCCATCTTCTCTACTTCAAGATCAAAATCACTAGGAATTGCAAGAAGGAATCCAATAGAAGTTGATTTTGCAACATGAGAAAATATTTCACCAAAATCAATTCCCTCTACTTGAGAATATCCCTTTTCTACCAAGTGGGATTTGTATTTCTCAACTTTACCTTCCACATTCAACTTCTTTTTAAACAACCATTTGCTGCCAACGAATTTTCTTCCAGCCGGTAACTCAACTAGATCCCAAGATTGTTTTTTCCAAGGCATCCATTTCTTCAACCATGGCCTTCTTCCATATATCACTATCCTATGAATAAACATCTTCCTTCACATTTCCAGGATCATCAGCACTAATAGACAAAGAAAAATTAGACTGAAAGTCAGGAGGGGAATACCATTGCCAATCAACCTTACCTTAACATCACCAATCCATTTACAACCACCTATCTATGCTCCAAGCCAACCCTCTCGTCTACAGTGCGATACTTCTCTATCTGTCCACACTACATTCGTCAGAGCCCTCACCCATAGGCCAATAACATTCCACAAAATAAGGGCAAGGATAATGATCGACCAAAACGCAGCAAAATATACATCACCCGCTCCACGAAATTAAAAAAAATGCACCAAAATCCTATCCCTCAGAGCATTGGAGCTGCGAAATCCCTGACATGATTGCAATAACACTGCGCTAGAAACACCTCCTCTCAGCTTCTTAATGGAAATCAACCGACGGCCAAAACAACAGAATGCCCGTAGGGGAAAATGTCCAATCTAGACGCTAAGAAACACATCACTAAATTGCAACCCTTGCAACAATTCCTCAGGAGAACAATTCCCTCCCACCTTCCCATGAGAAATATTCTCGATTGGGAGACACAATCCACGCAAACAACAAAGCAATTGCATACCCAAGAAAATGAAATGACCTTGCCTCAAACGAACTCACTGGAACAGTGGTCCGTAAGCCAAGCCAACACCAAGTGGCATTATTGTGAGCACCTACATCTAGTTATCCACGCAAATAGACCTCCATCCATCGTCCAAGCAGGGAGCACTCAACCCCGCTACATCACCCAATCTACAAACTTAGCCCCAAAAGTCGAGGTTGATTATTGGATCCAGCCACGGGGGCTTCACTCAGTAAACCGCTATCATAGCACGTTCGTTTGTGGCATATGAAACAATACCCCTAATTTCAATAAATATTGGAAAATACCTTCCAAAATTGCTTTTTTTAACCCCCTTCCAATATGCCTTCCCAATTTAGAAAAACTCTTATTTTCACTGAATATTGTATGTATCAATTTTTTCATTAACATATTTTATAGCCCTTTATATTTCTACCTAGTATATTGACCTGACCCCACATGCATTCTACAATGCACCTTGCTTCTTTCAATGTATATTGTGGATTCCCATTACTTCACCCACAATGTAATTACTCAACCACATATCATTATGATTTGCAACATCTAATGCACATAGTACAACATTTAGATTGCATGTTGCACTTTGCCAATTGTTGACTAAGCCTGTTGTGGGCTAGGTATCCAAGCCCCGAGGGCCTGTAACAAGCTCTAGGAGGCCCACTAAACCTCCCAAGGCCTGTAATAGGCACGAGTGGTTGGGTATTCAATCCACCAAGGCCTATCGAGGGCCTATAATAGGCTCTTGAGGATTAGAGCCTTCCAAGGCTATTGGTAACAACTGGCTGAGTGCTATTGGTAACAATTGGCTGTCAATGACCACTGTGTCTCGACTATGATCGAATGGAAACCGTCTTCACCACGAAACCCCTGGCCTCAACCATGCCTCAAGACGCTATTTCTCTACGTACTGGTAAGCCCGAGCCTTTCCTCAACCCAATTTCTCATCCAACCCTGATCTCGCCATCTCCATTTGACAGATATTTGTAAGCCCCCCAATATAAAAAAGACCCCAAAGTATTTTTGTATTGTTGCATTAAATAAAAAAAACTCTTTGCCCCTTAATATATATGTAATATAATTTTTAGGTTTTCATGAATATTTAATAGCGCAATATGAATGAACGAACGTGATATTATAACTCTTTATAGTGAAGCTTCGGTGGATCCACCCACCCAACCCACATTCAAATAAATAACCTAGGTAAAAATACAAAAAAAAAACTATGGAAAAACCATAAAATTGTTGAATTCCCGTTCTTACTCGAAGCTATTAAACCCCAAAAAACCAAATACGTCACGGACATAATAACTACATTTGAAACTACTTTTCATTAAATCCTTAAAATCAATCACAAAGAAAATCAAAGTATTGAGCACTTGAATACAAAGAGCCTAAATGAAGCAAGCAAAAAGTATTTAGCACTTCAAAACAAAAAAAACCTAAATGAAATAAAGTAACCCCGAGATAGGCTTTTGCATCCGTCGGTGCGGTGGAAGAGAGGGAGGGTAAAAGTCTTGGAACCGTCTATATTAATAGATGGCGGGGTTTTCTTCTTAGTTCGAAACAAATCTTCTGCTCAACTATCAAATATTTTCTTCGAAACAACTCTTCTGTTCAACTATCAACTATCTTCTGCACGATTCTGGGTTAGGAAAAAAACCATCGAAGGGTGTCTTGCGTTGGAAGAGAGGCGGTTTTTTATAAGAAGCTCGCGAAAATGAGTGGCACCGTGACAGCCTGTGGCGCGGTTTCGATTCCGGCCAGTGTTGGAAAAATCATTCAAGATATAAAAGAAATAGCAAGTAATCACTTGGATGAGGAGATATACGCAATGCTAAAGGAATGCAATATGGATCCCAATGAGACGGCTCAGCAGCTGCTCTCTCAAGATCCTTTCCATGACGTTAAGAGAAAGCAAGACAAGCGTAAAGAGCAAAATGCAAACACCAGAAATTCTGGACATACTAGGTCAAGGCCATCCAATCAAGGTCGGGGAGGAAGGGGCGCAGGCACAGGAAACTATCTTCGACACTTTATAGCAAGGGAAAATGGGGGGCACCAAAGTGTAAACAAGGATAGCACAAACACTGGCTTCCCTCCTCTCACAACTTCACAATATTTGCAAACCAAAATAAATTCTTTCGGAACCAGCTCTTTGCCAGCATCCACCAGTGGTACCTGTATCATAGCCAATGGGTTGTCAGAAGATGCACATCCTCCACAAAACCAGGCAGGGAGCTTGAGTCCTCCTGCTGGACCAAAATCGATGGCCGATGTCTTGAAGTCAAGGACTATGCAACAATCACCGACTCAACCACCAGGTGCACCTGTTTCACCTTCTGTAACAGTTAAAGGACAATCAATAGCCGGTTTTCAGCAGTATGTTGACTCTGTAAGTCGCACAACTGTTTCAGGAGCCTATTCATCATCATCAGGTCCTGTGCTGGTTACAAAATTGAATTCTCGTGTTTCAGGCGCTGTTGGAACAATCAAACGTGAAGTTGGGACTGTCGGTGCCGAGCATGTAGCTGTTGAGCACGCTACTGGTTCTGTCAATAACAAGCCTGTTGCATCCAGCTTCTCAAATAACTTGCAGAGAACACAAGCTGCTTCCAGCTTCTCAAATAATTTGCAGAGAACACAATCTGTCATGTCTCATGCAGTTGATTCAGAATTGAAGGTATCCGAAAATGGAATTTCTGGTTCAACAACTGTACATTCCTTTTCAAAGGAGCGTGTTGCAAGTAAGTCTCAAACAAAATAACAGCCGCAGGTATCCACTTCAGCCCCAGCAGGATATTCCATGAGCAGATCTTCAGTTATGGCTAATAACTACATGAGGCCTCGGAACCTTATCGGCTCTCAGAAAGTAGTAGGACTTAACAAGGAATGGAAGTCAAAGCCAACAAATCAAAATGTGGTATCTAATCCTTTAATAATTGGAACTTCCACTGTTAGCGACAGTACGTCTGAAGTTAGCAGGTCATCTTCTCCAGTTGCAAAATCAACTTTGCAAGACACACCTTCCAAACTGCAGAAACTTTCGGAAGAGTTGAATGTTATGGATAAGCAGCATGTAATAATACCAAATCATCTTCAACTTCCCGAAGCAGAACTTATAGGTATTCGTTTTGGAAGGTTTGATGTAAACTTCATGTACCAAGCCCGGTTGTAGTCAGGTCTCCGGACATGAGTGTAAATAGAGTTTTGATATAATTACCATATAACTTAGTAGGATCATTAAATATTACAGTGGCGCAATGACTTAATAAGATATATGAAATCTAATCATTGATAGAAGTTGAACTGATGCCTAGTATTGTTTTGTTTCTTTGATAGTGTAATATGATAGCTTCTTTTTTTATTGTTCACAATAGAGAATTCTTTTTGTTAATGTGTTAGTGATAAAATCATTATCATCAGTATAAGTATATTAAGAGGTATATGAAATATTTTCTCCCATATTCAACCCAATAGCATAATATGTATATATTTTTCATGAAGAATGCCTATGTTTTAAGTGCAAATTTAGATAGAGTTTAGGAGACTTTTGCTTTTCTTTTTTCATTTCTTCTCTAATCATGGAGAGTTTAGGAAAGAACAACCATATACCTATTGGTATCATTCATTTCCCAAAATCTTTAGTATGAGAAGTGAAGAAAAAAAATCAGTTTTTTGTTTGTTTGTCTAATGTTGTTTTGTTTGTAGGGAAAAAATGTAGTTTTCATAGATTGTAATATTGCATTTTACATGAACATGGCATATGAATTAATGTATTTATTTTTCTCTCTCATGTAATGTCATAAAAGGGTTATTATAAAGGGAATGTTCCATTTTACATCAAAGTGCTACACATGCATTGCTATTTTGGGTTTCTATTATGCTATGTTGCTTTTTAGATGATTGATCGATTTTGAATTATTATATTAAGATATTTCATAGAAGTTGAGGGTATCACTGCATCAGTTGATGTTTCAACTGTAATTTGGGTTCTAAAAACTAAATTATAAAGATATCCTTACCCCTAATTTATGCTAAAGAGTATGCTTAAATCAACAAGATCAACCCTTCGTAAATTGCATTTTGTTTCCTTTAAAATATTTACAATATGAGGTGATGGGATGATGATAAATGCATATAAATTGATATAATGAATTTTAATTTTTCTTCCATCCTAAACTTAAATATGATGGTGCACCGTTGAGGCGTCCTCAATGGAGTACGAATCTAATATTTTCTTGAAGATTCACATCCATCACTTACTCGTCTAGCATTCTTTCCCTTTTAGTTTGTTCAAGCTTAATTTTATTTGTTCTCTCTTTCTATAAAAGAGAATAAGTATATTAGTGGTGTTCTACAGGCTTACATGGTCAGAAGATATGAAGATTCAATTAGTATACTAGTTATCACCTCATGTTACAAAATCTATGCTAATGAGAATATTAAATTTGCACGATGCAAATTCATTTACGTAAGGGATGTGCTTCAATATCAATATATATGAAATGGTAAATTGGGTTTAAAAGAACTCTTTCTCTTCAATAAAATGTACAAGAGAAGGATGGAGAACACTATGTATAAGCTATGCAAGATTTCCTCTACGAGTAGATACTAAAAGACCGACAATTTCTCCCCCATTGAACTGGAACAAAAAAACTAGGATATGAACTTGAGACGATTGTGCCTAACATACCCTAATACCGAAACTGTATTGAGGAAATCATTGGGCCTCCTAATATAATTATCCATGAGATGCCTCAATACTATCATCCCACCATCAGCGAGGAATCTAGCTTTGTACACAATCCAATTACTTAATTTGTCAACACTTATGTTCTCCACTAGCATTCAAAATATCATCAGTTTCAACTTCTCACACCCCTCAAACTATATCATTTGTTCAACCCAATTCCCCATTCCACCTTTTCCTAAAGAAAAGAGAGGGTTTTATCATAGATTGCTCTATCGGAGGAATCCCAATAGGAATACTATTACACCCGTAGATCCAAATACCATCCATATATTGAATCCCATTGTCACATATAACAGTCAAAGTTAGAGATTTTGAGTTGATCTTGTCAATCTTCTTCCATTAGATCACAGCTTATATATAACTAAATTTTGATTAACTTCTATATGCTTACATTAGATGAAATCCTATTATAATTATTTGTGTGCTTATTCCACACATAGAACCACCCTTCCTCTAATTGTTGAATTTTCCAGCATGTTAAGATGTATGAAACCTTGTTTAATCCAAAATGATGCCTTTTTCAAGGGATTAAATGCCTATATTTTTAAGAATAGTCCCCACAATTTGAGGCCCTTGAAAATCAATGGAAAATATAGCCAAATCCTGATTAGATCTGCCAAGGCCTCCCTTTGGCTCTTTAGACCATAGTAGCATAATTAGGCAATATTGGACTTTAGTGTACAGAAATTATGAAGAATTCACAATTTGTCCAATATTGTGTAATAAAATTTAAAATATTGAAAATCAAACTTTAATTATTTAACACTATCATAGTTCGTAACTATTAATGTGTCTGATTAAATATGCTTTTACTTTCTTCTTAAAATAATTATTAATAACTAATTTTTGTTTTTTAAATAATAATTTTGGTTGTAAATAAAATGTGTGAGATGTAGATTGATGGTATATTCTTGTATATTTGATTAATGCATTATAAATAAGAAGTCTACTCCAATATTTTATTCATATTGATTTTCTCCTTTATGTTTCATAATTTATCTATATCAATGGGTGTATAGGGTGATAGGGGAACACCCATATCATTGTTTTTTTCTGTATGTTTTGTTTGATAATCTAGCTATATCAATGGGTTAGGTGTATTGGGTGATAGAGGCACACCCATATCATTGTTTGTTTTGTGGATCTAGTGGAGAGCTTTGCATATACACAATGTGTATATGTTAGCCTAACTTTTTTATCTAGTCAAGAAACATCACAAAAATTAATTAAGCCATATAAATTAGAGAAAAGTTATAGAAAAAAGCAGTTTGCAAAAATATGGATTTTAAACCCAACTTTTAACTGTGCATTTTAACCTTAAAATATGGATTTTAACTATGCATCATGAATGACAATTAACAAACACAGATCCATCTTAAACCCAAATCTATAAGCAACGAGAGGGATCCCGTTTCTTGAAGTGGAATTTTTTTTTTTAAATTTAAACTAAAGAAATTTGATTTCTCTTGGTTAATAGACTTGGGTTTAAGTTTTAATTTTTTATTTTATAGATGGATATCTATTTTTTTAATTACTTTTCATAAATTTTTTTTATGAGCTAACATGGATTTTTTTAAAATACTTTCCATAAATTTTTATTTTATGACGTGGCATCATTTTTTTTAATTATTTAATTATTATTTTGTTAGGTAGTAAGTTACAGCACCTACCCATACTGGGCTATGGAGCACCTCACTCCTCTGGGTGCAATAATTTGATGGAAATAGCGACGTTGCAAACTTCCATTTTATTGTGTACGAGATCAAACAATAAATATAAATATAAAGAGACCGATGCTTACACGACTATATGACATACATTTAAATACAGTAAGCCATCACTATGAGTATGAATTCAGAGCCTTCATTCTTTCTCCACGTTTTGAGTCACCAAATGCCCTTCAATCCTGCATAGTTAATCAATTAAGACTTGCTTAAACCATGTATTGCTATTCCTAATCTTTTATTCATATCATTAAGCAGGATTTATTGTCAACTTAGATAGAGTGAAAATCCTACCTCTTCTAGCAACTTGAAAGATTGATGCTGCTGAAGAGACCCATTAGTTGTTGCACTGCTTTTACTTTTTCTCATTTTGTTTGCAATCGAATCGTATGCGATGTTTCATGTCTTTTTCATAAAAACCATTAATTTTTTTCCTGCACTACCACAACCACTTATTTTGGATTTGAGACTCACATGGTGGAGGACTTGAATTCGGAAGCCCCGTTCCCTCAAGAATATTAAAAAAAACTTGCATTTTCTTTAATTATAGTCAATCTTAACAAAAACTTGCATTTTCTTTAATTACGGACATCTTTTGCGTGGTTTCTACCATCATGCATGATGAAATGCTCAATGGGATCACTTCTCTCCCACTGAAGAGTGCATAAATGTTTCTTACAAAAGTCAGATCCTTCAAATTACCCATGGAAGGAAGTCATCTCACTAATTTTATTCGAAGAGTGGATTTCCCATTCACTAACTTAAGATATTCAAGGAGGACGTGATGAATATGGCTTGATTCTATACTCTTGAAACACAAGAATATTTGTTATTGTCTTGAAACTGGCAGATGCCCATGTAACATCCCAAAAAAAATCACAAAAATTTTAAATTTTTATATAGCAATTAATGCAGACTATAACTATGCGGAATATAATAATGCTTAAATTCGTCTTGCTGTACTAAATACTGTGCTGATTAAAAGTGTAAAGTTTGCCTCTAGATGATTAATATCTATGTTTTGATGTCATTCTTACTCAACTGTAATTTACAATCCTTCTATTGTTTGATGAAAAGATGTATGTTTTAAATGTATTAACTATTGTTCTTTTGCCGATGATGAAGGGGTCCTATGGACACCCCGAGGCTTACTTTGCATTCCTGCTAAAGCATTTGAACCCTCCTTTTTCACAGATTACAGGTAAGAGTTTTTGTTCTGTTTACGATGAATGACCGAAGAGTTTCTTACCAGTTTAAGTGTCTCCAAGTCTTAATGAATTAAGAGACATAATGTCGAGACTGCTAATGGTGAGAAATTCAATTAGCCTAATTTGGTAAACAGAAGTATGTTGATTGTAACAATTTCCATTTTTTGAACTAACCTTTTATTAAATTACTCAAACAATGAATAGGATTCAGATATCATTATTAAAATTTTATGTATTATTATAGTGAGATTCTATTCAAGCAAAATATGAGGATGAACTTATTCTATAAGTGATGGTTAACCACTGAATGACATGTGTCATCTCTATGCATATCCTTGTATGCTATAGACCCTAAGGATCTCATACCATAATTGTTTTAAATTCTAACTTAGGAATTAATTGCAATTCAAATCGTAGACATATGCTAATCTATGGTTTATATACCAATTTCTATTAAATTTCCATACTATATTGAAATGTAAATGTATCAAATCCTACACAAGATTTAATTTTAATTTTAGCCTAAGATCTATATGCACACTTAAAAGTCAATGCTATAGTATCTATCCTAAAGACTATATAAAAATCCCAGATTACAATAAAATTTAAATTTTAGTGTGCGCATCATAGAGTGCTCTATCGCGTGCATCATTGATATTCTCATCCATCTGGCAATCTGCCTATCAAATTCATCTATCTTAATTTCTTCTCTGTACTAGAGTACGTTGCAGCTCCTTTAGCATGGGGAAAAATACAAACAAATATTTTATTCATTTTATCTTACATAGTCATTACTATGCAGAATACTAATTATATTAGAAACTAAAATAAATACATTTGTTTAATAATATCCTTGAAAACAGTACATCAATAATAGCAGATAGGAATGTTAAACTACTTCAAATTTGAAAAGACAAATAGAATGTGTAAATGAAGATAGGGCCGACAAACACCAAAGGAGGCCTGTTCCTCCCAACCTTTTCCAGAAGAAGGAGCCAAACTGCTGGCTTCCTATGAACCCCCGATCCTGCTTACTGAACCACTAAGTAGATGGAATCTGTGTAGAAGCAAGGCACTAAGTGATAAAAACTTCTTCACTCAATAGTATACCTTGTGCACTCAGTAGTATAACTTCTGCACTCAGTAGTATTGGGCAGAATCACAGCATGATAAAAAACATAGCATATCCCCTCATCAAATCTCTTGGGTGCAAGCACAGCAAAACCCCAAGTAAAATTTCCTCACCAGGAAAAGTGATGAACCTCAGTTCATAATTTGATGACTCTTATATAGAATGCCTAGGTATTTAGTGGTCAGTTTGGAATAAATGAGCCTCAAGCTCCAGTCCCACCTTCAAGGGAACTATGACCACATTTCAAGGGAGTTGTCCCATACCAACAACTAGTTAGTTACATCATGACACTGCCACATGTCCGTTTCCTTCTACCCAAGATTCCATTCAACCTAGTGGGTCAGTAACCACTCTTTCAACAGTCCCCTTAGGTGTTTGCTCCTATTTTATTTATTAAATAATAAAATATTGTCCAACATAAAAACTTTACAATAAAAGTTAACATAATGTTTCCAACATAAAATGTTCTTCAACAAAAAGGGTATGTTACAACAAATGACCAAAAATTCATAAGCAACTAATAACTTTCATAGCCCCATGTTCGTTTTCCTATCAATTCCTTGTCACTTCCACCGTTCAAGGGCGGTTTCCTTCTACTTTGGCTCAAGGAAGTTACTTTGATTGTATTGGAACTGGGATAGATATTGGAAATTAGCATCGGTTTACTCACAAAACCTGAGGATACAAGGGCACTGTATGATGGAACAAGTTCACTATTCAAATCGCTTTAAAATACTTCCTATGGTAGACAGGCATATTTTGGACAAACCAAACAATTTAATTGTCATCGGGTAGCTTCTTGTTGGAAAAGGGATGGCTAAAAGCTAATTCAATGGCCAGGTGTCATGATTTAAGTGAGTAGAGAGACTAGGAAACCATATCTCATTAAAGAAACTCATTCCACTTAATTAATTTTTTTTAATTTTTTAGGTTATTTTATAATAAACATAAATTAATTAACTTAAAAATCACATAAATCTAAAATAAAGTTATTAACACTATTTATATATCTGAAGTTCAATTTATTTTTAAAAGTAAAAATGATATTAAAATAGGATAAGTGGCAACATTTTACCTTTAGTTTTTTTATTTATTTGTTATCTATATTTATAAATTTTATTTATAAAATCTTTGTATATTTTAATAATATATGTTTATAAAATTTCTCTTTGTATACTTCAATATTATTATTATTAATACTAACAATGGTAAACATTCATATTAATATTAACATAAATATTAAAACACGTTAATATCATCCTCAACATAATATAAGTTTATAAAATTATTATTTTTTGCTTTTACAATGAGACAAATATTGAAACATTAATAATAATCGTATTAATATCATTAATATTATTAACAAAGCTAATACGTTAATAATATTCCACAATGCAATCCTTGATGGTCATGTTAATTCTACACCCCCAAAATTGCACATACGCCACCATACTAAAGCAAAACTAACCATGAAAAAACTTAATCAAACATATTTAGAGATAGTCAACCATGGTCAATAATAGCATACCCTCGATAACTATGAGTGCAAGTCACACATAATCAAACATCACAAGTATTCCATGGTAAAACATCAGAACCTTAGTCAACCATCTTCAACCATGGTGAGTAGCCAACCATAGTGACCCATGGTCAACCATGTTGGACCTACGTTAATCATAGTCAACCATCGTTACACATGATCAACCATCATCAACCAATTCCAACCAAGCACAACCATGTAAAAACATAATTGAATATGATGAACAATAGTTAGCCATGGCAACAATATTACTAAACACAAACATATTTATCCAATAATCAAACATTGTCAATCATTTTTAATTATTCTCAATCACGGTCAGCTAAACATTAACTATAGTTGTCCAGTAGCAAATCTAATCTTTCTCGCATGATCATCCAAAATATTTTTTTGGCTTATCGGTATATCCGATATATAATTTTGCTAAACAAAAAAGTGTCATATCTACAGTCAAAGACTGTTTCTAAAAACCTTAAATGTCTATCACCGACCAGTGTTTTTGTCATATATTTTACTTTTTAAGGTAGCTTATGTGTGTGTGATCCACTTAAAATGTGAATATTACATAACATAAATTGCGCTCTTTCTTTCTATGCAAAAAAAAAAATAATAAGCCATATTAATTAATTAATGTGTCTTATATATTGTGATCGGCGTATGTCAACCATGGCCAGACATTTAAAAGTAGTTTATATACATCGATCGATGTATATAAACTACATTAATTAAGCCACTTGAAGGGTGGTTTCCTCAACACTTTAATTCTACACCCCCAAAATTGCACATAGGCCACCATACTAAAGCAAAACTAACCATGAAAAAACTTAATCAAACATATTTAGAGATAGTCAACCATGGTCAATAATAGCATACCATCGATAACTATGAGTGCAAGTCACACATAATCAAACATCACAAGTATTCCATGGTAAAACATCAGAACCTTAGTCAACCATCTTCAACCATGGTGACTAGCCAACCATAGTGACCCATGGTCAACCATGTTGGACCTACGTTAATCATAGTCAAGCATCGTTACACATGATCAACCATCATCAACCAATTCCAACCAATCACAACCATGTAAAAACATAATTGAATATGATGAACAATAGTTAGCCATGGCAACAATATTACTAAACACAAACATATTTATCCAATAATCAAACATTGTCAATCATTTTTAATTATTCTCAATCATGGTCAGCTAAACAAAAAAGTGTCATATCTACAGTCAAAGATTGTTTCTAAAAACCTTAAATGCCTATCACTGACCAGTGTTTTTGTCATATATTTTACTTTTTAAGGTAGCTTATGTGTGTGTGATCCACTTAAAATGTGATTTATACATAACATAAATTGCGCTCTTTCTTTCTAGGCAAAAAAAATAATAATAAGCCATATTAATTAATTAATGTGTCTTATATATTGTGATCGGCGTATGTCAACCATGGCCAGACATTTAAAAGTAGTTTATATACATCGATCGATGTATATAAACTACATTAATTAAGCCACTCGAAGGGTGGTTTCCTTCTACTTTAGCTAAAGGAAGTTACTTTGATTGTATTGGTATTGGGATATAGATTGGGAATTAGCATCGGCTCATTTACAAAACTAGAGGATACAAGGCCACTCGATGATGCAACAAGTTGACTATTAAAATCTCTATAAAATCCCTCCTAGGGTAAACAAACAGATTTTGGACAAACCAAACAATTTAACTGCGGTCTCCAAGATTGTTGCAGGAAAAATGGTGGCTTGAGGTTACTGGAATGGTGAGGTGGCATTATTTAGGCAAGTACAAAGACTAGGAAACCATATCTCATTGAAGAAACTCATTCCACTTAGTTAACTAACTTTTATTTTTGTGGTTTTTTTATAATCTACATAAATTAATTAATTTAAAAATACAAAAATACAAAATAAGGTTACTAACGCTATTTATGTAAATTTTAATTTATTTTAAAAATTAAAAATTAATTTTTTAATAGGATAAATTGCAACATTTTAATTTATTACTTGTATTTATATATTTTAGTAATAAAATCTCCGTTTATATATTTTAATAATATTAATTTCACTTCATATATTTATTACTAATAATATTATTAATATGGATATTAACATTAAGAATATTATTAATGTTAATATCAACATTAGTAAGCATTCATATTAATATTAAAACACCTTAATATCAAACTCAGCATAACATAACTTTCTAAAATTATTATTTTTTGCTTTTACAATTCGTGAAAATATTGAAACATTAATAAAATATTAATATCTTTAATATTATTAATAATGCTAATAATATTAATAATATGCCATAATGCAATCCTTCATGGACATGTTAATGACACGCACCCAAAATTGAGCATAGTCAACCATTCTCCAGCAAACCTGACCATGGACAAACATAATCAAACATGTTTACAGATAGTCAACCATGGTCAATAATAGCATACCATGGATAACTACTCTCAAGCATGGTTCCATGGTCAACAACATTACCAGAGTCAACCATATTCAGCCAAAATCATAGATAGTAAAACATCACAAGTATTCCATGGTCAAACATTAGAGACCTTAGTCAATCATCTTCAACCATGGTGAGTAGTAAACCATAGTGAACGATGGTCAACCATGTTGGACCTATGTTAATCATAGTCAACTATTTTGACACATGATCAACCATCATTAAACAATGCCAACCAAGCTCAACCTTTTACAAACATAATTAAATATGATGAACCATAGTTAACCATGGTAATAATATTACTAAACTCAACCATGTTTAGTCAAAATCATCCAATATCAAACATAAAAAATAATCCATGGTCAAACATAATAAAATTTGGTCAATAATCTTAAATCGTGGTGAAACATAATCAACAAAAGTCAACCATCTAGAACCATAGTCACGCATTTCCAAATGATGGTAAGCCTAAGTCAACGATAGTGAAACATGGTTGACACTAGTATAACATGGTTGTCCATAGTCAAAGATGGTGACACATATTTATCCATATTCAAGTACAAACAAGCATGGTTAATCATAAAGAAAATAGTTAACCAAGTTTAACTAATGTCCACTGTATCAAACACAATTTACTAAAATCAAACATGTTGAATTATAATCAAACATGGTCAATCATTCACAATTATTCTCAATCATGGTCAACAAAATGCTAACTATTGTTAACCACGAGCAAATATGAGATTTCTCACGTGAGCATCCAAATTATTTTTTGTCTTACTGCTATATCTGATATATAATTTTGCTCAAATAAAATTTTAATATCTACAATTAAAGACTATTTTTAGCAACCTTAATGGTCTCTCACTAACCATTTTATTGTGTTATATATTTTACTTTTTAAGGAATCTTATGTGGGTGTGATCCATGTAAATTTTTTTTTTTTTTAACATAAACACGAAGTTGATTTGTATTAAAAAGGGGATAAGATACAAAATTCCCTTCCTAGAAGGTTAAGCCATAGCATGGATATTGAGTGGTCCAAAATTGAAAAAATAAGCTTTTCATCCCTGAGAATTGTTCTTCCTAACTGTTCATATCTACTGGTTTTTTTGTCAAATAAATCTTGACATATTGATTACATATATCAGTAAAAAAAAAATTAACAGAGCAAAACAAAGGAACGCTTCAACATTCCTGAGAATAAGCGGGTGGGATTCCTTCATGATCCTGTGAGTCATCTTCCATCAGGGAACTATCTTCATGCTCCTTCCCTGGGTCCCCAGGTTCAGAATGCTTCTCGAATTCATCCCTTGGGTCACTCAAGGATACTTCCAACTAAGCTAGGCGAGCCTCAATCCTGTCATTACCCTTTTGCAGGGTATCAAACAACTTCCCCTTCAACAAAAAACATATATTTTTTGAGGCCTTCGAAGTTGGCCTATTGAAATTATTCCTTGGCTTTAAGAACCTTCTGAAGCTCCTCAAGATCACCCACATGAACCTGGGTGTTGGTTTCCACATCCTCAATGCGCAACTCCATCTGGAGAATGTCCTTATTGATGAGTCTGCTCTCATCTAGAGCAGCCTTAGAAGCTTCGAAAGCATTGTGTGCATTCTTCTTGATGTCCTAATGCACCCCCTTGATTTTCCTAAGCTCCTTCACCACAACACCGAATGAAGAGTAGTACCATCTCCCTGTAAAGAATCCTGCAAAGGAGGACTTCAATAATGCGACATTATTTCACATTATTCCATATTAGCGCCACACCAACCTTATTTAATGAGAGAAGATGACCCAGAGCACTCTTTAAAGCTCAATCTGTAGTGGAAGCCACTTGTCCAAGAAAGTATATGGGAGCTTTACATGCACACCCCCATTAGATAGTTAAAGTTTACAACATGGAGACCATTTGGTGTGTGTAGGATCATGATTCAGGACTATAATTCGTTCTCCTAATTTGGTTCCTTGGTTATCCATGGTGTAAGCCTCCACGTTATTGTTCTATAGGATGTGAAAGAACTGAATCTGAGAGATGTCGCTAATGGTTGAGACAATTCGTTTTTGAATTATGTTCATATTCTTGTCAGGGCCTCTTTGAATATTTATCATTTTATGTATTACAATTGTGGATTCTCCGAGGATGGAGTAGTGGTCTATATGAAGGGATATCCTTGTTCCAACCCGTTCGTGGAGAGCTTCCCATTCAGCTTGATTGTTTGGTCTCTTTCTTAATCCCCACGTGAATTGAAATAACTTGTTTCATCCTAGATTGTAAACGACCCCTCCCGCACCTGCCACCCCTATGTAAAATGTGATTTATACATAACATAAATTGCAATATTTTTTCTTTGAAAAAAATCTAGTAGGCCATATTAATTAATTCATATGATTTATATACTTTGATGCCATATTAATTAGTTAATATGCTTTATATACTCCGATGCCATATTAATTAAGTAATATGCTTTATATACTATGATCAACGTATATCAACCATGGCCAACCATTTAATAGTGTTTGATATAGATGGATTGACCTATATAAGCCATTTTAATTAATTAGTATGACTTGCTAGTAGACGATCGACGTGGTGAGGGTTGTTGAGTTATTATCATAATAATAATTACCATAATAACTATTATTGTAAAAATAAAGATAATTATTATTAAAAAATTAAATAATGAATAAAAAATAATTTTTATTATTATAAAAATAATAATAGTAGTTTTATAATAAAATTAATAATTTTATATTTTTTTAATAATTAATAATTTGATACCATAATGAATCACAAATATTTATTATTATTATATTTCTTTTAATTTATCTTTTAACATTCCTATAGTAATTATTATTATTATTATTATACTTGATGGGTTTTTATACCAGCAGAGATCCATCTTAAACTCGTATCTATCAAGCATACAGAGGGATTCAATTTCTTGAGGTGTATTTCTTTTTTTAAATTTAAACTCAATAAATTTGATCTTTCTTGATTGATACATCTTGGTTTAATTTTTAAGTTTTTATTTTATAAACGAAGATCTATTTTCTAATTACTTTTCATAATATTTTATTTTATGAACCAACATGGATTTTTTAAAATATTTTCCAAAATGTTTTATTTTATGAACCGACATGAATTTTTTTAATTATTTTGTTAATAATGTTATAACGTTATACCACGTTAGAGGATGTCTCCCATATTGGGTTGTAGAGCACCTCATTTCACTCGGTGCAATAAAGCAAAACAAAGCTAGATGCACTTGTTTCCTATGAATAGGGTGTCATGATGATTGGCACATGATTTTATATCGACAGCTAAATGATTACGGAGCGGACACATAGCGGATTGGCACATGATTTTATAGAAGCACTTTACTAATTAAGGCGCACCACAAACAAAGGTTATGAATTAACAGAGGGCTCCATGCGAGCCCTGCGGCACCGTTTGTGTCACGGTTTGAGAATTTGAATTACAGTAATTCTCATAAGAATAGGCTCAAATCTTCTTGTTGTTGTAGTGCTGGTAAGACCTAGCTCCGAGCAGCAGTTGACATCAATCATTTTCCAAGGGAAAATGAGAGCAAATCTTTTTTGAATAATAATTCCAGAGAAGGCAAATATGGGGATCTTTTCGTTGTGTTCAGCCACAAGAGGTTCGCGAAATTCACATCGATGGATGCCCTCAAGCACAAGATTTTTAAAGAGATCTTGAAGGGTAACTTGACGCTGAATGGAGAGCCGTTGGGAGGGCGGGTGGTAAGGAGCATTTCAACTTATGTTATGCACGATGATCTATTCTTTCCTTTGTTTACAAAGGAAGAGACCCTCATGTTCTCCGTAGAGTTTTGACTACGAAGGTCTGAGACAAAAGCATATAAGCACACCTAGGTATAGGTTCTTGACCAACTCATGATCTGTGGCACGACCTTAAAAAGTGAAAAATACCTTAAAAAGGGAAGTTTATATTTGAATGTTAATAGTCCTCCAATTTCTCTTTATATGCTTTGAATTTTGCAATACATCACATATTATATATTTTATTTAATAAAAATATATATATATATATATGGGGTGGGGTGGGTGTTTCCCAATAAGAATCTATGTTTAAGCAAATACTTGGATTGCTATAACTAAGAATGCTATTATTTTCTAAAATTTTATTTGTATATGTAGTATGATTTTTGCGAAAAATCAAATATTATAGATTTCAGAAAACCATTTGCATTCACTACTATTCACTACTACCTTTACTCGAGCTATCATCATATCTATGATGATAGTTCAAATAAAAATAAAGCATACTAAAATTTGCAGACCATTTATTAGCCAAACAATTATAGTCACTAATGGATTATCTTGTAAAATACACATTAACCATATAGCGAAAATGACCATAAATAGCCAAACAATTATAGTCACTAATGGATTATCTTGCAAAATACACATTAACCATATATCGAAAATGACCATAAATAGCCAAACAATTGTAGTCACTCATGGATTATCTTGTAAAATACACATTAACCATATATCAAAAATGACCATCAATTGAGAAGAGGACAAGCTATGGAGAAATGACAGGGAACAACAGTTGAATCTAAGCTGACTTATATTCACTACCAAGAAATTGCATTTAATACGACATATAGGCCAGATTTTTAGAACTTTAAGTTTTAAAAAATAATTTTTATTATTTTAATGTCTTACAGTTAAAATCCTTCCTTCATCTATTCATGTTCAATAGAGATGTCTTACACCAATAAAAAAAACTAGAATATTGTATTTTAGAAATTCTAAAATTTATTTAGAAATTAAAAAATACTATTTTTAATATTAAAATATTGCAAAACTTTATAAAACTTGGCAAAAAAATTTATGCAAAAAAAACTAATAACAGTCAAAGAACTTTGACCAGAATAATGTCACCCTAAATTTTTTAATAATAATAATAAATTGTAATTGTAATGATTATTATTATTATTATTGTTTTAAAATAATAATAGTTATTGTTGTTAAAATCATAATAATAATAATAATAATTGTTTTATAAAAGTAATAATTTTATATTTTTTTAATAATAAAAATAAGCTTTTTATTATTTCTAGAATGACTATTATTATAATAAAAATAATTTAAAACTAATAAAAATTAATAATAATAATAACAATAACCAAAAAACAACAAATGTTTATTATTTTCATATATTACTATTATTATTTATTTTTCATTATTGTTATAGTTTTTAATTATTTTTTAAATTATTATTATTATTATTATTATTATTATTATTAAATAATTTAAAAATACAAAAATCTAAAATAAATTTATTACCACTATTCATTTACCCAAGCTTGATTTATCTAAAAAATTAAAAATTAAATTTAAAATAAAATAAGTTGCAATATTTTTTTTTTAATTTATTCCCTGTGTATATATATATAAATATTAATAAAAAAGTCTCTCTTTAGATATTTAAATAATATTATTTTCACTTCATATATTTATTAACATTTGTCTTGACATTAATATTAATATTGATATTAACCACATTAAAAATGATATTAATAACATTCCACAATGCAAGTGTTGATGGACATGTTAATGCCAAACACCCAAAATTGTTCAATAATAGCATACCATGGATAATTATTTTCAGCCATGGTTCCATGTTCAACAAAATTACTAGAGTTGGAAATATTGAGCCAATGTCACACATAGTAAAACATCACAAGTAGTCCATGGTCAAACATTAGAAACCTTAGTCATCCATGTTCAAGCATGGTGAATGATAAATTGGACTCAATCATACAATCGAGGAGATCAGTTCTCGAAAAGTACATCTACCAAATATTTAAGTATTCACATCTTGCATATATCTAAAAGCGATGTTTCCTCCCTTGCATTGCTCGAAAGCATTATTGAATCCTCTAATGAATCTATCTCGTCATTTATAAATCTGTGTCCCCATTTATAGACAGATTGCTTTTGGAGAAGTGGATCAAGTAGGATATCTCTTTTCTCTATCATGCAAACTCTTTAGAATGTTTATATTCTTGGAACAACAATAAATCTAAGGGAGAAGCTAAATTTATGAATTATGAATTGTTGCATTTTATGGTTACTAATATGACTTTCTATTTTTCACGTTAGAACTTGCACCAATGTTTTCGTTGTTTTGAAGGTGCTACAGTTCATTCTGCATCATGGTTCTTTCAACTCACCAGTGGAGCTACGACATCCTTACACTTCTATTCTAGATCATCCTATTGGCACATGGAGAGGCCGTGTTTAGTGGCTCGCCAAGCCGGTTGAGGCCTTTCTTTGTAGAATCTAGGCACCCGATACCGGATAACAAGAACAACACATAAGATTGTCTTGATTTAGCCCAAGAATTTGAGGCATCACGAGGAAACCAAGGCATTGGTGGACTTCTTAAACACCTAGCAGAAGAAGACAAGCTATGGAGAAATGATAGGGAACAACACTTGAATCTAAGCTGGCTTATATTCACGGCCAAGAAATTACATTTAATACCACATATAGGCCGGATTTTTAGAACTTTAAGTTTTAACAAATAATTTTTATTATTTTAATGTCTTACAGTTAAAATCCTTCCTTCATCTATTCATGTTCAATAGACATGTCTTACACCAATTAAAAAAACTAGAATATTGTATTTTAGAATTTGCAAAATTTATTTAGAAATTAAAAAATACTATTTTTAATATTAAAATATTGCAAAACTTTATAAAACTTGGCAAAAACTTTTATGCCAAAAAAAACTAATAATAGTCAAAGAACTTTGACTACCAAAGTGTTAGTATTCTGATGCCTTGATGCCTTCGTGGAGAATAATGTCACTGCAAATTTTTTAATAATAATAATAAATTGTAATTGTAATGATTATTATTATTATTATTATTGTTCTAAAATAGTTATTGTTAAAATAATAATAATAATAATTGTATTATAAAAGTAATAATTTTATATTTTTTTAATAATAAAAATAAGCTTTTTATTATTTCTAGAATGACTATTATTATAATAAAAATAATTTCAAACTAATAAAAATTAATAATAATAATAGCAAGAAGAAAAAAACAACAAATGTTTATTATTTTCATATATTACTATTATTATTTATTTTTAATTATTATTATAGTTTTTAATTATTTTTTAAATTATTATTATTATTATTATTATTATTATTAATGAATTTAAAAATACAAAAATCGAAAGTAAATTTATTAGCACTATTCATTTACCAAGCTTGATTTATTTTAAAAAATAAAAATTAAATTTAAAATAAAATAAATTGCAATATTTTTTTTTTTAAATTTATTCCGTGTGTATATGTATATAGATATTAATAAAAAAGTCTCTCTTTAGATATTTAAATAATCTTATTTTCACTTCATATATTTATTAACATTTGTCTTGACATTAATATTAATATTGATATTAACCACATTAATAATGATATTAATAACATTCCACAATGCAAGTGTTGATGGACATGTTAATGCCACACACCCAAAATTGTTCAATAATAGCATACCATGGATAATTATTTTCAACCATGGTTCCATGTTCAACAAAATTACTAGAGTTGGAAATATTGAGCCAATGTCACACATAGTAAAACATCACATGTAGTCCATGGTCAAACATTAGAAACCTTAGTCATCCAATGTCAAGCATGGTGAATGATAGATTGGACTCAATCATACAACCGAGGAGATCAGTTCTTGAAAAGTACATCTACCAAATATTTAAGTATTCGCATCTTGCATATATCCAAAAGCGATGTTTCCTCCCTCGCGTTGCTCGAAAGCATTAATGAATCCTCCAATGAATCTATCTCGTCATTTATAAATCTGTGTCCCCATTTATAGAAAGATTGCTTTTGGAGAAGTGGATCAAGTAGGATATCTCTTTTCTCTATCATGCAAACTCTTTAGAATGTTTATATTCTTGGAACAACAATAAATCTAAGGGAGAATCTAAATTTATGAATTATGAATTGTTGCATTTTATGGTTACTAATATGACTTTCTATTTTTCAGGTTAGAACGTTTTCATTGTTTTGAAGGTGCTACAGTTCATTCAGCATCATGGTTCTTTAAACTCACCAATGGAGCTATGGAATCCTTACACTTCTATTATAGATCATCCTATTGGCACATGGAGAGGCCGTGTTTAGTGGATCGCCAAGCCAGTTGAGGCCTTTCTTTGCAGAATCTAGGCACTCGATACCAGATAACAAGAACAACACATAAGATTCTCTTGATTTAGCCCAATAATTGGAGGCATCGCGAGGAAACCAAGGCATTGGTGGACTTCTTAAACACCTAGCAGAAGAGGAAAAGCTATGGAGAAATGACAGGGAACAACACCTAAATGTAAGTCTGCTTATATTCATGACCAATCAATTGTATTTAATACCACATATATGCCAGATTTCTAGAACTTTAAGTTTTAAAAAATATTTTTTATTATTTTAATGTCTTAGAGTTAAAACCCTTCCTTCATCTATTCATGTTCAATAGAGATGTCTTACACCGATAAAAAAACTATAATATTGTATTTTAGAAGTTCCAAAATTTATTTAAAAATTAAAAAAATTATGTTTAATATTAAAATATTGCAAAACTTTATAAAATTTGGCAAAAAATATTATGCAAAAAAAAACTAATAATAGTCAAAGAACATTGACTACCAAAGTGTTAGTATTCTGATGCCTTCGTGGAGAATAATGTCATTGTAAATTTTTTAATAATTTGCATAAAGGAAACGAAACTTGTTGTTGCCTATCTACTGTGTTTTTGTGGATAGTAAAAAGGGAAGCCAAGGGTTTAGCCTTGAGCTTAGAAGTCGAACCATAATACTTCCTTTTGTATAGTAGTTTTCTTTAGATACTGAAAACATTGTTTAACTCGGAAGTGTGGTTCTTGGCAAGGTTCTAGTGTTACTAAAACAATATTTTAAACTTCTGTAAGTGGATGTCTACAGTGAGCTATTCGTATGGTTTTAATGTTATGTTTTCAATTTAAAAAGTGATAATGGACAATCAAAATGTTGCCGAGATGTTCTTGTTCTCAGTCTTAAGGAATGTGTATGATAAGTGTTTTCGAAACTATGTTTTGTAGTTGAGAATGTCTCTCGTTATTAATATCTGTCGATTTTTGTGATGGCCGTGAGCGAGAATCCGCTATTTTGATTTCAGTTATGAAAAGAATCGTCACCAGTTTCTTCACTAAGTCTTAACTAAAAGATAATAGTTGATATTCTAAGGTTTGATGAGTGAAGGATATGAACCTATCATAAATCTTAGGTTTGAAAAATGATACCCTACTTGTATATTGTAATGATTCTTTATTGTAGATAAAAATGGAATGAAAACCATGCAGAAGGATTAGTATTTAAACAAATTTTGCATTGTTTGAAAAGAAATATAATATGATGCTATTTGATAATATTAAATTTGCAGATGATATGATTTCAAAAATACTATATAACTGAAAGATAATTTCTATACTTAAATGTGAAAACTGTTTATGTCATAATAATTATGATTGCTAACAGTAAAGGGTAATATTACTGTATACTTAGAAAATGAATTTTTTCTTACAGTTGTTAAATTCGCTACATCTTAATGAGAGAAAATTCAATGAACCTGAAAGATTTAACTAATGAAGAACGGTAAGAGAAAGACATAGAATTATGTTATTCGATATGGAATATCAATTACAGGAAACTAGTAAAATACAACATCATTGATATTCTCATCCATCTGGCAATATGCCTATCAAATTCATCTATCTTAATTTCTTCTCTGTACTAGAGTACGATGTAGCTCCTTTAGCACGGGGGAAAATACAAAGAAATATTTTATTCATTTTATCTTACATAATCATTACTATGCAGAATACTAATTATATCATAAACTAAAATAAATACATTTGTTTAATAATATCTTTGAAAAAAGTAAATCAATAATAGCAGATAGGAATGTTAAACTACTTAAAATTTGAAAAGACAAATAGAACCTTTAAATGAAGATAGGGCCGACAAACACCCAAGGAGGCCTGTTCCTCCCAACCTTTTCCAGAAGAAGCAGCCAAACTATTGGTTTCCTATGAACCGCCGAGCCTACTTATTGAACCACTAAGTAGATGGAATCTATGTAGAAGCAAGGCACTAAGTAATAAAAAATTCTACACTCTGTAGTATAAATTCTGCACACAGTTGTATAACTTCTGCACTCAGCAGTATTGGGCAGACTCACAGCATGATCAAAAACTTAGCATATCCCCTCATCAAATCTCTTGGGTGCATGATAAAAAAAAATCAGTTTGTTTGTTTGTTTGTCTAATGTTGTTTTGTTTGTAGGGAAAAAATCTAGTTTTCATAGATTGTAATATTGCATTTTACATGAACATGGCATATGAATTAATGTATTTATTTTTCTCTCTCATGTAATTTCATAAAATGGTTATTATAAAGGGAATGTTTCATTTTACATGAACGTGCTACACATGCATTGCTATTTTGGGTTCTATTATGCCATGTTGCTTTTTAGATGATTGATGAATTTTGAATTATTATATTAAGATATTTCATAAAACTTGAGGGTATAACTGCATCAATTGATGTTTCAACTGTAATTTGGGTTCTGATGGCTCTTATATAGACTCATAGCATGATCAAAAACTTAGCTTATCCCCTCATCAAATCTCTTGGGTGCAAGAACAGCAAAACCCCAAGGTAAATTTCCTCATCAGTGAAAGTGATGAACCTCAGTTCATAATTTGATGGCTCTTATATAGACTGCGTAGGTCGTTAGTGGTCAGTTTGGAATAAATGAGCCTCAAGCTCCAGTCCCACCTTCCAGGGCACTATGACCACATTTCAAGGGAGTTGTCCCATACCAACAGCTAGTTAGTTGCATCATGATGGTGCCACTTCTCCATTGCCTTCTACTCGAGATTCCATTCAACCTAGTGGTTCAGTAACCACTCTTTCAACATTCCCCTTAGGTGTTTGCTTCATATTTTATTTATTACATAATAAAATTATGTGCAAATTACAGTCATCCTTGGACACTTGTCCAACATAAAAAATTTACAATAAAAGCTAACATAATGTTTCCAACATAAAATTTTCTTCGCAAAAAGGGTATGTTACAGCCTATGACCTAAAATTCCTAAGCAACTAATAACTTTCATAGCCCCATGTTCTTTTTTCTATCAATTCCTTGCCACTTCCACCATTCCAAGGGCGGTTTCCTTCTACTTTGGCTAAAGGAAATTACTTTGATTGTATTGGAACTGGGATAGATATTGGAAATTAGCATCGGTTTACTCACAAAACCTGAGGATACAAGGCCACTGTATGATGCAACAAGTTCACTATTCAAATCGCTTTAAAATCCTTCCTATGGTAGACAGGCATATTTTGGACAAACCAAACAATTTAACTGTCATCGGGTAGCTTCTTGTTGGAAAAGGGATGGCTACGAGCTACTTCAATGGTGAGGTGTCATGATTTAAGTGAGTCTAGAGAGACTAGAAAACCATTTCTAGATGCTAAGAGAAACTATAGCACCTATGACAAGGACTTCTACAACATTGTGCAAGCTCTCAGGAAATGTCGCCATTATCAGTTGGCATGCAATAGACACACTCCAGCTCGAGCACAGTGGAGGACACCTTAGATGAGGTAACGCCTATTTCCTCATCTTCTCATAGAAGCAGGGGACGCTTCTAGATTTAAACAGGGTGGAATTGGGCCACCAATGGGATCCATTCTCAACACCTAGCACTATTCACGCTGCTACATATGTGCCCTAGATCCTAGAATATTCACTTCCAGTGTTCACGCATACCCTTATATCCACTCTCTGCCCAATATGAGGAAACATTCACGGACTTCCCCACTCTCCATTCCAGTGCCACCTCTCACGCTATTGTTTTCTTCCCTACCTCTTGCACATTCAATGCACTCCCTCACACTGCCACAACTCGCAGCATTCATTGCCATGTATCCCATCTCCTGCGTTCACCTCACTCCCACGCTACCCCCAAATCCTATGCCTTTCTCCTCCACTCTCTCACATTGCCACCACCTGCAACATTAACTCCCATGTGGCTCCATCCTCGCATATCCACGTTGGTACACTCCAATACCATCATTTCGAGCTCCATCTCTCTTGAGGCCTTCTTCCCTCTCTCCATGCAGACATTCTCCTAGCACTACAAACAGCTTCCTTCCATCTCTCCAGGAAGCCATCTATCCACATAGTTGCCTTCCATCTCACCCCTTCAGCTGCCTTCCAACTCTCCATGCATTGGTCTTCCCTCTCTCCACGCAGCTTCCTTCCAGCTCTCCCCAATCTTTCTCGCCCCCACATCTCCACACAGTTGCTTCCCATATCCTCACACTACGCATCCCTTCCTTATGAATGCTTCCCTCCATCTCATGCTTAGCCTATCCCCCATCTCCATGCTTAGGCTGCCCCCCTTTCAACGTTTCTCCCATCTCGATTAACGCTGAGTATCTATGGAAAGCTCAGTTATTAGCACAAAAAGGGGATAGATCTCCTCTATGGGCAAATCACAATTGTAATTACACATATTCCTCAACATTTAAAAAAAACCTAGAACCATTGCTAATCACCCTTACCTTACCATCGCCAATGCATTTACAACCACCTACCTATGCTCCAAGCCAACCCTCTCGTCTACAGTGCGATACTTCTCTATCTATACACACTACATTCGTCATAGCCCTCACCGATAGCCCAATAACATTCCACAAAATAAGAGCAAGGATAATGATCGACCAAAACGAAGCAAAATATACATCACCCACTCCACGAAATTACAAAAAATGCACCAAAATCCTATCCCTCGGAGCATTGGAACTGCGAAATCCCTGATGTGATCGCAATAACACTGCGCTAGAAAAACCTCCTCTCGGCTTCTTAACGGAAATCAACCGACGGCCAAAACAACAGAATGCCTGTAGGGGAAAATGCCCAATCTAGACGCTGAGACACACATCACTAAATTGCAACCCTTGCAACAATTCCTCACGAGAACAATTCCCTCCCACCTTCCCATGAGAAATATTCTTGATTGGGAGACACAATCCATGCAAACAACAAAGCAATTGCATACCCAAGAAAATGAAATGACCTTGCCTATAACGAACTCACTGGAACAGTGGTCTGTAAGCCAAACCAACACCAAGTGGCATTATTGTGAGCACCTACATCTAGTTATCCACGCAAACAAACCTCCATCCATCGTCCAAGCAGGGCGCACTCAACCCCGCTACATCACCCAATCTACAAACTTAGCCCCAAAGGTCGAGGTTGATGCTTGGATCAACCCACGGGGGCTTCACTCAATAAACCGCTATCATAGCACGTTCGTTTGTGGCATATGAAACAATACCCCTAATTTCAATAAATATTAGAAAATACCTTCCAAAATCATTTTTTTTAACCCCCTCCCAATATGCCTTCCCAATTTAGAAAAACAATTATTTTCATTGGATATTGTATGTATCAATTTTTTCATTAACATTTTTTATACCCCTTTATATTTCTACCTCGTATATTGATCTGACCCCACATGCATTCTACAATGCACCTTGCTTCTTTCGATGTATATTGTGGATGCACATTACTTCACCCACAATGCAATTACTCAACCGCATATCATTATGATTTGCAACATCTAATGGTCTAATGAAGAGATTGGCGATCACTTCTTGTATGTCACTAGAGCCAATGCACATAGTACAACATTTAGATTGCATGTTGCACTTCCCCAATCGTTGACTAAGCCTGTTGTGAGCTAGGTATACAAGCCCCCACGGCCTGTAACAAGCTCTAGGAGGCTGACTAAACCTCCCAAGGCCAGTAATAGGCACGAGTGGTTGGGTATTCAATCCACCAAGGCCTATCGAGGGCCTATAATAGGCTCTGGAGGCTTAGAGCCTTCCAAGGCTATTGGTAACAACTGGCTGAGTGCTATTGGTAACAATTGGCTGTCAATGACCACTGTGTCTCAACTATGATTGAATGGAAACCCACTTCACCATGAAACCCCTGGCCTCAAGCATGCCTCAAGATGCTATTTACCTATGTACTGGTAAGCCTGAGCCTTGCCTCAACCCGATTTCTCATCCAACCCTGATCTCACCATCTCCATTTGGCAGATATTTGTCAGCCCCCCCATATAAAAAAGACCCCAAAGTATTTTTGTATTGTTAGATTAAATAAGAAAAACTCTTTGCCCCTAAATATATAAGTAATATAATTTTTAGGTTTTCATGAATATTTAATACCGCAGTATGAACGAACGAACGTGGTATTATAACTCCTTATAGTGAAGTTCCGGTGGATCCACCCACCTAACCCACGTTCAAATAAATAACCTAGGTAAAAATACAAAAAAAAAATATGGAAAAACCATAAAATTGTTGAATTCCCCCTTCTTACTCGGAGCTATTAAACCCCAAAAAAACCAAATATGTCATGGACATAATAACTCCATTTGAAACTACTTTTCATTAAATCCTTAAAATCAATCACAAAGAAAATCAAAGTATTGAGCACTTGAATACAAAGAGCCTAAATGAAGCAAGCGAAAAGTATTTAGCACTTCAAAACAAAAAGAGCCTAAATGAAATAAAGTAACGCTGGGATAGGCTTTTGCATCCGTCGGTGAGGTGGAAGAGAGGGAGGGTAGAAGTCTTGGAACCGTCTATATTAATAGATGGCGGGGTTTTCTTCTTAGTTCGAAACAAATCTTCTGCTCAACTATCAACTATCTTTTGCACGATTCTGGGTTAGGAAAAAAACCATCGAAGGGTGTCTTGCGTTGGAAGAGAGGCGGTTTTTTATAAGAAGCAGTCGAAAATGAGTGGCACCGTGACAGCGTGTGGCGCGGTTTCGATTCCGGCCAGTGTTGGAAAAATCATTCAAGATATAAAAGAAATAGCAAGTAATCACTTGGATGAGGAGATATACGCAATGCTAAAGGAATGCAATATGGATCCCAATGAGACGGCTCAGCAGCTGCTCTCTCAAGATCCTTTCCATGACGTTAAGAGAAAGCAAGACAAGCGTAAAGAGCAAAATGCAAACACCAGAAATTCTGGACATACTAGGTCAAGGCCATCCAATCAAGGTCGGGGAGGAAGGGGCGCTGGCACAGGAAACTATCTTCGATGCTATATGGCAAGGGAAAATGGGGGGCACCAAAGTGTAAACAAGGATAGCACAAAGACTGGCTTCCCTCCTCTCACAACTTCACAATATTTGCAAACCAAAATAAATTCTTTCGGAACAAGCTATTTGCCAGCATCCACCATTGGTACCTCTATCATAGCCAATGGGTTGTCAGAAGATGCACATCCTCCACAAAACCAGGCAGGGAGCTTGAGTCCTGCTGCTGGACCAGAATCGATGGCCGATGTCTTGAAGTCAAGGACTGTGCAACAATCACCGACTCAACCACCAGGTGCACCTGTTTCAACTTCTGTAACAGTTAAAGGACAATCAATAGCCGGTTTTCAGCAGTATGTTGACTCTGTAAGTCGCAAAACTGTTTCAGGAGTCTATTCGTCATCATCAGGTCCTGTGCTGGTTACAAAATTGAAATCTCGTGTTTCAGGCGCTGTTGGAACAATCAAACGTGAAGTTGGGACTGTCGGTGCCGAGCGTGTAGCTGTTGAGCACGCTACTGGTTCTGTCAATAACAAGCCTGCTGCATCCAGCTTCTCAAATAATTTGCAGAGAACACAAGCTGCTTCCAGCTTCTCAAATAATTTGCAGAGAACACAATCTGTCATGTCTCATGCAGTTGATTCAGAATTGAAGGTATCCGAAAATGGAATTTCTGGTTCAACAAATGTACATTCCTTTTCAAAGGAGCGTGTTGCAAGTAAGTCTCAAACAAAACAACAGCCGCAGGCATCCACTTCAGCCCCGGCAGAATATTCCATGAGCAGATCTTCAGTTATGGCTAATAACTACATGAGGCCTCGGAACCTTATCGGCTCTCAGAAAGTTGTAGAACCTAACAAGGAATGGAAGTCAAAGCCAACAAATCAAAATGTGGTATCTAATCCTCTAATAATTGGAACTTCCACTGTTAGCGACAGTACGTCTGAAGTTAGCAGGTCATCTTCTCCAGTTGCAAAATCAGCTTTGCAAGACACACCTTCCAAACTGCAGAAAATTTCGGAAGAATTGAATGTTAGGGATAAGCAGCATGTAATAATACCAAATCATCTTCAACTTCCCGAAGCAGAACTTATAGGTATTCGTTTTGGAAGGTTTGATGCAAACTTCATGTACAAAGCCCGGTTGTAGTCAGGTCTCCGGACATGAGTGTAAATAGAGTTTTGATATAATTACCATATAACTTAGTAGGATCATTAAATATTACAGTGGCGCAATGACTTACTAAGATATATGAAATGTAATCATTAATAGAATTTGAACTGATGCCTAGTATTGTTTTGTTTATTTGATAGTGTAATATGATAGCTTCTTTTTTTTGTTCACAATAGAGAATTCTTTTTGTTAATGTGTTAGTGATAAAATCATTATCATGAGTATATTAATAGGTATATGAAATATTTTCTCCCATATTCAACCCAATAGCATAATATGTATATATTTTTCATGATGAATCCCTATGCTTTAAGTGCGAATTTAGATAGAGTTTAGGAGACTTTTGCTTTTCTTTTTTCGTTTCTTCTCTAATCATGGAGAGTTTAGGAAAGAACAAACATATACCTGTTGGTAGCATTCATTTCCCAAAATCTTTAGTATGAGAAGTGAAGAAAAAAAATCAGTTTTTTGTTTGTTTGTCTAATGTTGTTTTGTTTGTAGGGAAAAAATCTAGTTTTGATAGATTGTAATATTGCATTTTACATGAACATGGCATATGAATTAATGTATTTATTTTTCTCTCTCATGTAATGTCATAAAACTGTTATTATAAAGGGAATGTTTCATTTTAAATCAACGTGCTACACATGAATTGCTATTTTGGGTTTCTATTATGCTATGTTGCTTTTTAGATGATTGATGGATTTTGAATTATTATATTAAGATATTTCATAAAAGTTCAGGGTATAACTCCTCACAACTAAATTATAAAGATATCCTTACCCCTAAGTTATGCTCAAGAGTATGGTTAAATCAACAAGATCAACCCTTGGTAAATTGCATTTTGTTTCCTTTAAAATATTTAGAATATGAGGTGATGGGATGATGATAAATGCATATAAATTGATATAATGAATTTTAATTTTTCTTTCATCCTAAACTTAAATATGATGGTGCACCGATGAGGCGTCCTCCATGGAGTAGGAATCTAGTATTTTCTTGAAGATTCACATCCATCACTTACTCGTCTAACATTCTTTCCCTTTTAGTTTGTTTAAGATTAATTTGATTTGTTCTCTCTTTCTATAAAAGAGAATAAGTATACTAGTGGTGTTCTATAGGCTTACATGGTCAGTAGATATGAAGATTCAATTAGTATACTAGTTATCACCCCATGTTACAAAATCTATGCTAATGAGAATATTAAATTTGCACGACAGATGCAAATTCATTTACGTAAGGGATGTGCTTCAATATCAATATATATGAAATGGTAAATTGGGTTTAAAAGAAATCTCTCTCTTCAATAAAATGTACAAGAGAAGGATGCAGAACTTTATGTATAAGCTCTGCAAGATTTCCTCTGCGAGTAGATACTAAAAAACCAACAATTTCTCCCCCATTGAAGTGGAACAAAACAACTAGGATATGAACTTGAGACGATTGTGCCTAACATACCCCAATACCGGAACTGCATCGAGGAAATAATTGGGCCTCCTAATACAATTATCCATGAGATGCCTCAATACTATCATCCCACCATCAACGAGGAATCTAGCTTTGTACATAATCCAATTACTTAATTTCTCAACACTTCTCTTCTCCACTAGCATTCAAAATATCATCAGTTTCAACTTCTCACACCCCTCAAACTATATCAGTTGTTCAACCCAATCCCCCATTCCACCTTTTCCTAAAGAAAAGAGAGGGCTTTATCATAGAGTGCTCTATCGGAGGAATCCCAACAGGAATATTATTACACTCGTAGATCCAAATACCATCCATATATTGAATCCCATTGTCACATATAACAGTCAAAGTTAGAGATTTTGAGTTGAGCTTGTCAATCTTCTTCCATTAGATCACAGCTTATATATAACTGAATTTTGATTAACTTCTATATGCTTACATTAGATGAAAGCCTATTATAATTATTTGTGTGCTTATTCCACACATAGAACCACCCTTCCTCTAATTGTTGAATTTTCCAGCATGTGAAGACGTATGAAACCTTGTTTAATCCAAAATGATGCCTTTTTCAAGGGATTAAATGCCTACATTTTTAAGAATAGTCCCCACAATTTGAGGCCCTTGAAAATGAATGGAAAAAATAGCCAAATCCTGATTACATCTGCCAAGGCTTCCCTTTGGCTCTTTAGACTATAGTAGCATAATTAGCATATATTGGACTTTAGTGTACGGAAATTATGAACAATTCACAATTTGTCCAATATTTTGTGTAGGTGTAATAAAATTTAAAATATAAAAAATCAAACTTTAATTATTTAACACTATCATAGTTCGTAACCATTAATGTGTGTGATTAAATATGTTTTTACTTTCTTCTTAAAATAATTATTAATAATTAATTTTTGTTTTTTAAATAATAATTTTCGTTGTAAATAAAATGTGTGAGATGTAGATTGATGGTATATTCTTGTATATTTGATTAATGCATTATAAATAAGAAGTCTACTCCAATATTTTATTCATATTGATTTTCTCCTTTATGTTTCAGAATTTATCTATATCAATGGGTCGGGTGTATAGGGTGATAGGGGAACACCCATCTCATTGTTTTTTTTGTATGTTTTGTTTGATAATCTAGCTAGATCAATGGGTTAGGTGTATAGGGTGATAGAGGCACACCCATATCATTGTTTGTTTTGTGGATCTAGTGGAGAGCTTTGCATACACACAATGTTTATATATTAACATAACTTTTTTATTTAGACAAGAAACATCACAAAAATTAAGTAAGCGATATAAATTAAGAAAAGTTATAGAAAAAAAGCAGTTTGCAAAAATATGGATTTTGAACCCAACTTTTAATTGTGCATTTTAACTTTAAAATATGGATTTTAACTATGCATCATGAATGACAATTAACAAACACAGATCCATCTTAAACCCGAATCTATCAAGCAACGAGAGGGATCCCGTTTTTTGAAGTGGAATTTTTTTTTTTTTTAATTTAAACTAAAGAAATTTGATTTCTCTTGGTTGATAGAATCGGGTTTAAGTTTTAATTTTTTATTTTATAGATGGATATCTATTTTTTTAATTACTTTTCATAAATTTTTTTTATGAGCCAACATGGATTTTTTTTAAATACTTTCCGTAAATTTTTATTTTATGACGCGGCATCATTTTTTTTAATTATTTTATTATTATTTTGTTAGGTAGTAAGTTATAGCACCTACCCATACTGGGCTATAGAGCACCTCACTCCTTTGGGTGCAATAATTTGATGGAAATAGTGACGTTGCAAACTTCCATTTTATAAATTACCCAACTTGCACAAAAATACTAGTGTAATTAAGAAAAACATTCAGAAAATATAGATTTATTGTGTATGAGATCAAGCAATAAATATAAATATAAAGAGACCGATGCTTAAGCGACTATATGACATACATTCAAATACAGTAAGCCATCACTTTGAGTATGAATTCAGAGCCTTCATTCTTTCACCATGTTTTGAGTCCACAAATGCCCTTCAATCCTGCATAGTTAATCAATTAAGACTTGCTTAAACCATGTATTGCTATTCCTAATCTTTTATTCATATCATTAAGTAGGATTTATTGTCAACTTAGATAGAGTGAAAATCCTACCTCTTCGAGCAACTTGAAAAATTGATCATGCTAAAGAGAACAATTAGTTGTTGCACTGCTTTTACTTTTTCTCATTTTGTTTGCAATCAAATCGTATGCGATGTTTCATGTCTTTTTCATAAAAACCATTTGAAAGCTTAAGAAGGACATTTTCATGGTGTGTTTCAGTAGTAGCTTGAAGTAGAAGTTCCAGGGTGTGAGTGATCACTCTTTGTGATAGTTGTTTCGATACTTGGCTTTCCCTGCCTCTTGGGTGATTTTCTTCAGAGTTTTCGTGCTTCTGTTCTTGTGTTTGGTGAAAGAGAAAAAGGGTACTGGTTGTAATGTCGTGGGATTCCACTCCAAGGATAATTTCTTAAAGGTAAGGTTCTCAGTTCAAATCAAGCATCTTCCATTCTCCATTTGAGAGTTTTAAGTTGTTTATTATTTCACCTGTGATTTTCTGTGACAACATACTTTTTTTAACCACACTTGTATTCAAATGGTAGGTACCTCGTTGTTGGATCCTCAGCATAAGTGTTGACGGTTGGGTACTGCAATAAGACCGGTATGCCTCAATGGTTACCTTGTTACTCTGGTTAGATGAATGTTGGACCTTCGGTTGTGTTTTGCGGAGACTTCATGATTTCCCTAAAGCTTGCTCTTCATCGAAAACCTGTGTACTATTGGTAGCTTGTGGAGAATGAATTCTCGACCCTTTTCTCGTTGTTTTAGTAGTAAATATTTTTCCATTCCATAATTTGTAAGGAAAATACTTAGAAGAGGGTTTCACCCTTCTTTTGATCTCGGTAATGAAAGGATTCAAGTTCTCCTTCCACCTGTGTTCATGTGGTTGATACTGTGAGTTATTTTGTGTAAAAAGAATTGTGTTTGATGGCAAGTGTTGTGAATATGGTTCTGTGGGCGTTGCTCCATTTTGCATGAAGGAAACGAAACTTATTGTTTCCTATCTACTGTTTTTTTATGGATAGTAAAAGGGGAAGCCAAGCGTTTATCCTTAAGCTTAGAAGTCGAACCATAATACTTCCCTTTGTATAGTAGTTTTCTTTAGCTACCGAAAACATTGTTTAACTCGGAAGTGTGGTTCTCGGCAAGGTTCTGCTATTACTAAAACGATATTTTTAACTTTTGTAAGTGGATGTTTATAGTGAGCTATTCGTATGGTTTTAATGTTATGTTTTCAATTTAAAAAACTATAATGTACAATCAAAATGTTGCCGAGATGTTTTTGTTCTCAGTCTTAAGGAATGTGTATGATAAGTGTTTTCGAAACTATGTTTTGTAGTTGAGAATGTCTCTTGTTATTAATGTCTGTCAATTTTTGTGATGGCCATGAGCCAGAATCCACTATTTTGATTTCAGTTATGAAAAGAATCATGACTAGTTTCTTAACTAAGTCTTAACTAAAAGATAATAGTTGATATTCTAAGGTTTGATGAGTGAAGGATATGAACCTATCATAAATCTTAGGTTTGAAAAATGATACCCTACTTGTATATCGTAATGATTCTATATTGTAGATAAAAATGGATTGAAAACCATGCATAAGGATTAGTATTTAAACAAATTTTGCATTGTTTGAAAAGAAATATAATAGGATGCTATTTGATAATATTAAATTTGCAGCTGATATGATTTCAAAAATACTATATAACTGAAAGATAATTTCTATATTTAAAGGTGAAAACTATTTATGTCATAATAATTATTCTTGCTAACAGTAATGGGTAATAGTACTGTATACTTAGAAAATGATTTTTTTCTTACAGTTGTTAAATTCACTACATCTTAATGAGAGAAAATACAATGAACCTGAAACATTTAACTAATGAAGAATGGTAAGAGAAAGGCATAGAATTATCTTATTCAATACGGAATATCAATGACAGGAAACTAGTAAAATACAACATCATTAATATTCTCATCCATCTCGCAATCTGCCTATCAAATTCATCTATCTTAAGTTCTTCTCTGTACTAGAGTACGATGCAGCTCCTTTAGCATGGGGAAAAATACAGAGAAATATTTTATTCATTTTATCTTACATAATCATTACCACGCAGAATACTAATTATATCATAAACTAAAATAAATACATTTTTTTAATAATATCCTTGAAAACAATAAATCAATAATAGATGATAGGAATGTTAAACTACTTGAAATTTGAAAAGAAAAATAGAACCTATAAATGAAGATAGGGCCGACAAACAACCAAGGAGGCCTGTTCCTCCCAACCTTTTCTAGAAGAAGCAGCCAAACTGTTGGCTTCCTATGAACCCCCGAGCCTGCTTACCGAACCACTAAGTAGATGGAATTTGTATCGAAGCAAGGCACTAAGTAATAAAAACTTCTGCACTTAGTAGTATAAATTCTGCACTCAGTATTATAACTTTTCCACTCAGCAGTATTGGGCAGACTCACAGCATGATTAAAAACTTAGCATATCCCCTCATCAAATCTCTTGGGTGTAAGAACAACAAAACCCCAAGGTGAATTTCCTCATCAGGGAAAGTGATGAGCCTCAGTTCATAATTTGATGGCTCTTATATAGACTGCTTAGGTCTTTAGTGGTCAGTTTGGAATAAATGAGCCTCAAGCTCCAGTCCCACCTTCCAGGGCACTATGACCACATTTCAAGGGAGTTGTCCCCTACCAACAGCTAGTTAGTTGCATCGTGATGCTGCCACGTCTCCATTGCCTTCTACTCAAGATTCCATTCAACCTAGTGGGTCAGTAACCACTATTTCAACATTCCCCTTAAGTGTTTTTCTCCTATTTTATTTATTAATTAATAAAATATTGTGCAAATTACAGTCATCCTTGGACACTTGTCCAACATAAAAAATTTACAATAAAAGTTAACATAATGTTTCCAACATAAAATGTTCTTCAGCAAAAAGGGTATGTTACAGGTTATGACCTAAAATTCATAAGGAACTAATAACTTTCATAGCCCCATGTTCTTTTTTCTATCAATTCCTTGCCACTTCCACCGTTCCAAGGGCGGTTTCCTTCTACTTTGGCTCAAGGAAATTACTTTGATTGTATTGGAACTGGGATAGATATTGGAAATTAGCATCGGTTTACTCACAAAACATGAGGAGACAAGGCCATTGTATGATGCAACAAGTTCACTATTCAAAGCGCTTTAAAATCCTTCCCATGGTAGACAGGCATATTTTGGACAAACCAAACAATTTAACTGTCATCGGGTAGCTTTTTGTTGGAAAAGGGATGGCTACAAGCTACTTCAATGGTGAGGTGTCATGATTTAAGTCAGTCTATAGAGACTAGGAAACCATTTGTAGATGCTAAGAGAAACTATAGCACCTATGACAAGGACTTCTACAACCTTGTGCAAGCTCTCAGGAAATGGTGCCATTATCAGTTGGCATGCAATAGACACACTCCAGCTAGAGCATAGTGGAGGAAACCTGAGATGAGGCAACGCCTATTTCCTCATCTTCTCATAGAAGCAGGGCACGCTTCTAGATTTAAACAGGGTGGAATTGGGCCACCCATGGGATCCATTCTCAACACTCAGCACTATTCACGCAGCTACATATGTGCCCTAGCTCCTCGAATATTCACCTCCAGTGTGCACGCATACCGTTTTCTCCACTCTCTTCCCAATCTCAGGTAATTCATGGACTTCCCCACTCTCCATTCCAGTGCCACCTCTCATGCTATTGTTTTCTTCCCTACCTCTTGCACATTCAATGCACTCCCTCACATTGCCACCACCTGCAGCATTCACTCCGATGTATCCCATCTCCTGCGTTTACCTCACTCCCAGGCTACCCCCAAATCCTACGCTTTTCTCCTCCACTCTCTCACGTTGCCACCACCTGCAACATTAACTCCCATGCGGCTCCAGCCTCCCATATCCACGTTGCTACACTCCAATACCATCATTTCGAGCTCCATCTCTCTTGAGGCCTTCTTCCCTCTCTCCATGCAAGCATTCTCCCAGCTCTACACACAGCTTAGTTCCATCTCCCCAGGAAACCATCTATCCACACAGTTGCCTTCCATCTCACCCATGTAGCTACCTTCCAACTCTCCATGCATTGGTCTTCCCTCTCTCCACGTAGCTTCCTTCCAGCTCTCCCCAATATTTCTCCCCCCCCACATCTCCACACAGTTGCTTCCCATATCCTCACACTACGCATCCATTCCTTACGAATGCTTCCCTCCATCTCATGCTCAGCCTATCACCCATCTACATGCTTAGGATGCCCCCCTTTCAACGCCTCTCCCATCTTGATTAACGCCGAGTATCTATGGCAAGTTATGTTATTGGCATGAAAATACGATAGATCTCCTCCATGGGCAGATCACAATTGCAATTACACATATTCCTCAACATTTTAAAAAAAGCTAGAACCATTGGCAATCACCTTTACCTTAACATCGCCAATGCATTTACAACCACCTACCTATGCTCCAACCCAACCCAAGAAACTTTCGGAAGAGTTGAATGTTAGGGATAAGCAGCATGTAATAATACCAAATCATCTTCAACTTCCCGAAGCAGAACTTATAGGTATTCGTTTTGGAAGGTTTGATGCAAACTTCATGTACCAAGCCCGGTTGTAGTCAGGTCTCCGGACATGAGTGTGCATAGAGTTTTGATATAATTACCATATAACTTAGTAGGATCATTAAATATTACAGTGGCGCAATGACTTACTAAGATATTTGAAATGTAATGATTAATAGAATTTGAACTAATGCCAAGTATTGTTTTGTTTATTTGATAGTGTAATATGATAGCTTCTTTTTTTATTGTTCAGAATAGAGAATTCTTTTGGTTAATGTGTTAGTGATAAAATCATTATCATCAGTATATTAATAGGTATATGAAACATTTTCTCCCATATTCAACCCAATAGCACAATATATATATATTTTTCATGATGAATGCCTATGCTTTAAGTGCAAATTTAGATAGAGTTTAGGAGACTTTTGCTTTTCTTTTTTCATTTCTTCTCTAATCATGGAGAGTTTAGGAAAGAAAAACCATATACCTATTGGTATCATTCATTTCCCAAAATCTTTAGTATGAGAAGTGAAGAAAAAAATTAGTTTTTTGTTTGTTTGTCTAATGTTGTTTTGTTTGTAGGGAAAAAATCTAGTTTTTATAGATTGTAATATTGCATTTTACATGAACATGGCATATGAATTAATGTATTTATTTTTCTCTCTCATGTAATGTCATAAAATAGTTATTATAAAGGGAATGTTTCATTTTACATCAACGTTCTACACATGCATTGCTATTTTGGGTTTCTATTATGCTATGATGCTTTTTAGATGATTGATGGAATTTGAATTATTATATTAAGATATTTTATAAAAGTTGAGGGTATAACTGCATCAGTTGATGTTTCAACTATAATTTGGGTTCTGAAAACTAAATTATAAAGATATCTTTACCCCTAATTTATGCTCAAGAGTATGGTTAAATCAACAAGATCAACCCTTGGTAAATTGCATTTTGTTTCCTTTAAAATATTTAGAATATGAGGTGCTGGGATGATGATAAATGCATATAAATTGATATAATGAATTTTAATTTTTCTTTCATCCTAAACTTAAATATGATGGTGCACCGGTGAGGCGTCCTCCATGGAGTAGGAATCTAATATTTTCTTGAAGATTCACATCCATCACTTACTCGTCTAGCATTCTTTCCCTTTTAGTTTGTTCAAGCTTAATTTTATTTGTTCTCTCTTTCTATAAAAGAGAATAAGTATACTAGTGGTGTTCTATAGGCTTACATGGTCAGTAGATATGAAGATTCAATTAGTATACTAGTTATCACCCCATGTTACAAAATCTATGCTAATGAGAATATTAAATGTGCACGACACATGCAAATTCATTTACGTAAGGGATGTGCTTCAATATCAATATATATGAAATTGTAAATTGGGTTTAAAAGAACTCTCTCTCTTCAATAAAATGTACAAGAGAAGGATGGAGAACACTATGTATAAGCTCTGCAAGATTTCCTCTGCCAATAGATACTAAGAAACTAACAATTTCTCCCACATTGAACTGGAACAAAAAAACTAGGATATGAACTTGAGACAATTGTGCCGAACATACCCCAATACTGGAAGTGCATCGAGGAAATCATTGGGCCTCCTAATACAATTATCCATGAGATGCCTCAATACTATCATCCCACCATCAGCGAGGAGTCTAGCTTTGTACATAATCCAATTACTTAATTTCCCAACACTTCTCTTCTCCACTAGCATTCAAAATATCATCAGTTTCAACTTATCACACCCCTCAAACTATATCAGTTGTTCAACCCAATTCCCCATTCCACCTTTTCCTAAAGAAAAGAGAGGGTTTTATCATAGAGTGCTCTATTGGAGGATTCCCAACAGGAATATTATTACACCCGTAGATCCAAATACCATCCATATATTGAATCCCATTGTCACATATAACAGTCAAAGTTAGAGATTTTGAGTTGAGCTTGTCAATCTTCTTCCATTAGATCACAGCTTATATATAACTGAATTTTGATTAACTTCTATATGCTTACATTAGATGAAATCCTATTATAATTATTTGTGTGCTTATTCCACACATAGAACCACCCTTCCTCTAATTGTTGAATTTTCCAGCATGTGAAGATGTATGAAACCTTGTTTAATCCAAAATGATTCCTTTTTCTAGGGATTAAATGCCTATATTTTTAAGAATAGTCCCCACAATTTGAGGCCATTGAAAATGAATGGAAAATATAGCCAAACCATGATTAGGTCTGCCAAGGCCTCCCTTTGGCTCTTTAGACCATAGTAGCATAATTAGGCAATATTGGACTTTAGTGTACGGAAATTATGAACAATTCACAATTTGTCCAATATTCTGTGTAGGTGTAATAAAATTTAAAATATCGAAAATAAAACTTTAATTATTTAACACTATCATAGTTCGTAACCATTAATGTGTCTGATTAAATATGTTTTTACTTTCTTCTTAAAATAATTATTAATAATTAACTTTTGTTTTTTAAATAATAATTTTGGTTGTAAATAAAATGTGTGAGATGTAGATTGATGGTATATTCTTGTATATTTGATTAATGCATTACAAATAAGAAGTCTACTCCAATATTTTATTCATATTGATTTTCTCCTTTATGTTTCATACTTTACCTATATCAATGGGTCAGGTGTATAGGGTGATAGGGGAACACCCATCTCATTGTTTTTTTTGTATGTTTTGTTTGATAATCTAGCTATATCAATGGGTTAGGTGCATAGGGTGATATAGGCACACCCATATCATTGTTTGTTTTGTGGATCTAGTGGAGAGCTTTGCATATACACAATGTGTATATGTTAGCATAACTTTTTTATTTAGACAAGAAACATCACAAAAATTAAGTAAGTCATATAAATTAGAGAAAAGTTATAGAAAAAAAGCAGTTTGCAAAAATATGGATTTTGAACCCAACTTTTAATTTTGCATTTTAACTTTAAAATATGGATTTTAACTATGCATCATGAATGACAATAAACAAACACAGATCCATCTTAAACCCGAATCTATCAAGCAACGAGAGGGATCTCATTTCTTGAAGTGGATTTTTTTTTATTAAATTTAAACTAAAGAAATTTGATTTCTCTTGGTTGATAGACTCGGGTTTAAGTTTTAATTTTTTATTTTATAGATGGATGTCTATTTTTTTAATTACTTTTCATAAAAAAAAAATTATGAGTCAACATGGATTTTTTTAAAATATTTTCCATAAATTTTTATTTTATGACGCGGCATCATTTTTTTTAATTTTTTTATTATTATTTTGTTAGGTAGTAAGTTACAACACCTACCCATACTGGGCTATAGAGCACCTCACTCCTCTGGGTGCAATAATTTGATAAAAATAGTGACGTTGCAAACTTCTATTTTATAAATTACCCAATTTGCACAAAAATACTAGTGTGGTTAAGAAAAACAATCAGAAAATATAGATTTATTGTGTACGAGATCAAACAAGAAATATAAATATAAAGTGACCGATGCTTAAGCGACTATATGACATACATTCAAATATAGTAAGCCATCACTATGAGTAAGAATTCAGGGCGTTCATTCTTTCTCCACGTTTTCAGTCCACAAATGCCCTTCAATCCTGCACAGTTAATCAATTAAGACTTGCTTAAACCATGTATTGCTATTCCTAATCTTTTATTCATATCATTAAGCAGGATTTATTGTCAACTTAGATAGAGTGAAAATCCTTCCTCTTCTAGCAACTTGAAAGATTGATGCTGCTGAAGAGATCCATTAGTTGTTGCACTGCCTTTACTTTTATTCATTTTTTTTGCAATCGAATCGTATGCGATGTTTCATGTCTTTTTGATAAAAACCATTAATTTTTGGCCTGCACTACCACAACCACTTATTTGTGGCTTTGAGACTCACATTGTGGAGGACTTGAATTCGGAAGCCCCATTCCATCAACAATATTAAAAAAAAACTTGCATTTTCTTTAATTACAGTTAATCTTAACAAAAACTTGCATTTTCTTTAATTACGGACATCTTTTGCATGGTTTCTACCATCATGCATGACGAAATGATCAATGGGATCACTTCTCTCCCACTGAGGAGTGCATAAATGTTTCTTGACAAAAGTGAGATGCTTCAAATTACCCATATAAGGAGGTCATCTCACTAATTGTATTCGAAGATTGGATTTCCCATTCACTAACTTAAGATATTCAAGGAGGACGTGATGAATATGGCCTGATTCTATACTCTTGAAACACAAGAATATTTGTTATTGTCTTGAAATTCGAAGATGCCCATGTAACATCACCAAAAAAATCACAAAAATTTTAAATTTTTATATAGCAATTAATGCAGACTATAATAATGCTTAAAGTCGTCTTGCTGTACTAAATACTGTGCTGATTAAAAGTGTAAAGTTTGCCTCTAGATGATTAATACCAATGTTTCGAAGTCATTCTTACTCAACTGTAATTTACAATCCTTCTATTGTTTGATGAAAAGATGTATGTTTTAAATGTATTAACTATTGTTCTTCGCTGATGATGAAGGGGTCCTATGGACACCCCGAGGCTTACTTAGCATTCCTGCTAAAGCGTTTGAACCGTCCTTTTTCACAGATTACACGTAGGAGTTTTTATTGTGTTTATGATGAATGACCGAAGAGTTTCTTACCAGTTTAAGTGTCTCCAAGTCTTAAAGAATTAAGAGACATAATGTCGAGACTGCTAATGGCAAGAAATTCAATTAGCCTAGTTTGTTAAACAGAAGTATGTTGATTGTAACAATTTCCATTTTCTGAACTAACCTTTTATTAAATTAATCAAACAATGAATAGGATTCAGATATCATTATTAAACTTTTATGTATTGCTATCGTGAGATTCTATTCAAGCAAAATATGAGGATGAACTTATTCTATAAGTGATGGTTAACCACTGAATGACATGTGTCATCTCTATGGATATCCTTGTATGCTCTAGACCCTAAGGATCTCATACCATAATTGTTTTAAATTCTAACTTAGGAATTAGTTGCAATTCAAATCGTAGACATATGCTAATCTATTGTTTATATACCAATTCCTATTAAATTTCCATACTATATTGAAATGTAAATGTATCAAATCCTACACAAAATTTAATTTTAACTTTAGCCTAAGATCTATATGCATACTTAAAAGTCAATGCTATAGTATCTAGCCTAAAGACTATATACAAATCCTAGATTACAATAAAATTTACATTTTAGTGTGTGCATCGTGTGGTCCTATTTAACTATGGAAACCTAGAAAGGAAATGAATATAACCTTGCGATAACCCAAGGTGCATATCATAACATAGTTATGCATATTACCACTGTATCAATATATTACAAGGATGGCTATGGAATAATGTTAACGTGGTTTCCTGCTGGCAAGCACTTCTATTTCCCTTTGCAATTAATACATCCAACTATCGAGACAGTTGAATGTATCAATGGATATCGCCGTGGCGTTAGGCACATGATGAGGTGGTGATGGTTCAATTTTATGACGAGCTGGAAGTGCTTTGGTTTGAAGCTTGACCTAGCTGTCCTCCTTGGTTGCTACGGTATTGATGGTATCATTGATGAGGAGGATGCTTGGTTTTACGTGACAATCCTTGGTGATCTCCATCGTTGATCGAGCGAGGGTTTTGGGCTTTGGGATCTAACCCTAGCCTCCACTTATGTTTTACGATGTTAATGTTTCCTTGTCACTCGGTGTAGTGGCTCTGAGGAGAGGACGACAGGCCGAGAGCTTTTAGGGTTTTGTTAACTGGTTTTTTTCGTTGGAGTACCCACGGTTCGAAGTCATGATCTGTTGAAAGCTTAAGAAGGACATTTTCATGGCATGTTTCAGTAGTAGCTTGAAGTAGAAGTTGCAAGGTGTGAGTGATAACTCTTCGTCATAGGTGTTTCGATAGTTGGCTTTCCCTGCCTCTTGGGTGATTTTCTTCATAATTTTCGTGCTTCTGTTCTTGCATTTGGCGATAGAGAAAAAGGGTACTGGTTGCAATGTCGTGGCGTTCCACTTCGAGGATAATTTCTTAAAGGTAAGGTTCTCAGTTCAAATCAAGCATCTTCCATTCTCCATTTGAGAGTTTTCAGTTGTTTATTATTTCACCTGTGATTTTCTCTGACAAAATACTTTTTTTAACCACACTTGTATTCAAATGGCAGGTACCTCGTCGTTCGATCCTCAGCATAAGTGTTGATGGTTGGGTATTGCAATAAGACCTGTAAGCCTCAATGGTTACCTTGTTACTCTGGTTAGATGAATGTTGAACCTTCAGGTGTGTTTTGACGAGACTTCATGATTTCTCTAAGGCTTGTTCTTCATCGAAAACCTGTGTACTATTGGTAGCTTGGGGAGAACGAATTCTCGACCGTTTTCTCGTTGTTTTAGTATTAAATATTTTTCCATTGCATAATCTGTAAGGAAAATACTTAGAAGAGGGTTTCACCCTTCTTTTGATCTCGGTAATGAAAGGATTCAAGTTCTCATTCCACCTTTGTTCATGTAGTTGATACTGTGAGTTATTTTGTGTAAAAAGAATTGTGTTTGATGGCAAGTGTTGTGATTATGGTTCTGTGGGCGTTGCTCCATTTTGCATGAAGGAAATGAAACTTATTGTTGCCTATCTACTATGTTTTTGTGGACAGTAAATAGGGAAGCCAAGGGTTTATCCTTGATCTTAGAAGTCAAACCATAATACTTCCTTTTGTATAGTAGTTTTCTTTAGCGACTGAAAACATTGTTTAACTCAGAAGTGTGGTTCTCGGCAAGGTTTTGCTATTACTAAAACAATATTTTAAACTTCTGTAAGTGGATGTTTACAGTGAGCTATTCGTATGGTTTTAATGTTATGTTTTCATTTTAAAACATGATAATGTACAATCAAAATGTTGCCGAGATGTTCTTGTTCTCAGTCTTAAGGAATGTGTATGATAAGTGTTTTCGAAACTATGTTTTGTAGTTGAGAATGTCTCTCGTTATTAATGTCTGTTGATTTTTGTGATGGCCATGAGCCAGAATCTACTATTTTGATTTCAATTATGAAAAGAATCGTGACCAGTTTCTTAACTAAGTCTTAACTAAAAGATAATAATTGATATTCTAAGGTTTGATGAGTGAAGGATATGAACCTCTCATAAATCTTAGGTTTGAAAAATGATACCATACTTGTATATCGTAATGATTCTTTATTGTAGATAAAAGTGGATTGAAAACCATGCATAAGGATTAGTATTTAAACAAATTTTGCATTGTTTGAAAAGAAATATAATAGGCTGCTATTTGATAATATTAAATTTGCAGCTGATATGATTTCAAAAATACTATATAACTGAAATATAATTTCTATACTTAAATGTGAAAACTATTTATGTCATAATAATTATGCTTGCTAACAGTAAAGGGTAATAGTACTGTATACTTAGAAAATGAATTTTTTCTTACAGTTGTTAAATTCACTACATCTTAATGAGAGAAAATACAATGAACCTGAAACATTTAACTAATGAAGAATGGTAAGAGAAAGACATAGAATTATGTTATTCGATATGGAATATCAATGACAGGAAACTAGTAAAATAAAACATCATTGATATTCTCATCCATCTCGCAATCTGCCTATCAAATTCATCTATCTTAATTTGTTCTCTATACTAGAGTACGATGCAGCTCCTTTAGCATGGGGAAAAATATAGAGAAATATTTTATTCATTTTATCTTACATAATCATTACTATGCAGAATACTAATTATATTAAAACTAAAATAAATACATTTGTTTAATAATATCCTTGAAGGCAATAAATCAATAATAGCAGATAGGAATGTTAAACTACTTAAAATTTGAAAAGACAAATAGAACCTGTAAATGAAGATAGGGCCGACAAACACCCAAGGAGGCCTATTCCTCCAAACGTTTTCCAGAAGAAGTAGCCAAACTATTGGCTTCCTATGAACCCCCGAGCCTACTCACTGAACCACTAAGTAGATGGAATTTGTCTAGAAGCAAGGCACTAAGTAATAAAAACTTCTGCACTCAGTAGTATAAATTCTGCACTCACTATTACAACTTCTCCACTAAACAGTATTGGGTAGACTCACAGCATGATCAAAAACTTAGAATATCCCCTCATCAAATCTCTTGGGTGCAAGAAAAGCAAAACCCCAAGGTAAATTTCCTCGTCAGGGAAAGTGATGAGCCTCAGTTCATAATTTGATGGCTCTTATATAGACTGCCTAGGTCTTTAGTGGTCAGCTTGGAATAAATGAGCATCAAGCTCCAGTCTCACCTTCCAGGGCACTATGACCACATTTCAAGGGAGTTGTCCCATACCAACAACTAGTTAGTAACATCATGATGCTGCCACTTCTCCATTACCTTCTACTCGAGATTCAATTCAACCTACTGGGTGAGTAACCACTCTTTCAACATTCCCCTTAGGTGTTTGTCTCCTATTTTATTTATTAATTAATAAAATATTGTGCAAATTACTGTCATCCTTGGACACTTGACCAACATAAAAAATTTACAATAAAAGTTAACATAATGTTTCCAAGATAAAATGTTCTTCAGCAAAAAGGGTATGTTACAGCCTATGACCTAAAATTCATAAGCAACTAATAACTTTCATAGCCCCATGTTCTTTTCTCTATCAATTCCTTGCCACTTCCACCGTTCCAAGGGTGGTTTCCTTCTACTTTGGCTCCAGGAAATTACTTTGATTGTATTGAAACTCGGATAGATATTGGAAATTAGCATCGGTTTACTCACAAAACCTGAGGATACAAGGCCACTGTATGATGCAACAAGTTCACTATTCAAATCGCTTTAAAATCCTTCCTTGGGTAGACAGGCATATTTTGGACAAACCAAACAATTTAACTGTCATCGGGTAGCTTCTTGTTGGAAAAGGGATGGCTACAAGCTACTTCAATTGTGAGGTGTCATTATTTAAGTGAGTCTAGAGATACTAGGAAACCATTTGTAGATGCTAAGAGAAACGATACCACCTATGACAAGGACTTCTACAACCCTGTGCAAGCTCTCAGGAAATGGCTCCATTATCAGTTGACATGCAATAGACACACTCCAGCTCGAGCACAGTGGAGGACACCTAAGATGAGGCAACACCTATTTCCTCATCTTCTCATAGAATCAGGGGATGCTTCTAGATTTAAACAGGGTTGAATTGGGCCACCCATGGGATCCATTCTCAACACTCAACACTATTCACGCTGCTACATATGTGCCCTAGCTCCTAGAATATTCACCTCCATTATGCACGCATACCCTTATCTCCACTCTCTGCCCAATCTCAGGCAACATTCACGGACTTCCCCACTCTCCATTCCAGTGCCACCTCTCACGCTATTGTTTCGTTCCCTACCTCTTGCACATTCAATGCACTTCCTCACACTGCCACCACCTGCGGCATTCACTCCCATGTAGCCAATCTCTTGTTTTCACCTCACTACCACGCTACCCCCAAATCCTGCGCCTTTCTCCTCCACTCTCTCACGTTGCCACCACCTGCAACGTTAACTCCCACGCAGCTCCAGCCTCCCATATCCATGTTGCTACACTCCAATACCATCATTTCGAGCTCCATCTCTCTTGAGGCCTTCTTCCCTCTCTCCACGCAGACATTCTCCCAGCTCTACACACAGTTTCCTTCTATCTCTCCAGGAAACCATCTATCCACACAGTTTCCTTCCATCTCACCCATGCAGCTGCCTTCCAACTCTCCATGCATTGGTCTTCCCTCTTTCCACGCAGCTTCCTTCCAGCTCTCCCCAATATTTCTCCCCCCCACATCTCCACACAGTTTCTTCCCATATCCTCACACTATGCATCCCTTCCTTATGAATGCTTCCCTCAATATCATGGTCAGCCTATTCCCCATCTCCATGCTCAGGCTGCCCCCCTTTCAACGCTTCTCCCATCTCGATTAACGTCGAGTATATATGGCAAGCTCGGTTATTAGCATGAAAAGAGGATATATCTCCTCCATGGGCAGATCACAATTGTAATTACACATATTCCTGAACATTTTAAAAAAAGCTAGAACCATTGCCAATCACCCTGACCTTAACATCGCCAATGCATTTACAACCACCTACCTATGCTCCAAGCCAACCCTCTCATCTACAGTGCGATACTTCTCTATCTGTCCACACTACATTTGTCATAGCCCTCACCCATAGCCCAATAACATTCCACAAAATAAGAGCAAGGATAATGATCAACCAAAACGCAGCAAAATATACATCACCCGCTCCACAAAATTACAAAAAATGCACCAAAATCCTATCCCTCGGAGCATTGGAGCTGCGAAATCCCTGACATGATTGCAATAACACTGCGGTAGAAAAACCTCCTCTCGGCTTCTTAATGGAAATCAACCGACGGCCAAAGCAACAGAATGCCTGTAGGGGAAAATGCCCAATCTAGACGCTGAGACACACATCACTAAATTGCAACCCTTGCAACAATTCCTCACGAGAACAATTCCCTCCCACCTTCCCATAAGAAATATTCTCGATTGGGAGACACAATCCACGCAAACAACAAAGCAATTGCATACCCAAGAAAATGAAATGACCTCCATCTATCATCCAGGCAGGGAGCACTCAACCCCGCTACATCACCCAATCTACAAACTTAGCCCCAAAGGTCGAAGTTGATGCTTGGATCCACCCATGGGGGCTTCACTCAATAAACCGCTATCATAGCACATTCATTTGTGGCATATGAAACAATACCCCTAATTTCAATAAATATTGGAAAATACCTTCCAAAATCGCTTTTTTTAACACCCTCCGAATATGCCTTCCCAATTTAGAAAAACCCTTATTTTCACTGGATATTGTATGTATCAATTTTTTCATTAACATTTTTTATACCCCTTTATATTTCTTCCTAGTATATTGATCTGACCCCACATGCATTTTACAATGCACCTTGCTTCTTTCGATGTATATTGTGGATGCACATTACTTCACCCACAATGCAATTACTCAACCCCATATAATTATGATTTGCAACATCTAATATTCTAATGAAGAGATTGGAGATCACTTCTTGTATGTCACTAGAGCCAATACACATAGTACAACATTTAGATTGCATGTTGCACTTCCCCAATCATTGACTAAGCCTGTTGTGGGCTAGGTATCCAAACCCCCAGGGCCTGTAACAAGCTCTAGGAGGCTGACTAAACCTCCCAAGTCTTGTAATAGGAACGAGTGGTTTGGTATTCAATCCACCAAGGCCTATCGAGGGCCTATAATAGGCTCTGGAGGCTTAGAGCCTTCCAAGGCTATTGGTAACAACTGGCTGAGTGCTATTGGTAACAATTGGATGTCAATGACCACTGTGTCTTGACTATGATCGAATGGAAACCCAGTTCACCACGAAACCCCTGGCCTCAAGCATGCCTCAAGACACTATTTCCCTACGTACTAGTAAGCCCGAGCCTTGCCTCAACCCGATTTCTCATCCAGCCTTGATCTCGCCATCTCCATTTGGCAGATATTTGTGAGCCCTTCCATATATAAAAGACCCCAAAGTATTTTTGTATTGTTACATTAAATAAAAAAAAACTCTTTGCCCCTTAATATATAAGTAATATAATTTTCAGGTTTTTATGAATATTAAATACTGCAATATGAATGAAACGTGGTATTATAACTCCTTATAGTGAAGCTCCGGTGGATCCACCCACCCAACCCACATTCAAATAAATAACCTAGGTAAAAATACAAAAAAAAACTATGGGAGGACCATAAAATTGTTGAATTCCCCTTTGCTATTAAACCCGAAAAAAACCAAATATGTCATGGACATAATAACTACATTTGAAAGTACTTTTCATTAAATCCTTAAAATCAATCACAAAGAAAATCAAAGTATTGAGCACTTCAATACAAAGAACCTAAATGAAGCAAGCAAAAAGTATTTAGGACTTCAAAACAAAAAGAGCCTGAATGAAATAAAGTAACGCCGGGATAGGCTTTTGCATCCGTCGGTGCGGTGGAGAGGGAGGGTAAAAGTCTTGGAACCGTCTATATTAATACATGGCAGAGTTTTCTTCTTAGTTCGAGACAAATCTTCTGCTCAACTATCAACTATTTTCTTCGAAACAAATCTTCTGCTCAACTATCAACTATCTTCTGCACGATTCTGGGTTAGGAAAAAAACCATCGAAGGGTGTCTTGCGTTGGAAGAGAGGCGGTTTTTTATAAGAAGCAGGCGAAAATGAGTGGCACCGTGACAGCCTGTGGTCAAGGCCATCCAATCAAGGTCGGGGAGGAAGGGGCGCTGGCACAGCAAACTATCTTCGACGCCATATGGCAAGGCAAAATGGGGGGCACCAAAGTCTAAACAAGGATAGCACAAACACTGGCTTCCCTCCTCTCACAACTTCACAATATTTTTCGGAACAAGCTCTTTGCCAGCATCCAACAGTGGTACCTCTATCATAGCCAATGGGTTGTCAGAAGATGCACATCCTCCACAAAACCAGGCAGGGAGCTTGAGTCCTGTTGCTGGACCAAAATCGATGGCCGATGTCTTGAAGTCAAGGACTGTGCAACAATCACCGACTCAACCACCAGGTGCACCTGTTTCAACTTCTGTAATAGTTAAAGGACAATCAATAGCCGGTTTTCAGCAGTATGTTGACTCTGTAAGTCGCAAAACTGTTTCAGGAGTCTATTCGTCATCATCAGGTTCTGTGCTGGTTACAAAATTGAATTCTTGTGTTTCAGGCGCTGTTGGAACAATCAAACGTGAAGTTGGGACTGTCGGTGCCGAGCGTGTAGCTGTTGAGTACGCTAGTGGTTCTGTCAATAACAAGCCTGCTGCATCCAGCTTCTCAAATAATTTGTGGAGAACACAATCTGTCATGTCTCATGCAGTTGATTCAGAATTGAAGGTATCCGAAAATGGAATTTCTGGTTCAACAACTGTACAATCCTTTTCCAAGGAGCGTGTTGCAAGCAAGTCTCAAACAAAAGAACGGCCGCAGGTATCCACTTCAGCCCCAGCAGGATATTCCATGAGCAGATCTTCAGTTATGGCTAATAACTACATGAGGCCTCGGAACCTTATCGGCTCTCAGAAAGTAGTAGGACCTAAGAAAGAATGGAAGTCAAAGCCAACAAATCAAAATGTGGTATCTAATCCTCTAATAATTGGAACTTCCACTGTTAGCGACAGTACGTCTGAAGCTAGCAGGTCATCTTCTCCAGTTGCAAAATCAACTTTGCAAGACACACCTTAAAACTGCAGAAAATTTCGGAAGAGTTGACTGTTAGGGATAAGCAGCATGTAATAATACCAAATCATCTTCAACTTCCCGAAGCAGAACTTATAGGTATTCGTTTTGGAAGGTTTGATGCAAACTTCATGTACCAATCCCGGTTGTAGTCAGGTCTCTGTACATGAGTGTCCGTAGAGTTTTGATATAATTACCATATAACTTAGTAGGATCATTAAATATTACAGTGGCGCAATGACTTACTAAGATATATGAAATGTAATCATTCATAGAATTTGAACTGATGCCTAGTATTGTTTTGTTTATTTTATAGTGTAATATGATAGCTTCTTTTTTTATTGTTCACAAAAGATAACTGTTTTTATTAATGTGTTACTGATACAATCATTATCATCAGTATATTAATAGGTATATGAAATATTTTCTCCCATATTCAACCCAATAGCATAACATGTATATATTCTTCATGATGAATGCCTATGCTTTAAGTGCAAATTTAGATAGAGTTTAGGAGACTTTTGCTTTTCTTTTTTCATTTCTTCTCTAATCATAGAGAGTTTAGGAAAGAACAACCATATACCTATTGGTATCATTCATTTCCCAAAATCTTTAGTATGAGAAGTGAAGAAAAAAAATCAGTTTTTTGTTTATTTGTCTAATGTTGTTTTGTTTGTAGGGAAAAAATCTAGTTTTCATAGATTGTAATATTGCATTTTACATGAACATGGCATATGAGTTAATGTATTTATTTTTCTCTCTCATGTAATGTCATAAAACGGTTATTATCAAGGGAATGTTTCATTTTACATGAACGTGCTACACATGCATTGCTATTTTGGGTTTCTATTATGCTATGTTGCTTTTTAGATGATTGATGAATTTTGAATTATTATATTAAGATATTTCATAAAAGTTGAGGGTATAATTGTATCAGTTGATGTTTCAAGTGTAATTTGGGTTCTAACAACTAAATTATAAAGATATCCTTACCCCTAATTTATGCTCAAGAGTATGGTTAAATCAACAAGATCAACCCTTGGTAAATTGCATTTTGTTTCCTTTAAAATATTTAGAATATGAGGTGATGGGATGATGATAAATGCATATAAATTGACATAATGAATTTTAATTTTTCTTTCATCCTAAACTTAAATATGATGGTGCACCGGTGAGGCGTCCTCCATGGAATAGGAATCTAATATTTTCTTGAAGATTCACATCCATCACTTACTCGTCTAGCATTCTTTCCCTTTTAGTTTGTTCAAGCTTAATTTTATTTGTTCTCTCTTTCTATAAAAGAGAATAAGTATACTAGTGGTGTTCTACACGCTTACATGGTCAGAAGATATGAAGATTCAATAAGTATACTAGTTATCACCCCATGCTACAAAATCTATGCTAATGAGAATATTAAATTTGCACGACAGATGCAAATTCATTTACGTAAGGGATGTGCTTCAATATCAATATATATGAAATGGTAAATTGGGTTTAAAAGAACTCTTTCTCTTCAATAAAATGTACAAGAGAAGGATGGAGAACACTATGTATAAGCTCTGCAAGATTTCCTCTGCCAGTAGATACTAAAAAACTGACAATTTTTCCCCCATTGAACTGGAACAAAAATACTAGGATATGAACTTGAGATGATTGTGCCTAACATACCCCAATACCGGAACTGTATCGAGGAAATCATTGGGCCTCCTAATACAATTATCGATGAGATGCCTCAATACTATCATCCCACCATCAGCGACGAATCTAGTTTTGTACACAATCCAATTACTTAATTTCTCAACACTTCTCTTCTCCACTAGCATTCAAAATATCATCAGTTTCAACTTCTCACACCCCTCAAACTATATCATTTGTTTAACCCAATTTCCCATTCCACCTTTTCCTAAAGAAAAGAGAGGGTTTTATCATAGATTGCTCTATCGGAGGAATCCCAACAGGAATATTATTACACCCGTAGATCCAAATACCATCGATATATTGAATCCCATTGTCACATATAACAGTCAAAGTTAGATATTTTGAGTTGAGCTTGTCAATCTTCTTCCACTAGATCACAGCTTATATATAACTGAATTTTGATTAACTTCTATATGCTTACATTAGATGAAATCCTATTATAATTATTTGTGTGCTTATTCCACACATAGAACCACCCTTCTTCTAATTGTTGAATTTTCCAGCATGTGAAGACGTATGAAACCTTGTTTAATCCAAAATGATGCCTTTTTCAAGGGATTAAATGCCTATATTTTTAAGAATAGTCCCCACAATTTGAGCCCCTTGAAAATGAATTGAAAATATAGCCAAATCCTGATTAGATCTACCAAGGCCTCCCTTTGGCTCTTTAGACCATAGTAGCATAATTAGGCAATATTGGACTTTAGTGTACGGAAATTATGAACAATTCACAATTTGTCCAATATTATGTGTAGGTGTAATAAAATTTAAAATATCGAAAATCAAACTTTAATTATTTAACATTATCATAGTTCGTAACCATTAATGTGTCTCATTAAATATGTTTTTACTTTCTTCTTGAAATAATTATTAATAACTAATTTTTGTTTTTTAAATAATAATTTTGGTTGTAAATAAAATGTGTGAGATGTAGATTGATGGTATATTCTTGTATATTTCATTAATGCAGTATAAATAAGAAGCCTACTCCAATATTTTATTCATATTGATTTTGTCCTTTATGTTTCATAATTTATCTATATCAATGGGTGAGGTGTATAGGGTGATAGGGGAACACCCATCTCATTGTTTTTTCTGTATGTTTTGTTTGATAATCTAGCTATATCAATGGTTTAGGTCTATGGGGTGATAGAGGCACACCCATATCATTGTTTGTTTTGTGGATCTAGTGGAGAGCTTTGTATATACACAATGTGTATATGTTAGCATAACTTTTTTATTTAGTCAAGAAACATCACAAAAATTAATTAAGCGATATAAATTAGAGTAAAGTTATAGAAAAAACAGTTTGCAAAAATATGGATTTTAAACCCAACTTTTAACTGTGCATTTTAACTTTAAAATATGGATTTTAACTATGCATCATGAATGACAATTAACAAACACAGATCCATCTTAAACCCAAATCTATAAGCAACGAGAGGGATCCCGTTTCTTGAAGTGGAATTTTTTTTTTTTAAATTTAAACTAAAGAAATTTGATTTCTCTTGGTTGATAGACTTGGGTTTAAGTTTTAATTTTTTATTTTATAGATGGATATCTATCTTTTTAATTACTTTTCATAATTTTTTTTTATGAGCCAACATGGATTTTTTTTAAATACTTTCCATAAATTTTTATTTTATGACACGGAATCATTTTTTTTAATTATTTAATTATTATTTTGTTAGGTAGTAAGTTACAGCACCTACCCATACTGGGCTATAGAGCACCTCACTCCTCTAGGTGCAATAATTTGATGGAAATAGCGACGTTGCAAACTTCCATTTTATTGTGTACGAGATCAAACAATAAAAATAAATATAAATAGACCGATGCTTAAGCGACTATATGACATACATTGAAATACAGTAAGCCATCACTATGAGTATGAATTCAAAGCCTTCATTCTTTCTCCACATTTTGAGTCAACAAATGTCCTTCAATCCTGCATAGTTAATCAATTAAGACTTGCTTAAACCATGTATTGCTATTCCTAATCTTGTATTCATATCATTAAGCAGGATTTATTGTCAACTTAGATAGAGTGAAAATCCTACCTCTTCTAGCAACTTGAAAGATTGATGGTGCTGAATAGATCCATTAGTTGTTGCACTGCTTTTACTTTTTCTCATTTTGTTTGCAATCGAATCGTGGCTTTGAGACTCACATGGTGGAGGACTTGAATTCGGAAGCCCCGTTCCCTCAAGAATATTAAAAAAAACTTGCATTTTCTTTAATTACAATCAATCTTAACAAAAACTTGCATTTTCTTTAATTACGGACATCTTTTGCATGGTTTCTACAATCATGCATGATGAAATGCTCAATGGGATCACTTCTCTCCCACTGAAGAGTGCATAAATGTTTCTTGACAAAAGTCAGATCCTTCAAATTACCCATGGAAGGATGTCATCTCACTAATTGTATTCGAAGAGTGGATTTCCCATTCACTAACTTAAGATATTCAAGGAAGACGTGATGAATATGGATTGATTCTATACTCTTGAAACACAAGAATATTTGTTATTGTCTTGAAATTGGTAGATGCCCATGTAACATCCCAAAAACAATCACAAAAATTTTAAATTTTTATATAGCAATTAATGCAGACTATAACTATGCGGAATATAATAATGCTTAAAGTCGTCTTGTTGTACTAAATACTATGCTGATTAAAAGTGTAAAGTTTGCCTCTAGATGATTAATATCTATGTTTCGAAGTCATTCTTACTCAACTATAATTTACAATCCTTCTATTGTTTGATGAAAAGATGTATGTTTTAAATGTATTAACTATTGTTCTTTTGTTGATGATGAAGGGGTCCTATGGACACCCCGAGGCTTACTTAGCATTCCTGCTAAAGCATTTGAACTGTCCTTTTTCACAGATTATAGGTAAGAGTTTTTGTTCTGTTTACGATGAATGATTGAAGAGTTTCTTACCAGTTTAAGTGTCTCCAAGTCTTAATGAATTAAGAGACATAATGTCGAGACTACTAATGGTGAGAAATTCAATTAGCCTAGTTTGGTAAATAGAAGTATGTTGATTGTAACAATTTCCATTTTCTGAACTAACCTTTTATTAAATTACTCAAACAATGAATAGGATTCAGATATCATTATTAAACTTTTATGTATTGTTATAGTGAGATTCTATTCAAGCAAAATATGTGGATGAACTTATTCTATAAATGATGGTTAACCACTGAATGACATGTGTCATCTCTATGCATATCCTTGTATGCTCTAGACCCTAAGGATCTCATACCATAATTGTTTTAAATTCTAACTTAGGAATTAATTGCAATTCAAATCGTAGACATATGCTAATCTATGGTTTAGATACCAATTTCTATTAAATTTCCATACTATATTGAAATGTACATGTATCAAATCCCACACAAGATTTAATTTTAACTTTAGCCTAGGATCTATATGCACACTTAAAAGTCAATACTATAGTATCTAGCCTAAAGACTATATACAAATCCTAGATTACAATAAAATTTACATTTTAGTGTGTGCATCATGTGGTCCTATTTAACTATGGAAACCTAGAAAGGAAATGAATACAACCTTGCGATAACCCAAGGTGCATATCATAACATAGTTATGCATATTACCACTATATCGATATATTACAAGGATGGCTATGGAATAATGTTAATGTGGTTTCCTGCTGGCAGGCACTTCTATTTCTCTTTGCAATGTCTCCATGGATATCACCGCGGCGTTAGGCACATGAGGAGGTGGTTCAATTTTATGACGAGCTGGAAGTGCTCTGGTTCGAAGCTTGACCTAGCTGTCCTCCTTGGTGGCTACGGTATTGATGGTATCATTGATGAGGAGGATGCTTGGTTTTACGTGACAATCCTTGGTGATCTCCATCGTTGATCGAGTGAGGGTTTTGGGCTTTCTGATCTAACCCTAGCCTCCACTATGTTTTACGATGTTAATGTTTACTTGTCACTTGATGTAGTGGCTCTGAGGAGAGGCCGATGGGCCGAGAGCCTTTAGGGTTTTGTTAACTGGTGTTTTCTCTTTGGAGTTCCCACGGTTCGAAGTCATGACCTGTTGAAAGCTTAAGAAGGACATTTTCATGGTGTGTTTCAATAGTAGCTTGAAGTAGAAGTTCCATGGTTTGAGTGATAACTCTTCGTGATAGTTGTTTCGATAGTTAGCTTTCCTTGCCTCTTGGGTGATTTTCTTCAGATTTTTCATGCTTCTATTCTTGCGTTTGGTGACAGAGAAAAAGGGTATTGGTTGCAATGTCGTGGCGTTCCACTCCGAGGATAATTTCTTAAAGGTAAGGTTCTCAGTTCAAATCAAGCATCTTCCATTCTCCATTTGAGAGTTTTCAGTTGTTTATTATTTCACCTATGATTTTCTCTGACAAAATACTTTTTTTAGCCACACTTGTATTCAAATGGCAGGTACCTCGTCGTTCGATCCTCAGCATAAGTGTTGATGGTTGGGTACTGCAATAAGACCGGTAAGTCTCAATCGTTACCTTGTTACTCTGGTTAGATGAATGTTGAACCTTCGGGTGTGTTTTGCTGAGACTTCATGATTTCTCTAAGGCTTGTTCTTCATCGAAAACCTGTGCACTATTGGCAGCTTGGGGAGAATGAATTCTCGACCCTTTTCTCATTGTTTTAGTAGTAAATATTTTTCCATTGCATAATCTGTAAGGAAAATACTTAGAAGAGGGTTTCACCCTTCTTTTGATCTCGGTAATGAAAGGATTCAAGTTCTCGTTCCACCTGTGTTCATGTGGTTGATACTATGAGTTGTTTTGTGTAAAAAGAATTGTGTTTCATGGCAAGTGTTGTGAATATGGTATTGTGGGCGTTGATCCATTTTACATGAAGGAAACGAAACTTATTGTTGCCTATCTACTATGTTTTTGTGTATAGTAAAAAGGGAAGCCAAGGGTTTAGCCTTGAGCTTAGAAGTCGAACCATAATACTTCCTTTTGTATAGTAGTTTTCTTTAGCTACTGAAAACATTGTTTAACTCAGAAGTGTGGTTCTCAGCAAGGTTCTTCTATTAATAAAACAGTATTCTAAACTTCTGTAAGTGGATGTTTACAGTGAGCTATTCGTATGGTTTGAATGTTCTGTTTTCAATTTAAAAAGTGATAATGTACAATCAAAATGTTGCCGAGATGTTCTTGTTCTCAGTCTTAAGGAATGTGTATGATAAGTTTTTTCGAAACTATGTTTTGTAGTTGACAATGTCTCTTGTTATTAATGTCTGTCGATTTTTGTGATGGCCGTGATCCAGAATCCACTATTTTGATTTCAATTATGAAAAGAATCGCGACCAGTTTCTTAACTAAGTCTTAACTATAAGATAATAGTTGATATTTTAAGGTTTGATGAGTGAAGGATATGAACCTGTCATAAATCTTAGGTTAGAAAAATGATACCCTACTTGTATATCGTAATGATTCTTTATTGTAGATAAAAATGGAATGAAAACCATGCATAAGGATTAGTATTTAAACAAATTTTGCATTGTTTGAAAAGAAATATAATAGGATGCTATTTGATAATATTAAATTTGCAGCTGAGATGATTTAAAAAATATTATATAACTGAAAGATAATTTGTATACTTAAATGTGAAAACTATTTATGTCATAATAATTATGCTTGCAAACAGTAAAGGGTAATAGTACTGTATACTTAGAAAATGAATTTTTTCTTACATTGTTAAATTCACTACATCTTAATGAGAGAAAATACAATGAACTTGAAACATTTAACTAATGAAGAATTGTAAGAGAAAGACATAGAATTATGTTATTCGATACAGAATATCAATGACAGGAAACTAGTAAAATACAACATCATTGATATTCTCATCCATCTGGCAATCTGCCTATCAAATTCATCTATCTTAATTTCTTCTCTGTACTAGAGTACGATGCAGCTCCTTTAGCATGGGGAAAAATACAAAGAAATATTTTATTCATTTTATCTTACATAATCATTACTATGCAGAATACTAATTATATCATAAACTAAAATAAATACATTTGTTTAATAATATCCTTGAAAATAGTAAATCAATAATAGCAGATAGGAATGTTAAACTACTTCAAATTTGAAAGACAAATAGAACCTGTAAATGAAGATAGGACTGACAAAATCCCAAGGAGGCCTGTTCCTCCCAACCTTTTCCATAAGATGCAGATAAACTGTTGGCTTCCTATGAACCCCCAAGTCTGCTTACTGAACCACTAAGTAGATGGAATCTATCTAGAAGCAAGGCTCTAAGTAATAAAAACTTCTGCACACAGTAGTATAAATTCCGCACTCAATAGTATAACTTCTGCACTCAGCAGTATTGGGCAGACTCACAGCATGATCAAAAAATTAGCATATCCCCTCATCAAATCTCTTGGGTGCAAGAACAACAAAACCCCATGGTACATTTCCTCGTCAGGGAAATTGATGGACTTCAATTCATAATTTGATGGCTCTTATATAGACTGCCTAGGTCTTTAGTGGTCAGTTTGGAATAAATGAGCCTCAAGCTCCAGTCCCACCTTCCAGGGCACTATGGCCACATTTCAAGGGAGTTGTCCCATACCAACAGCTAGTTAGTTGCATCATGATGCTCCCACTTATCCATTTCCTTCTACTCGAGATTACATTCAACCTAGTGGGTCAGTAACCACTCTTTCAAGAGTCCCCTTAGGTGTTTTTCTCCTATTTTATTTATTAAATAAAAAAATATTGTGCAAATCACAGTCATCCTTGGACACTTGTCCAACATAAAAAATTTACAATAAAAGTTAACATAATGTTTCCAACATAAAATGTTCTTCAGTAAAAAGGGTATGTTACAGCCAATGACCTAAAATTCATAAGCAACTAATAACATTCATAGCCCCATGTTCTTTTTTCTATCAATTCCTTGCCACTTCCACCATTCCAACGACGGTTTCCTTCTACTTTGGCTCAAGGAAATTACTTTGATTGTATTGGAACTCGGATAGATATTGGAAATTAGCATTGGTTTACTCACAAAACCTGAGGATAAAGGGCCATTGTATGATGCAATAAGTTCAGTATTCAAATCCCTTTAAAATCCTTCCTATGGTAGACAGGCATACTTTCGACAAACCAAACAATTTAATTGTCATCGGGTAGCTTCTAGTTGGAAAAGGGATGGCTACAAGCTACTTCAATGGTGAGGTGTCGTGATTTAGGTGAGTCTAGAGAGACTAGGAAACCATTTCTAGATGCTAAGATAAACTATAGCACCTATGACAAGGACTTCTACAACCTTGTGCAAGCTCTGCGGAAATGGCGCCATCATCAGTTGGCATGCAACAGACACACTCCAGCTCGAGCACAGTGGAGGACACCTGAGATGAGGCAACGCTTATTTCCTCATCTTCTCATAGAAGCAGGGTACGCTTCCAGATTTAAACAGGGTGGAATTGGGAAACACATGGGCTCCATTCTCAACACTCAGTACTATTCATGCTGCTACATATGTGCCCTAGCTTCTACAATATTCACCTCCAGTGTGCACGCATACCCTTATCTCCACTCTCTGCCCAATCTCATGCAACATTCATGGACTTCCCCAGCTTCCATTCCAGTGCCATCTCTCATGATATTTTTTGATCCCTATCTCTTGCACATTCAATGCACTCCCTCACACTGGCACCCTGTGCACCATTCACTCCCATGTAGCCCATCTCCTACGTTCACCTCACTCCCATGCTACCCCCAAATCCTACGCCTTTCTCCTCCACTCTCTCACTTTGCCACCATGTGCAACATTAACTCCCATGCGGCTCCAGCCGCCCATATCCACGCTGCTACACTCCAATACCATCATCCCGAGCTCCATCTCTCTTTAGGCCTTCTTCCCTCTCTCCACGCAGAACTTCTCCCAGCTCTACGAACAGCTTCCTTCCATCTCTCGAGGAAACCATCTTTTCACACAGTTGCCTTCCATCTCACCCATGCAGCTACCTTCCAACTCTCCATGCAGTGGTGTTCCCTCTCTCCACGCAGCTTCCTTCCAGCTCTCCCCACTGTTTCTCCCCCCCACATCTCCGCACAGTTGGTTCCCATATCCTCACACTACGCATCCCTTTCAATGCTGCTCCCATCTCGACTAACGCCGAGTATCTATGGAAAGCTCGATTATTAGCAGGAAAAGAGGATAGATCTCCTCCATGGGAATATCACAATTGTAATTACACATATTCCTCAACACTTTAAAAAAAGCTAGAACCATTGCCAATCACCCTTACATTAACATCACCAATGCATTTACAACCTCCTACCTATGCTCCAAGCCAACCCTCTCATCTACAGTGGTATAGTTCTCTATCTCTCCACCCTACATTTGTCATAGGCCTCACCCATTGCCCAATAACATTCCACAAAATAAGACAAAGGATAATGATCAACCAAAACGCAGCAAAATATACATCACCTGCTACACGAAATTACAAAAAATGCACCAAAATCCAATCCCTCAGAGCATTGGAGCTGCGAAATCCCTGACGTGATTGCAATAACACTACGCTAGAAAAACCTCCTCTCGGCTTCTTAATGGAAGCCAACCGACGGCCAAAACAAGAGAATGACCGTAGGGGAAAATGCCCAATCTAGACGCAGACACACACATCACTAAATTGCAACCCTTGCAACAATTGCTAACGAGAACAATTCCCTCCCACCTTCCCATGAGAAATATTTTCAATTGGGAGACACAATCCACGCAAACAACAAAGCAAATGCATACCCAAGAAAATGAAATGAACTTGCTTCAAACGAACTCACTCGAACAGCGGTCCGTAAGCCAAACCAACACCAAGTGGCATTATTGTGAGCACCTACATCTAGTTATCCACGTAAACAGACCTCCATCCATCCTCGAAGCAGGGAGCACTCAACCCCGCTACATCACCCAATCTACAAACTTAGCCCCAAAGGTCGAGGCTGATGTTTGGATCCACCCACGGGGGCTTCACTCAATAAACCACTAGCATAGCACGTTCGTTCGTGGCATATAAAACAATACCCCTAATTTATTTGAAAATACCTTCCAAAATAGCCTTTTTTAGCCCCCTCCCAATATGCTTTCCCAATTTAGAAAAACCCTTATTTTCACTACATATTGTATGTTTCAATTTTTTCATTAACATTTTTTATACCCCTTTATATTTCTACCTAGTATGTTGATATGATACCCCTCTTATGACCCCACATGCATTCTACAATGCACCTTGCTTCTTTTGATGTATATTGTGGATGCACATTACTTCACCCACAATGCAATTACTCAACCACATATCATTATGATTTGCAACATCTAATCGTCTAATAAAGAGATAGGAGATCACTTCTTGTATGTCACTAGAGCCAATGCACATAGTACAACATTTAGATTGCATGTTCCACTTCCCCAATCATTGACTAAGCCTATTGTGGGCTAGGTATCCAAGCCCCCAGGGCCTGTAACAAGCTCTAAGAGGCTGACTAAACCTCCCTAGGCCTGTAATAGGCACGAGTGGTTGGGTATTCAAGCCACCAAGGCCTATCGAGGGCCTATAATAGGCTCTCGAGGCTTAGAGCCTTCCAAGGCTATTGGTAACAACAGGCTGAGTGCTATTGGTAACAATTGGCTGTCAATGACCACTATCTCTCGACTATGATCGAATGGAAACCCACTTCACCGTGAAACCCCTGGCTTCAAGCATGCCTCCATACGCTATTTCCCTACGTACCCGTTAGCCCGAGCCTTGCCTCAACCCGATTTCTCATCCAACCCTGATCTCGCCATCTCCATTTGGCAGATATTTGTCGGCACCCCCATATAAAAAAGACCCCAAAGTATTTTTGTATTGTTACATTAAATAAAAAAAACTCTTTGCCTCTTAATATATAAGTAATATAATTTTTAGGTTTTCATGAATATTTAATACCGCAACATGAATGAATGAACGTGGTATTAGATTGCCTTATAGTGAAGCTCGGGTGGATCCACCCACCCAACCCACATTCAAATAAATAACCTAGGAAAAAATACAAAAAAAAAACTATGGGAAAACCATAACATTGTTGAATTCCCCCTGCTTACTTGGAGCTATTAAGCCCGAAAAATACCAAATATGTCATGGACATAATAACTACATTTGAAACTACTTTTCCTTAAATCCTTAAAATCAATCACAAAGAAAATCGAAGTATTGAACACTTCAATACAAAGAGTATAAATGAAGCAAGCAAAAAGTATTTAGCACTTCAAAACAAAAAGAGCCTAAATGAAATAAAGTAACGCCGGGATAAGCTTTTGCATCCATCGGTGCGGTGGAAGAGAGGGAGGTAAAAGTCTTGGAACCGTCTATATTAATAGATGGCGGGGTTTTCTTCTTAGTTCGAAACAAATCTTCTGCTCAACTATCAACTATTTTCTTCGAAACAAATCTTCTGCTCAACTATCAACTATCTTCTGCACGATTCTGTGTTAGGAAAAAAACCAATGAAGGGTGTCTTGCGTTGGAAGAGAGGCGGTTTTTTATAAGCGGGCGAAAATGAGTGGCACTGAGACAGTGGGTGGCGCGGTTTCGATTCTGGCCAGTGTTGGAAAAATCATTCAAGATATAAAAGAAATAGCAAGTAATCACTTGGATGAGGAGATATACGCAATGCTAAAGGAATGCAATATGGATCCCAATGAGACGGCTCAGCAGCTGCTCTCTCAAGATCCTTTCCATGACGTTAAGAGAAAGCAAGACAAGCGTAAAGAGCAAAATGCAAACACCAGAAATTCTGGACATACCAGGTCAAGGCCATCCAATCAAGGTCGGGGAGGAAGGGGCGCTGGCACAGCAAACTATCCTCGACGCTATATGGCAAGGGAAAATGGGTGGCACAAAAGTGTAAACAAGGATAGCACAAACACTGGCTTCCCTCCTCTCACAACTTCACAATATTTGCAAACCAAAATAAATTCCTTCGGCACAACCTCTGTGCCAGCATCCACCAGTGGTACCTCTATCATATCCAATGGGTTGTCAGAACATGCACATCCTCCACAAAACCAGGCAGGGAGCTTGAGTCCTGCTGCTGGACCAAAATCGATGGCCGATGTCTTGAAGTCAAGGACTCTGCAACAATGACCCACTCGACCCCCAGGTGCACCTGTTTCAACTTCTGTAACAGTTAAAGGACAATCAATAGCCCACTCTGTCACTCGCAAAACTGTTTCAGGAGTCTATTCGTCATCATCAGGTCCTGAGCTGGTGCCAAAATTGAATTCTCGTGTTTCGGGCGCTGTTGGAACAATCAAACATGAAGTTGGGACTGTCGGTGCCGAGCGTGTAGCTGTTGAGCACGCTACTGGTTCTGTCAATAACAAGCCTGCTGCATTCAGCTTCTCAAATAATTTGCAGAGAACACAAGCTGCGTCCAGCTTCTCAAATAATTTGCAGAGAACACAATCTGTCATGTCTCATGCTGACATGTCTCATGCAGTTGATTCAGAATTGAAGGTATCGGAAAATGGAATTTCTGGTTCAACAACAGTACATTCCTTTTCAAAGGAGCGTGTTGCAATTAAGACTCAAACAAAAGAACAGGCGCGGGTATCTACTTCAGCCCCAGCAGGATATTCCATGAGCAGATCTTCAGTTACGGCTAATAACTGCATGAGGCCTCGGAACCTTATCGGCTCTCAGAAAGTAGTAGGACCTAACAACGAATGGAAGTCAAAGCCAACAAATCAAAATGTGGTTTCTAATCCTCTAATAATTGGAACTTCCACTGTTAGCGACAGTACGTCTGAAGTTAGCAGGTCATCTTGTCCAGTTGCAAAATCAACTTTGCAAGACACACCTTCCAAACTGCAGAAAAATTCGGAAGAGTTGAATGTTAGGGATAAGCCTCATGTAATAATACCAAATTATCTTCAACTTCCCGAAGCAGAACTTATAGGTATTCGTTTTGGAAGGTTTGATGCAAACTTCATGTACCAAGACCGGTTGTAGTCAGGTCTCGGACATGAGTGTCCATAAAGTTTTGATATAATTACCATATAACTTAGTAGGATCATTAAATATTACAGTGGCTAGGATCATAAATATTAAATGTAATCATTCATAGAATTTGAACTGATGCCTTCTTTTTCTATTGTTCACAATAGAGAATTATTTTTGTTAATGTGTTAGTGATAAAATCATTATCATCAGTATATTAATAGGTATATGAAATATTTTCTCCCATATTCAACCCAATAGCATAACATGTATATATTTTTCATGATGAATGGAATAAAGTAACGCCGGGATAGGCTTTTCCATCAGTCGGTGCGGTGGAAGAAAGGGAGGGTAAAAGTCTTGGAACCATCTATATTAATAGATGTCGGGGTTTTCTTCTTGGTTCGAAACAAATCTTCTGCTCAACTATCAACTATCTTCTGCACGATTCTGGGTTAGGAAAAAAACCATCGAAGGGTGTCTTGCGTTGGAAGAGAGGCGGTTTTTTATAAGAAGCAGGCGAAAATGAGTGGCACTGAGGCAGCAGGTGGCGCGGTTTCGATTCCGGCCAGTGTGGAAAAATCATTCAAGATATAAAATAAATAGCAAGTAATCACTTGGATGAGGAGATATACCCAATGCTAAAGGAATGCAATATGGATCCCAATGAGACGGCTCAGCAGCTGCTCTCTCAAGATCCTTTCCATGACATTAAGAGAAAGCAAGACAAGCGTAAAGAGCAAAAGGCAAACACCAGAAATTCTGGACATACTAGGTCAATGCCATCCAATCAAGGTCAGGGAGGAAGGGGCGCTGGCACAGGAAACTATCTTCTACGCTATCTGGCAAGGGAAAATGGGGGGCTTTACAGTGTAAACAAGGATAGCACAAACACTGGCTTCCCTCCTCTCACAACTTCACAATATTTGCAAACGAAAATTAATTCTTTACGAACAAGCTCTTTGTCAGCATCCACCATTTGTACCTCTATCATAGCCTATGGGTTGTCAGAAGATGCACATCCTCCACAAGACCAGGCAGGGGGCTTGAGTCCTACTGCTGGACCAAAATCGATGGCCGATGTCTTGAAGTCAAGGAGTGTGCAACAATGACCGACTCGACGCCCAGGTCCACCTGTTTAAACTTCTATAACAGTGCAAGGACAATCAATAGCCGGTTTTCAGCAGTATGTTGAATCTGTCACTCGCAAAACTGTTTCAGGAGTCTATTCGTCATCATCAGGTCCTGTGCTGGCGCCAAAATTGAATTCTCGTGTTTCAGGCGCTGTTGGAACAATCAAATGTGAAGTTGGGACTGTCGGTGCCGAGCGTGTAGCTGTTGAGCACGCTACTGGTTCTGTCAATAACAAGCCTGCTGCATCCAGCTTCTCAAATAATTTGCAGAGAACACAAGCTGCATCCAGCTTCTCAAATAATTTGCAGAGAACACAATCTGTCATGTCTCATGCAGTTGATTCAGAATTGAAGGTATCCGAAAATGGAATTTCTGGTTCAACAACTGTACATTCCTTTTCAAAGGAGCGTGTTGCAAGTAAGTCTCAAACAAAAGAACAGCCGCAGGTATCCACTTCAGCCCCAGCAGGATATTCCCTGAGCAGATGTTCAGTTATGGCTAATAACTACATGAGGGCTCGGAACCTTATCGGCTCTCAGAAGGTAGTAGGACCTAACAAGGAATGAAAGTCAAAGCCAACAAATCAAAATGTGGTGTCTAATCCTCTAATAAATGAAAATGTGGTGTCTAATCCTCTAGGACCTTATCTCCAGTTGCGAAATTTGCTAAATCAACTTTGCAAGATACACCTTCCAAACTGCAGAAAATTTCGGAAGAGTTGAATGTTAGGGATAAGCAGCATGTAATAATACCAAATCATCTTCAACTTCCCCAAGCAGAACTTATAGGTATTCGTTTTGGAAGGTTTGATGCAAACTTCATGTACCAATCCCGGTTGTAGTCAGGTCTCGGGACATGAGTGTCCATAAAGTTTTCATATAATTACCATATAACTTAGTAGGATCATTAAATATTACAGTGGCGCAATGACTTACTAAGATATGTGAAATGTAATCATTCATAGAATTTGAACTGATGCCTTGTATTGTTTTGTTTATTTGATAGTGTAATATGATAGTTTCTTTTCTTTATTGTTCACAATAGAGAATTATTTTTATTAATGTGTTAGTGATAAAATCATTATCATCAGTATATTAATAGGTATATGAAATATTTTCTCCCATATTCAACTCAATAGCATAACATGTATATATTTTTCATGATAAATGCCTATGCTTTAAGCGCAAATTTAGATAGAGTTTAGGAGACTTTTGCTTTTCTTTTTTCATTTCTTCCTTAATCACGGAGAGTTTAGGAAAGAACAACCATATACCTATTGGTATCATTCATTTCCGAAAATCTTTAGTATGAGAAGTGAAGAAAAAAAATCAGTTTTTTGTTTGTTTGTCTAATGTTGTTTTGTTTGTAGGGAAAAAATCTAGTTTTCATAGATTGTAATATTGCATTTTACATGAACATGGCTTATGAATTAATGTATTTATTTTTCTCTCTCATGTAATGTCATAAAACGGTTAATATAAAGGGAATGTTTCATTTTACATGAACGTGCTACACATGCATTGCTATTTTGGGTTTCTATTATGCTATGTTGCTTTTTAGATGATTGATGAATTTTGAATTATTATATTAAGATATTTCATAAATGTTGAGGGTATAACTGCATAGTTGATGTTTCAACTGTAATTTGGGTTCTGAAAACTAAATTATAAAGATATCCTTACCCCTAATTTGTGCTCAAGAGTATGCTTAAATCAACAAGATCAACCCTTGGTAAAGTGCATTATGTTTCCCTTAAAATATTTAGAATATGAGTTGATGGGATGATGATAAATGCATATAAATTGATATAATGAGGTTTAATTTTTCTTTCATCCTAAACTTAAATATGATGGTTCACCGGTGAGGCATGCTCCATGGAGTAGGAATCTAATATTTTATTGAAGAAAGCAAGATTTTAAGTCTTCAAGCATGATTTGGAATTCTTTCCCTTTTAGTTTGTTCAAGCTTAATTTTATTTGTTCTCTCTATTTGTAAAAGAGAAGAAGTATACTAGTGGTGTTCTATAGGCTTACATGGTCAGTAAATATGAATATTCAATTAGTATACTAGTTATCACCCCATGTTACAAAATCTATGCTAATGAGAATATTAAATTTGCATGATAGATGCAAATTCCTTTACGTAAGGCATGTGGTTCAATATCAATATATATGAAATGGTAAATTGGGTTTAAAAGAACTCTCTCTCTTCAATAAAATGTAGAAGAGCAGGATGGAGAACACTATGTATAAGCTCTGCAAGATTTCCTCTGCCAATAGATACTAAAAATCCAACAATTTGTCCCCCATTGAACTGGAACAAAAAAATGAGGATATGAACTTGAGACGATTGTGCCTAAAATACACCAATACTGGAACTGCATCGAGGAAATCATTGGGCCTCCTAATAGAATTATCCATCAGATGTCTCAATACTATCATCCCACCATCAGCGAGGAATCTAGCTTTGTACACAATCCAATTACTTAATTTCCCAACACTTCTCTTCTCCACTAGCATTCAAAATATGATCAGTTTCAACTTCTCACACCCCTCAAACTATATCAGTTGTTCAACCCAATTCCCCATTCCACCTTTTCCTGAAGAAAAGAGAGGGTTTTATCACAGAGTGCTCTATCGAAGGTATCCCAACAGGAATATTACACCGGTAGATCCAAATACGATCCATATATTGAATCCCATTGTCACATATCATAGTCAAAGTTAGAGATTTTGAGTTGAGCTTGTCAATCTTCTTGCATTAGATCAGAGCTTATATATAACTTAATTTTGATTACCTTCTATATGCTTACATTAGATGAAAGCCTATTATAATTATTTGTGTGCTTATTCCACACATAGAACCACCCTTCCTCTAATTGTTGAATTTTCCAGAATGGGAAGACGTATGAAAGCTTGTAGAATCCAAAATGATGCCTTTTTCAAGGGATTAAATGCCTATATTTTTAAGAATAGTCCCCACAATTTGAGGCCCTTGAAAATGAATGGAAAATATAGCCAAATCCTCATTAGATCCGCCAAGGCCTCCTGTTGCCTCTTTAGACCATAGTAGCATAATTAGGCAATATTGGAATTTAGTGTACATAAATTATGAACAATTCACAATTTGTCCAATATTCTCTATAGGTGTAATAAAATTTAAAATATCGAAAATCAAACTTTAATTATTTAACACTATCATAGTTCCTAACCATTAATGTCTCTCATTAAATATATTTTTACTTTCATCTTAAAATAATTATTAATAACTAATTTTTGTTTTTTAAATAATAAATTTGGTTGTAAATAAAATGTGTGAGATGTACATTGATGGTATATTCTTGTATATTTGATTAATGCATTATAAATAAGAAGTCTACTCCAATATTTTATTCGTATTGATTTTCTCCTTTATGTTTCATAATTTATCTATATCAATGGGTTAGGTGTATAGGGTGATAGGGAAACACCCATCTCATTGTTTGTTTTGTATGTTTTGCTTGATAATCTAGCTATATCAATGGGTTAGGTGTATAGGGTGATAGAGGCACACCCATCTCATTGTTTGTTTTGTGGATCTAGTGGAAATATTTGCATATACACAATGTCTATATGTTAGCAGAACTTTTTTATTTAGAGAAGAAACATCACAAAAATTAAGTAAGCCATATAAATTAGAGAAAAGCTATAGCAAAAAGCAGTTTGCAAAAATATGGATTTTGAACCCAACTTTTAACTATGCATTTTAACTTTAAAATATGGATTTTAACTATGCATCATGAATGACAATTAGCAAACATAGATCCATCTTAAACCCGGATCTATCAAGCACCGAGAGGGATCCCGTTTCTTGAAATGGAATTTTTGGTTTTAAAATTTAAACTAAAAAAATTTGATTTTTGTTGGTCTATAGATTCAAGTTTAAGTTTTAAGTTTTTATTTTATAGATGGATATCCATTTTTTTAATTACTTTTCATAATTTTTTTTTAATGGGCCAACATGGAATTTTTAAAATACTTTCCATAAAGTTTTTATTTTATGTCACGACATAGTTTTTCTTAATTATTTAATTATTATTTTATTAGGTAGTAATGTTACAACACCTACCCATACTAGGCTATAGAGCACCTCACTCCTCTGGGTGCAATCATTTGATGGAAATAGTGGCATTGCAAACTTCCATTTTATAAATTACCCAACTTGCACCAAAATACTAGTGTGGTTAAGTAAAACATTCAGAAAATATAGATTTATTGTGTACGAGATCAAACAATAAATATAAATATAAAGAGACGGATGCCTAAGCGACTATATGACATACATTCAAATACAGTAAGCCATCACTATTATCTTTTGTCTTTCATTTACAGATATCTCAGATAAGATAGATGGCTAGATTATGTAGAAGTGTGTTATATTGAGTATGAATTCAGAGCCTTCATTCTTTCTCCACGTTTTGAGTCCACAAACGCCCTTCAATCCTACATAGTTAATCAATTAAGGCTTTCTTAAACCATGTATTGGTATTCCTAATATTTTATTCCTATCAATAAGCAATATTTATTGTCAACTTAGATAGAGTGAAAATCCTACCTCTTCGAGCAACTTGAAATATTGATGGTGCTGAAGAGATCCATTAGTTGTTGCACTGCTTTTACTTTTTCTCATTTTGTTTGCAATCAAATCGTATGCGATGTTTCATGTCTTTTTCATAAAAACCATTAATTTTTTCCCTGCACTACCACAACCACTTATTTGTGGTTTTGAGACTCACACGGTGGAAAACTTGAATTCAGAAGCCCCGTTCCCTCAAGAATATTCAAAAAAACTTGCATTTTCTTTAATTACAATCAATCTTAACAAAAACTTGCATTTTCTTTAATTACAGACATCTTTTGCATGGTTTCTACCATCATGCATGATGAAATGCTCAATGGGATCACTTCTCTCCCATTGAAGAGTGCATAAATGTTTCTTGACAAAAGTGAGATCCTTCAAATTACCCATGGAAGGAAGTTGTAACATCCCAAAAATCGCAAAAATTAAAAAATTTCGATATAGCCTATTTAAAAGGATAAATGCTATCTGCGGAATGATAATTAATTAGCTAATAGATAATAAACGATTCATAAAATGCTCATATTTATTTTTAAACATAATGCTTGGTTGTAAATGAGACGCGAAAGAACAATGTTTATTTCGTTATGTGTAAAAATCTGGTAACAATACTGATGAATTTGCTTGCATATTTGTGAAGGGGTTCCTACAGGGTGCCCTTGGGTTTACTTAGCTTTGAAAGCTGAAGCATTGGATTCTTTCTTTTGCAGATCTACAGGTAAGGTAATAGAGTAATTCCAGTTTATCAATATAAGTTATACGCTTCAGATTGTTGTCTCTATTTTTAAGATAAATGTATAGACTGCCGTGCATGAAGATGTCGATGGTATGTGACTTTGGTTTATCTTCGTCATCTTGTATCATCTTTATAATAATATTTGTATGTGTCACCAATAGATTAAGTGAATCTCTTGGGAAATGACAGCTGCAATGTAATAAGTCTTGAAATGCTAAAGTGATGATGTTCTGTTGTGTCATCTTATAAACAAGGTGCTACTAGACATAATCGCATGTGATACATAGGATTGGTGTCAAACCCTAGCTTTCTAAATAGTATGAGGGTTAGAATTTCATTACAATAACTTTATGCAAAGTGACCTAGCTATTAAAATTGTAGTGTGGCATAGCTATTATAATCGTAATGCATGTTTATTATATGCATGAGTTTAAATGTTAAACTTACAGTTATGCCTACAATACTAAGGCATTTTATCGATTTCTAATACATGCTTGATATATAAGAATATATCAATTCCTTTGATTTGATAACATATGGAAACTATGCTAATAGCATTGGGAAATACAATGTGTAAAACCCTATGGTTCGAATGTGCAATGCATATAAACTATGTGAACTTAGAATATGGTTAATACTCATATCGTGAATGGATTGTCGTGATAATATCTAAGGTTGGAACTATGCATCGTTGTGCTATGGTATTGATATATATATATCCTATGGTTTGATAACTTATATCACGGTTGTAATACAATTGTATAGCAGTGATACCATCCTGAGAATTTCGTTGTCACCATAACTCGATGCTGATATGAATTTAATGTCGTTGCAGTCGAGGGTCTAGCAGATTTCTATGTGAGATCTCAGCATTAAATGTGAGCCTGTGTGATGTTAGTGGTTACTAAGATGGCACTTACGTGTTCTGGCTCCACGCGATAATAGTGGTAAGAATGGAAATGGTTCACCGAGCTGTAAGCTCAGCCCTGGGTGATATGGAATCCAACAGTACTGGTTATTAAATAAGGTTATTGATTGTGCTTGGTCGTATCTCTGCCTTGGTACTATCATGTCTTGATGGCTAAGTATTGATCGTTGATCTCTTGTCTCGATCGTTGAGATGTGAAAAACCCTAAGTCAATCTTTCCATAGCATTTATTGTTGACTTCGCACATTCATTTTGTGTTTTTCATTTGGGAAAGAGGCCGACAGGTTGCTGGTTAGCATGGCTCAACCCTGGGTGGTTGTGGATGGCACTGTGTCTCCATTCTCTATAAATTTTATTGTGAACCTACTGTATAAGTGCTTGAGTTTACTGAATGTGTAGCGATGAAGCCCTGTGGCTTTCGTCAGGTGACAAATTTAAGTTAGTGGCCAGGTTTTTGACTCCAAGCTTGGTTATGGTTCAGTTGCATGACACCTTTGTTGCATTGGTTGAAGGATTTGGAAGCAAGAGCATTCCATCTAATTGTTAAAATATTCAAGGTAAGTCATCTCATATAAATTTATGTAATACGTTTTGGATTATCAATGTTTATTGGAACTCGTTATTGACTCCTTGCAGTTCATGTGGCAGGTACTGCCATCGTTCTGTATTCATAGTGCTGGGTTTGATGGCAATGGATAGCACGCGAATAAATTCGTAAGCCTTGGTGGCAAACCCTCGTAGGTCCTCCTTGCAAATTCGTGGCAAACGTTGAAGTTGTAACACATGTTCTAGACATGGTGGTTTTAAGTCTGTGTTGTTTCGTTTTACTCTTGTGTTAGGATACTTCTTGGTTTGCAAAGTCAATGTAATGGTTTATATGTTAATGCACAGTGTTTGGGTTCTGGGTTTTGGACTTGGCAATGTTCCTCCGTTTAAAGGGTTTTCAAACTCTATTGAAATACGAATAATATTTGAAAAAATTATGATGCCGTGACTGTTTTGTGTTTGTTGTTTTGGGGCTTGGCCCGCGCACGAAACCTATAACTCGTCAATTTATGAAGTGGAAATAATTTGTGTTTTAACAACCTCTGTGTTTGAATTTAATGTAAAATGACAATGGCTGTGCAACTAGGTTTTACACACGTGTTGCTATCATTTTCTTTCTGGACTGTAAGCTCACCAAACGTTTAAATGATGGGAAAGGAAATCGTAGACTATGCATGTATAAAAATAAAGACTACTACTGTTCTTTAAATCAATGGTTATGTGTTTTAATATGTGATCGGCTTCGGCCTCTAAGTAGCTTCGTCGATTGTATGAATGTTTCTGTAATTGATCTATAAGCTTGTTAGGGTTTTGGGTTTTGCCTATGATTAAAATGTATAAAATGATGATGCTCGTTGATACGTTTCGGTATCGACTAGTGTTTTGTGATTTTTGCTTGACTTTGCTCCTATAGACATATAATATCTTAAACCTTGGAGATAATATTTGAAATTAATCTATTCGACCTACAATAATGATTTTGATGTAAAAGTTTGGTTTGTCGATTGTTAATAAAAATAATAAATCTATATAATGACAGGGAGCTTGTTTAACTAGCTCGATTCTGTAGACAGAATTGCATTTGTGTTTTTTTAATTTATAGCTATAGGAACATGTGAAATATGTAACCCTAGGTTTGTGATAAGAGACTTTTGTTTGCTTATCTGTTTTGTGTGTGCAATAATGGAAATAAAAGTAGTTATGGCAAACTTTTGAGAAGAAGATAAATGGAAAACTATAAACCCTAAATTGAAACTTGAAATGATATATCAATTCTGTTATGATGAGATTAAGCAATCATTTATAAATTATGTTTTCAGCAATGATCTCAATAACAATTATAAAGAACAGTAATAATCTTTTAAGACAATAATTTTCTATTTGATGAAGTAAAATATAGAAGTAAGAACAGTAATGTAAAGAAATGCAAAAATAATATTAACTGCTATCAGTAGATAATTTAACTGAATATACAGAATGGTACTTCTATCATCTTGGCAATTTTTCCTATGATATCTATCTACCTTAATCTGTCTCTATACTAGAGTACGATGCTGTTCCTTTTTGCAAGGGGAAAAATGCAGAGACTATTTTAGTCAATCAATTCGATTTATACAGAATTATTAAATTATTCAGAAAAACTAAAATAAAAACTAAAATAGTAAAAGTTAATTAGATAACAAAACTTTAAAATAAAATAGATAAGACAATGGAACCTGTAAATGACAATAGGGCCGACAAACACCGAAGGAGGCCTGTTCCTCCCAACCTGTTTTAGAAGAAGCTGCTCAACTGCTGACTTCTAGTGAACCCCCGAGCCGGATTACTGATCCAATAAGTGGGTGGAATATGTGTAGAAGCAAAGCACTCAAAAATGCCTTCTCCACTCAGCATCAACCTCCTGAACTCAATAAGATTTTGGCAAACTCACAACATGATCAACAACATAACATATCCCCTCATCAAATCTCTTGGGTGCAAACACAGCAAAAACCCCAAGGTAAATTTCCTCGTCAGGAAAAGTGATGAACCTCAGTTCAATATTTGATGGCTATTATATAGACTACCTAGGTCTTTTAGTGGTCAGTTTGGAATAAATGAGCCTCAAGCTCCAGTCCCATCTTTCAGGGCACTATGACCACATTTCAAGGAAGTTGTCCCATACCAGCAGCTATTTAGTTGCATCACGATGCTGCCACTTGTCCATTGCCTTCTACCCCAGATTCCATTCCACCTAGTGGATTAGTAACCACTCTTTCAACATCCCTCTTAGGTGTTTGTCTCCTATTTTATTTATTTGATAATAATATTTTGTGCAAATTACAGTCATCCTTGGACACCTGTCCAACATAAAACTTTACAATAAAAGTTATAATAATGTTTGCTAACACAAAATGTTTTCCAACAAAAAGGCTATGTTACAAAAGTCATCTCACTAATTGCATTCGAATATTGGATTTCCCATTCACTAACTTAAGATATTCAAGGAGGACTTGACGAATATGGCTTGATTCTATACTCTTGAAACACAAGAATATTTGTTATTGTCTTGAAACTAGCAAATCCCCATGTAACATCCCAAAAAAAATCACAAAAATTTAAAAAAATTATATAGCAATTAATGCAGACTCTAACTGTGCGGAATATAATAATGCTTAAAGTCGTCTTGCTGTACTAAATACTGTGCTGATTAAAAGTGTAAGGTTTGCATCTAGATGATTAATATCTAAGTTTCGAAGTCATTCTTACTCAAGTGTAATTTACAATCCTTCTGGTGTTTGATGAAAAGATGTATGTTTTAAATGTATTAACTATTTTTCTTTTGCTGATGATGAAGGGGTCCTATGGACCCCCCAAGGCTTACTTAGAATTCCTGCTAAAGCATTTGAACCATCATTTTTCGCAGATTACAGGTAAGAGTTTTTGTTGCATTTACGACGAATGACCGAAGAGCTTCTTACCAGTTTAAGTGTCTCCAAGCCTTAATGAATTAAGAGACATAATGTCGAGAATGCTAATGGTGAGAAATTCAGTTAGCCTATTTTGTTAAACAGAAGTATATTGATTGTAACAATTTCCATTTTCTGAACTAACCTTTTATTAAATTACTCAAACAATGGATAGGATTCAAATATCATTGTTAAACTTTTATGTACTATTATAGTGAGATTGTATTGAAGCAAAATATGAGGATGAACTTATTCTATAAGTGTTGGTTAACCACTCAATGATGTGCATCATCTCTATGCATATCCTTATATGCTCTAGACCCTAAGGATCTCATACCATAATTGTTTTAAATTCTAACTTAGGAATTAATTGCAATTCATATGGTAGACATATGCTAATCTATGGTTGATATACCAATTTCTATTAAATTTCAATACAATATTGAAATGTAAATGTATCAAATCCTACACAAGATTTAATTTTAACTTTAGCCTAGGATGTATATGCATACTTAAAAATCAATGCTATAGTATGTAGCCTAAAGACTATATACAAATCCTAGATTACAATAAAATTTACATTTTAGTGTGTGCATCGTGTGGTCCTATTTATCCATAGAAACCTAGAAAGGAAATAAATACAACCTTTCCATAACCCAAGGTGCGTATCATAACATAGGTATGCATATTACCATTGTATCGATATATTACAAGGATGGCTACGAAATAATGTTAACATGGTTTTGTGCTGGCAAGCACTTCTATTTCCCTTTGCAATTAATACATCCAACTGTCGAGATAGTGCAATGCCTGCATGGGTATCACTGTGGCATTAGGAACATGATGAGGTGGTGATCTTTCAATGTTATGACGAGCTGGAAGTGCTATGGTTCGAAGCTTGACCTAGCTATCCTCCTTGGTGGCTACGGTATCGATGGTATCACTAATGAGGAGGATGCTTGGTTTTACGTTAAAATCCTTTGGTGATCTCCACCATTGATCGAGCGAGGGTTTTGGGCTTTGGGATATAACCCTAGCCTCCATTATGTTTTACAAAGTTAATGTTTCCTTGTCACTCGGTGTAGTGGCTCTGAGGAGAGGCCGACAGGCCGAGGGCCTTTAGGGTTTTGTTAACTCGTTTTTTTCTTTGGAGTGCCCACGGTTCGAAGCTGTGACCTGTTGAAATCTTAAGAATGACATTTTCATGGTGTGTTTCAGTAGTATCTTGAAGTAGAATTTCCAGGGTGTGAGTGATAACTCTTCGTGATAGTTGTTTCGATACTTGGCTTTCCTTGCCTATTGGGTGATTTTCCTAAGAGTTTTCATGCTTCTATTCTTGCATTTGGAAACAAAGAAAAAGGCTAATGGTTGCAATGTCATGGAATTCCACTCCAAGGATAATTTCATAAAGGTAAGGTTCTCAGTTCAAACCCAGCTTCTTCCATTCTGCATTTGACAGTTTTCAGTTGTTTATTATTTCACCTCTGATGTTCTCTATCAAAAAACTTGTTTTTAACCACACTCGTATTCGAATGGAAGGTACCTCGTCGTTGTCTCCTCAGCTTAAGTGTTGATGGTTGGCTACTGCAATAAAATCGATAAGCCTCGGTGGTTACCTTGTTACTGTGGTTAGATGAATGTTGAACCTTAGGGTGTGTTTTGCCGAGACTTCATGTATTCTCTGAGGCTTGTTCTTCATCGAAAACCTGTGTATTGTTCATAGCTTGGGGAGAATGAATTCTCGACCCTTTTGTCATTGTTATAGTAGTAAATATTTTTCCATTGCATAATCCGTAAGGAAAATACTTAGAAGAGGGTTTCACCCTTCTTTTTCTCTCGGTAATGAAAGGATTCAAGTTCTTGTTCCACCTGTGTTCGTGTGGTTGATACTGTGAGTTATTTTGTGTAAAAAGAATTGTGTTTCATGGCAAGTGTTGTGAATATGGTTATGTGGGTGTTGCTCCATTTTGCATGAAGGAAATGAAACTTATCATTGCCTATCTACTGTGTGTTTGTGGATAGTAAAAAGGGAATCCAAGGGTTTAGCCTTGAGCTTAGAAGTCGAACCATAATACTTCCTTTTGTATAGTAGTTTTCTTTAGCTATTGAAAACATTGCTTAAATTGAAAGTGTGGTTCTCAGCAAGGTTATGCTGTTACTAAAACAATATTTTAAACTTTTGCAAGTGGATGTTTACAATGAGCTATTTGTATGGTTTTAATGTTATGTTTTCAATTTAAAAAGTGATGATGTACAATCAAAATGTTGCTGAGATGTTCTTGTTCTCAATCTTAAGGAATGTGTATGATAAGTGTTTTTGAAACTATGTTTTGCAGTTGAGAATGTCTCTCGTTATTAATGTCTATCGATTTTTGTGATGGTCGTGCGCTAGAATCCACTATTTTGATTTCAGTTATGAAAAGAATCGTGACAAGTTTCTTAATTAACTCTTAACTAAAAGATAATAGTTGATATTCTAAGGTTTGATGAGTGAAGGATATGAACCTGTCATAAATCTTAGGTTTCAAAAATGATACCCTACTTGTATATCGTAATGATTCTTTATTGTGGCTAAAAATAGAATGAAAACCATGCATAAGGATTAGTATTTAAACAAATTTTGCATTGTTTGAAAAGAAATATAATATGATGCTATTTGATAATATTAAATTTGGGGCTGATATGATTTCCAAAATACTATATAACTAAAAGATAATTTCTATACTTAAATGTGAAAACTATTTATGTCATAATAATTATGCTTGCTAACTGTAAAGGGTAATAGTACTGTATACTTAGAAAATGAATGTTTTTCTACAACTGTTAAATTCACTACATCTTAATGAGAGAAAATACAGTGAACGTGAAACATTTAACTAATGAAAGAATGGTAAGAGAACGACGTAGAATTATGTTATTTGATATAGAATATCAATGATAGGAAACTAGTAAAATACAACATCATTGATATTCTCATCCATCTGGCAATCTGCCTATCAAATTCATCTATCTTAATTTCTTCTCTGTACTAGAGTACGATGCAGCCCCTTTAGCATGGGGAAAAATACAGACAAATATTTTATTCATTTTATCTTACATAGTCATTACTATGCATAATACTAATTATATCAGAAACTAAAATAAATACATTTGCTTAATAATATCCTTGAAAACAGTAAATCAATAATAGCAGATAGGAATGTTAAACTACTTAAAATTTGAAAAGACAAATAGAACGTGTAAATGAAGATAGGGCCGACAAACACCCAAGGAGGCCTGTTCCTCCCAACATTTTCCAAAAGAAGGAGCCAAACTACTGGATTCCTATGAACCTCCGAGCCTACTTACTGAACCACTAAGTAGATGGAATCTGTGTAGAAGCAAGGCACTTAGTGATAAAAACTTCTTCACTCAATAGTATACCTTCTGCACTTAGTAGTATAACTTTTGCACTCAGTAGTATTGGGTAGACTCACAGCATGATAAAAATCTTAGCATATCCCCTCATCAATTCTCTTGGGTGCAAGCACAACAAAACCCGAAGGAAAATTTCCTCGCTAGGAAAAGTGATGAACCTCAGTTCATAATTTGATGGCTCTTATATAGAATGCCTAGGTCTTTAGTGGTCAGTTTGGAATAAATGAGCCTCAAGCTCCAGTCCCACCTTCAAGGGCACTATGACCACATTTCAATGGAGTACTCCCATACCAGTTCAACTAGTTAGTTGCATCTTGATGCTGCCACATGTCCATCCTTCTCTTGTACATTTTATTGAAGAGAGAGAGTTCTTTTAAACCCAATTTACCATTTCATATATATTGATATTAAAGCACACCCCTTACCTAAATGAATTTGCATCCCTTATACATAGTGTTCTCCATCCTTCTCTTGTACATTTTATTGAAGAGAGAGAGTTCTTTTAAACCCAATTTACGATTTCATATATATTGATATTAAAGCACATCCCTTACGTAAATGAATTTGCATCTGTCATGCAAATTTAATATTCTCATTAGCATAGATTTTGTAACATGGGGTGACAACTAGTATACTAATTGAATCTTCATATCCACTGACCATGTAAGCCTATAGAACACCACTAGTATACTTATTCTCTTTTATAGAAAGAGAGAACAAATAAAATTAAGCTTGAACAAACTAAAAGGGAAAGAATGCTAGACGAGTAAGTGATGGATGTGAATCTTCAAGAAAATATTAGATTCCTACTCAATGGAGGATGCCTCACCGGTGCACCATCATATTTAAGTTTAGGATGAAAGAAAAATTAAAATTCATTATATCAATTTATATGCATTTATCATCATCCCATCACCTCATATTCTAAATATTTTAAAGGAAACAAAATGCACTTTACGAAGGGTTGATCTTGTTGATTTAAGCATACTCTTGAGCATAAATTAGGGGTAAGGATATCGTTATAATTTAATATCTTAATATAATAATTCAAAATCCATCAATCATCTAAAAAGCAACATAGCATAATAAAAACCCAAAATAGCAATGCATTTGTAGCACGTTGATGTAAAATGAAACATTCCCTTTATAATAACCGTTTTATGACATTACATGAGAGAGAAAAATAAATACATTAATTCATATGCCATGTTCATGTAAAATGCAATATTACAGTCTATGAAAACTAGATTTTTTCTCTACAAACAAAAGAACATTAGACAAACAAACAAAAAACTGATTTTTTTTATTCACTTCTCATACTAAAGATTTTGGGAAATGAATGATACCAATAGGTATATGGTTGTTCTTTCCTAAACTCTCCTCGATTAGAGAAGAAATGAAAAAAGAAAAGCAAAAGTCTCCTAAACTCTATCTAAATTTGTACTTAAAGCATAGGCATTCATCATGAAAAATATATACATATTATGCTATTGGGTTGAATATGGGAGAAAATATTTCATATACCTATTAATATACTGATGATAAATATTTTATCACTAACACATTAACAAAAAGAATTCTCTATTGTGAACAATAAAAAAAAAGCTATCATATTACACTATCAAATAAACAAAACAATACTAGGCATCAGTTCAAATTCTATTAAGGATTACATTTCATATATCTTAGTATGTCATTGCGCCACTGTAATATTTAATGATCCTACTAAGTTATATGGTAATTATATCAAAACTCTATGGACACTCATGTCCGGAGACCTGACTACAACCGGGCTTGGTACATGAAGTTTGCATCAAACCTTCCAAAACGAATACCTATAAGTTCTGCTTAGGGAAGTTGAAGATGATTTGGTATTATTACATGCTGCTTATCCCTAACATTCCACTCTTCCTAAATTTTCTGCAGTTTGGAAGGTGTGTCTTGCAAAGTTGATTTAGCAAATTTCGCAACTGGAGAAGATGACCTGCTAACTTCAGACGTGCTGTCGCTAACAGTGGAAGTTCCAATTATTAGAGGATTAGATACCACATTTTGATTTGTTGGCTTTGACTTCCATTCCTTGTTAGGTCCTACTACTTTCTGAGAGCCGATAAGGTTCCGAGGCCTCATGTAGTTATTAGCCATAACTGAAGATCTGGTCATGGAATATCCTGCTGGGGCTGAAGTGGATACCTGCCGCTGTTCTTTTGTTTGAGACTTACTTGCAACACGCTCCTTTGAAAAGGAATGTACAGTTGTTGAACCAGAAATTCCATTTTCGGATACCTTCAATTCTGAATCAACTGCATGAGACATGACAGATTGTGTTCTCTGCAAATTATTTGAGAAGCTGGAAGCAGCTTGTGTTCTCTGCAAATTATTTGAGAAGCTGGATGCAGCAGGCTTGTTATTGACTGAACCAGTAGCGTGCTCAACAGCTACACGCTCGGCACCGACAGTCCCAACTTCACGTTTGATTGTTCCAACAGCGCCTGAAACACGAGAATTCAATTTTGTAACCAGCACAGGACCTGATGATGATGAATAGACTCCTGAAACAGTTTTGCGACTTACAGAGTCAACATACTGCTGAAAACCGGCTATTGATTGTCCTTTAACTGTTACAGAAGCTGAAACAGGTGCACCTGGTGGTTGAGTCGGTGATTGTTGCACAGTCCTTGACTTCAAGACATCGGCCATCGATTTTGGTCCAGCAGCAGGACTCAAGCTCCCTGCCTGGTATTGTGGAGGATGTGCATCTTCTGACAACCCATTGGCTATGATAGAGGTACCACTGGTGGATGCTGGCAAATAGCTTGTTCCGAAAGAATTTATTTTGGTTTGCAAATATTGTGAAGTTGTGAGAGGAGGGAAGCCAGTGTTTGTGCTATCCTTGTTTACACTTTGGTGCCCCCCATTTTCCCTTGCCATATAGCGTCGAAGATAGTTTCCTGTGCCAGCGCCCCTTCCTCGCCGGCCTTGATTGGATGGCCTTGACCTAGTATGTCCAGAATTTCTGGTGTTTTCCTTTTGCTCTTTACGCTTGTCTTGCTTTCTCTTAACGTCGTGGAAAGGATCTTGAGAGAGCAGCTGCTGAGCCGTCTCATTGGGATCCATATTGCATTCCTTTAGCATTGCGTATATCTCCTCATCCAATTGATTACTTGCTATTTCTTTTATATCTTGAATGATTTTTCCAACACTGGCCGGAATCGAAACCGCGCCACAGGCTGTCACGATGCCACTCATTTTTTCCTGCTTCTTATAAAAAACCGCCTATCTTCCAACGCAAGAAACCCTTCGATGGTTTTTTTCCTAACCCAGAATCGTGCAGAAGATAGTTGATAGTTGAGCAGAAGATTTGTTTCGAAGAAAATAGTTGATAGTTGAGCAGAAGATTTGTTTCGATTTAAGAAGAAAACCCCGCCATCTTTTAATATAGACGGTTCCAAGACTTTTACCCTCCCTCTCTTCCACCGCACCAACGGATGCAAAAGCCTATCCCAGCGTTACTTTATTTCATTTAGGCTCTTTTTGTTTTGAAGTGCTAAATACTTTTTGCTTGCTTCATTTAGGCTCTTTGTATTCAAGTGCTCTTGATTTTCTTTGTGATTGATTTTAAGGATTTAATGAAAAGTAGTTTCAAATGTAGTTATTATGTCCATGACATATTTGGTTTTTTTCGGGCTTAATAGCTCCGAGTAAGAATCGGGAATTCAACAATTTATGGTTTTCCCATAGTTTTTTTTTTGTATTTTAACCTAGGTTATTTATTTGAATGTGGGTTGGGTGGGTGGATCCACCTAAGCTTCACTATGCAACTAACTAGTTGTACCCTATTAAAAACTATGACTAGTGCATGGGATGGACAACGTTGCACGAGGAAAGAGACTAGGCACGGGAAAGAGACTAGAAAATGTTGAAGTTAACCAATATATTCCATTCCTTGCACTCGAATTTGGGTATCACAGACTTTGGGAAATTTTTTTCTATTTTATTCTAGTGGCTTACACAAGTACATCCAAACTAAGATGGAGTTCCTAGACATATCCTCACTAGGAGTTGTTTATCTAAATGTTCTCAAAATTGAGCATAAATTTCAGTAGAAGAATAAGCAAGAGTTTGGGTTTCAAATACGTCACAACAAAAGCATGGTAAAGTTTGCCCTAATCAACAGAACAATGGATAGCCTATTTTATGAAAACCTATCCAAGCCACAAGCAAAGGAGGATAACGAAAAGTTGAAGAAGGACACTAGAAGTTGATGCGAGTTTAACAAAATCCCCTAGCACAACACTAACGAATGTTGCTTGAATAAGTCATTGTTGATTGAGGTCTAATCCTTAAATTCACACTCCGGCTCGGACTCTATATCAAAATTAAACAGATAAAGGAAATTTGATCATTGATGTAGAACCCAATGCCACCTTCACAGCTTCAAAGATCCAACTAGGAGGGTCGTAGTAGCCTAAGGAAGGTGGGCACCTCTTTGATTCATAGATGTGGGTAAAGGGGCTTCACTACATTTCGTTATTGAAAATGATAGCCAAAAGAACCTAATCTTAGTTGAAGTCATCAAAATACTAAAGCTGCCAACAACACCACACCCCTAGCCATACACCAATGATTAGCTGAGCCATAGATGATACATTCGTGTCAACCAGTAAATGGTTGCTTTCCCTACAACATCAAACCCTTGAAAGATGAATTATTGTGTGATGTTGCCTCAATTGAAATTTGTTATATCCTTTTAGGAAAATCATATATGTGGAAACATCATGTTATTTACAAGTCTAGGCCCCAAAATATCATCATTACTTTGGGAGTTCATCTCTATAGGATAAAAACTGAAGTTTGGAATACTATAGACTTCTTGATCTTAGCAAAACAATGTAGCAAGGTAATCTCCCAAATTGGAAAATTTGTCCTCTTGATGATTCGATTAGAAGGTGAATGGAATATCAATACAACGTCCATAACCTCTGCGTTGGCTTTCTCTACATAGTTGAAGTCGGTGGACAAGATAGTTGAAGAATACATAGATATATTCACTTCATCTACAAGGGTGTCTCTATACTACTAGGTTAAGTAGTCAATTGAATTGACACCTATATCTCCTTTTCCTATTGGAAAATATACGAACATTCTCTTATAGAGATTGAATATTTCAAATGTTAGAGTCTAGAGCTCAACCCTAAAGGGACACATTAGATCGAGCTCCTCACCTTGTGGGAGCCCAATTGTATTGGTGTAGAATAAGGATGGAAAATGGAGGCTCTATACGGTCAAGAACCGATATCCAATCCACTGGATTGACTTGCTTCTTGACTAGCTCAAGGGTGCCAAGATTTTTAGTAAGATCGATATTAATTCAGACTACCACCGTGTACCCATTAAGAAAATTGATGTATGGAAGACAAACTTCAAGTCTAAAGAAGTCCTTTTCTAGTGGTTATTCATTCCTTTTGACTTGAGTAATGTTCCAACAATGTTCATGAGGATGACGGGTGATATCTTGTGGCCATTCACAAATGATTTTATGGTTATATATTTGGATGATATCCTCATCTTTAGCAAAAATTGGGTAGAACATTTGCAACACCTTTTGTAGATATTGAGCACCCTGAAACAAAAAAACTTATATTCAAGTCCATAGAAATACTCATTTGGCATGCAAAGAGTTCAATATCTAGGATACATCATGGATGAAGACGGTGTGCATGTAGATCCAACCAAGATCTAGGCCATTCATGATTGGTTGGACCCAACAACTCTAATACATATTTGTTGTTTCTTGGGACTTGCCAAATTCTATCTTAGGTTCATGTTTGGGTTCTCTTGTTTCACTTAGCTCCCAAGCCAAGTGACCAAGGGTGGGACCAAATCCAATTTAATTTCATTTGAGTCACAACACAAAGCATTCAAAATATTGCCTTTGTTCAACATTGATACTCACTCTACTAGACCTAAAACAACCCTTTGAATTGATAAAGATACTTATGATTCACTATCGATGCAATATTCACTCAGCACATACATATGGTGGAATATCATAGTGAGATAGTGAAATACTCTTTGATGTGGTTCACATGTACCCCACAAGGAGATCTACCCCATTGTGCAAGCTTGTCACCAAGGGAAGCATTACATACTAGGGAAGGAAATTATCATAAACTCTAATCACAAGCCCCTATAGTTCATACAAATGTAGGGAGAGTTACAAAATGACCACCAGCATAAGTGGTCCAAGTACCTATAACGGTTCCACCTGAACATCAAGTGTAAGAATGGAAACACAAATCACATTCCAAGTTGCCCCAACCAACCTTTGATTGTGGTACTTCATTACAGTTCTCAACTCTTGTGAACATGACACCTTCGCATGGTCCCAATTGTATGATGGTGACCTTGACTTTGTTGTTACCTATTGAACACTTGGAACATGAAAACAAGACTCAAAATTTTATCTAGAGGATGAAATTTTATGTCATCTAAGCCATCTATGTGTTCCTTCAAGTGAGCATGAGAAGTTAATTTGGGAGTCACATTATAATCGGGTGGTAGGGCACTTCAGTGTGGATGAGACAATGGAAATGTTGCAAAAGTACTTCTATTGGCCAAATGTTCAACTAGATGTTGATAGGTATATTAGATTGTGCACCACATGTGCGACCACCAAACCTGCCATTAGGAAGTAGGAGTTTTACAATCCTCTACCTACCCGAGATATACCTTGGTATTCCATTTCCATGGACTACATGTATAGCCTACCTTCAAATAAGCATGGAAATGTTTATGCAGTTATGGTTGTTGATCCTTTCTCTAAGATGCCCATTCTAAAACCTTATAATAAGAGAATCACAAGAAAGACTACTACTAACTTGTTCTTTGAATACGTTTGGATTCATTTTGGGCTCCCATATAACATTACTTCATATCATGACAACAAGTTCCTTAGTATTTTCTAGTCTAGCCTATGGTCGATAATGGACACCAAGCTTACCAAATTAACTGCCTTCCACCAACAAATTTATGGAAAAGCAGAGTTAGTCAATATGATGATTTTTCATATCCTTAGAATGTATAACTCCAAAAATCCATGCACATGGGATGAACACCTTCCTTATGTACATCATAACTACAATATATCCCTTCATAGCTCTATTGGCCACATCCCTTTTCAATTGTGCTTGGGGTTCCAACCACCCCAATTGATAAAGTGTTACCTATTGCATTTGCATAGGAATAATACTTCCATGCTTAGATCAAGGAAAATTGAGTAGCCAAATTTTTTGAATGGATCCAATACATCCAACAACAAGTGCATGATATTTTGCAAAAATTCAACGCCAAGTACAATATACATTGTTATTAACATCTAGTTCCACATAAGTTTGAGGTGGTGGATAAGGTATGGTTGCATTTGCAGAAAGAGAATCTCACAAGACTCCATCGAAAGCTCCGTCCACTTCGATCTGGTATTTACACCATCACCAAGGCTATGAGTGACAATTATTTTGAATTAAGTATTTCCATTTTCCTTGGCTTGCACTTTGTGTTTATTGTGGAGATGCGTTGACCATATTTTCCACCTCTGTTGGACACCTCGTTCCTTCTACCCAAGATTCCATTCAACCTAGTGGGTCAGTAACCACTATTTCAATAGTCCCCTTAGGTGTTTGCTCCTATTTTATTTATTAAATAATAAAATAATGTCCAACATAAAAACTTTACAATAAAAGTTAACATAATGTTTCCAACATAAAATGTTCTTCAGCAAAAAGGGTATGTTACAACCAATGACCCAAAATTCATAAGCAACTAATAACTTTCATAGCCCCATGTTCTTTTTTCTATCAATTCCTTGTCACTTCCACCGTTCAAGGGCAGTTTCCTTCTACTTTGGCTCAAGGAAGTTACTTTGATTATATTGGAACTGGGATAGATATTGGAAATTAGAATCGGTTTACTCACAAAGCCTGAGGATACAAGGCCACTGTATGATGGAACAAGTTCACTATTCAAATCACTTTAAAATCCTTCCTATGGTAGATAGGCATATTTTGGACAAACCAAACAATTTAACTGTCATCGGGTAGCTTCTTGTTGGAAAAGGGATGGCTACAAGCTAATTCAATGGTCAGGTGTCATGATTTAAGTGAGTAGAGAGACTAGGAAACCATATCTCATTAAAGAAACTCATTCCACTTAATTAAATTTTTTTAATTTTTTAGGTTATTTTATAATAAACATAAATTAATTAACTTAAAAATCACATAAATCTAAAATAAATTTATTAACACTATTTATATATCTGAAGTTCAATTTATTTTAAAAAATAAAAATGATATTAAAATAGGATAAGTGGCAACATTTTAACTTTAGTTTTTTTATTTATTTGTTATCTATATTTATAAATTTTATTTATAAAATCTTTGTATATTTTAATAATATATGTTTATAAAATTTCTCTTTGTATACTTCAATATTATTAACATTAATACTAACAATGGTAAACATTCATATTATTATTAACATAAATATTAAAACACGTTAACATAATATAAGTTTAAATAAAATTATTATTTTTTGCTTTTACAATGAGACAAATATTGAAACATTAATAATAATCATATTAATATCATTAATATTATGATTTCTCACAGTTATTGTGATTTCTCAGTTTCTGTAGGATCCAAGAGAAATCCATCGGAAAGCAGTCAAGCACATTGTTCATTATATGAAGGGAACCTATCAACTTGGTATAAAGTATTGCACTCATATAGTTGAACCTATGGTCAGCTACATCGACTAGGTTTGGGAAGTAGATGGCATTGATGGAAAGTCAACATACAGCTATGTATTTCACCTTGGCTCAGGACCCTTAGTTTGGTCATGCAAGAAGTAGAGGGCAGTCTCTCTTTCCAAAAGAAGCAAAATATTATGGTGCAGTAAATGCTAGCACATAAGTAGTATGGATTTGACAACTCCTAGGACAACTTATTTTTTCAGTTGATGGAGCAATTATTATCTATTGTCATAACTAGAGTACAATATATATGATAATATTGTGTCACATAGTAAGATGAAGCATGTGGAGCTTCATGTGCATTACTTGCAACAATTCATACATGAATATGTTGTGAAGCTTGTCTACTATTGCACCGATGATCAGATTGTTGATATATTTATGAAGCCTTTATCAAAAGCTAAGTCTGTAAAACTACGAGCTATGCTTGGGATTCATGAAGATGCAATTATGGGAGGGGGGTGTATTGTAAATTGACCTCTAAATTTTCCAAATCATTGTGTTGATGAGGGGGTGTTGGAACAACAAGGTTTGCTAGTTCACCACATCTCTATATCTTCTAGAGATAGGTATTTGATTGGTGTTGGTAAACTAGAAGAGTCAAATGATGGGCCGACTAAGTAGTAGACTAGGTTCTTGACTAGTCATATTGATCACACAATGAACAATTCGATCAATCGACTGACCAAATGGACCATTGGAAAATAACCATTGATTATAGCACATATTTCAAGGAAACTATTATGTACGATGACCCAAGTATGTGGGCATGATATTTCTCACTACAAGGGAGTTGATTACATAGATTAGAGATATAAACGAATGATCACTCTTGTGTGATCATGGGTGTCAACGCAATACATTTCAATGCATTGTCATTCTACACTTAAGTGCTAAGATGATGTCTTTAGACACCACCTCTTCTTGGAATTTCTTAGTCTTGTTGATTTTTGTTATGTATAATCTCCCAAATATCTCTTTAAAACTTGCCACGTGATAAAGAAGGATTTTTGCAGAAGGTCTTAAAACTGATGTTCGAAAGTTTGTGACATAAAATTTGGTTTTCCAATAGAATAAGGGAGAGACAATCAAGACACCATATCTTCTACATCCATTAGCCACACCAAGTCAGTGTCAGGAAGAGGTCTCAATGCATTTTATCACAAGTATACCAAAGTCTAAAGGAAAAATTTTCATCATTTTAGTGGTGGATCAACTCACAAATTATGCCCGTTTCTCATCTCTTTCTCATCCTTTTAAAGGAAGTACAATAGTTACAATGTTCACAAAAACATTTCAGGAGCTATCTAGAATCAAAAATATTATTGTAAGCAATAGAGATCCATTTTTTAGTGGTAATTTGTGGAAGGAAATGTTTTCTTGTTTGGGTACTCAATTAGCTCACATCTCCCCTTACCATCCTCATTTTGATGGAGAAACTCATGAGATTGTGAATAAATGTCTAGAAGGTTATCTTTGTTGCTTTTCATTTGATAAACAAACACAATGGGTCAAGTGGTTTCCCATGGAAAAATGTGGTACAACACGTCATTCCATACTTCCTAAAAAATGTCCCCATTTACGGTACTT